>CM059430.1:96082040-96682040 GCA_030390025.1 Squalus acanthias
CAGAAGTCAGCACTACAAGTGCCCCTGAAGGGCACCACTAAAACAATAAACTAGCATGTGGTTCAACCAAACTAAAAGATGCTTAAAATAAAGAAAAAAGGTTCCATTCCAACAATACCAAAGTAACCTTGACACTCTGTCCTAGAATGACTCCACTGATTTTAATCCAGGCCTGGAATTCAGACTTGGTTGGACTCAGTCCAAAACCACTCGAAGCAACCCATAAGAGTTGAGTCTAGACAACAATTACTTTCATGAGAATCAAACTAGATAGCTATCTGCCCCTTCAGGAAGTTCTGATCACAATCTTCCCTCTTTCCCTTATTTCCCCTTTGCTCACACTTCCCTCCTCCCAACCCATTCTCACAGGTCAAGTTTTACACTGATAATAGGAATGTTTGAATTATGCAGTTATTTTTGTATTAGTAGCCACACTATTTTTATTTGGAAAAACAAGATTTACTGTTGAAGAGAGGGCTCCAACTTAGCAACAGACTTGAAACATTTCCAATTGAGAGAAATTTGATTCTGTTGTAATGAAAACTGTTTTGGTCAAGACAAGTTTAAGTCAGAATGCTGGCAGTGATTGTACGTGATTTGGATGCCAATATATTTAGTTACGTGAGATGACATGAACTCTGAATGCTTCATTGTAAATTGTAGTCAAACATCTCCATTACTTTGATTTATTTTAATGCATCCTATTGTATTTTAAAGATAGTCCTTACTGCTCAAAATTACACTCTGTGTATTAGCAGATCAATATTTAATACTTTGTATGGCATTTTTCTGTTTGCTGTTTTAATGTAGATCTTAAAACATTTGTTTTAAATGTGTTAAAGCCTCTATTAAATTAGTGAACAGCAGAATGAAGCATTAAGTGTTTGTACATTAATGGTGAAATTAGTTTTCGCCAGTAGTGCTAAACGAGCTCATAGTGAAGTCAATAGAAAAGATAATTGGGCATGGCGTAAAACAGGCTGACGATTCACTGTGAGCCCATTTCGTGCTACTGACAAATACCAATTTCACGCCCAATATCTGAAACAGCGACTTCTAGGTAAATATAAAGTTAGTAAAGTGAATAACATTGTTGCAATTTGTCGTATTCTCTGAGAACATTGAAATGTCCTGTGATCCTACGTGTTTCTGTAAATCTGCTCTGAATTAAAGTTTAAAAATTAATATTTTAATGCCCAGATTTATTTTAATTTGAATGACTTTAAGAAATATGACATCACAAAAATGCAGAGATGTGTTAGTTCATTTTAACACAAGCTAGAAATAAATTTCAGAAATAAATCTGGACTTTTGGCGATGAACAGTCATGTTATTACATGGCTTGCACCGGAACCAGGTATAGTTAGTACTCCGAAGTGATATCAGTTAGTGAGCTTAATATTTCTTGCAATGTTCACAATTTAGTTAGCAGTATTCATTACTAACAGTAGGATGCCTAGTGGTACAGCACATAGGTGTATTATGCATTATTCCAGTGCGTTACAATGCCGTTTCACACCTCCAATTGACGACACATTGAGAATGATGTCAGTGGAGTTATGACTGGAAGACATGCATTAGACATGATGTGAAGGAATAAGCTATATAACCTATTCAGAAAAATACACCATTCTATGAAAGAATTCTGGCCTTATTAAAACATGACAAACTGGGTTTGGAAATCTAGAAACCTAACTATGAAAAAGCTGTGAAAGTATTCTGGCTATAGAGATAAGATAGTTGTTGACACTGAATCAATACCTTATTGAAACAGAAGGTTAAAGGCTCCCGACAGTCTGAATCTTTCGGAACAAGACAATGGTTCACCCTGGTTAAGGTGTTCTAATTTACACTTCGTAAAGAAGCACATAAAATTAAGAAACATCTGCCTTCATAAAAATGACATCAAGTAAAACGCACCTGCAGTTACACTGTTTTTTATGGTAAACTTAGAACACCTAGAGAAGAGACATAATTCTGTAATGTGACCAGCTGAGGTGACTGTAAGAATTACAGAGGTCAACAGAAAAATGATTAGAGATAATTAGCTTACATCAGCAGAAAACCTTAAAGGAAATACCACTGGAAAAGGGTATAAATATTGAACTCTCAAATGGGATAGTAGACTCGCTGTAATCGGGCAAAGCGATTCTCGGCTTCAGAGGTGGCTCTGTAAGTCTCTAACTCTTTGTACCTCGGGGATCAAAGGTATTTGATTTTGGAGGATATCCTGAATAAAACTAAGAACTGTAAAACTGTAGTGAAGTTAAGATTTGAGAATAAGGTTCTCTGATAATAGAATTGTAAGCCTTTCTTTTTGGAACTGTTAATGTTGCAATTGACTCACCAACTGTAAACTGCATGTCGGTTCTTTAATAAATCTATATATTTTTAGAATTGTCTCACATAAGACTTCTGTATCAAACTCGCAAACTCAATTTCTGTACACTCTTTGGTGAGGAGTTGCAGAATTCTGGGGGAGTTTTCCGGACCCTCATAATATCCGGAATGTTACAATCTAGCTAAACTTATTAAAAGTGCTATCTGGAGGACAGTAACATTTTCAGGTTGTTCCTTTCCTTTAGGGAGAGATGGTCCAGACCTTTAGACCCAATTAAGCGTCTTTAGGATTCGGCTACTTCAAACTTTAGTTGAAAGTGAACGTCTGAGGAATACGCCTGATCTGGGGTAGCCCTAAAGGGGCTAGGACTAGTAATTATCCCTTCAATGAGAGGTTTGTTCAAAGGGAGGGAAGGACTGTAAGTATGGTCGGTCAGGAGCTGGGGGCCAGATACACATGCCAAAACCAGTGAGTAGGGCACAAATGATCCTGCAATAATGTGAGCCCCCAACACAAAAAGCGAGATGCCTCACCCAAAAAAAAAGAGACTCGCCCATAGTCAAAAAGTGAGACCAGACAAGGTCCCCAATTCTCCGTTCTCCAAATTATTCCCTACTCTTTTGTCCCCATCATTCCATATCCCCAAAGCCTTGATCTCTCTCTCCCCCATTTTTAGTTCTCTCTCCATATTCCAATTACCCTCTTTTCCTGGTTCTACTCATCTCTTCTGGTGCTCTTTATCTCTCCCTCCTCTATCCTTTCGTCCTGTCCATCTTGCTCTCTCTAACCTCCTCTGAACCTATCCCTCTCTCTCTCTTTTTCTCTCTCCCCCCACGACCCCTTCCCCCCCACCACCCCCGCTTCCCTATCTCCTGGTTGTCTCTCTCTACCCTCTGTTATGGTACATCTTTAGAAGGAATACATGTTCTTCAAAACATTAATCCCCATTTAAAAAGAGGTTTCCTTTGTGAACAAGGGCAGCAGAAGAGATCTGGCTGGGGCGACTAAAGCGGCACAGGGAATAGAAAAAGAAAGAAAGACAGTAAGACTTGCGTTTATATCACACCTTTCACCACCCCAGGACGTCCCAAAGTGCTTTATGGCCAATGAAGTACTTTTGAAGTATAGTCATCATTGTAATGTGGGAAACGCGGCAGTCAATTCGCACTCAGCAAGGTCTCACAAACAACAATGAGATAATGACCAGATAATCTGTTTTTTGGTGATGTTGGTTGAGGGTTAACTATTGGTCAGGACACTTGTTCTATTTTTGGTAGTGTTGTTTGAGGGATGAATGTTGACGAGGAGAAATCTCTGCTCTTCTTTGAATAGTACCATGGGATTTTTAACATTCACCTGAAACAGGCAGATGAGGTGTTGGTTGAGGGATAAATATTGGTCAGGACACTGGGGAGAATTCCCCTGCTCTTCTTCCAATAGTGCCGTGGGATCTTTTATGTCCACCTGAGAAAGCAACGGGGCCTCAGTTTAACGTCTCATCCAAAATATGGCACCTCTGACAGTGCAGTACCCCTATGGTACTGCACAGAATTGCCAGCCTCGATTATGTGCTCAATTCTCTGGAGCCAAGGCTGACACCTAGGGGCGATCACTTCAGCTCTTTAAAATTGTTAGGCCTGGAGGACTGATTAAAAACAGGGTGTGAGGCACCTGGGGATAGAGTTTCTGCTTTGGGAGCAATCGACGATTACGGCGTAAATTGCGCCCAAAATTGCAACCATTTTGAAAAGTGTTTTTTCCCCCCCGAGTTTCTGCTCAAACTCATTTGCATATCGTTGAACGCAAAATCTGCCATGAACCAGCGCAATCGGGCAGCGTTTTAAAACCTAATTATTTTTTTAATTTGCTTTAAAAAATATTCCTTGATATATTTAAGAGTGGTAATTTGGTGAAGTTTGATTAATACAGCTGAAAATGGGTTTATCACAAAAAATAAACATTTTAAATCACAGTGTCAATCCACCACCTGTGAGTAACCCGATTTTAAATGACTGAAAATGACTTTTAAAAAATATACAGAACCATTTTCTAGTCAGATTGGGGTACAGTAGTCAGTTCCTTAGTAAATTAAAAAAATATAAATACATTCAAAACCTTTCAAAATGTACCTGTTTGCGTCCTTGTGCCCAAAAGATCCAGTTTAATGAACACAATTAGCGGAAACTCCCAAAGGTGATTAATTTACCCTGGGCCCGTGGCCAGGTTTGTGGGTAGGGTTGGCTTCTAGCGCGATGTTTTAAAAACTAGCGCAAAAGATCACGGAACCTCGAGTTGTGCTGAACGCAATTTGCGCTAAAAGTTCTGTGATCTTTTGCACCGGTTGCGCCGATATCGGGCGAATTGCGCCAAAAAAAATAACGCAATTAACCGGAAACTCCAGGCCCTAGTGTCACATCAATTGCCCCGAGGTCAGGTATAACACAGGGAGATACAGAGGGTGGCTCCATCAGAAATAGAGCACCCTTTTTCAGGCCCAAGAAATGTATGGAGCTTGAAGGTGCTAAAGTTAGCTTTTGTGCACAGACACCAAGAAGAAAGGAACTGATAGGAGCTTTGCAGGCCAGATCAAAGAAGCACATGAGCCACATTTAGCCCACGGGCCTCCTCTTGGACATCACCACTGTGGCTGTATCAATCTGGGCAACTTTCACAGGCCTCCTAGTGGTTGGCTGTAAAACAGCATTAAACTCGGAGCAGGGTGTTTATCTGCCATCCAAATCTTGAAATATTATGTGACAAGCACTTAACAGCAGAGTATTAAAAAAATCTGCAGAAATAAATAATGGCCTAGAAATTGAATAAGGCCTGGGACCCGCTGGAAGCGGGTGGAAGTGAGGCGGCCGCCATTTTTTCAGCAAAACCGGCCTTCACGGCTGGTGCTAAATTTCACGGCCAATGTTCCTTATTAATAAAAGAAGTCAAAAGAAAATAAAACAAAGCATTTCTTCAAATTAGCATTTTTTTTGGCCAAAATTCTTCCCTCAGCCAAAACCAAAAGCAGGTTAATTGGATATTTATCTCACTGGTCTTTGTGGGATCTTGCTGTGTGTAAAATGGCTGCTGGGTTTACCGGAATAACGACTGTCACTGCACTTCAAAGTAATCAAATGGGTGTAAAGCTGTTTGAGACATTTCTGAGAGATGTGAAAACTGCTATGTAAATACAAGTCTCTCTTTCTCAGCTGATACAATGTGTATGTATGTGTTGTCCTTCAGAAATGTGTTCAGATAATATAGTTCTTTGGATATTACAGAAGTCTGCAACTCCTTTATTGTTTAGACAGTGCATAAACAGCAACTCCAAATAGCTGGTGCAGCAAGTGTTCTAACAAAAATACCATGCTATACTGGTTATGGTATTGGACTCCGAACCAGTCGGTCAGTGAGTTCAATTAATCTTGAAGTTCAGAGCTAGTACCTGAAAAAAAAATGACCCAGATTGTTGTAAAAACCCATTTGTTCACTCTTGAACTGAGCAATGCACTCTGTCTGCAGTTATTAGGCTGTAAAAATATTTCTCAATCTCAAAGACGTCACAACCCGGGAATCATTAACCAGGAAACAAGAAAAAATAAAGTTTCACATTACAGCCAAGGGTTTTGGAAAAAGTGGTTATATTAGATAGCTCACAGCTGGCAGCTTTTGAAATTCGTGGAGCACTGGCCAACATTTAAAGGTCAGTAGATGCCTCATTTGACTCCATATCCTGGAGAGATCGCGAGTAAGGCATGCGTCACACCTGAGGTATGCTGATTCAAAGCCTAGTGAAGGCTTGTCAATGGCTTGTGGGAAACAAGACAACATACAGTAAGTCAACTCTTAGCTGGGCATCATGCTTCTTGGTGGGTGAGGAAAGAGTGAGACATAAAACTTTACAGGGGCGGGCGAGCCCAGTAGCGGGCGATGGTCAGGGACAGGGAGGCCCGACCAATCTCAAAGGCAGGACCTCACTTAAATAAAGCTTCCCAGACTCCCGCCCGTCACCTAGCCATACTCACTACCTGACCGGCGGGTGGGAGTGGGAAGTTGGCCGCAGGAGGCCGCAGCCGAGGACCCGTGAGAATGATCCCCGGCATATCGGTGGAGGAGTCCCAGGGCACTCGCGGTCAGATCAGGGAGGGCGGGGGATTCCCTCGAGTTGCGCGATCAGAGGGAGGCCGGGCTTGGGAGGCCCAAGGACTCATTGAGGGGCCTGGGGAGAGCACTCCTGCTCCTCCTAGCCCACAAGGAGTTCAAAGAGAAGGAAAACATTTTTACAACAAAACCATGCATTTATATAGTAAACACATAGGTGTAGAGAAACAGATGCTGAGCCAAGAAAGGAGAGATTAACAGGGGTGACTGAAACCTAATTGAAGAGCTGGGTGTTGAAAAGATTTCTAGAGTTAGAGTGGTAGAGAGGTTTAGGGAGGGAGTTCCAGAGATTAGGGCCAAGTTGACTGGAGGTTCTGTCGCCAATCTGGAGGCCTTTAAGGTTAGAGATAGGATGGGGAGAGCCCTTGGAAGAATTCATAGATGAATATATAATGCATTGGAGGATTCCCGTATTTTAGTCATCAAGCCCTGAAGTAGTGGACCCAATTTCCTGCGGATCAGGAGCATGCATCCCACTGGAAAATTCAGAATGCTACACACAAGATGGTTCAATCTGGTACAGGTCCTGAATCTATCGAGTATTTATTTTTTGTTCCAGTGGAAAAACACAATACACAAGGCCAGTGTTTCCAATTCTCCTCAGGCAAGGTCCACTTACCTTATTCATTGATCTTGTGGGACAGTACCTCAATCTTGATTGTATATGGTCAATAGAAGTAATTTTTTCTGTTACTTTTCTTTTTTGTCTCCGTAAGTCTCTCCCTGGTGCCAAATTCATTTATGCAAGTTTTAACAAATAAGTGCCAACATAAAGTGTATTTTCTCCACTGAAGACAGGGAATTTCCTGTGCTTTTGTTCCTCCGTTTCTTTCTCCCTATTTCTCTCCCGATTTCACTCACATGGTCATCCTGCAACCCTTCCCATATATCAGTAACTGAACATGCATCACATAGCTAGGGCCTGTTGGCAGAATTTGCTGAATGAAGAATTCAGTACGATAAAAGTTTCAAATATAACTTGCATTCTGTATTTGTGAAGTGTTGCTGTATGGCCATCCAATGCTAATTATTCACAGAGCCGTAAGGTTGCACAGCAGCTTTAGATTTGTGAGCTGTACAAGGCTAACAGGTCTGAGGACGCACTTCAGACAGATAGTTGCTATAGGAATCTTCTGGGTAGCACCAACATGGCACCTTCCCTCAGGACTACTATCTTCTATGTTTCCAGCCAAGCCTTCCTGATATCCCAGAGAGCAGCTATCCACTACCCACTGTCAGCTATCTCCTGGCAGGTGTTTTAGATGGCTCTTCTCTTGGAAGTCTGCTATCCAGTGTCAACAGGGGCCAGCCTCCTTAGCTGCACTGTATGCCTCAGCACCTCAAAGGCACTGTCCTCAAACATGCGTGTGCACTTTCAGCAATCCTCCATTGATGAGAAGTAGTATGAATCTTTAAACCCCTTCCCTCAATTTCATACAAATGGAATTTAATTCGGATCAATCATTGATCCAAATTTTAAAATGTTTCTTTCATTTCTCCGTTCAATAACTGTTACTTGTAGATCATGAGGGAGAACCTTAAATAAAGGTTTGTGCTGCAGCTTGCTTATCGCTCCAGTTGAAACCCACCGAGGTTACTTTTTAAGGAAATCTCAACATATTACACATTTCATACCTAAAAAAGTTCTGCTTTACAGTGCAAAATGTAAACATGCGATTAAAAGTAATTGAAGGATGCTGATCATTCAGCATCATTTGAATCCAAATTCCCCTCAGTTTACAGTGTTTGATATTGTTGTGATTTGACTCTTTAATGTTGGTAAATCAGTGCACACACATTCCTTGTTTGTGCACTCTTGGTGCAATTTTATTCATTTATTCCTCACTCATTTATCTTTAGAACACTAATAAAAGTAACAGATTTTACTTCTAAGTTTTCCCCTGTGCCATAGATATATGATGCGGAGATGCCGGTGTTGGACTGGGGTGGACAAAATTGAGAGGTCGCACAACACCAGGTTATAGTCCAACAGTTTTATTTGAAATCACAAGCTTTCGGAGCAAGGAGCAAATCGATAGCTCCGAAAGCTTGTGATTTCAAATAAAACTGTTGGACTATAACCTGGTGTTGTGCGACCTCTCAATTTTGTCCATAGATATATCCCAGTGAGTCAAGGGGGGCGATTTTCCCAGCCCCGAGGAGGCGGGTTTGGAGGCGGGACAGTTGGCAAAAACTGAGGGCGGGTTCAGAACCCGTCTCCAATCCGCCTCTGCGCAATTTTGCCGGAGGCAGGTTTGATGGGTGTGATTCGGTTCCGCCTCCATCAGTCGGGAGAGGTAGTTAAGACCCTTAAATTCTAGTTAAGGGCCTCTATAATCCTATTTTGCCAGGCCTTCGTTATTTTACCACATTTGCAACATGTTGCACGACCCTCCTAAACCACGCCAGCTAATCCTGGCGGGTTGACAAGTGGGTGGCCTCCTCACAGCTGCAGCTCCACCATTAAAACGGAGCTTTCATCAGGGAGCAGTTGCAGATGGCAGAACTTTTGTTCCAAAGGTCTTTCAGCACTTTTAGCAGGCCTACCAAAGTCGGAGGTGCTGCAGCTTCTATCTCTCAACTGTGGGACCTCCTTGGAAGACCCTCTCCCCGCTTGGACTGAGCGCTTCCCCAACGGAGGTATCTGCTAGCAGCATGGGAACCATTTATTTCCTTTCACCATGGACCTCAGATTCGGATGAGGAGCAGCCACGGCAGCAGCAGAACCAGGCAGCTCAGCAGCAACAGCAGCAGGAGCCCCAACCTCCTGCTCACCCACCTGATGTTGCACAGGGCAGAAGGCGCAGCGCATGGAAGCACATCGTGCAAGGAATGCACTCATCCTGGCCAGATTTGCATAGGTTGCCCATTGTGGCTCCTTCTTAACACATGATCGACAATGGACATAACTCTCTGGCCTCCTTTCACTCTGACCATCAACCTGATCATGCAAGTGTCGTGGAGCCCGCAATGTGGATCTGCCTAAGCCGAAATAACAGATGCCATCACGCCAACAGTTTGCCATCACCTAATTTTAATACATTCCCACAGGGATGGCATTTCGTCAATAAACAGAAACAATCACCCAATCTGCACACAGATCTGGAGGTTATATTCCTTGCCAGCTGGACCCACACAGCCTTGGTTTCTTTGGGAGGCCTCTTCCTCCCAGAAAAGGGGAAGAGCACCTCCCTGCTAGCTCTCGCTCCCTCAACCAAGCATACCCAGCGCCTCATCCGAGAACCTCGGGGAGGCCCTTGCCTTGGAGCTGGCCATTCTTCAAGGAGATAACAGCTTGGAGGTGGTGCAGCATCGACCAAAAACTAGTGGAACGAGCCAAGGCAGCAAGCAGCCCTTAAATGAAGCTGAATAAGTGATGTCAGCAGAGGCGAGTTTCAGTCCCAAAAGACTAATTGGCCCAGGGGAACCCACACCTCTGAAATCAACTGGCCAATTAGGGGAAAATCGCAAATTTTTCCCACCTCTCAGTGGAGGCGGGATTGGAACCCACCCAAACCGGAACCCGCCTCCAACCCGCCTCCATTATGAAAATCGCCCCCATGGTGAATTGATATTTTTCTGTTCCGCAGAAATCACTTATTAATATGAAGCATGCCGCATAAGAGCATAAGAACATAAGAAATAGGAGCCGGAGTAGGCCATTTGGCCCCTCAAGCCTGCTCCGCCATTCAATAAGATCATGGCTGATCTTCTACCTCATCTCCACTTTCCTGCACTATCCCCATATCCCTTGATTCCCTTAATACTCAAAAATCTATCGATCTCTGTCTTGAATATACTCAACAACTGAGCCTCTACAACCCTCTCGGGTAGAGAATTCCAAAGATTCACCACCCTCTGAGTGAAGAAATTTCTCCTCATCTCAGTCCTAAATGGCTGACTCCTTATTCTGAGACTGTGACACCTGGTTCTAGACTCCCCAGCCAGGGGAAACATCCTCCCAGCATCTACCCTGTAAAGCCCTGTAAGAATTTTGTATGTTTCAATGAGATCACCTCTCATTCTTCTAAACTCTGGAGAATATAGGCCTAGTCTACTCAATCTCTCCTCATAGACAATCCCCCCATCCCAGGAACCAGGCTGGTGAACTTTCATTGCACTCCCTCTATAGCAAGTATATCCTTCCTCAGGTAAGGAGACCAAAACTGTACACAATACTCCAGGTGTGGTCTCACCAGGGCCCTATATTATTGCAGTAAGATGTCTTTACTCTTATACTCAAATCCTCTTGTAATAAAGGCCAACATACCATTTGCTTTCCTAATTGCTTGCTGTACCTGCATGTTACCTTTCAGTGATTCGTGTACAAGGACACCTAGGTCCCTCTGAACACCAACATTTCCCAATCTCTCACCATTTAAAAAATACTCTGCTTTTCTATTTTTCCAACCAAAGTGGATAACTTCACATTTCTCCACATTATATTCCATTTGCCATGTTCTTGCCCATGCACTTCGCTTGTCTATAATAAAATCTACAACATTTAAGAGCTTCTTACTAACATTTGAAATAAAAAATCTCCAGCTGTTTTAGTTCCCCAGCTGTTATTTTATCTCCACTTCAAATCCATTGTATTGCCAGTCAGCAACGAATGGGAACGGGAATGGGAAAAAATACATTGCACCCTTTGCTGCTTCAGTGCTTTAAATCACTGCAGCCACACAAGGAATCCTTACTGCCTGCATGCAAGCTCCCAGAGGCACCCTGCTGTGGGCTTGGAGCTCGCACAGAATAACGAGAAGTTCAAGTGGGAATGGTCATGTGCAGTGTGTTGGCCTCGATAGCCTGCTTCGCTCTGTTCCTGTGCCAAGCAGCTGGTGTCAGAATTTATATCCTACAGTCGCAAGACTTCCTTATGCCTAAAAAAACTGAAAAGTTTCAGCCTGGTTGTTCTGTTGCAGGCTTGCTCAGTAACTTTATGCTGAGTTCCAATATCGCTGTCTCTGTCTCAAGCTGTGAATCGATGCCTGGAGACATACGGAACAGCCGACCTAGGAGCAATGGGTGAGAGCAGGTGGGTTACGAAAGGGCCCAGGGGTATATCTTGGGTACCACTGTATAATGTGGAAAGAAGTCAAGTAATAATGCTCTCCAA
This sequence comes from Squalus acanthias, assembly GCA_030390025.1. Taxonomy (NCBI): domain Eukaryota; kingdom Metazoa; phylum Chordata; class Chondrichthyes; order Squaliformes; family Squalidae; genus Squalus; species Squalus acanthias. Next base: position 96,093,653 of record CM059430.1, read on the forward strand.
ACTGAGACCATTCTCTGCAATTATTAAGAACATCTTATAAATCATTGGCAACAGCTGAGTCAACATTTTTTCTGAACTATAACACTTAACAACATTCATTTCTCCTCTCCCCAACTCTCCTTACTCTGCCATCGCCTTTTGTTTCAATCGTGATTGTCATTTCACTTGGAGGATGCACATTTATTTTTGTTAAGACAGTTCACTGAGCGGCAGGACTATATATGTGAAATATCTCTCTAGGTCTGGAAGGCAGTGCTTCTGATTTGTTGAGAACAATAACCCGATAAGTAGAAGTAAAAGCATTGTAATAACATGGCACTGGGTACTGGAGCCCTAGCACACAGTCTCATTCTGCATTGAGATGTGGATTCACACCCATGGCCTGCCACTCCTTCAGCTCTTGATCTTAGTTCAAGGAGGCCCTGTGTAGAAGCCAGGTGCTGTCCCATGGGGCAAAAGGGACAATTAAGAGTTAACAGCAGGCTGCTCTGACACGTGTTTGAAGTCAAGAGTGACGTAGACAGTCCTGACCTCTTGACTGCAATTGTGTGCAGTTCAGAGAGACCTGAAAGAGGGGGATGGAGAGAATTGGGAAGTCAAATGGGTGTGTATTCTTACTAAAGAGAAAGACTGTAGTATTTACACAAAGCTACGACATTCCTTAACTTGTGCCTTATTTGTAAACCTAGACTGTGATTTACGCATACAGTGCATTGTGTGGACTTTTGATATTATTTACATTCGGTCCACTTCTTTGAAAATGTGCTGGCCAAATGCATCAATGTATTTAGTGAATTTCCTGTTTGGTATTCACCTAGATGCACAGCACTCAGTAGTCAGTTGATTTGGATTGATAAAATGACTGTAAAACTGAGGGTGAAGCTATTCCATCAAGAATATTACAACTTCAAAGTCAGTTTTTATTACAGTCTCAATATATTTCACCCAGCTTAAGGGTATTAAAGGTAAAATTACCTCAAGGATCAAAACCTGGACTCCAATATTGTGAAGTCAATCTTTAACTTTTTGCTGCCCTGGGTAGTTTTGATCCTCCTATGCTATGGAGTTGCAGGGCATTGTTTAAACTGTTGTGTTGCACAAGATTAGAGTGATGAAAATACAATCATTGAGCCAGATTTTGCTGTAATGGGGCATCTAATGGTGCCTGATCTTAGTTAGACTTGCCCCTGCACCTCAGCTCAAAAAAATTTGCCCACTAATTTGCTGAAAGCGTGAGCTGATAACAGCGCAGCGAGGGAAACAGGGCATCTGGGACCTGAGTGAACAGGGCAACCAATAGGGTATCTCATTAACCAATGAGATTTAAGGATTGGGAAATAAACAGTGAATAAGAGTGGGTGAATTCAATGTCAAGTCAGGTACAGAAAGAAAAATAAAGAGAGGGAAAGAAAAATTGGATTAAGAGAGTGAGAAAAAAGAGACAGAAAGGAAAAGTAAGAATTTAATTTTTTTTTTTAAATATGTCATTTTGAAAATCTCCTAAAACAATTCACAACCTGAAGGAATGAAATTCCACATTTATAATAGTGAATTTTCAGTGCCAGAGAGGTTGATTAGCAGCAATTAACACGTTTATCATGTTGTTAAAAGGGTACTTATGCTTCTAATTACTAGCCCTAAATATCTGCGGCGGGTTTAGTTCATATCTACCACACAAATACAGCAACTTCACGCCATGTCAATGGTGAGGCAGACAGCGAGATGCAGTTTTCATGAAGCTAATGGTGGAGCAGCGCAACTTGGACAGTAACTTTTGGATATTCGCATTTAACCGTGCATCTGTCCCTCACCTGAAGTTGCTGTACCATTTACACATAAATAACGGTGAGCGCCATTAGCCTCACCATTATTTTGACAGCAAAATCTGGCCCATTAACAATATACCAAGGTGAGAATTTTTAGCCACTCTGCAGTATCTGATTTGAAGTATGGTAACTTTTTAACTGGGTTTAACTTGTAATGAGAAGCAACAGCTGGAGTTACACCTGCTGCCATGTTTTATGTAGTGTGCTCTAAGCACACCTGCATCATAGCTTAAAGAAAACTGCAAAGCCTAGAAACTGCTTAAGTTGAAGGTGTTCGTATCAAATGCTTTGTACTACTTTGTGAGATCCTGCTGTGCAGAAAGCCAGGCTTTCCTCCAAAAACATCAGTGATTACACTTCAGAAGTAATTCATTGAAGTGCTGTGAAGTGCTTTGGGACATCCTGAGGACATGAAAGGTGCCATATAAATGCAAATTATTTCTTTTAACAGAGGCAGTAAATGAATTTATGGCTCAGGTAATAATAGTGGACAAGAGAATTTAACATGAACAAGGTAACATTGCTCATAGGCATAAAATTACATATAGCTAATAGAGAAATTATATTATAAATATTCAATGTATGTTATGCAAAATTATATTTTTTCTCAGGATCTTCAGTCCCTTTCACTTCATCATCTGAACACTCCCCCTTGACTACGTCATCCCCAAGCACAGGTTTAATTTCCACACATATGCTAATGACATCCACTTCTTCTCCTCTGCCTCCTCCACCCTGTCAAGGCTATTGCTACACTCTTCAACTGCCTGTTTGATATTAAGACCTGGATGAGCCTAAATGCCCTCAAGCAAAATGTCAGAAAAACTGATGGCATCATCTTCAGTTCCCACGAGCACCTGTGTGCCGCCAGCTTTGGCCCCATCAACATCCCCACCTGTTACTTCAGGCTAAGTCCAGAGGTGACAACCCTCACCATGATCCTGGGATAAGCTTCCATCCCACATCTGATCGTTATCAAGACAACTTTCTTCCACCTTTGAAACATCGCCCCTCTCTGCCTCTACCTATCCACCACTGCTGCTGAAAAGCTAATCGGCACATTCATCGCCTCAAGACTTGATTTCTCCAACATTCTCCTTACCGATTCCCGCCTCCACACTGCACAAGCTACAACTCGTTCAGAACATTGCGGCATGTGTCATCAGCAGTCCTAACAACACCAACTTGCATTTATATAGCACCTTTAACGTAGTAAAGCTTCTCAAGGCACTTCACAGGAGAGATTATCAAACAAAATTTGACACCGAACCACATAAATAGATATTAGGACAGGTGACGACAAGTTTGGTCAAAGAGGTAGGGTTTGAGGTGCGTCTTAAAGGAGGAGAGAGAAGTAGAGAGGCGGAAAGGTTTATAAAGGGAATTCTAGAGCTTAGGGCCTAGGCAGCTGATGGCACGGCCGCCAATGGTGCATCAATTGAAATTGGGGATGTAAAAGAGGCCAGAATTGGAGTCTTACAGAAATCTCAGGGGGTTTTAGGGATGGAGGCAGTTACAGAGATAGGGAGGGGCAAAGCCATGGAGGGATTTGAAGACAAGGATGAGAATTTTAAAATCGAGGCGGTGCCAGACCGGGAGCCAATGTAGGTCAGTGAGCACAGGGGTGATGGGTGAATGGGACTTAGTGCAAGTTAGGCCCACACTCCTACTACTCCTGTCTTTGCCAAGCTCCATTCACCCCAGTGGATTGATTTTGAGATCCTCATACTTATCTTCAAATTCCACTATGGCATCGGCACATTTTACCTCCGTGATCTCCTCCAGCTGTACGTCCTGGCATGCATGCTCTGCTTCTCAAATGGTGGTTTACTTCTCACTTCTGGACGTTCTTTGTGTCACTCTGTTCCTGTCCCCCAGAGCCCTCTCCATAAACACTTCCACCTAACCATCTCCCTTCCTGCAGTTGTACAGGGCCTTGGTGAGACCACATCTTGAGTATTGTGTGCAGTTTTGGTCGCCTTATCTGAGGAAGGATGTTCTTGCCATGGAGAGAGTGCAGCGAAGATTCACCAGACTGATACCTGGGATGGCAGGAATGACGTATGAGGAGAGATTAGGTCGATTAGGCTTATATTCGCTAGAGTTTAGAAGAATGAGAGGGGCTCTCATTGAAACTTATAAAATTCTAACAGGACAAGACAGACTAGATGCAGGAAGGATGTTCCAGATGGCGGGGGAGTCCAGAACCAGGGGTCACAGTCTAAGGATAAGGGGTAAGCCATTTAGGACTGAGATGAGGAGGAATTTCTTCACCCAGAGAGTGGTGAACCTGTGGAATTCTCTACCACACAAGGCAGTTGAGGCCAATTCATTAAATATATTCAAGAAGGAGTTAGATATATTTCTTAAGGCTAAAGGGATCAAGGGATATGGGGAGAAAGCAGGGACAGGGTACTGAATTTGGATGATCAGCCATGATCTCATTGAATGGCGGAACAGGCTCGAGGGGCCAAATGGTCTACTCCTGCTCCTATCTTCTATGTTTCTATGTTTCCTACTTTCAAAGGATTCCCAAAATCCTCCTCTTTAAATGTGCTTTCAATGAAAAGCAAAATCAGGCGTGTTGTATAATGGGCGGCCCATCTACTGCCATCCTTCGGCGCCTCTGCTGAAGTTTTTTAACCCCAGTATGTCTGAGTTGCGTGAGTGACACATTTCCTGTGTTGCATTCTGGTGGTTTACTTCTTGCCGCACACTTGGCTTTGGCTAATCTTATGCAAATTAATTTATTCTAGGCAAACTTCTTGGTTCTTAAATAAAAACCCTGAAGAAAAGGAAAATATCACAATGGGTGCAGTCTCTTAACAGCTTTTCCCACAAACAATCTAGGATTCTGATCTCCAGCCCAAATAGCAATTTAAACTTTAAATGTATTTAAGGTCAATTAGTAATAAAGGGACAAAGCTTCACCTTACCACAGAATAATATAATGCATCAAATGGTATAATATTCCTCCCCTTATAAAATATCATATCAACCAAATTACTATGAGCAATGCCACAGGAGATCCTCATGTATTGAAAAAATGCAATTAAAGTACCTCAAGTGCTGCCCTGGCTGAAATCAAGTAACTCAGACAGAATAGGAAACAAACCTAGGAAAGTCTGATCCAGGCAGTGCCTTTACCTCCTCAGCATTCTGAGGATGGTTCCAATAAGTAATATATTTAAATATATGATTACATACGAACATACGAAATTCACGGGCAGGAACAGACCAGCTGGTCCATCAAGGCTGCCCCATTACTACCAGCTAGCTGGAAATAGCCTGGGAGGAGACCCACCCTGATCCTGAAAGGCTTCAGGTCTGCTCAGCCGTAATCAGACTATCGTCATAAACCCCATCCTTAAACAACATGTTATTAGATGGATTGTGGAATGTATGTCTTTGTTATAAACAAGCACGTCAAGAACCACTGAGAAAAGTAAAAAGCAACTCATGGAGTCACATCAAAGGAGAAACTTTAGACTGTTGGTGAGCTGGATACCACCCACTTACTAAACACTACTGTTTGTTTATCTTACAAATGCTCTTATTGTACAATGGTCTAAAGGCAGACTACTAATAAAATCAGACAGTCTTGGAGTGCTTGGAATTTATTACATTTTTGCAACAACAAAAAATTACTTTCTGTACCCGCATATTACTCACCCTGCAGACTGCTTTGTTCAGAAGGAACTGAGAATTATAGTACTGAGAACTGAGAGGAATCACATGGCTCTTGTGAGACCAACGTGACCAAACCACTCAAAGGATAATTTTTCCTGTAACTTTTTTCCTGTTTAACAATGGTCTGATCTTAATATACGTGGAAGATAAATTGCATTCAAATGCTGAGAAAAACCATATTGAAGATAGGAAAGCTAGTTGGTTTTTAATTACTTGGTGTCACCTGTCAGCTTTGTGTAGTTAAAGGAATGTATATGACACAACATTTGTTGTTGCTTATTGTTATTTTTAAATGCAATTCAGAATCCATAGGGTTACTTTAGTGGAAATGTTTTGGTATCTACAATATTGGGAATTGGGGCACAGCCAAGCCTAGCACAATATGACTGGAAAAACAAAAACTGCCTCTCTGATGTAAGTTGTTTGAACATAGGCAAGTGCAAATAGCATGGATGCATGCCACGTATAAAGGAGCTGAATGCAATGATTGTTAATATTCTGATTCTCCCATCAACTATATAGGAAATATTTTTTTTAATTATTTTTAAAAATAGCAATTAGTTTTGTTTATTGTTTTTATTTATTTAAAAATTGAAAGTGCCCCAGCTACATGTCCCCACCCCCTCCCCCACCCTGAGGCCACCATTTTGTGGGTGGGAGACTGATCAAATGGCACTTACATAGTCTCAGCTACCTGTAGAATAAGGCACTTTCACAGGCCCTGTGTGATAGTGTGACAGAGGCAGTCAGTTCACCAGCACATCTGTCGGTGCAGCTAATGGAAACCCAGTCACCCCAGAGTAGAGAACTGTTCCCCAATTTACTTATGTATAAAATTGAAAATAAAATTAAAATCATTAAAAAGATTACGTACAGGGGAAGTGAGGACATAATAGCCTGAAAATTCCAGTTGGGCCCTGCGTGCCAGATGTGTGTGTGGGGAGGGGGTAGTGGGACTGCCGCCCATCAGTCTTCCCCAGAAATGACTCCGTCCCAAATCCTGGGAAAGATTGGCAGGCAGAAGCCCGAAACTCCAGGTACAAGGTCATCTGCATAAAAGAGGCTGGCACCAATGCCATTTATGGCATGCCCCGTTAGTTAGACTTGTTTGTGTACCTTTAGGTTTTAAAAGTTTTTGCCCACAAAGTTGCTGGAAGTACGAGCTAATAACAGCACGGCGAGGGCAACAGGGATTCTGGGACCTTGGTGAAGAACGGGACAAACAGTGTATCTCCTTAACCTACTGTTGTTTTGTATGACAAGAAAAGCCTATAATGGGATGTCTAGTTTGGCTATCCATTCAATGGCCTCCTGAGATGCCGATTGGAGAAATGAGGTGCCTCCCGCAACAGATCTCAGTGGGCAGGTTGATGTGATGTGTCCCATGGTCTGGGACTCATAGCCACAGTCGCACTTCGGGTCGTCCCTCATCTTCCACTTGTGGAGCGGGTGGCCGCATCGTCCGTGCCCTGTGCGGATTCGGTCGAGCGCTGTCCAATGTCTTCGAGGGAGGTCGAAGCCAGGACCCTCTGCTGTTGGGTCAGTGATGAGGTGTTGGTTCTTTATGTTGCATGCGTCCCAGGATTCTGTCCATCTGGATAGTGGGTTGACCCCAGCTGCATGAATATTGGCTGCTCTTTCCCAGAATGGCTGGCGCCATTTCAAGCGCTTTTGTGGAAATAAATAGTGGAAGGACTGAGAAGGCGAGTGAATTAGAGTGGGCGGATTCGATGTCAAATCAGGTACAGAACGAGAAATAAAGAGAGGGTAAGAAAGATTGGATTAATAGAGAGCGAAAAAAGAGACAGAAAGGAAAAGGAAGAAAAAAATTGTCGAATTTTAAATTGTGTGAATTGCAATTCACAGGGTATCTCTTCTTCACTACAAGTTGCTGGCCAATTTGCACATTAATAACTGCATGCGTCATTCAGAGGCCATTATTTTTCAGCAAAATCTGGCCCAATGTTTAAATATTATAAGGTTATATTGCTATCTGACCGTTTTTGCTCCAAAACAATTGGATATATCAACCAGTTTTCCTTAAAGCCATTATTTTACCTACTTTCTCACCACAAGCTGCATTTATATAGCACCTTTAACATAGAAAAACAGTCCAAGGCACTTCACGAAGTGTAGTGAAACAAAAATGGACGTCAAAGAGGGAGGTATTAGGAGGGGTGACCAAAGGCTTGGTCAAAAAGGTGGTTTTAAGAATGGTCTTAAAGGAGGAGAGAGAGGTGGAGAGACAGAGGGGCTTAGGGGGGAAATTCCAGCGAGTGGGAGATAGGGCGGCTGAAGGCATGGCCACCGTGGCAGAGCGAAGGGAGGAAGGGCTGTGCAAGAATCCCCAGTCAGAGGAACAGAGAGTTCTGGGATAACTGTGGGGCTGAAGGAGGTTACAAAGGTAGGGAGGGGCAAGGCCATAAAGAGTTAATAAGAACATCAGAACATAAGAAATAGGAGCAGGAGTAGGCCATTTGGCCCCTTGAGCCTGTTCCGCCATTCAATAAGATCTTCTACCTCATCTCCACTTTCCTGCACTATCCCCATATCCCTCAAATCCCTTAATATTCAAAAATCTATCGATCTCTGTCTTGAATATACTCAATGACTGAGCCTCCACAGCCCGCTGGGGTAGAGAATTCCAAAGATTCACCACCCTTTGAGTGAAGAAATTTCATCTCATCTCAGTCCTAAATGGCCGACCCCTTATTCTGAGACTGTGCCCCCTGGTTCTAGACTCCCCAACTAGGGGAAACATCCTCCCTGCATCTACCCTGTCAAGCCCTGTAAGAATTTTGTATGTTTCAATTAGATCACCTCTCATTCTTCTAAACTCCAAAGAATATAGGCCTAGTCTACTCAATCTCTCCTCATAGGACAATCCCCCCATCCCAGGAACCAGTCTGGTGAACTTTCGTTGCACTCCCTCTATGGCAAGTATATCCTTCCTCAGGTAAGGAGATCAAAACTGTACACAATACTCAAGGTGTGGTCTCACCAGGGCCCTATATTATTGCAGTAAGATGTCTTTACTCTTATACTCAAATCCTCTTTTAATAAAGGCCAACATACCATTTGCTTTCCTAATTGCTTGCTGTACCTGCATGTTAACATTCAGTGATTTGTGTACAAGGACACCCAGGTCCCTTTGAACACCAACATTTCCCAATCTCTCACCATTTAAAAAATACTCTGCTTTTCTATTTTTCCTACCAAAGTGGATAACTTCACATTTCTCCACGTTATATTCCATTTGCCATGCTCTTGCCCACTCACTTAGCCTGTCTATATCTCCTTGAAGCCTCTTTGCATCCTCCTCACAACTTACATTCCCACCCAGCTTTGTATCATCAGCAAACTTGGATATATTACATTTGGTCCCCTCATCCAAATCATTGATACAGATTGTGAATAGCTGAGGCCCAAGCACTGATCCTTGCGGTACCCCACTAGTTACAGCCTGCCAACCCGAAAATGACCTGTTTATTCCTACTCTCTGTTTTCTGTCCATTAACCAATCCTCAATCCATGCAAGTATATTACCCCCAATCCCATGAACCATAATTTTGTTTAATAACCTCTTGTGTGGCACCTTATCGAATGCCTTCTGAAAATCCAAATACACCACATCCACTGGTTCCCCTTATCTATTCTGCGAGTTACAACCTCAAAAAACTCTAACAGATTTGTCAAACACGATTTCCCTTTCATAAATCCGTGTTGACTCTGCCCAATCCTATTATTATTTTCTAAGTGCCCTGTTACCACGTTCTTAATAATAGATTCGAGCATTTTCTCACAAGCATGTTATATATCTCTGATGCATGTGGTGTTGTCAGTGAAAGAAAATGAAGATTTGCATTTATGACCTTGCCTTCCACGATCTCAGGATGTCCCAAAGCGCTTCACAGCCAATGAAATACTTTTGAAGTGTAGTCTCTGTTGTGATGTAGAAAATGCAGCAGCCAATTTGCGCTCAGAAAACTCTCACAAACAGCAACGTGATAATGACCAGATAATCTGTTTTTGTGAGGTTGATTGAGGGATAAGTATCAGCCAGGACACCATTGAGAACTACCCTGCTATTCTTCGAAATAATGCCATGGGAACTTTTACGTCCACCTGAGAGGACAGACAGGTCCGCGGTTTAACGTCTCACCTGAGAGACGGCACCTCTGACAGTGCAGCACTTCCTTAGTACTGCACTGGAGTGTCAGCCTGGATTTTTGTGCTCAAGTCCCTAGAGTGCGACTTGAACCCGCAACATTCTGACTCAACTACCTGCTACCAACTGAACCACGGCTGACACATATTTAATGTTGTTGAGGCTGCCGCGAAACACGAATTAAAGCCGAGTCCATGTGTGGAACACAAAAGCTTTTTATTACATCTGCCTGCTAAGATGGCTGCTAACACTAGAATCTGGAAGGTTCTGAGGCCCCGCCCACTCCTTTTCTCCTGCCTTAAAGGCAAGGGGGGAGAAATTCAGTATCGCCCCATTTGGGGCGCAATTATCGGCCGGGCGCAAAGATTAGCGCCTGGCGCTAATTATCGCCACCGACTGCAAACTTGACTTTTATCGCCCCTGGAGGTGATTGGAGCGCTAAATCAGGCGCTTCACACCTGTCTTAAGGCGCAAAGGCCGAGGAGCGAGGCGCTACCTCAGAGCGCTGGCGAAGCTCATGTAATGTCAGTCAGCAATGGAACACACACACAATGGCACGGGCCAGTTCTTAAAGGGGATGGTTAATCTTGCTTTCCATCCACATCCTGCTCATTGCAGCCTTGAATCTCGGCCTGGAGAGACCTGCACATCAAATCTGCTGGAAAGAACAATGGAGAGTACCAGGCAAAGAGCTCAGAGTGCAGCCCCCACAGTCTCTTCTAAATCGATACAAGGAATGGCAAATCAAAATGAACCTGCAAAGTGCTGCTCAGTACCCAAAACTCCTTCACACAACGTTGAATCTCTCCAGAAGTCTCTCTCTCTCGCTCTCAGAATGCGTAGTTCAAAAATGGCACCAACAATAAAAGGCAGGAAGCGGTCACCTTTAAATAGCGCTCCCCTTTCCCTTCATGACTGCAGAACGCTCCCCTCAACCTGTCGTTGCTAGCGTCAGGCGGTAAGGCAGGGGGCGCCACTCAATATCCGCTCCGGGGCGATACCGGGGCGTTGCGCACTCGACTAACGTCACGATCTGCCGGCGCAGGAGATCGTGGCGGTAGTGTTTAGCGCCGCCGCAAAATGTCTAGTTAATTTCGCAAGCGGCGCAAACTTCGCTGCGCCTGGGCGCTAGATGCTTTGCGCCCCATTAGCGCCCTCTTAAGGCGCTAAAGGGAGGCGCAACCAACTGAATTTTTCCCCCAAGGTGCCTTAAAGGCAAGGTGCCCGATTTATTGTCCACGGACGGAAAAGTGGATTGCGCCCGTTTAGGTGGCGATCCGCCACACAGCTCCCCCCAGAATCTGCTTAGGAGGTGTGGACAAGACGGTGCGGCGATCTGATGGGCCGGCCGGAGCGGCTCTTGTAGGACGCCGGTGGACGTGGAACGGCCGGGCGTGGAGCAGCCGGGTGAACCGGCTTGAGGGCAGGTCGGCCGCGTGGTGGTGGACGAGCTACAGGGACCTGCTCACCGGGCTCCAAGTGTGCTGGCTTGAGTCGGTCAACCGACACTTTTTCGGTCCTGTCGCCCACTTGCAGGGTGAAAAATTTGTCCCCAGCCTGTAGCACCTTGTAGGGCCCGTCGTACGGGGGTTGAAGGGGTCCGCGGTGGGCATCATGCCGGTCGAAAATGAACCGTGCCTGGTGCAGGCTTAGTGGGACGTGTGAGGTGGATTCGCCGTGTCGGGCAATGGGCACCAGGGCAAACTGCAGCGCCGGTGAGGCGAAGTCGTGGCGTTGCTGGCCGGCTGACCAGGGTGTCGTGGCGGTGGGCAGGAACTCGCCGGGTACGCGCAGCGGCTGACCGCACACGAGCTCTGCTGCCGATGCGTGGAGGTCTTCTTTAACCGCGGTGCGCAGGCCGAGGAGGACCCACGGAAGTCGGTCGGTCCAGGCGCCATCCTGGAGGCTGGCTCGAAGAGATGCCTTCAAGGATCTGTGGAACCACTCACACAGTCCATTGACTTGGGGGTGGTACGTTGTGGTGCGGTGAATGGTCACCCCGAGATTGCGTGCGACGGCGGTCCAGAGTTCAGAGGTAAATTGCGGACCTCTGTCCGACGTCATGTCGGAGGGGACACCGAACCGTGTGACCCAGGTGCTGACGAAGGCTCTGGCGATGTCGGCGGTGGTGGTAGAGGTCAGTGGCATTGCCTCGGGCCAGCGCGTGGTGCGGTCAACGATCGTCAGCAAGTGCGTGTGGCCTTGCAACGGCGGCAGGGGCCCAGTGATATCCACGTGGATGTGGTCGAATCTACGCGAAGGGACGGTAAACTCCTCGAGGGGTGCTTTCGTGTGTTGCTGCACCTTGGCCCGTTGGCAGGCTAGGCAGGAGTTGGCCCAAGTACACACATCCTTGCGAAGGCCTGCGCCAGACAAAGCGGTTGGCTACCAATTTCATGGATGCGCGGGCGCCGAGGTGGGAGAGGTTGTGGAGAATCTCAAATACCCGGTGGCGCCAGGACACTGGGACGACGGCCAAGGTTGACGTAGGGATATGTCGCACTTGACCGTGACTGCGGTCGGGCCACAGGCGACGTCGGCCAGGCGTAGCCCTGGTAGGTTGGTAGGTGCGGAGAGCAGATCAGGGTCGGTGATCTGGTCTGCTGCGAGTTGAGCGTAGTCGACTGCCAGGTGTGCGGCGTGGATGGCGGAGCGGGAGAGGCAGTCGGCTACCACATTGTCTCGGCCGGAGACGTGTTGGATGTCCGTGGTGAACTCGGACACTGCCGCGAGCTGGCGCTGCTGCCTGGCGGATCAGGGGTCGTTTGTCTTTGCCATTGCGAATGTCAGGGGCTTGTGGTCGACAAACGCAGTGAAGGGATGGCCCTCCAGCAAAAACCGAAAAAGGCGGACCGCCAGGAACAGCGTGAGGAGCTCGCGGTCGAAGGTGCTGTACTTGACCTCCGGGGGGCGTAGTTGGCAGCTGAAGAAGGCAAGTGGTTGCCAGGCGCCGTCGACCCACTGCTCATACATGGCGCCGACCGCGTGGTCGGAGGCGTCCGTGGTGAGCGCTACCCTGGCATTGGGCCGTGGGTGCGCGAGCAGGGTGGCGTTGGCGAGCGCGGTCTTGGTGGAGTCGAAGGCGGCTGACGCGTCTGCCGTCCATTCGACCGCCATCTTGCTGCTCCTGCCCCGGAGGGCTTCATACAGGGGCCTCATGAGGGACGCCGCTTTGGGGATGAAGCGATTGTAGAAATTCACCATCCCGAGGAACTCCTGGAGGCCTTTGATGGTGGTGGGGCGGGGAAATTGTTGGACGGCCTGCACCTTGGTGGGCAGGGGAATGGCCCCAGCATGGGTGATGTGGTGGCCGAGGAAGTCGATCTTGTCCAGGCCGAACTGGCATTTGGCTGGGCTGAGGATGAGCCCGTGGTCACTGAGGCGCCCGAACAGGATGCGAAGGTGTTCGAGGTGTTCCTGCTTGGAGGAACTGGCTACCAGGATGTCGTCCAGGTAGACGAACAGGAACTTCAGGTCCCGAAGGACCGACTCCATGAGCTGTTGGAATGCCTGGGCCGCGTTTTTGAGGCCGAAGGGCATCCGCAGGAACTCGAAAAGGCCGAAAGGGGGTGATTACGGCCGTCTTGGGGACGTCCGCGGGGTGGACGGGGACTTGGTGGTAGCCGCGCACCAGGTCGACCTTGGAAAAGACTGAGTGGCTGGCCAGTCTAGCCGAGAAGTCCTGGATGTGCGGCACGGGGTACCGATCAGGGGTGGTGGCGTCGTTGAGGCGGCGGTAATCCCCGCAGGGGCGCCAACCCCCATCTGGTTTGGGGGCGATGTGGAGTGGGGAGGCCCAGGGACTGTTGGAGCGGCGGATGATGCCGAGCTGTTCCATGGTGGCAAACTCGGTCCGTGCGATCTCCAGTTTGGCTGGGTCCAGCCTGCGGGCGTGGGCGTACACTGGGGGGCCTGTGGTGGGGATGAAGTGTTCCACCCCGTGTTTAGCGGCCTCCGCGGAGAAGGTCGGATTGGTAAGGGCCGGGAATTCTGCCAGGAGTGCCGAGTAATCATCCGTGGCCCGGGCGTGGCACTGTGACGCCATGTCGGCGGGTTGACGGGGGGCCATGGCGCCCAGGACGGGGGACATGGTGTTCATGTCCACGAGGCGGTGTCGAGGGATGTCTACCAGTAGGCCGTGGGCGCAGAGGAAATCTGCGCCGATGAGAGGGGAGAGCACCTTGGCAGTGATGAACTCCCATCGGTAGCGGCGACCAGCGAGGTCGCGGCTGGAGTGAGCGGACAGCAGCTTGTCGGCCTCATCGGCCAGGGCTTCCAGGTCCGTGAGGCCGGACGCCACGATCGCTGGGCGGATGCTGAGAGGTAGCTGGCGGATGAACAGCGTGCGGAAGAGGGATCCGGGTGGGCTCTCGTCGGTGAGGGAGAGCATGTGGGAGAGGAGGTCTGACGGTGAGGCATCACCGAGGCCTGGAAGGTCGAGGAGGTGGCAGTTTCGCTGGTATGCCAAGGCCGTAAATTTTTTAAGGAGCGCGGCCTTAAGATGTGCATACTTGCCCTCCCCTGGTGGGTTCTGCAGCGCTGTCCAGACCTTCGTAACTGTGGAGCTACCGAGTGATGTGACGAGATAGTCGTACTTCGTCCCATCTGTGGTGATGATTCGCAGCCGGAAACGCGACTCGGCTTGAAGGAACCAGACTTCGGGCTGGTTTTCCCAAAACTCTGGCAGTTTCACGGAAACTGCGTTCGTGTCCGCCATTGCAGTGCTCGGAATACGTTCTGAGCGTCGGGGTCACCAATGTTGTGGCTGCCGCGAAACATGAATTAAAGCCGAGTCCATGTGTGGAACACAAAAGCTTTTTATTACATCTGCCTGCTAAGGTGGCTGCTAACACTAGAATCTGGAAGGTTCCGAGGCCCCGCCCACTCCTTTTCTCCTGCCTTAAAGGCAAGGTGCCTTAAAGACAAGGTGCCCGATTTATTGTCCACTACAGGCTTGACTTTTCTAATGCCTTCCAAACTGGCCTGCCAAAGTCAACCATATTCAAACTCCACCTCAGCCAAAACTCTGCATTATACCTCACGCTACGTCTTACTCACTCATTACCCAGTTCTCACCACCGGCTCCCCATTCCCCAACACATTGTGCTGCATTTTAGCAGCCAAAAACGGGTGGGTTGGGGTCGGGTCAGAAGTTAAAAATTTTAAATCTCAACCCCGACCCCAACCCGCCTCCAACCCGTCCACTTTCAGGTTTAACGGAGGCAGGACAAGGGGTGGGCAGCTAACCGCTCCCAGGAGGCGGGTTGGCAATTTAAATATTTTAATGTAGCTGGCAGTCTCTGATTTAACCTGCTTTGCCGGTTTAACCCTGGCCGTCTGAGTTTCCCAGGCCTCGGGAAACCTGGCAGCTGAAGGGAGGCGAGGACAGCTTCGGGAGAAGGTAATTGTCTTTACAGCACTGCTTGTGGGCCAGGAGGTGCTGGAGTGCTTCCCCCTCCCCCCCCAGCCCCCCAAGCTACCTCATCATCAGACCCCTGGGGTCTGGATCGGAACCCCTCCGCCACTGGGATCAGACACCCCTCCTCCCGGGGTCGGGGATCGGACCACCCCTGGGATCAGAACCCGCCGGGGTCTTGGATCAGACCTACCTGGTTCTGCAGCCTGCTCCGGAGTTCTCCCTGCCTGACTGGAAGTCAAGTCTGTCAATCAGGCTGACTTCCGAGTGGGGAACCTTTCAAGGACAAAAGCTGCACGCTGTGAAGTTAAAACTCCACAGCATGCGGGGAAACCCGGACTTCAGGGTTTACTGTCCGAAACTCCACTCCCCAACCTACGTAACCTGCCCCTGTTAATATCCAGGCATTGAATTCAAAATCCTCATTCACATTTGCAAGTCCTTCATGGCCTTACCCTACAACCTCTTCCAGCTCTATATTCTATCTTGTGTACTGCACGCTCCTGACTCTGGACGTCTGTGTGTCCCCTCAACCTCTGCATCATCATTGATGGCATGGCCTTCAACCATCATGGTCCTATCCTTTGCAATTGTATTCCTGAAACTCTCCATCTTTCTAACTTTGTTCCCACCTTTAAAAGCCTCTGCGAAACCTACCTCTTTGGCCATGACTTCAGTTGCCTCTCCTACTCTTTTTCTCTCGCTTCAAGCAGTTTCAATTTAGGTACAAAATATATAAACACCCCAACGTTCGGTTGATAATTACACTTGGTCTCCTTTGTGAAGTATCCTGGGATATTTCAGTATGCCAAAGACATTATATAAATGTTATTATATTGTTTTTATTGGTATTTGTCCAACCCAAAAAAGAAGAAATGCTGGTTCCCTGGTTAGAGCTCTTACTGAAATATCCGGTTCCAATCTAGTTCCCAGAAACTATCAAGAAACAACCACTGGGATTTAGAAGCAAATTAGCAATCTTGGCATTAGGATAAAAGATCTATGAGGGTAAATCGAAACACGGGTGCTGTCGGAGGTACCTACCGAATATTTAAATTATTCTGGCATTGGGACCCTGGGAATTTCCACTTTGGTTCTGGTTTCATGACTGGAACTGATAAAAGTGAATTTCGGTAGTTGTGGTTCAGAACAACACTGCTCCAAAAGGTCGCAGCTCTGAAAGCATTGATCAGTGATGATGTCATCACACTAATACACAGGTTGCTGTTATTCTTTCATTTACTTCAGACTGTGATGCTTTTTGCCTTTGGAATATAGATGGTTGTATATAAATTGTAACCAATTACAGGGCAAATTGGACAGAAACCAACAGAGATTGTAATTTCCGTTGTTTCAATTTTCCATATTTCAGAAGGACAGATGGAAAGAAAGATGAAGGGACTTGCATCTGTATAGTGACTTTCATGACCTCAGGATGTCCCAAATCGCTTCACAGCCAATTAAATATGTGTAGTCAGCTGATTTCTGAGCCGCTCTGGTTTTAGATATGTTCTTTAATAGAGGTATCATGATATACGTCGAAATAAGCCAATTTATTTGGAGCTGTACTGCTCCTTCAGTGGTGTACCTGAGCGGAGGCTGCTTGAAGCAGTTTCAGCTCAGGTACAAAATATATAGACACCCCAATGTTAGGTTGGTAATTGCACACACAAAAGTAGAATAATCTCACAAAAAAATGAGTATGTACAAGTGTAGTATTAGAAAAGTGTTTTTAATGAAGGACAGTGATGAAAAAAAAGAAAGACTTGCATTTATAGGGCGCCTTTCACAACCTCAGGACATCCCAAAGTGCTGTACAGCCAATAAAGTACTTTTGAAGTGTAGTCACTGTTGGAATGTAGGAAACGTGGCAGCCAATTTGTGCACAGCAAGCTCCCACAAACAGCAATGTGATAATGACCAGATCATCTGTTTTAGTGATGTTGATTGAGGGATAAATATTGGTGTGAATCAGAGCAGAAAGATGTGCGTTTGCTCTGCCATTCCAATACTCTGAGCTGTACCTTCAGCGGTGGGAAGACAATGGCCGGAATTTTCCTTACCTTTGCGGGTCCGGTGCGGCTGGTGTCCATGGTGGGTCGCGACCCCGCTGCTAGCTCCATCCCGCTGTAGAAAATTAACTTACTTTAATGGGGCCTATTAAGCCTGCCCAGCGCGTTATCTGGCCCAATTAGATAGAGCAGGTCTGGTGATGTCATCCATGACGCGTTTTAAGCCAGAATCCTTAAAGGGACCATGGCCAGATTAAATTTTAAATTTAATCTAACATAGTGGGTGTTGAATCTTTACTGTACAATAATATAATAAAAGTTATATATCAGTGACAAGAAATATTGAAATAATATTATCATTAAGTAATACGACTCCATCTACAAAGACGATCAAGAACATAATTAAAAAAGTACATTAATTGGGAAGTTATTGGTGCTTTAGTCACAAATCTATAGACTTTTGTAACAGTAACTGGTACAAATAAAAGATGTGTATGTACAGGTAATACATAAAATTAAGCAGATTTTAAATGTAATTGTAAAGGGGTGGATTTACAATCTTATGCAAGTTCAGCAGAAGAGCTGCGGAATCCCTGACAAACAGTGTAAGTGGTGCTTACAATGTGTTTCTGGGATTTCTGCAGCTCTTCCATTGAAGTTAACAATGGACAAGTGAGAGAACCTGCACAGAAATTCACCCTAAAGTCTCAGACTGAAAAATTAAGTTCGTCATATTCAGGGACTGAAAGCAAATTGAACCAGTGGAATGAGTGATGAGAATGAAATTGTTATGGTTCATGACTTGATTTAATGTGTAACTGGACAATCACAGCATACTGTGAGGAAAAACCTGACCAGAAACGACACAAAAATGTATTTAAATGGTCATTTTTTTATAGTGCAGATCAGTTCACTGCAATTACTGTTGAGTTGGAAGGCAACAGCTGAGAATGGCCAGTGAAAAATGTATTTCCCTCACCATCCAGGGTAGCACTTACATCCCTTCAGGAATTTCTGAATTAACATTTATCAGTAGCTTTTCAAGTAGAACAGAATCTCCATCAGTCTGTTAGCTGATGTAATCAACATGTTTTATTTGTTTTTTTTCCAAGCTGCCATCTAATCAGCTGGAGCAATGGCCACGGAACTCACGCCTCAGGTTGACAGACGTGATTCCCGAGCTGGGTGAATCCCGTGGCCGTGCAGGGAAATTTAAAAAGTAGGGGGAAAAAAGCTCTTAAGTGCCTGTAAAGTACCTCATAATGATTTCAATTGGTCACCCGCTGCTGCAGGTCGGGTCGGCTTCAGTATGACAGACATGCCTATGGGAAAGGCGCATAGGAGCAAGATGACAGCGGGTTCCCAACCCACTGTCAAAAATAACAACTTTCCCACCCAACCTGCCACCGATCTCGCCCGCAACCACCCCGGAAAATTCAGCGCAAGGAAAGGGAAGGAGGAATTTAGGGGAAAATACTGTGACTGGCTACAGTCAATGGCCAGCTCACGTTAATATAAATAAAATTGCTCATTGACTATCAATGTGATGTTATTTGAGTCGTTTCAAAATTGGTAGAATGGCTTTGAACCAGCACTGTCGAGATTGGAATGGGATTTTTGACTTTACTGTGGAAATGTCTCACAGTTCCATTGTGCTCTTTTGCAGGGTAGTATCAAGATGTACATTCTACAGCATATGCAGTACGAGGTGATTGTTTTTGTTTTAGCCAGTGTCCCATGAGATTTGATTAATATCAGTCTGTGTTTTTTATATAGTTTGAAAAACCATTATGTGCCATGAGAGTCACAATCTGCAATTCTTGCATAATTGGTAGATCTTGACTCAGGAAATGAGTGCCTACAAATGCATGATTGCAGGGATTAAGAGGAATTCAGAACGCTGCAATGAGTTTGTGAGATTTTGTTGGAATAACAGTCCAAGAATAAGCATCATTACAAGTGAAACACTGTTCGATGCACTTGCCTTGCTCCTTTTCCCCTGTCCCTAAAACTGCACAGTGCATCCTTCTGCAATAACATCTTATTGTTTAATATCTGTTCTTATCTGCAATGCTAAGTGATTATGGAAGGATTTTGTTCTTGGAGTCTTAACATAACTATAGTCCATTATCTCTTGTGTGTCTGCACAACAGTCTGCTCAAATGATCACAAACCCTCTGTAGTTCTCAGAATGTAGGGCTTCAATATAGGTTGCAGCTTCGATGAACAATCATACACAGATTTCCATTCGTAGACTGGTTCTCTATGGCACTGTAAAGTACTGTAGGGAAGGTTTACGGGTATCTAATTTCGAAGTTGTGACCATATTGGTGACCTTGTACTGCACATGTATCCACATTGAAAAACAAACTGATTTCTGGTGAAATCACAAGGAGGTGCATTTCTTCCAAATGTCAGTCAGGCGGCATTGGAATGGCTGCACCATACCTGCCATCGGTCCTTATATGTGGGATAGGACAGGGAGCCACTCTTTTTCTTCTTCTTTTACTTTTTTAGCACTATTCTTTCAACTTCTCCTTGGCTTCTGTTGGTACTCAGATAGGATGGGATGATCCAGCCTACAGACATCTCCACGGATATGCTCAAGGCTTGGGAAATGGCCTCTCTTTATTGGCTGAGTTTGTTCAGTTTTTTTGGGAAGTTAAGTGTGAAGTTCTCTTGGCTAACTGCAGGCGATAATTGGCACATCCGTTGTCTAAGCACAACATGGCTGCGTAAAAATCTTTGCTGGTCTTCTGCACAAGAATTTGATGGGATCGACTCCAGCATCATAGCATGTCTTACAAGAGCGGATCCATGGGGAACAATGAAAAAAATTGTAAATATTTGTCATGCTCTGGCACTGTGCTGGCCAGTGCCACACCTACTGGCACTTCAGAATAAATGGCAACAGAGCCAGGGAATTAGCAAACTTGTCAACAGTCCTATTTGTATAGATTTCAACAGTGGCCATGTTGTTGAAATCTATGGGAAGTGCATCTCTACTTGCCTTAATTTAAAAATAAATATTTGTATTATCATGTCCATCACAGGCAAAGGACAATATTTGACAATAAACAAAGGTAAGTGGATGCTTACCAGAATATAATACTAGTCTCCATCACTAAGGAAGGAATTATTTGTGCAAGGTGAACAATTAGTACACACACATGAATGGCGCAATTTCCTCTCAGCAATCTCATGATTCCTGCTGTTTGTAAATCAGTTTTCCTACCCTTTCCTCCCCTGGTCCTCTCCTGAAAGTATTGACTTTTGTTTGACTATGATTTTACAGGTGCCAGGCACCCTCTGGTATCTTACCCAAGTGCCCATTCTTCATGCCTTAGCCTAGACAGTGTGACAGCCAATTCTGATTCTAGTCTTACTCAGTGTACACATACCAACACTTTCTAGTTGGGGTCAATGGATAGTTATCATGAGTGGGTACCCACATAGCTCAGTATAACAGAGGTGTACTGGGGTTGTTCTCTTTATAGCAGAGAAGGTTGAGAGGAGATTTGATAGAGGTGTTCAAAATCATGAAGGGTCGAGACAGAGTAGATAGAGAGAAACTGTTCCCATTGGCGGAAGGGTCGAGAACCAGAGGACACAGATTTAAGGTGATTGGCAGAAGAACCAAAGGTGACATAAGGAAAAACATTTTTACGCAGCGAGCGGTTAGGATCTGGAATTCACTGCCTGAAAGGGTGGTGGAAGCAGATTCAATTGTGGCTTTCAAAAGGGAATTGGATAACTACCTGAAGGAAAGAAAATTGCAGGGCTACAGGGAAAGGGCAAGGGAGTGGGACTAGCTGGAGTGGGACTAGCTGAAGTGCTCTTGCAGAGAGCTGGCATAGGCTCGACAGGCCTCCTTCTGTGCTGTAACCATTCTATGATTCTATGAAATTGTAGCACCCCTACTGCCATCACTGCTGAAATGAACTAACTCAGCACAGTTAGGACCAAGAGTAGAACCTGGGACTAAGAGTGGAACTTGGGACTTTCTGGTCTACGCTGGCGTCAATTAATGCACTGCCTTTACCAATTGAGCTATCAGGGGAACCAGCAAGCCAACCATTGCAGAGTTGCAATTACTATTTTGCATTTTAACAAGCAGGATATGAGTCTCTCAAACTGGTCACTAATCAAAAATAGTGATCAGCAGTTTCCGAACTATGGTCCAGAAACCACCTAAAAATGACTAGAATCATGGTCAAGAAACCAAAAAGAAACAGAAAACGAGGAAGAAAAAAGAAATACAACAGCGAGATATAAAATTAAAAAAACATAAACTGCAGAGAAAAAGCCAGAAAAACAAGGGAAAGCCAAGGACTTTGAATAAGCA
This sequence comes from Squalus acanthias, assembly GCA_030390025.1. Classification (NCBI taxonomy): domain Eukaryota; kingdom Metazoa; phylum Chordata; class Chondrichthyes; order Squaliformes; family Squalidae; genus Squalus; species Squalus acanthias. The sequence continues at coordinate 96,115,110 of CM059430.1, forward strand.
ACCTGAAAGCAAGAGTAGTCATTTTAAAATATTATTGTATAGTATTGATTGAAAAAAACTAGTGTCCACGAGATTAAGTATATAAAAGAAAAATGCGGAAACAACAAGAAGTTATTAAATTTTCATAGCACACCTCACATCCAAAAAGATGCCTCAAAGCTCGTTACAGTGTGAAGGAAAAATTGAATGCTGAGTGGGAAGTGAAAGCAGGAAATAAGCTATGTAGGGAGTCAAAGGACATGGTCAAAGAGAAAGATTTTAAAAAGGTCCTTGAAAATTGCATGAGAAATGCAAGGTGCAAGGAATAGCAAACGAGTTCCAGAGGGCAAGGGTATAATGGTTGAAAGTGGAGGGCTTCAAGCGCAAAATGAGTTTCATCAAAGTGTGGGGAAGGATTAGTTGAGGGAGAAACTGTCAGGTATGGGTGGAGTGTTGGGAAGACGGCAGATGGGCTGGAAGCCATTGGGACTTGAGAATACAGGAATCTGAAGAGACAAGGAGAGTTGTGTAGTTGGCCTTGATTTTGGACATGGAGTTGATGAGTTCCTTGCATTTGGATCCAAAGTGAAAGCATATTTGTGCTTCTGCAGGTGCTTGTGTCGATGATACTAATAACATAAAATAAGAATTAGTGTGTTACAAACATTGGTAGGTATTTGCAATTCGACGTATTTGTTCTATTGTGAAGCTATCTGATACTACATTCGAGTGTGTTGTAATAAATTTGATTCACTTCCATTTAAACGTGTTTATCTTTGGATACCATTGCACTATTTAGTATCTGGCAATAAGTTTTAAATAAACTTATAACATTTAGATTTTAAAATTGTTCCTGGCTTTCTCCATTTTTGCCTTCATTAGTTCTATTAGTGAAAACCCACAAACATGATTTCTGAGTAAGTATCGGGACGTAGCAAACCCAAAGTTACAGATTGTGTAGTGTAGATAGGTGAATGAACTCTGACAGTTGTGGCAGCTTCCTCCTTTTTGTTACTCCCTTTCACCACTGATTACAGCAAGCCTTTGGCTTCGTGGTAGCATCCCCACATTTGAGTCAGAACGAGCAGGGTTGAAACCTCACTCCAGACAGTCCCAGCTCAGTCTCAAAATTCTGGGTTGACGTCCAGTGAGATACATGCATCTGGTGAGTATGGAAGCCCATAAAACTCTCCCACTGTATAGAGCTAGCCACTCTATCAGCTGGTATAAATATGGCTACTGCCATGGAAAGAATGTTCATGTTGTGGCCTGTCAGATTGTTAATCAGCTGGTGAATCCTTCCAGTGCTTCACCCCTTCTCCAAGATATGTGTGAAGATATGAAAACAACAACAACAATCACTGATTCAAGTCAGCCAAAAGAAAATCCAATTGAAATATAATCCTGTGGACAAACTGGTGGTGTTATTGTATAAAATAAAAACTTGAAATGTTCAGAATGTTTACAAAAATGAAGTTCAAAATATGGTTTGATAGTTTACAATTTAAAACAATAGATTCTTTGGGTGGCAGAGTCTGCACAGACTTGTCAGGTCATTTGACACTGAAGGGCTTCTCAGTCAAGCTGGACCCAGACATAGACACACATGTACTTCCCAGCAGGGGTCACTGGATAGCATTCAGGGGAGGGAACACTGACAGATATTTTTCCCCTTCCTGGGCCATAGATGCTCAGGTGAATAGTGGATCAGTTATTGTCCATGTTGAGATCAGCTTACTACAGTGGTAGCAATCGTTTCTTAAGTTAGAAGTTTGTGTGTTCAAGTTCCACTCCAGGCGTTGAGCACACAATCAACATCAGTGCAGTATGATTATTATCACTACCATCATATCAGAGGTGCTATCTTTTGGGTGAGATGTTGAACTAAGGCCCTGTTCAGAAGCACATAAAAAAAAAACACTGAAAGAGCAAGGCAGTTGGTGTACCGGCCAATATTTATAAACAAAACATGAAAAGAGAGCATAGGAAAGAATAAAGTAAGGGAGGACATTGATGGCAAGGGAATAAATAGAGTTATAGAACAGGAGCCTAAAAAGATGGTTAAACATAAAGTGAGAGGAAATCCTATTAAAAATGAGTTAAATTGTCTGTACAGCAATGCACATAGCATCTGTAATAAAACAGGAGAGCTGGAGGCAATCATGTGTTGCAAGGAACCAGACATAATAGGGATTACTGAGACATGGCTACAGAAAAATCAGGACTGGGAATTAAACATTGCAGGGTATAACATATTTAGAAAAGATAGGGAGGGAAAAAGGGGAGGTGGAGTAGCTGTACTTATTAGGGATAACATAATGGCAGTAGAAAAAAGTGATGCAGCTATCAGCAAGACAAAAATAGAATCCATGTGGATAGAGATAAAAGATAATAAAGGATCAATCACGCTAATAGGTGTAGTCTACAGACCGCCTAATAGTGGAAGGGAGGTGGAGGAAGAAATAAGTGGACAAATTATGGAAATGAGTGAAAAACACAGAATAATAATCATGGGGGATTTCAACTACCCCGATATTAATTGAACAGAAGAGGTAGGTAAAGGGGATAAGGGAATGGAGTTCCTACAATGTGTACAGGACTCCTTTCTAACCTTATATGTAAAAGGCCCAACAAGTGAGGATTTCCTATTGGATCTAGTAATGAGGAATGAACCAGAGCAGATAAGTGAAGTAAAATTAGGGGAACATTTAGGCAATAGTGACCATAATATAATACGCTTTAAGGTGATAATTGAGAAGGACATAAGTATGGTGAAAACCAGGGTAACAGATTGGAGAAAAGCTGATTTTGAGGGGCTGAGAATAGAACTTGGGAAAATAAAATGGGCAACAATATTGGCAAACAACGATGTAGAACAGCAATGGGAAATATTTAAAATAGCGTTCAGCAGAGTGCAGAAACAATATATTCTGCTAAAAGGAAAGAACAAACTAAACACTAATAAGACTCCATGGATGAATAAAGCCATAAGGGAACAACTGAGGGTAAGGAAAGAGGCATACATTAAGTACATAGACAACAGAGGAGTGCATGATAAGAGAGAATATGAAGGGATTAGGAGAGAACTAAAAAAAAAACAATTAGGAAGGCAAAGAGGAACTGTGAAATTACATTATCAAGGAACATAAAACAAAATAGTAAAATATTTTACAGGCACATCAATAAAAAAAGGAAGGTTGGGATGGGAATAGGGCCATTAAGGGATAGACAGGATAATACCACAGGTAACGATAGAGAGATGGCAGAAATATTAAATAATTATTTTGCTTCAGTATTTACCAGGGAGATAGAACAGGTGGACATGACATTGGATGATGAGATTAGTAATGAGATAAGTGCATTTAAAATAAAAGGAGGGGATATATTAAATAAACTAATCAAACTCAAAGAGGATAAAACCCCATATTTAATAAAATGTCAGGTATTACATTTTGGTAGGATGAATGGGGAGGTCACATCACTTGGAGGGTGCGAGTTTAGGTGTGGTAGAGGAACAAAGGGATCTAGGAGTACAAATATACAAATCACTAAAAGTTGCGACACAGGTTAGCAAGGCCATAAAAAAGCAAACCAAGCACTAGGGTTTATTTCTAGAGGTAAAAACAGAAAATGCTGGAAATAATCAGCAGGTCAGGCAGCATCTGTGGAGAGAGAAACAGAGTTAACGTTTCAGGTCGATGACTCTTCGTCAGAAGGGTCATCGACCTGAAACGTTGGGCGTGATCTTGCCAGCCCTGGGGAGGTGGGTTTGGAGGCAGGACTGCCGGGAAAATGGCAGAATCTGGGGACGGGTACCCATACCACCCCCAACCCGCCTCCGTGCCATCTTCCCAGGAGGCGGGTAGCCGACCCGCGCCAGGTCCCGTCTCCTGGAGGCGGGAAGGGGATTACAGCCACTTAACTGCCTCTTAACAGGTAGTTAACAGCCAGTTAAGAGGATTATCCCCATTTTTCCAGCAGAGACGTCAGGAAACCCCACCAGGGTCACCGAGGTGAGCAGTGGGTCTGCGGGGGTTGGAGGGGTCCAAAAGTGCGCTGTGGAGGGAAGTGATGGGTGCAAGTGTGGAGAGGTAAGTGCGTGAGGTGAGTGAAAAGTGATAGAAAATGTTTACTTACCTTTGTTTCTTCCTGCAGGCTTCAACAGTTGGGGATGCGGAGACTCTCGCATCTCACCGGCAGAGATGACAGATGGCTGCTGCAATCTCCGATGCAACAGCCATCTAATTTCTGCTCACAAAAGAGGTTTGATGAGTCTTGAATACAAGAACTCACCAAACAACATAGAATGTCAGTGTTTGACAGCTTCACAGAGCTGTCAAACGATGACAATTCATCTGTCAAAAATTCATACGCTGACGTTCTCTATAACCGGCTTCCCTTTAATTGGCCTGCTAAGCCCGCTGGGCGGGCTTAACAAGGTCAATCAAGGGAAAATAGCGTGGGTTAGCCACAAGTCGATGGAGGCGGGACTAAAACCCGACAAGCAGCAGTCCCGCCTCCATTGACAAAATCACCCCCCATAACTCTGTTTCTCTCTCCATAGATGCTGCCTGACCTGCTGAGTATTTCCAGCATTTTCTGTTTTTATTTCAGATTTCCAGCATCTGCAGTATTTTGCTTTTTTATTTCTAGAGGGATAGAATTGAAAAGTAGGGAAGTTATGCTAAACCTGTATCAAATCTTGGTTAGACCACACTTACAGTACTGCACACAGTTCTGGTCGCCATATTATTAAAAGGATATAGAGGCACTGGAGAGGGTGCAATGAAGATTTATAAGGCTGTTACCAAAAATGCAAGGGTATACATATCAGGAAAGGATAAACAGGCTGGGTGTCTTTTCTCTTGAAAAAAGAAGGCTGAGGGGTGACCTAAGAGGTCTTTAAAATTATGAAAGGTTTTGATAGAGTGGATACAGAGAGAATGTTTCCACTTGTGGGGAAGAGCATAACTATAGCCATCAATATAAGATAGTCACCAAGAAATCCAATAGGGAATTCAGAAGAAATTTCTTTACCCAAAGGGTGGTGAGAATGTGGAACTCGCTACCACAGGGAGTGGTTGAAGCGAAAAGTATTGATGCATTTAAGGGGAGGCTAGACAAGCATATGAGGGAGAAGGGAATAGAGGGTTATGCTGATAGATTTAAATGAGGAAAGACGGGAGGAGGCTCGAGAGGAGCATAAACACCGGCATGGACTGGTTGGGCCGAATGTCCTGTTTCTGTGCTGTATATCCTATGTAATCCAATGTATCCCTCAAACAACATCACCAAAAACAGATAACGTGGTCATTTATCTCATTTACTGTTTGTGCCACCTTATGTGTAAACAGACTGCTGCATTCTGTCTGTAAAACAAACCAGTGCACTTCAAAATAAATCGATTAGCTGAGAAGTGCTTTTGGGGTGTCCTGGGGAGGTGAAAGGCGCTATATAAATGCAAGCACTGAATGCACAAGCTGGGTAATACTTTTGATGTGTCAGGCAGGCTTTGAATATCTTCTTTAGTCTGCTGGTTAAGAAAGTATTTGGTGGTTGCATTTTAGCAGCGAGCTCGGCGGGAATGGGGTGCCCTCACAGCCACAACAGCAACGCTAAGACGGTCCGAGCGGAGCCCGGGGCAGCAGCAGCGCGCATGCGCCGGCACATTCCAACATGGCGCCGGGGGCTGTCGAGCACTGACGTTCTGGGCCGAGAGTAAAGGGGGGCGGGTGGGGGGAGGAGGAGAAGGAAAAAAAAAAGGACAGCGGATGAAGCTGCGGAGGCCCCTTCAGGATTCGCTTCACTACTTCGGCGGGGAAGTGGTGGGAGGGGGGCGTCATTGCGGTAAGTGGTCGGCGGGGCCGAGTGTCCCTCAGGTGGAAGGAGCTGGAAGTTTCTGTGGGGCTGCTGCCCGAGTGTTGTCCTCCACAGCCGGGCTCCCTCCCTCTCTCCTCCCTCTGTGTGTGTGTGTGTGCTTCCATTCATGAGGATTGGACTCCGTAACGTCGGGCTACAAATGCCACGTATACTTAACAGGCTTATCTGTCCCAGTGTCACTCGGGCAGGGGGAATCGCCGGCAAAGCCCCCAGTGCACGGATCCCGCAAACAGGCAGCTCAACCTGCAAGAGTGGACACCGCCAGAGCCTTTCACAGTACTGTACTGTCATTTATTTATTCATGTTATCGTCCCCCCCCCCCCCTACCTCCTTCCAAAATTATAGACTAGTTTTAGTGCGTGTGTACCTCTCGGCAGGGCTAGTTGTTTGTAAAGGTCCTTCTCGACAGTCTGCTTCTTTGGGATTGCTTTTTGCCACAACATATTTTCTTTCTAGTTGGATGTGTTGCCTTTCTCCCTCCCCCCGCTCTGTGAACAAGCCTTGTTTATCGCGCTTTTCATTCCAGAGGTAGCCGTAGTTACAGTAAGCACTTTAAAATAAAATAGGTTTTATAGTAATGTATTTGAAGACTTGAGAGATTATGTAACGTTTTTGGAGGAGAAAGCTGGTTTGAATGCACTAAAACGCTGATAGTTTATATACTGTACTGTTGCTGTATGTCACCAAGAAGAATGTTTTGGCAATCTGAAGGGGAATTTTAAACTGTTTTGAAAGGAATGAAATATGTATAGTAATGACTGAATTTTGGCTGTCTTTTGCAGAAACACCATTTTTTAATAATCAGAGCTAAAGTCTAGAGCAATTGAGGTACAGTATATTGGCAAAGGGGAAACATGTTTTTTTTCTGATGAGTTTGCTGGTTCTTTAGAAGTTAAAAGCTATGCATTTTTATCTTTTAGATATTGTTCTATATACGAGTAAAATTACAATATTCCCTCTGGATTACCAAAAAATCTTAGGTTCTTTTAGTAGTGACCCTAGACTCCATTCTTGCTGCATTAGCTATAGTAATTAGATTCAGGTGAGACAACAAGTGGTAAAGACTTACCATTGGGACCAATTATATTTAAAAGTGATGATTAATATCCTTTCTTTTGGCTTGTTTTTTTTTGTTTAAACTGTGAGTGTTGATGACATGTACATGACATGTAGATTGGAAAAATAGATTAAAAGGTATGGCAGTAGATAAGCAGTGGCTAGCATTTAAAGAAATATTTCATAATTCTCAACAAAAATACATTCCATTGAGAAACAAAAACTCCACGGAAAAAGTGATCCAACTGTGGCTAACTAAAGAAGTTAAGGATAGTATTAGATTGAAAGAAGAAGCTTATAATGTTGCAAAGAATAATAGTAAGCCTGAGGATTGGGAGAATTTCAGAAACCAGCAAAGGTTGATCAAAAAATTGATGAGGGAAAAAATAGAATGAGAAAACTAGCAAGAAATATAAAAGCAGATTGTAAGAGTTTCTACAAGTATGTAAAAAGGAAAAGAGCAGCAAAAGTAAGCGTTGGTCCCTTAGAGGCTGAGACAGGAGAAATTATTATGGGGAATAAGGAAATGGCAGAAATGTTAAACAAATATTTTGTATCTGTCTTCACAGTAGAAGACACAAAAAGCCTACCAAAAATGGTGGGGAACCAAGGGTCTAATGAGGGTGAGGAACTTAACATAATTAGTACTTTTTCTCTACTAATATTAGAGAAACTAATGGGACTAAAAGCTGACAAATCCCCTGGACCTGACGGCCTACATCCTAGGGTTCTAAAAGAGGTGGCTGAAGAGATAGTGGATGCATTGGTTGTGATCTTCCAAAATTCCCTAGATTTTGGAAAGTCGCAAATGTAACACCGCTATTCAAGAAAGGAGGGAGAGAAAAAACAGGGAACTGCAGGCCAGTTAGCCTGACATCAGTTGTCGGGAAAATGCTGGCATCCATTGTTAAGGAAGTGGTATCAAGTCACTTAGAAAATCATAACGTGATTAGGCAGAGTCAACGTGGTTTTATGAAAGGGAAATCGTGTTTGACATTTATTAGAGTTTTTGGAGGATGTAACTAGCAGGGTAGATAAAGGAACCAGTGGATGTAGTATATTTGGATTTCCAAAAGGAATTTGATAAGGTGCCACGTAAAAGGTTATTACACAAGATTAGGGCTCATGGGGTTGGGGGTAATATAGTAGCATGGATAGAGGATTGGTTAACGGACAGAAAACGGAGCGTAGGGATAAACTGATCTTGTTCAGTTTGGCAGGCTGTAACTAGTGGGGTGCCGCAAGGATCAGTGTTGGGGCCTCAGCTATTTACAATCTATATTAATGACCTAGATGAAGGGACCGAGTGTAATGTATCCAAGTTTGCTGATGATACAAAGCTAGGTGGGACAGTAAGCTGTGAGGAGAACACAGAGTCTGCAAAGGGATATAGATAGACTAAGTGAGTGGGCAGTAAGGTGGCAGATGGAATATAATGTAGGGAAATGTGAGGTTATTCACTTTGGTAGGAAGAATAGAAAAACAGAATATTTTTTAAATGGTGAGAAACTTTCAAATGTTGGTGTGCAGAGAGATTTAGGTGTCCTTGTGCAAGAAACACAGAAAGCTAGCATGCAGGTACAGCAAGCAATAAGGAAGGCAAATGGCATGTTGGCCTTTATTGCAAGGGGGTTGGAGTATAAGAGTAAGGAAGTCTTGCTACAATTGCACAGGGCCTTGGTGAGACCATACCTGGAGTACTGTGTTGGTCTCCTTATCTAAGGAAGGATATACTTGCCTTGGAGGCAGTGCAACGAAGGTTCACTAGATTGATTCCTGGGATGAGAGGGCTGTCCTATGATGAGGGATTGTGTAGGCCTATACTCTCTGGAGTTTAGAAGAATGAGAGGTGATCTCATTGAAACATACAAGATTCTGAAGGGGATTGACAGGGTAGATGTTGAGAGGTTGTTTCCCTTGGCTGGAGTGTCTAGAACTAGGGGGCATAGTCTCAGGATAAGGGGTAGGCCATTTAAAACTGAGATGAGGCAGAATTTCTTCACTGAGGGTTGTGAATCTTTGGAATTCTCTGCCCCAGAGGGCTGTGAATGCTGAGTCTTTGAGTATATTCAAGGCTGAGATAGATTTTTTTGACTCTAGGGGAATCAAGTGATATGGAGATCGCATGGGAAAGTGGAGTTGAAGTCAATGATCAGCCATGATCTTCTTGAATGGCGGAGCAGGCTCGAGGGGCCGTATGGCCTACTCTTACTACTTATGTTCTGTGTTCTTATGTACTGCATATTGTCAAATGGGCTCCTTATGTGCAATATCATTCTATGATTAGAGGAGTCACAGAGGCTGTCTGGGAGCTAATTCTATACTTGTAGAGATACAGTCATAAACCCAGGATGATTCACAAGCAAATGTTTGTTAATTCAGCTCCTGGGCTCAATTACTCTTCCAAGTCAGTATACTTGGTGATGCTGTCAGAACTCATTTAAACAAAAGTATTTTGAAATCAACAGAACAGAACAAAGTTTGTAGTTCTTTATAATTGGATATTTATTTTCCTTTAAGCAATGCCCTATAATTAAATATCTTAACCCCCCCCCCCCCCTGGATATTTCAGGCATATGCTATCTTTATCCGCAGATGCAATTTTACATTTTAAGCAGCTGCTTGATATTTCAGCTGCGGGGTATGTTGTCACATATCTCAAATAAGTCCTCTTGCCATATAATAACAATATAACATCTTTACTATTAAAAACATCCTAAGGCACTTCACGGATAGGTGTATCGAAATCAGGCCTTGAGCTGGGAAATGGAGCGACTAGGAGGGTTGACTGAAAACTTGCTCAAGGTGATGGGCCTTGAATAATTATTTTAAAGGAGGAGCGGCAGAGGTGTTTAGGGGATCTGTTTAGAGGTGAAGAATGCTATCCTATTAACTATAGATGAGTCAGCCATGACTGCGTGGGGAATGGGTCAGGTGAAGATGCATTATCTGTTGCACAAAATTATGCAAATAGTTCTCATTTCCACTTTTTTCTTTGCCAATTTTGACCTCCAACCCCTCCCCCCCCCCCCCCAATGGCATTGACCCCTTGATTTGATGCTTGTTTTGTATGCTTTGGTCGCCTTTCAGCACCTCACCCGAGTGACCATTCTTCACCTGTGAGCCTGGACTCTGAATGTTAAGCCATTCAACTGCAAGGAGCTTCTCAGCCAAGCTCAATCCTCCCTTCCCCTGACATCCCTGCATATGTACTTTCAGCAGTGAGTTCTGTACAGTGACGAGGAGCTGGAACCCTGGTGGACTTTCCCTTCTCTAACCTAGGGGAGCTAATTGTAGCACCTCAGCCACTGCCCTGGCTCAGTAGAAACTTGGCACACATTGGGGAAACGTATCTGGGATTTTCCTGGGCTGTGTGGCTCAACTATTCATGGGTTTAACCAACAAAGTCATTGTTTTCCCCCACCCAGCCTGAGTCTTGAGTATTAATTTGCTTCTGATCTCAACTTGGCAACACATGGTAACACAAGTAACAGAAAATATACATACCGACCAGCATTGTGAGTGAGATTTGTTAAACAATGCTGCATCAGTCCTGCCAGCAGTTTCTTCCAAACCTGGGAGCACTACAGCATAAGGGTGTAGCATGCCTTCATGTATGCAGTGGTACAGCTCCAAGTGTCAGAGGTAATTTGAGCACTAATGTGTTTAGCCAATTTCACCTGGCCATAAATGCTAAAATTACTGTCACAAGTCTGTAGGCCTAAGGGGTTTCAGATTTGAGTAAGTAGCTTAATGTCCAGGCAGGTCATGATGCCATTGTATACATGTGCCAGCTTCAGTACAACAGCTGTAGTCATCCACCACTGGGTTGTGATCAGCAGTGGTAAAGGAACATAGATTTGAAATCTGTCCAAGTTATACCACCAATTTGTTTTTACCAAATTTATGCTGATGAGGTGATTTTGCCAAACCTGTACCACAGCAACTGTGCATGTTGTCACACTTTAGGCTGGTTCAGTTATTGTGTTGAGATTTGACCGAGGTCTCGTGCTGTCCATTTTTATCTTGATATGCTATAGATATTGAATACTGGTTCAGTATTAATCTATGCAGGTGATTGCTCTTCCTGTTGTCCCTTCAATATTGCTTTAGGTTCTTGGTACAACCTTTGTCTCGCTGCAAACTCACTTTGTAGTTTGGTCTGCTTACCTAAGGAAGGATATACTTGCCTTAGAGGGAGTGCAATGAAGGTTCACTAGATTGATTCCTGGGATGAGGGGATTGTCCCATGAGGAGAGATTAAGTAGACTAGGCCTATATTCACTAGAGCTTAGAAAATGAGAGGTGATCTCATTGAATATTATAAAATTCTTAAGGGGCTTGACAGGGTGGACGCAGGGAGGATGTTTCCCCTGGCTGGGGAGTCTAGAACCAGGGGTCACAGTTTCAGAATAAGGGGTCGACAATTTAGGACTGAGATGAGGAGAAATTTCTTCACTCAGAGTGCTGTGAATATTTGAATTCTCTACCCCAGAGGGCTGTGGATGCTCAGTCATTGAGTATATTCAAGACAGAGATTGATAGATTTTTGGACACTAGCGGAATCAGGGGATATGGGGATAATGCAGGAAAGTGGAGTTGAGGTAGAAGATCAGCCATAATCTTATTGAATGGCGGAGCAGTCTCGAAGGGCCAAGTGGCCTACTGCTGCTCCTGATTCTTATGTTCTACCCCTTCTGAGTGGTTTTGCTCTTGTTTAGGACTCACAGGCACCCTTCTCGTGTTTACTGCATGCCTGCAAGTGCTCGGTCTTCACTTGTGTTGATACTTTGTTGTCCTCTGTGGGACTTATCTGCCCATAACTTCTGGTAGAACCTTTGGTTTCCTCCCTCTGGGGACCTTTTTAATGCTCCCAGGTCTCGACACTGTGCAGAAGTTCTGTGTTAAACTGTAACTTCTGTGTTGGTGCTTTCCACTTTGAACTGATGCTACAGTTGTAGTGTAAATCTGAAACCAGGGCCTATCCTGACTCTTGAGGAAAACCAGTGCAAAACTCCCTGGAGGAGAGAAACTCAAACTGCTTCCAATTGACACCTCATGGAGTATAAATTCAGCGTGTTAGCAAGCCAGGTGCAAAACATGCCCAGGGGGTCTCTTGATTCTCTTGGACACTTTTTACACCTAACTGTAATGGTTAGGTGGTGCAGATGCAGCCACTCGCTGTTTAAATATTTAAAATGTAGTTGCTGGGAGAGGAGCTCTGTGCATGCATTATTCAAATTTGACCCAGGCAGTGCAAACAGGATACAGTGTAAATGTACCCTTCTACTTCATGCTCTCCTGGTTTGGTGTTCTCTTGGCACCTTTCCAGTGTTTTCTTGACTGTGAATGGCTAAAATTGCAAAGCTCTGTTGCTAGTGCAGGTTTAAACCTATTTATGATGTCATTTTAGCTCAGTTGGTCATAATCGACTCCGAGTCAGAAGATTGTGGGTTCAAGCCTCATTCAAGGCCTTGTGCACATAATCTAGGCTGATGGCACAACTCTCCTTCAGTGCAGTGCAAGGGAGTGCTGCATTGTCAGAGTGCTGTCTTTTAGATGAGACAGTGAGCTGAGGCTTGTCCATCTCTTCAGGTGGACTTTCGACCAGGATGTTATTTTGGGGTCCTGACCAGCATTTGTCCCTCAACCAAAACCACTAAAATAATTAACTAGTTATTCATTTTATTGGTGTTTGGAGGACCTTACTGTGCACAAATTACCTGCTACCTTGCCGACATAACAGTAACTATATTCTTTAAAAAAAATGATGAATTGTTTGTGCAGCCCTCTGATGCCATGAGTACACAAAAAGCTCTGTACAAATGCAAATGATTGAATTTGCACTGATGCACAAAAACATTCTTCAATCTCCGATCCACATTTGCGTTATGAGGCTCCATGCCAAATTGTGGCACCTTGCAATTTCAGCCCTTGCATCTCGTCCTCACCTATTTAGTGCTAGTCTAATCCCGCTTGATTGGCACCCCATCCACCACCTTAAACATTCACTCCCTCCACCACCGGCGTACCGTGGCTGCAGTGTGTACCATCTACAAGATGCACTGCAGCAACTCGCCAAGGCTTCTTCGGCAGCACCTCCCAAACCCGCGACCTCTTCCGCCTAGAAGGACAAGGGCAGCAGGCGCATGGGAACACTACCACCTCCAAGTCACACACTATCCTGACTTGGAAATATATCGCCGATCCTTCCTCATCGCTGGGTCAAAATCCTGGAACTCCCTCCCTAACAGCACTGTGGGAGTACCTTCACCACACGGACTGCAGCGGTTCAAGAAGGTGGCTCACCACCACCTTCTCAAGGGCAATTAAGGATCGGCAATAAATGCTGGCCTTGCTAGCAACGCCCACATCCCATAAACAAACTTTAAAAAATCATTCTCGCTACGTCTGCTTGTCAAGGATGCTGCATTACCGTGCTCTCCCTCATTGAATTCTGGATCTAAGCTACCTTTTTCAGGAACTAATTTACCAAACAACTGAGCTCCTTCTACCCACCAATTGTCTGACTGCCTTTCCAGAAAATAGTACAAGACGACAAAATATTACGATGACTAGGAGTCTTAAAGGTTACTTGTGAGTATTGTCGAAGGCAATAGTGAGGTGGAGCCAAACACAATTTTGATCTTGGGGTTAGTTGGCTAGAAATATTATAGGGGATCTGAAAATGTTGGGCAGATTCTTCACATATGATGACTGGGCATTTTCTGTATCCATTCATTTTAGTGTAGGAACAATAAAGTAAAGAAATATTAGCAAAGCAAAGAATTAATATCTACAAGGGCCCTGGATCAGATGAGGTATATACAGGATTCTTAACGGAAATAAAGAGATATGGGAAAGGCTTTATTGGACCATTTTGAGAAACTCCATAAACATGGTGGTAACTGAGGGATAGGGGATGGCAAATATACTGATACTCAAACAGGAGTGAGATGCAAACCTGGGAATTTTTGAGCAGGTCACCTCACAACTGAAATGGGGAAATGCTTGAAAACATTGTTTGCAATAATATCTAAAGAGCAGGGAGGCTAAAAAAGTTGTCTCCATAGATTTAGTAATGGTCACAATTTTAACAATAGCAAATCCTAGAGAAGGCTAAAGTATTGAAGGGGGGGGGGGGGGGAGCGGATAGCCAATGGGTATAGTTTAATTCAATTTTTCAGAAGGCATTTGATAAAGTTCCACATGTGAACCTGTAATGAAGATGAAGGCTCGTGGAATTGATAATTTAGCTGGATTGGTAAGTGCCTTGCAAATAGAGAGTTCCTGCTATTAATACATTATTTAAGTAACATTATAAAGCTGCTGATGTCACCTGGCCACATAGCTTGATATCAAGTAAAAGGGAGATAAGCAGCCCTGTAAAGACACGTGGATCAATTAAGCAGAGGTGATAAGGAATGGCAGGATTCTAATGTGGATCAATGTAAGTTGATGCATATTGGAGCAGGAAACAAAATGTATACAGAATGAAGGATGTCCATTAATAAAGGTGGGGAAAGAAAAAGATTTGGATGTGATTAATGATTACCCACTGAGTTTCTAGTCACAATCTAGGATGCATCTTGAGGACATTGATTATAAGTCAAAAGTTCTTCTATAAATTACTACTGAGGCTAACATTTGGGCTATCTTGTTCTGGTTTGGGCATCCTACCTTTAAAAAAAAAAAAGAATGTTAATTGGAATGTATTCAGAGATGAGAAGCAAGGAGCTAGTACTCTAAAATTATGAGGCAAGGTTCACACAGCTGAACTTTTTTTCATTGGAGAAAGAGAGAATGAAGGGAACATTATCTTAAAATGTTGAGCTACATAGATGGTATAGAAGTCGGCAAGCTATTTCACTCGGTCTATGATTGCAGAACCTGTTTAATTTAGAGGACAGATAATTACAGGCTGGCGAGCTCAGAGTCAGAATTTTTTCCCCAATACACTTGTGTATATAAGAAAATAAATTTAGGTTGCTCTTTGGGAGCTGATTTGAATGCAGGTAATATATGTATAGGCATTGTGGAGAACAAGACTCTAAAAGAGCCATAAGAGAGGTGGTGCATGCATGTATTTAAATCAAAGGACCCAAATTTCCTGTGTTCTAGCAAGCCATTTGACTGATGGAGCAACTCCCGGAATGTAGGAAGTTTGAACCCACTGTTTGCAGGAGTGATGCAACGGGGGACTGTGCCTGTCTTTAGAGACTTGAATTTGAAGTCCTTGCAATAGCTAGGGTTGAGAGAAAGTTGAGCACCAGTAACTGCAGCATCCTGAGTAGTACAGTCAACTAGTGGATTCAGGGCTTATACTATTACAAAAGCAAAATACTGCAGATGGTGGAAATCTGAAATAAAAACAGAAAATGCTGGAAATACTCAGCAGGTCAGGCAGCATCTGTGGAGAGAGAAACAGAGTTAAAGTTTCAGGTCGATGACCTTTCGTCAGAACTGGAAAACACTATTGTTGTGTCCCTATGATTTCAGTTTATATCCAGTTTCTTGCCAGTTGGAGAACTGGTTTATAAAGCTATTGACCAAAAGCTGTGTTCCAAAGTTTCTCTAGAATCACATTCAGTTTATGCAGTAGCATTTTCCCACACTTTATTTCAAGAAACCAAACATTATAAACAAATTGATTATAATTTGAAACCGGATACCTGGCAAACATTTAGCAATTAGCAGTTCAGGTATAAACAATTTAAGTGGAAAATTTTCAACATTTCTTTAACACTGATAAACTACTGTACAAATAGCTACAATTAGGTTAACACACTTCTAGTTTGAGTTGGATATGGTGTGGAGGCAGCACAGCTGGATAGTGGCTTTTTTGTTGTATTATAACATAAGCATTTCTCCTTTTTAAAATGAGTTTTGAAGAATTATTAGCTTGTGTTTTGTTGAATATTTTTAAATATTGGAAGTTGATATCGGGAGGGTTTTGACCTGGGATTGAGATGAATTGATGCGTATTTTTTTTTAAATGTTAAAACTGCAAACTGGGCCAATACTTTGCCAGATCATATTATTGCTGAGCTTGCAGTGGTTTCTTTAATGCAGACATGTTGTACTGAACATCAGTTTTCTAACTTCACTTTGCTCTATAGCTCATTTAGAAAATGCAGCTAAATTCTGATGCAAATGGAATTTTTAGTGGCAACTATTGTTGACCCTTGTTATATTCATGGATCATGATTTTTTGGGGGGATTTTTTTTTTGTTTGGGATATTATGGGGAAAGTTGTCACATTATGCATGAGTATCTATAGTATATGGCACAGACTCCCAGCAAAGCAGTTGATGCTGTGTCCATTAACTTCTTCAGGAATAGATCGAGGTTTCTCAAGGGAATGCAGCAAGAGCCAAGTCCGTGGCACTACGAGTGGCTCAGCTGCACAGGAGGGGAGGAAAAAGAGTGGGAGAGCAATAGTGATGGGGGATTCTATCATGAGGGGAACAGATAGACGTTTCTGTGGCCACAGACGTGACTCCAGGATGATATGTTGCCTCCCTGGTGCCAGGGTCAAGGATGTCACTGAACGGCTGCAGGGCATTCTGAAGGGGGAGGGCGAACAGTCAGAGGTCGTGGTTCACATTGGTACCAACGACAGGGGTAGAAAGAGGAATGAGATCCTGCAACAAGAATTTAGGGAGCTAGGTAGCAGATTAAAAAGCAAGACCTCAAAGGTTGTAATCTCTGGATTACTCCTGGTGCCACGCGCTAGTGAGTATAGGAATAGGAGGATAGAGCAGATGAATGCGTGGCTAAAGAGTTGGTGCAGGAGGGAGGGCTTTAGTTTCCTGGATCACTGGGTCTGCTTCTGGGGACGGTGGGACCTGTACAAGTCGGACGGGTTGCATCTGAACCGGAATGGGACCAACATCCTTGCAGGGAGGTTTGCTAGTACTGTTGGCGGGGGTTTAAACTAACTTGGCAGGGGGATAGGATACGGAGTGGAGCTATAGTAGGGGGTGATAATATAGAGGAAAAATCAAGTCAGCCTGGAGGGCAGAGCAAATATGTAACGGCACAAGGGAGTATGACAAGACTGGATGGCATTTATTTTAATGCAAGGAGTCTTGCGAGTAAGGCAGATGAATTGAAGGTGTTGATGAACACATGGGAGTATGATATTGTTGCTATCACAGAGACATGGTTGAGGGAGGGGCAGGACTGGCAGCTCAATATTCCGGGGTATAGAATCTTCAGGCGAGATAGAGGAGGGTGTAAAAGAGGAAGGGGTGTCGCAATATTAATCAAGGAGTCAATTACTGCTATAAGGAGGGATGATATTTTAGCAGGTTCCTCTAATGAGTCCATATGGGTAGAACTTAAAAACAAAAAGGGGGCAAGCACTTTGCTGGGAGTGTACTATAGGCCCCCAAACAGTCAGGGGGAGATGGAGGAACAGATATGTAGGCAAATCTCAGAGAAGTGTAGAAATAATAGGGTAATAATAGTAGGGGATTTCAACTTCCCCAATATTAACTGGGATAGTCAGAGTGTGAAAGGCTTGGAGGGTGCAGAATTCTTAAAGTGCATCCAGGAGAGCTTTTTGAGCCAGCATGTAGAAAGTCCTACAAGAGAGAGGGTGCTACTGGACCTAATTCTAGGGAATGTAGCCAGGCAAGTGGTAGAAGTGTCAGCAGGAGAGCATTTTGGTGACAGTGACCATAATTCGGTGAGATTTAAGGTAGTCATGGAAAAGGACAAAGATGGACCGGAAATAAAGGTTCTAAAGTGGGGGAAGGCCGATTTTAATATGATAAGGCAGGATCTGGCCAAAGTGGACTGGGATCAGCTACTTGTCGGAAAATCCACATCAGAGCAGTGGGAGTCTTTCAGAAAGGAAATAGAGAGAGTACAACGGCAACATGTTCCCGTAAAGGTCAAGGGTGGGACCAACAAGCCCAGGGAACCCTGGATGTCAAGGGATAAATGAGAATGGATTAGGAAAAAAAGGGAGGCTTTTGGCAGATACAAAGGACTAAAAACAGTGGAAGCCCTAGAGTATGGAAAGTGCAGGGGGGTACTTAAAAAAGAAATTAGGAGAGCGAAGAGGGGGCATGAAAAAACACTGGCGGGCAAAATAAAGGAAAATCCCAAGGTGTTTTATAAGTATATTAAGGGCAAGAGGATAACCAGGGAAAGAGTAGGGCCCATTAGGGACCAAAGTGGCAATCTCTGTGTAGAGCCAGAAGATGCAGGTGAGGTTTTAAATGAATATTTTGCATCTGTGTTCACTATGGAGAAGGACGATGTAGGCATAGAAATCCGGCAGGGGGATTGTGATATACTTGAACAAATTAGTATTGAGAGGGAGGAGGTACTAGCGGTTTTAGCGGACTTAAAAGTGGATAAATCCCCAGGCCCAGACGAGATGTATCCCAGGCTGCTGTGTGAAGCAAGGGAGGAGATTGCAGGGGCTCTGACACAAATTTTCAGAACCTCTCTGGCCACAGGGGAGGTCATGATGCGGAGATGCCGGTGTTGGACTGGGGTGGACAAAATTGAGAGGTCGCACAGCACCAGGTTATAGTCCAACAGTTTTATTTGAAATCACAAGCTTTCGGAGCTATCGATTGCTCCTTCCTCAGGTGAAGTAAATTAGATACAGAATCGCCAAAGCATATATAGATAGAAAACAAAGCATGTGTACCTTACAATTGCAGACCACTAAATTAAATCATCCTGACTATCTGCCGAGGTGTGATAAAGTTAATTAAGTCAGCCAGGAAGGTACCACATCAAAGACATAACACAGGGGAGGTGCCAGAGGACTGGAGAACAGCTAACGTAATACCATTACTCTAGAAGGGTAGTAGGGATAAACCAGGGAATTACAGGCCAGTGAGCCTAACATCAGTGGTAGGGAAATTATTGGAAAAAATTCTGAGGGACAGAATTAGTCTCCACTTGGAGAGGCAAGGATTAATCAGGGATAGTCAGCATAGCTTTGTCAGGGGGAGATCATGTCTGACCAATTTGATTGAATTTTTCAAGGGGGTGACTCGGTGTGTGGATGAGGGTAGTGCAGTTGATGTGGTCTCCAAGGACTTCAGTAAGGCTTTTGACAAAGTCCTGCATGGGAGACTGGTCAGGAAGGTAAGAGCCCATGGGATCCAGGGCAATTTGGCACATTGGATCCAAAATTGGCTTAGTGGCAGGAGGCAGAGGGTGATGGTCGAAGGTTGTTTTTGTGACTGGAAGCCTGTGTCCAGTGGTGTACCGCAGGGATCGGTGCTGGGTCCTTTGCTGTTTGTAGTGTACATTAATGATTTAGATATGAATGTAGGAGGTATGATCAGTAAGTTCGCAGATGACACGAAAATTGGTGGGGTGGTAAATAGTGAGGAGGGAAGCCTCAGGCTACAGGACGATATAGACGGGATGGTTAGATGGGCAGAACAGTGGCAAATGGAATTTAACCCTGAAGTGTGAGGTGATGCATTTTGGGAGGACTAACAAGGCAAGGGAATACGCAATGAATGGTAGGACCTTAGGAAGGACAGAGGATCAGAGGGACCTTGGTGTGCATGTTCATAGATCCCTGAAGGCAGCAGGACAGGTAGATAAGGTGGTTAAAAAGGCATATGGGATACTTGCCTTCATTAGCCGAGGCATAGAATATAAGAGCAGGGAGGTTATGAGGGAGCTGTACAAAACGCTAGTTAGGCCACAGCTGGAATACTGTGTGCAGTTCTGGTTGCCACACTATAGGAGGGATGTGATTGCATTGGAGAGGGTGCAGAGGAGATTCACCAGGATGTTACCTGGGCTGCAGCACTTCAGCTATGAAGAGAGACTGGACAGGCTGGGGTTGTTTTCCTTCGAGCAGAGAAGGCTGAGGGGGGACCTGATTGAGGTGTACAAAATTATGAGGGGCATAGATAGGGTAGATAGAAAGGAACTTTTCCCCTTAGTAGAGGGGGCAATAACCAGGGGGCATAGTTTCAAGGTAAGGGGCAGGAGGTTGAGGGGATTTGAGGAAAAACTTTTTCACCCAGAGGGTGGTTGGAATCTGGAACTCACTGCCTGAAAGGGTGGTAGAGGCAGGAACCCTCAACATTCAAGAAGCATTTAGATGAGCTCTTGAAACGCCATAGCATACAAGGCTACGGACCAAGTGCTGGAAAATGGGATTAGAATAGATAGGGCTTGATGGCCGGCGTGGACACGATGGGCCGAAGGGCCTCTTTCTGTGATTTATAACTCTGACTCTATGACCTGGATAAATACCTGGTTTGGAATGGGATTGAATGCCATAAAAGATGTGTTTACATTAACGCACATTTAAGTTGCATGTTCGGAGACTGATGTGTATGTGTCGGCTCTCTACATTTGCACTGCTAAATGTGGTTTTCTTATCCTAGTGACAGCATTGCAGATCGAGGAAAAAAGCAGTTTACAATCCTTCCACAGTTTTAGCAATGCAAATGTGAGAGAGCAGACGGACGAACAACTCGTCTCTGCAATCTATCCTAAACAAATGGCAATGTAAAAATGCCTAAAGGCAGGTGTGGAGTGAGATGATCAAATACTTCATGGAATGTGATAGTTCCAGTGCTATTTCAGGGCTGAATTACTTCATTGTGTTCCTAGATTCCTTACGGTCTAATATTTCTAATTCTAGCACAAACCATTTTTCTACAAGTCAAGTGCATAAGAAAATATAGAATGAAAAAGTCTTAATACTTTTGACAACTAATGTTCATTTAGCACGGACTCTACCCATCTTAATCTATTGAAGGAGCTATCTAGCCATAGGTTTTGCAAACCATGACTGCATTCATGGGCTGAGCAGCACAGTGAATAACCTAATGATAATTTGACTTTCTGCTGCTCCAGATGCTATTTTAAGCTGATTAAGGAATCTTTCTCTACCAAGAAGGTCCCAGGTCCAATCCGTGATTTATGTTGAGTTAACTTATTTCCGGTTGGAATGATGGTAAGGATGTACAGTTGGCCTCTGCTTCCCTCAGCTGTGCAGGAGGAGTTCATCCAGTGATCCCACTCCCGATTACCATCCAGTGACTTTTGCTAAACAGAAAATGCATGTGTGCATGCTGGATGTGGGCTGGATCAGGCTCAGTTGTGATGCCTCCAACACAGTAATTGACAGCAAGTACTCCTGGCTTGCATTTTGTCCAGGTTGTGTCTGCAAGTGCCCGTGGGACTGTAGAACAGAGTGATTAATTTGGGAGACATGCACTAGAATTAAATGCAGTAAATACCATTGATTCTTATTTGACAGAAATGGTACTTACTAATATTACACCTGTTATTTTTAGTTAACAGATCCGGTCAGAATTCCCATTGCTTTTATTTCTGTGACTGCACTTCAGTACTCTCTATAGTACTCGAATGATTTACAAAGGCCTCTTGTAAAATTTATCTCACTCAGACAGGTCACACAATGGTAGTTGTGCTAAATGGAAAATGTAACATTGATGCGGTAGAGGATGCTCTTCTGAGCTTGGGCTGAGGCACATTGTTGGCAGAGGAGAGGGAGTTTTACTCCACACTTAACTGCTATACTTGACCGAGGAATGCTTGATGCTGACATGGGTGCCTGGACTAGCAAATGTTCTATCCAATACTAACATCCTGTATCTTAAGCACAACAAATTCATAAAAGTATTTGTGCTATCAATGTTTAGTTAAGCTTCCCATCCTGAATTTATATTGAGGCTTGCTATGAGTCATTTTATATACCAGGAGGTAGGAAATTGTTTAAACTGCTTGTCTGATGTATCTACTTGCTTTTAATACAGATGTTTTGTGTTGGCCACTTCTAGTTTGATCCTAGTTTCCTAAATCAGATTCCGACAAGATGAAGGAGGAGTTTTTGTTTCAAAATGAAATTGGGGTAAATTACTCTCCACTTGGTCATACTAAGCCAGTTCCTGTGAGCTTGTGAATTTGCATCAAATATGAACGTCTAGCACAACAACAACTTGGATTTATATTTATATTGCAACTTTAACATAGAAAAGGTGCCCAAAGCTGTCTCGCAGGGGTGCAAGAAAAAAAATTGGACGCCTAGCCAAGGAAGGAGATAGTTGGAAGGGTAACCAAAAGCTTGGTCAAAGAGGTGGGTTTCAGAAAGGTTTTAAAGGAGGAGAGGCGGATGGGTTTAGGAGGGGATTCCAGAGTGTGGGGACTAGACAGCTGACGGCACAGCAGCTAGAAGTGGAGCAGAGGTAGGGAATGCACAAGAGGCTAGATACAGAAGAATGGAGTGTGGGTGGGGGGGTGGGTGCGGGGGAGTAGGGCTGGAGGAGGTTAGAGGTATGAAGGGGTGAGGCCATGAAGGAATTTAGACATAAGGATGAGAATTTTAAATTTGAGGCATTGGGGGACTGGGAGCCTATGTAGATCAGCAAGGATAGTAGACAAGCAGGACTTAGTGTGGGATACGATATGGACAGCAGAGTTTTGGATGGGCTGATGTTTGCAGATGGGTAAAGCTGAATATCATCAGCTTGTAAGCTGGTTATTGATGAGAAACAGCATGTAAATGACAAACAGGAGAAAACCAATGACAGAACCTTGAAGTATGCTGGTATAATTCTGTGAGGATGGGAGGAGAAGCCATTGCAGGAAATGTGCTGGTTATGTTGGGACAGGTAGAAGTGGAACCATGAAAGGCTAGTAGCACAGAGGTGGATCCCAAAGGAGAGGCGATGGAGGATATTGGCCATAGAGAGTTGAGGAGGACAAGGAGGGATAATGTACCTCAGTTGTGGTCTGCAGTAAAAGGATATCATAAAGCATCAATCTGTCAAATTTGCAATTACACTGAATGCTATTTTTAAAAAAATAGTTTCATACGTGAAGTTTAAAAGAAAAAAAACTGAATACATACAAAAATAATTTTAAATTATCAAAAACGTAGCATAAAAAGATTAAGTTAGAATGAAACATTTTCTTAGATCTGATTAAACCTTTTATTAAAAAGGATTTCTGTTTTCATATTTTCCAGTCAAGGTGCAATATACCACTCTCAACACTTCACCAGCACAGCTTTTTGGTTGATGCACCTTCTAGCACAAGGCTCTGTATAAATAATAGAATATTAGGGTATTTAAGTTGTTATTGGCTTGGCAGGGTTGGTTGTTTTAAAAAGCAACACAGGTTTTTGACATTCCATATATACACTGAACGCAACATGCATCACAGATATATAATGTGCATGTGAGAAACTCAAGAGGGTGGTGGAGAGACAAGGGATTTAAGGGGGGCAATTCCAAAATGTGGGGCCTAGGTGCTGAAGGCATGGCCAACTGTGTGGCCGCACACCTTAGTGGGAACATTGGTCGAGGGTGTATTTTTTTGAGGCTGGGGGGTTGGTGTTACTTTTTTTGAAAGGGAAGGGGGGACAGTGCCTGGAAAGAGGGAACCATTTACAATGTCAGCTAGCTTGGGGTCCAGGGAGGGAATTTTGGTGATCGGTAGTGGGAGTGGGGTCAAGGGAGCAGAAGCTGGGGCTATGGACAAGTATAATTGTAACGTGCAAATTGAAGGTCTCCAAGTACATCACATCAGCAACTACAGGCACCTTTTCCCTGCTACTGCACTTGTCTCTGAAGCTTCTGCTCAGCTGCTGCTTCTCTTGTCTCTCCACCATGATGCTATTCCATCAACACTCTTGCTGCCTCTGCCCACCTGCCCTGATGATTTTTTTATTACTTGTTCTCAGGATGTGGGTGATGTTGGCAAGGATGCATTTATTACATGTCCCTAGTTTTCTTGAGAAGGTGGTAAGACTACCTTCTGTATTGATCTTTTTTGTACAGTCGAGGGGTTTGCTAGGTCATTTCAAAAGGCCAGACTAGGTAGGGATGGCAACTTCCTTCTCCGAAGGATATTCATGAGTCATTTAAGGTTTTGCAACAAAACAACTGCTTTCACGGTCATTTTTTTTCTGGTGCTACCCCATAAATTACAAGATTTATTGAATTCAGTTTCACAACATGGTATGGTTGGCTTTGATTTCAACTTCTGGGTTGCTAGTGCAATTCCATAACCACAACACTACCGTGGTTCACTATTTCATATTAGGCTGTACGTTTATGCCTGATTTCTCTTCTAATATGAGCTGTGCTTTGGCTATTCCATAGATTTTCTACCATGCACTCCTGTCCTATTGGAAAATGTGCTATTTGACTAAATTGTTCAGGCTAAAAGATGTACAACACAATTTTCAATATAATGCTTGATGTATGTGCTACTTTAAATTGTTTCCAAAACCAAATAGTGTTTGAAATCCTTTCAAGTCCTCTTCAGAAAGTTTAATTGAATCTTTGGAGATTGTAATCTGGGTGCTACTTTGCTTCACGGTGTCCCTTCTCACCTCTGCAGCATGAAGATGCATGGTTGAAATGGGGGAGTTGGGACTGATTTCCCCCCCCCCACCTATATCATTCCTCTGGATGATACGCCAACATACCAGATCAAAGGACTGCTTTCTCATTGGAAAGGCATTTATGTTAATAAGTTTTTCCATTTAAATTGTAGAGTATTAAGAGCAGATTTTAAGCTATTGTAGTGGACTTTGTTTTTGATATCTGACTTGCACATCAACTAGCGTGGTTTCAGTATGAGATTGTAAGCTTGCTTTGCATTAATTATTGTAAGACCGCAAGTTAATTTGCAAGAGTAGGTGACCAACAACACTGGGGAATTGGCTGGACACCTTCCCTTGAAACCAGTAGCTATTGCAAGATAGATTTGTGTGTTGTCTCATCTTTTCCCTCCCCCTTCCACGTACCCCCACACAGACAAATTACAAATTGCTATTTTCAGAAACGGCTGATAGTGTCATTTTAAATTTGCAATGTATTGGCTTGTCTAAAATATCATTAAAAATGGAAATGTTATAGTTTGAAGAATGATGGCACTCTTCCTTCAGTTTAATGTGATCTGTACATATGGGGTCAGCTTCCCTATCTATGCAGACAGCACCCAGCTTTAACTCTCTGCCACCACCCTCAACTCCAAGATTGTGTCTCTGTCTGACATCAAGTTTTGCTGGGGGTGAACAACACTTCTAATTAAAGAGCAGAAGCTCTATCCTCGTCCTCTATTCCATTCTCTGCTCAGGCTGAACCCAACAGTTCTGCTCTGTCCTGCACTCGCCTTCAAACCCAACATCCAGCCCACTGCCTAGACTGTCTATTGCCATTTCCATCTCCATCTCACCTCACTGCTACTATCATTCTCATCCATGCCTTTGACACCCAGGCTCAACTTTCCCAACACCCTCCTAGCTAACCTCCCAAATTCCATCTTGCGCAAACTCCAGTTCACCCAGAGCTTTGCTGTCTGCATCCTATCCTGTACTAAATTCTGTTTATCCATTAGCCCAGTTCATCATTTTTGCAAATCACTTAATGTCCTCGTTCCAGCCCTGCATTCCAGCTCAGATCTCTACTTTTCGGAATCTGGACTACGACACTCCAGTCATTTTGGTCCTGCAACCTGGAATTTTGTTCCTAAACTCCTCCACTTCCCTAACTTCGCAATTCACTGTGTCTGATCGCCACTCTGTGAAACATTTTGTGACGCTTTACCAGATTAAAGGCAGTATAGAAGTGTAAATTGGCATCAACTACATCATTTCTCTTGAAAACAAATGATTTCAAATTTAATTTTACTTTTTGGAAAGTTTTTTTTAAAGTTTTTCCTCTTTTATGGCTTCAAAAGGCCATTGTTGTTTGTCTTGGTGACTGCTGTCTTAATGCACTTTGCAACTTATATATGTAATCCCCAGAATCCTTCTCTGTTGCAGTGCAACTAAACTTAATTCTTACTGTGCACATAAATTGGCACCATTCAAACAAACCCACTATGACCACTTGTTTTCTGTGGATCATAGTGTTCTATTGCAACAGTCTTGTATATGTGGAAGCTGTTTGCATTTTGCTGGCTTACTTTCTCTGAATGTTTTATCTTTTTGAATTCAGCATGTGAATTACTGGAAACTACGGCTGATTCTAGTTTAATCTTCTGTTGGCTGTTCCTCTACCCGCCCTCTGGTTAAACAAGAACTGCTGTACCAGATGGTGGAGATTTGTGCTTAAAGCGAAAGGCCAAAAGAATTGAATGTGATGCAGTTTATTTCCTAGCTCCCTAAAATCTGCCTGCAGGACCTCATCCCTCTTTCTACCTAATGCAGATGTTTGGCTGCTTGATTGTCTATCTGCTTTTTCTGTTGTGCAAGTTGTATCCAGTAAATGCTACAGATCAGGCAGGATGACCGTTTCATACACACTGCACTTCTTTCTCTTGCTGTTGTTCAAGAGCAGTCATATTACACTTAGAAATACAACGTTTTAATGTTGGGGTTACAGTGTGAGCACACATTTCATAATTTTGCAGCTCCCCATTAAAAGAAGTCTAAAAAAAACTGTAGTGCACCAAACAGTTTTTTTTGTGTTCTTTTATTGTACGCTGCATGATTCTGTAACTGATCCGCAGTTTGCGTGTTCGAGGTAGATTGCGGGTCCTGTAACTCCTGTAATTTGATGATGTGCTTGAGTTAATAAAATATTAAATGTGTTCAAAAATAAAAGGCTTCCATGATACTAGAATAAACTGGCCACGTAAGTTATGAAATTCGTGACCCTTAAGGCTAGAGCTATTTGTATTCTCACTGTCAGTAAATTTGATCACAGTTCCAAAATCTTCAGAACGAATGGCTGAGGGATATAATTGTTTATTTTAGCTCCTACTTTTTTTTATTAATTCATTCACGGGACATGGGCGTCGCTGGCAAGGCCAGTATTTATTGCCCATCCCTATATGGAGCAAATGTAATTATAGGGCACAGATGTTTTAAGGTCAAGATGCTTTCGTGGTAGATGTGAAATTAAGCCAGAAATGTAAACCTGGCATTTTAATATGCTTTGGAGAACAACTAAAAATTATTTGACATACTTTTAAACAGAGATTATGAATTTATGCTTCCAATAAGAGCTCAAAGGCGTATCCATAAAACTAAAGATAACACTGAGTACATCCTGCAGAAGCACAGTTCTTAGTGTCTGATCTTCAGTGACTAGCATGCCCTTCCCTCCTGGCTGAAAAAGCAAATATGGAGGTAGGTGGTTGCAGTAGGCATTTAAATGTATATGTGCATTTCCACATCATGACTTTTCCCTGTTTAACAGGAAATTTCATATGTTCAACTGTAAACTGTCCAGTTGAACAGGAAATTTCATATACTGTATTCAACTGTAAACTGTTGAAACCGTATGTGTATTTCAACCTCAAATTTGAGTGCTCACCATCGTAATCACCATCATTTTGTGCCATAAGGAAATAAATAACTTGTATTTATATAGTGCTATAGGTCTTCAGGACCTTCCAAAATGCTTCATAGCCAATGAAGCAATGTTGTAATACAGGGGAATGTGGCAATATCCCACAAACACAAATGAGATGACTGGCCAGATAATGTGCTTTGGTGATGTTGGTTGACATCAGAAGAACTCACCCGCTCTTTGACTAGTGTCATGGGATCTTTTACATCCATCTGAGTGGGCAAGTGGGGCTTCAGTTAAACATCTCAACTGGACAAAGGAGCTGAATTCCAGAAGTGAGAGTGACTGCCCTTGACATCAAGGCAGCTTTTGACCGAGTCTGGCATCAAGGAGCCCTAGTAAAACTGAAGTCAATGGGAATCAGGGGGAAAACGCTCCACTGGCTGGAGTCATACCTAGCACAAAGGAAGATGGTTGTGGTGGTTGAAGGTCAATCATCACAGCCCTAGGTCATCGCTGCAGGAGTTCCTCAGGGCAGTGTCCTCTGCCCAACCATCTTCAGCTGCTTCATCAATGAGCTTCCCTCCAACATAAAGTCAGAAATGGGGATGTTCGCTGATGACTGCACAGTGTTCAGCGCAATTCACAACTCCTCAGATAATGAAGTCGTCCATGCCTGCATGCAACAAGACCTGGACGATGTTCAGGCTTGGGCTGATGAGTGGCAGGTAACATTCGTGCCACAGAAGTGCCAGGCAATGACTATCTCCAACAAGCGAGAGTCTAACCACCTCCCCATGACATTCAATGGCATTACCATCGCCGAATCCCCCAGCATCAACACCCTGGGGGTCACTATTAACCGGAAACTTAACTGGACCAGCCACATAAATACTGTGGCAACAAGAGCAGGTCAGAGGCTAGGTATTCTGCAGCGAGTGTCCCAACTCCTGACTCCCCAAAGCCTTTCCACCATCTACAAGGCACAAGTAAGGAGTGTGATGGAATACTCTCCACTTGTCTGGATGCGTGCAGCTCCAACAACACTCAAGAAGCTCGACACCATCCAGGGCAAAGCAGCCCGCTTGATTGGCACCCCATCCACCACCTTAAATATTCACTCCCTCCACCACCGACATGCCGTGGCTACAGTGTGTACCATCTACAAGATGCACTGCAGCAACTCACCAAGGCTTCTTCGGCAGCACCTCCCAAACCCGCGTCCTCTTCCACCTAGAAGGACAAGGGCAGCAGGCACATGGGAACACCACCACCTCCAAGTTCCCCTCCAAGTCACACACCATCCTGACTTAGAAGTATATCGCCGATCCTTCATCGTCGCTGGGTCAAAATCCTGGAACTCCCTCCCTAACAGCACTGTGGGAGTAACATCACCACACGGTCTGCAGCGGTGCAAGGCGGCGGCTCACCACCACCTTCTCGAGGGCAACTAGGGATGCCAGCGACGCCCAGATCCCATAAACAATAAAAAAAAAGGGCCATGATTAACTCAAATGTTTGAATTAATCTACAGTATCAAATCTTAGTATTTGCTGCGGTTTACTGTGTTTGAAGTTTGAACATTTATTGTGTCTGAAAGCATGTTTGACAGAATTAAATTTAAAAAAAAAATTTTTCTTAATTTCTGTACTGATACTTTACTGTCATTTCAGAATTGGGAACATCCTTTCATAAGAACATAAGAAATAGGAGCAGGAATAGGCCACTTGGTCCCTCGAGCCTGCTCTGCCATTCAATAAGATCATGGCTGATCTTGGGTTAAAGCCACTTCCCTGCCCGCTCTCCATAACCCTTCACTCCCTTATCTTGCAAACATTTGTCTATCTCCCCTTTTAAATGTATTTAATGACCCAGCCTCCACAGCTCTGTGGGGCAGAGAATTCCACAGATTTATGACCCTCTGAGAGAATAAATTCCTCCTCCATCTCAGTTCTAAAAGGGCGACCCTTTATTCTAAAACTGTGTCCCCCCGCGTTCTAGATTTCTCCACGAGGGGAAACATCCTCTCTGCATTTACCTTGTCGTGCCCCCTCAGTATCTTATGTTTCAATAAGATCACCTCTCATTCTTCTAAATTCCAATGAGTACAGGCCCAGCCTGCTCAACCTTTCCTCATAAGTCAACCCCCCCTCTCTGGAATTAACCTAGTGAATCGTCTCTGAACTGCCTCCAATGCAAGTACAGGAAACTCTTTTTATTAACCGGCACCCAAACATCCGGAAATCTCTCTTAACCGGCAAAACTCTTGAGTAGGTAACCGGGGTTTTCCTTCATCTCTCGTTTAAAATTAACTTTAAAAAAAACCCCGAGGCGTTTGCCTTGTATCGGAGCGTGTAGATTGGGAGGGGAATGTGCAGCCCGGGTAGGCAGCGGACACGACAGATGGTCAGCTGGCGGTCCCCGGGGAGACGGAGCTCCGAATGCAGGCGCATGTCAATGTGTACGGGGCTCTCGTACGTTGGGAGATATAACTCTCCGTTATCCGGACTTTTTGATTAACTGGCACCACGCCGGTCCCGTCGGTGCATTCTATTAGTTAGCCAATTCTCTATCCATGCTAATATATTACCCCCGATTCCGTGAGCTCTTATCTTATGCAGTAACCTTTTATGTGGCACCTTATCGAATACCTTCTGGAAATCTAAATACACCACATCCACTGGTTCACCTTTGTCCACCCTGCTTGTTACCTCCTCAAAGAACTCCAGCAAGTTTGTTAAACATGATTTCCCTTTCATAAAACCATGCTGACTCTGCTTGACTGCATTATGATTTTCCAAATGCCCTGCTACTGCTTCCTTAATGAGTGACTCCAGCATTTTCCCAACGACAGATGTTAGGCTAACTAGTCGATAGTTTCCTGCTTTCTGTCTCCCTCCTTTCTTAAATAGGGGTGTTACATTTGCGGTTTTCCAATCCACTGGGACCTCTCCAGAGTCCAGGGAATTTTGGTATATTGCAACCAATGCATCCACTATCTCTGCAGCCATGTCTTTTAAGACCCTGGAATGCAGGCCATCTGGTCCAGGGGACTTGTCATCTTTTAGTCCCATTATTTTACCAAGTACTATTTCCTTAGTGATAGTGATTGTCTTTAGTTCCCCCCTCCCTGTGGCCCCTTGATTATCCATTATTGGGATGTTGTTAATGTCTTCTACCGTGAAGACCGATACAAAATATTTGTTCAGAGTCTCTGCCATTTCCCTGTTCACCAGTCTCACCCTCTAAGGGACCAACGTTTACTTTAGCTACCCTCTTCCTTTTTATATACCTATGGAAGCTCTTACTATCTGTTTTAATGTTTATTGCCAGTTTACTCTCATAATTCATCTTCTCTATTATTGTCATCCTTTGCTGGTTTTTAAAAATTTCCCAATCCTCTGGTCTCCCACCAATCTTGGCAATATTGTATGCCTTCGTTTTCAATTTGATACCATCCTTTACTTCCTTAGTTAGCCACGGATGGTGCTCCCTTCTCTTAAAATCTTTCTTTCTCACTGGAATATATTTTTGTTGAGTTATGAAATATCTCCTTAAATGTCCACCACTGCATTTCAACTGTCTGACCCTTTAATTTACTTTCCCAGTCCACTTTAGCCAGTTCTGCCCTCATGCCACTGTAATTGCCTTTGTTTAAGATCAGGACACTGGTTTGAGATACAACTTTCTCACCCTCCAACTGAATTTGAAATTCAACCATGCTATTATCACTCTTTCCTAGAGGATCCTTTACTATGAGATCAATTTCAGAATTGGGAACATCCTTTCAGTCCTAAACTACCCAGATGATGGCCTGTACTATATTTTGAAGTGTTAGTATAATATGCATTTGAAACCAAGTGTCTCTAAACTGTGACTAGGTTGTAGTGGTTCTTGACTTGAGATTATGTGGAAAATCTTATATTCTCCATTCTTGCAAACATTAATTACCTTACTGGGGTACTGTTCCTGGAGCACTTTTGAACCTGTGCAGGAATGACTCACATTGTGCAGGGGAAGGAAAAAGAATATGGAAGGCCAGCATAAAAGACATCAGTAATTTTGCACAAAGCCCATTTATTGGAGTGTGCTGCAGCTGTTTTAAAAAAAAAAAATTGGGCGTTGTGCAAAATCATGTAACATGTAAAAACTAGAATTTGTATTTCTCATTGGCATGAAAACATGTGCAACTTGCCTACATGAGAAATACACATTTTAATTATTGCATGACTACAATGTTTCACATAGGCACATTCTTCCTCTGTAAAACTGTACCCCTTTTAAAACATGCAGCATATCAGTAATTTGAATCAATGTTTCATTTTACGGTTATAATTTCAACCATAACCTGCAGATTATCTTAATAGTTGCTGTAGTCTGTTAACTATTCTGCCAACAGTGAAACACTAACAGTGAAGTACAAAAATAAAATATGTAGTGGAGTAACAAAGTTAGTAGGCCATGGTGCTAGTGTTCAATGGCTACTCATCAGGACCAAAGCCAAGAAGCTCTTCATTGTCCCTGTTGAACTGGAACAGTCCATTATTGCTGAGTACTTTCCTGTAGAATCCTATTCTGTGGAAACCTCTGACGATTCTCCAAAGAATCATCTTCACAGGATGCAGAGCTTTTGATGCAGATACATCTGGCTATTAATCTATTGTTTATGAATTCTTTAACATGCTTAGGGTGCAGACTCCAACACTGCCACTTACGCACTAAAAACTTCAGTTGTGGTAGGCCTCCTCATGGCAGGAATGCATAATTTTAGATGTCCAATGTTGCAAAAGATTAGAATTGTTAACAGATCATAGGAACTGTTGAAATAGCACGACAGCAACTTTAGCGTATTTATACAAGCCGCATCTCAGCAACAGAAGAACTGTATTGGCGATGCAAATTAGCCACCTTTGCTGTCCACGTGTATCAAAACATGCTGTTGCTTTAAAGTATTTTTGCAGTGCCTTCCCAGAAGTGAAGGGATTGAGTGATAAATTGCACTGCCCAACCTACAAAAATGTATTTTAATATTTTTCTTTAACCAGTGAGTGCTGATGACTCAATAAGAACTGTCTTAAAGGAATTATGAGCCTGGTTCCATGAGACAACATTGATAGAAGTAGTCATTCACCCTCTGCTGTTTCATTATAAATTATGCACGTTATGCTTTTGTTACACTATGCTGCAGTGCTAATGCTGCACAATGAACATAGAGCGACCAAATCTGCTTTGGTTACATCTAGTCATGGTATAAAATAGTGTTGATTTCAACATGCTTCATTCTTCCTCAGCTTGTATTGAAATGTCCCCATCTACCGACTTGGAAGTTGACACCCATGGCCAGGCAGGGCGCTTTCTGGTAAATATCTATCCACCACGTACAGGCTATATGGACTGCATACAGTTGGTGCTACAGTGTCTTCTAAAATGCTGCACAGGCTAAGTTAATGTAACATTGGCATTAATTTAGCTCCTTCAAGCTATATTCACTTGGCCGGTACAAGTGAGGCACTTTAAATAATGGCACCTTAGTTATGTTGGCCAGGTTAGCTGGTTGCACGTAATCAAGTATTTTGTTTCTTCTAAACTTGAAGCAGTATTGCATGTGTGAATGTGCATCTAAGAACATAAGAAATAGGAGCAGGAGTAGGCCATTCGAGCCTGCTCCGCCATTCGATAAGATCATGGCTGATCTTCGACCTCAACTCCACCTTCCCACACTATCCCCATATCCCTTGGTTCCCTTAGTATCTTAGTACCTATGTGTATATAGTGCTGCTTCAAGTTTTAGAAGGTAAATTTCTGATCTCATTGTCAGAAATTGTTCCATTCCCCAGTACAAAGATGCACCAAAACAAGGAAAAAAGATGCAGCGGAACTAAAGAATGTCCTTCATAATTTTTCATGACCATTTCTTTTCTAAATGAAGTTCTGGCTCCTTGCAGTGACTCGGGTGACTGAATCATCTGGTTTGATACTGAGCCATACAGAGAACATCTCTGGTTTGATTCCTGGTCTGTGCTGTTAGCAAATTTCAGCTGGGGTCATGTTGGGGGAGCAGAGTTAAAACATGCTACAATTGGCCTCCAAGGAACGGGATAATTATTCAGGGTCCTTGTGCCTGATGGCGATCCAGTCACCCCTCCTGGGTAGTGTACAACGTATAGACATCCTCTAAGGACAGGAACAGACGTGACTCTAATGGTTCCAGTGTTGGAATAGCTTGCCAATATTTACTGTCCAGCCTGACGGCTAAGGAATGGCTACATAGACTGGGAAATGTTTGCATTCAGAGGGACCCAAGTGTCCTTGTACATGAATCACAGAAAGCTAACCTGCAGGTACAGCAAGCAATTAAGAAAGCAAATGGTACGTTAGCTTTTGTTACAAATGGATTAGAGTATAAGAGTAAAGAAGTCTTACTGCAATTATACAGGGCATAGGTGAGGCCACACCTGGAGTACTGTGTACAGTTCTGGTCTCCTTACCTAAGGAAAGACATACTTGCCTTAGAGGGAGTGCAGCGAAGGTTCACTAGACTGGTTCCTGGGATGAGGGGATTGCCCTATGAGGAGAGAGTGAGTAGACTAGGCCTATATTCCCTAGAGTTTAGAAGAATAAGAGGTGATCTAATTGAAACATATAACATTCTTAAGGGGCTTGACAGGGTTAATGCTGGGAAAATGTTTCCCCTGGCTGGGGAATCTAGAACACGGGGTCACAGTCTCGGAATAAGGGGTAGGACTCAGATGAGGAGAAATTTCTTCACTCAAGGGGTTGTGAATCTTTGGAATTCTCTACCCAGACAGCTGTGGTTGCTCAGTCATTGAGTATATTCAAGACAGGGGTCAATAATGTTTGGGGAATTAAGGGATATGGGGATAGTGTGGGAAGGTGGAGTTGAGGTAGAAGATCAGCCATGATCTTATTGAATGGCGGAGCAGGCTCGAAGGGCCAAATGGCCTACTCCTGCTCCTATTTCTTATGTGCTACTTGGGCAAGACAACAGAGAGCACCAATGCCCATAAACTACCCCAGCTTAAGTTACCACCTCAGCAAAAGAGGTAATGGAAGGGGAGACGCGGAGAATGAAGGATGAGATTCTCTCAAGTGTACATCTGATGCGCATGCAGTATTTTAACTGCTTATTTCATGCAGAACAACTTGTATAGCATTTTTGCTTGTCATCTGAGCTAATTTACCGGTCTCATTTCCTTTACGTACTTTATATCATATTGGCAAATATTTTGACTGATTCAGTTCCTGTCTTTAAATTCATTTCTTTCAGATTATATGATGCAGTGACTTTACATTGGTGACTTAAGTTGGATTTCTGTTCCCTCCAACCATAAGAGCATTACTCAAGCTAAACTTTTGGTTTATGACTAATCTGAATTGAAATGCATTCCTGGCTGTGTCCAGCTGGTCCCCTGTGAGCTCCAGTCTGCTGCTGACTGCTGTTGATTTGGGATTCTGAGCACGGAGAGGCTGGAATGGATGTGCAGAATATGTAAACTGAGACATGCTCTCAAAAACAAGACATCCTTTCTGAACCATAGTCGTAATTTAAAGTGACTGACAGTTTATTGACTTACCTCAGAAACAATAGCTCCCATAGTCCTGCTTTTGGAGAAATAAACTTGGCACCTATCCAATCGTGAACTTCCGTGAACATTATTTTCCTCCAAATTTCTCCCCTTCCTATTTGGGCCATTCTTTGTGAGTTAACCTAGATATTGAGGGCTGGCATGCTATTTGCTGGTGCCAACCCAATCCAGTCCTCGTCCAATGTCCACATCTGTGCACTTGCCAACATTGTCACTGGATATCAATCGGGAGTAGGAACTCTCTTTTATTACACGCTGACCATAGTCCAGGGACACTGAGGCCAATTGTAGCATCGCACTGCCAGCCTAAAAAGAAAGACTTGCATTTATATAGTGCCTTTCACGACCACCGGACGTCGCAAAGCACTTTACAGCCAATGAAGTACTTTTTGAAGTGTAGTCACTGTTGTAATGTAGGAAACATGGCAGAGAATTTGCGCACAGCAAGCGCCCACAAATAGCAATGTGATAATGAGCAAATAATCTGTTTTAGTGATGTTGATTGAGGGATAAGTATTGACCAGGACACCGGGGATAACTCACCTGCTCCTCTTCGAAATAGTGCCATGGGATCTTTTATGTCCACCTGAGGGAGCAGACGGGGCCTCGGTTTAACGTCTCATCTGAAAGACGGCACCTCCGACAGTACAGCACACCCTCAGTTTTGCACTGGAGTGTCAGCTGGAGTGAGACTTGAACCCACAACCTTCTGACTCAGAGGCTGACACTATCAGCTTATAGAATCATACAATAGTACAGCATAGAAGGAGGCCATTCGGCCCATCGAGTCTGTGCTGGCTTTCTTAAAGTTAGTCCCGCTTCCCCCCACTCCTTATATTCCTGACATTTTTTCTCCTTCAAGTATTTAACCAATTCCCTTTTGAAGGCTACTACTGAATCTACATCCACCACTCTATCAGGCAGTGCATTCCAAATCCTAACCATTCGTTGCGTAGAAAGATTTTCCTCATGTTGTCTCTGGTTCTTTTGCCAATCACCTTAAATCTGTGCCTTCTGGTTATCGATCCTTCAGCCATTGGAAACAGTTTCTCTTTATTTACTCTATCTAAACCGTTCATGATTTTAAACACCTCTATCAAATCTCCTCTTAGCCTTCTCTGCTCTAAGGACAACAGCCCCAGCTTCTCTAGTCTATCCACATAATTGTAATCCCTCATCCCTGGAACCATTCAAGTAAATCTCTTCTGTACCCTCTCCAAAGCCTTCACATCCTTCCTAAAGTGTGGTGCCCAGAATTGGACACAATAAGCCAGCTGGGGCCGAACTAATGTTTTATACAGGTTTAGCATAACTTCCTGGTTTTTGTACTCTATACCTCTATTTATAAAGCCCAGGATCCCAAATGCTTTATTAACTGCTTTGTTAACCTGTCCTGCCACCTTCAAAGATTTGTGCACAAACACCCCCAGGTCTCTCTGTTCTTGCACCCCCTTTAAAATTGTACCATTTAGTGTGTATGGTTTCTCCTCATTCTTCCTACCGAAATGTATCATGTCACCCTTTTCTGCGTTAAATTTCATCTGCCATGTGTCTGCCTATTCCACCAGCCTATCTATGTCCTCTTGAAATCTATTACTATCTTCCTCACTGTTTATCACACTTCCAAGTTTCATGTCATCTGCATATTTCAAAATTGTGCCCTGTACCCCCAAGTCCAAGTCGTTAATGTATATCAAAAACAGCAGTGGTCCTAGTACTGAACCTTGGGGAACTCCACTATATACCTCCCTCCAGTCTGAAAAACAGCCATTCTCCACAATTCTTGATTGTTTTCTATCCCTTAGCCAATTTTATATCCATCATGCGACTGCCCCATTTATCCCATGGGCTTCAATTTTGCTAACAAGCCTAATATGTGGTACTTTATCAAACTTTGCTGATGTCCCATTAGTCTGCAATTGCCATGTTTTCTGCTCCAATTGTAGTACTACCAAACCATCTTTCTCCCTGTGCCCACTTTTATGATTTTATAATTGTGCTCATCCATACTAGTCATGCTCTTGAAGAAGATGCACTGGCAAACCTATCTTTATAGCAGTGGTTTTCAAAATTTTCTGTGGGGCCTAACCTACCCAACCCAACTTTTCAAAGACAGTGTCAGATACCCAAAAGATTTTTTTTTTTTTAGTATAGAGCAACAGAAGTAACTTGCTAGAAAGTTAAATACAGAAATCTGATCCCCTGCAGAATGCACTAGGATCTGTGGGCCAGAGTTTGAAAATGCATGCTTAGAAGGTCCCAGGAATTTACTGTTGGTGATGTCGTGGATATTTGGTGATATTCCATGATCTTGTAAACTCATTCTAAAAAATTGACAGCAAACTAATGGCTGTTTTGGGTCACAGTCTCAGGATATGGGGTAGGACATTTAGGACTGAGATGAGGAGAAATTTCTTCACTCAGAGGGTGGTGAACCTGTGGAATTCTCTACCACAGAAGGCTGTGGAGGCCAAGTCACTGAATATATTTAAGAAGGAGATAGATAAATTTCTAGACGCAAAAGGCGTCGAGTATGGGGAGAGAGCGGGAATATGGTATTGAGATAGAGGATCAGCCATCATATTGAATGGCGGTGCAGGCTCGAAGGACCGAATGGCCTACTCCTGCTCCTATTTTTCTATGTTTCTCTCATCGGATGCCCTCTTTACATTGCAGAAGAGTGTTGGAGGCAGTTCTGAAGTATATAGGTCAAAGCTGCTGGTACTGTGGATTCTCTTTTTTGTGCAGTAGATGCCACAGCATTGCAGCAACAGTCAGATCATGAACACGTGCAGTTGTTTGAAAGTAGTGATTCACTACTTTATTTTCTGGCTGTTGGACCTTCCCCAGTGTTACCAACCAACAGGCAAGAAACTACAAAAAGCAAAATGCTGCAGATGTTGAAATTCTTAAAATAGTAAAGGCTGGAATTACTCAGCAGGTCAGGGAGCAACTCTGGAGAAACAGAGGTCAGTCAGTCGACGTTTCAAGTCAAAGACCCTTCCTCAGGACTGGTTAGTGGAGTTAGAGGAAAGGTTTTTCAATGTGTGAACAAGTTCAGCTTGGTGGAGGAAGGTGGTGGTGGATAGGGAATATTTGGGCCTCCGTTCAAGGAAGAAGCTGAATGCTCAACATGAGGCCGCCTGTCAAGGGATTGAGGTGTAGATGGGGCAGTTAGGGCCAGAAAACTGGAATCTGTGAAAGTGATCGAGAGCATCAGAAGAGTCACGGATATAGGTGGCTAGGGACTGGACGGGGAAGGTAAAGGAATGGAGTTGAGATAAGAAGAAATCAGTTTAGTGGGGGCAAGAGCAGACTGAAATGATTGGTCTACTGAGACAGTCCTGTTTTTGGATCTTGGACACAGGTAAAAGCAGGTCATGCAGGGTTGGAGGTCTGGGGGGGTGGTAGTGGGGAATATCTTGAGGAAATTAGGTCAGTAATCGTCTGGGAAATGATAGCTTGGTGTTCAATAGCGGTGTTGTGGTCCGTCTGATCAAAAAAATAGGCGTGGTGGAAGAAGAGCTCAGCATCATTTCGAGCTCGGAATTCATTGTAGTGGGGTAAAGGAGAAAGAAACTGAGGCCTTTGCTGAGGATGGATTGTTCTGGGTCAGTGAGGGGTAGGTTAGACGGGTTAGTGAAAATATGGCAAGGGGTGAAATTGGAACGAGAGATGGGGTCAGAAGAAAGTCAAGAGGATGAGGGATTGGGAGAAAGGCTGGTATCGCAAAGTTGTTAAAGCTTGTGGTTCCTACCACTTGAGGAAGAAAAACTATTTATTTTGTTAAAGCACTAGATGAGATGAAGGAGGAAGTTAAATTGAGGGCCAAGACAGCTCTGAAATAAAGTTCTGCTGAAGATAAGGATCAAGAGCATGTATGTGGTGGTGCATGGTGGAGTGGATGGTTTTCATCAAGCAACGAGGGCAGCGGTTAGAGGAATGTTGAATATCGCAGTGATATCGGTGATCATGGATGGATCTGAAACAGGAAGGTTGAAATTTAAGCTGGAATCCATATGGGATGGAGACAGGTGCTGTGAAAAGAGAAGTGGCTGTAAAAGTAGGTCTCAGCAAGTACATAAATACAAGAAGGGAAAGAGATAACAATGAAGGTGAACACGGTAAAAGATAAACAGAAATTACTTTGGAGAGGAGCTGAACTTCTTCAAAATAGGCATTCTTGGAAGAGAAGTGGTAGTGAATTAAACAATATAAACAAAATACTACAGATGCTGGAAATCTAAAAATAAAACCAGAAAAGCTTGAAGTACTCCGCAGCTCAGGCAGCATCGGTGGAGAAACAGAAGCCAGTCACTCAACATTTCAGGTCTAAGATCCTTCCGTGGGTGCCCTGAGGAAAGGTATTAAACTTGAACCGTTGATTGACTTCTGTTTCTCCACAGATGCTGACTATTTTCAGCCTTTTTTGGTTCTGTTTTTAAGGAAGAAACCACAGTGGGTGGGCAGAGAACTCATCCTGCCTACAGTCAATGTTTATAGTATCACCAGGCTGTTCCTGCCTCTTGAATTGCTGGCAAGAAACATCTCTTCCGGGCAGGTTTCGCTACCTGCAGAGGAATAAGTGCCATCTCTTTAGGCCTGGGGCCCAGTGGGCAAAGTTAGGGTTGCTGCTAATGGCAACATTGTAACGGGCATGAGAACATAGTACTGGATAGAAGGTAGCATTAGAATGGGAACCTGTTTCAAACCTTCAAGACCACAAAGTTCAGGCAGGAGAAATCAGCAAGTAAGAAAAGCATAAGTAGAGACGAGTTCCTGCGTCTTGTGGGCCAGATAGGCAGAGCCCACAAGTTATATTTTGGGCACGCCTGCATTAGATAAGTTATTGTGTACATGGATAAGACCTCGTTTCTGGAAAATATGGTGAGTTCAGCTGTCCTGTACAGGAGTATTCACAATCAACAGCAATAGTGGAACACAATTAGTTAAAATGATAGCATCTAGATTTGGTGCAACTGCAGTGAAGTTAATTTCATACATAGTTTTAAATTTCAAAGAACATATTGACTGTTGCTTACGCAAGCTACAACATTTTAAATAAAAACAGAAAATGCTGGAAATACTCAACAGGTCAGGCAGCATCCGTGGAGAGAGAAACAGTTAACGTTTCAGGTTGATGACCTTTCATCAGAACTGGAAAAAGTTAGAGATGTAACAGATTTTAAGCAAGTGCAGGGGCAGGAAAAGGGTGGAGGGGAGGAAAGAACAAAAGGGAAGGTCTGTGATAGGGTGGAAGGCCAGGAGTGATTAAATGACGAAAGGTATGATAGTACAAAGCAAAAAGAAATGGTAATGGAACAAGTAAAGAAACAAAAGGTGAGTCTAGAAGAGGTGTAAATGGGAATGGCAGAATCATCAACAGCTGCCATGTGAAAAAATAGGGGCAGTGATTATGGTCTGAAATTGTTGAACTCCATGCTAAGTCCAGAAGGCTGTAAAGTGCATAATCGAAATATGAGGTGCTGTTCCTCGAGCTTACGTTGAGCTTCGTTGGAACAGTGTAAGAGGTCGAGGTCAAAGTGGGAGTGGTGCAGAGAATTAAAGAGACAGGCGACTGGAAGCTCGGGGTCATGCTTACAGACTGACCGGAGGTGTTCCGCAAAGCGGTCACCCAATTTGCGTTTGGTCTCCCCAGTGTAGAGGAGACCGCATCGTGAGCAGCGAATACAGTATACTAAATTGCAAGAAGTACAAGTAAATCGCTGTTTCACCTGGAAGGAGTGTTTGGGGCCCTGGACAGTGGGAAGGGAGGAGGTAAAAGGGCAAGTGTTGTATCTCCTGCACTTGCATGGGAAGGTGCCGTGGGAAGGTGAGGGAGTGTTGGGGGTGATTGAGGAGTGGACCAGGGTGTCACAGAGGGAGAGGTCCCTTCGGAATGCTGGGAGGGGAGGGGAAGATGTGTTTGGTGGTGGGATCATGCTGGAGGTGGTGGAAATGGCGAAGGAATATCCGTTGAATGTGGAAGCTGGTGGGGTGAAAGGTGAGGACAAGTGGAACCCTATCGTGGTAGGGAGCGAGGGGAAGGGGTCAGAGCAGAAGTGCGGGAAGTGGAATGGACACGTCGAGGGCCATGTCAACAACAGTAGAGGGGAATCCTCGGTTGAGGAAAAAGAAAGACACATCGGAGGCACTGGTGTGGAAGGTAGCATAGTCAGAACAGATGAGACGGAGAAACTGGGAGAATGGAATAGAGTCCTTACAGGAAGTGGGGTGGGAGGAAGTATAGTCCAGGTAGCTGTGGAAGTCAGTGGGCTTATAGTGGATGTTTGTCGATAGCCTATCCCCAGAAATGGAGTCAGAAGTCGAGGAAGGAAGAGTCGGAGATGGACCATGTGAGGGAAGGGTGGAAATTGGAAGCAAAGTGAAATTTTCTAGTTCAGGGCGAGAGCAGGAAACGGCACCAATACAGTCATCAATGTACCGGAAAAAGAGGTGAGGGAGGGGACCTGAGTAGGACTGGAACAAAGAGTGTTCCACATATCCCACGAAAAGGCAGGCATAGCTAGGACCCATGTGGGTTCCCATAGCAACACCTTTAATTTGGAGGAAGTGAGTGGAGTCAAAGGAGAAGTTGTTCAATGCGAGAACTAGTTCAGCCAGGCGGAGGAAGGTGGTGGTGGATGGGGACTGGTTGGGCCTCTGTTCAAGGAAGAAGTGGTGCGCCCTCAGGCCATCCTGGTGGGGGATGAAAGTGTGGAGGGATTGGACGTCTCTAGTGAAAAGAAGAC
The DNA here is from genome assembly GCA_030390025.1 of Squalus acanthias. Lineage (NCBI taxonomy): Eukaryota > Metazoa > Chordata > Chondrichthyes > Squaliformes > Squalidae > Squalus > Squalus acanthias. Next base: position 96,156,663 of record CM059430.1, read on the forward strand.
GGTTGGGGCCAGGAAACTGTTAGTGGCGGAGGGTGTCGCAAGAGTCGCGGATGTAGGTGGGTAGAGACTGGAGAAGGGGAGAAAAAATAGAATCGAGATAGGAAGAAATCAGTTCTGTGGGGCAAGAACAGGCTGAAATGAAGTTTTAAATATTTTAAAATCTTCAGTGGTGTAATCAGTTTGCAAATACTATTTTTAAACTAAGCTTTGTAAAGGCTTGCTGATATTTTCCAATAAAAGAATCCATTAATTTTTTAATCTATCGTATCCTATAAGTGGAACTTTAAGAGCTCAAATACGTTGGAATCTTGAATTGTGAGCAATAGATTGGGATGAACAGTAGATGATCTTAATTATGTAGCCTTTCAAGTTGTATACTCAGACCAAGTCAAATAGAAATTAAGGCATGGTAAGGATTTGCTTATCAAATTTGCATTAAGTGGATTTGACTGTTTGCAGCTGGAGCATTGTCTATTTCTGAAGTTTCACTGCAGAAGATCTTGGGTACCCTCAGCTTACTAATGCCACCAGTATAGTTCTTTGCTGCAACATCAGTTTGTCCCAATTGTAGAGGAGGGGGAATAAATAGCAGAATTGATGTCTACAAAATCAGAAGGCACGACTCGTGTGAGGACTTGATTCAGAAGGCAATAAAAAAAAACTTGATAGTGTTACAAGATTTTTGGTGAGTCAAATGCAATATTTTAATTTTAAAACCGTATGGAAAGTTGATATGACATTGCAGATTTGGAGGCTGGGGCATCTAGAAGATAAAAACTTGACACAATTGATAAAGTAATTGATTCCAATGTTTTCTTTAAGCAGTTTATAATTGAAACTGTTTGTTTATTTGATGCTTTTATGTTCTGTGTAGAAAATAGAACTCAACATTATTACAACCAGATGCTATGAGATCCCTGTAGATTGGATAGCATCAGACTTTATATTGTCAGGGACTGAATTTTTGGCAGTATGCAAAGGAAGTGAGGCAAAGCAGCCCACAGCTGCATAACGATCAATTAGAAATGTTATTCACAAATAAATTGAGCACAACACTATGCTGATGAGAATGCAACTATTATCCATTTGCAAGTTGATCGATGGGGCATGTGTCTTAGCAGATATGATCGTCAAGTTTTTGTCCCATTAACTCTGTCTTTCTGCAGTAGTTCTGGGTTCTAAATGTTTGTTTGCCTGTGGATAAAGTGACTACATTCACACGAATACTGTACCTTGTAATTCTCTACAAATATTATGATATTGATTTTTGGAGTTATTAAACCATACTGTCGTGCAGAGTGAAATTATGTAACTATTTTATATCTGGTATATTTTAAGTTGCTCATCTGTTTGTATACTGAAGTTGAGGTAAGGTGACTGTGACCAAAAGCATGATGTTGCAATTGAGAATTTTGAACAACTGTAATCTCGCACTGTTGCATTTGTTAATGTTGCTGTCAATGCACTGAATCAATTTATCAATGTATGTGGGACGAATTTAGAACAGCCTGCAGTCTTGCCACACATACCGAACTACTTCTGCTGAAAAGTGCAGCAGTTTCATGATAGGTATACAGATCAGTGACCATAAATGAGGTGTGATTGTAGTTATGTTATTCTAAGCTAAAGTGTGTGTGTGTGTGTGTGTGTGTCACATGACCTAGTGGGAGAAGGCACTGGCATATAGATCAGAACGTCCCTGTTTCAATTCATAGTCTTTGCAGTCACCCGTGAAAAGAGAATTGGACTGGGTGTGATATCCTCCATGAATGAATAACCTGCCGACTGTCTCTGGAATTGTCCCCCTAAATCTATTTGCTTCTTCACCTCTGTGTGTGTGGGGGGAGGGGCGGTGGGGGGGGCAATTCTCAAGCCCTGTTTCTTTAACCAAGGTTTTGGTGACCACTTCTATCTCTCCCTTTCTGGCTTGATACCAGTTATTCTTATGCCTGTCTGAAAAGTGCTTTGGGACATTGTTTTTATTTAATTACAAATACAATGCTTTAGTTTTATTCTGATCCCAACACTTTTAAGTTAATACATTCAACATCTAACATAGCACTGGGGCAATACTGTTGCTGCTGTGCTGAATTTGTGATAATCTGCAGTGAAATAATGATGCTGCGTAGGCTGTATGTCTTTTCAGTATTTTGGCTCAAAGGAAGACTGTTCACATTTTTTTGAAAAACAGTCAAATCCTAATTGGCGCAGACTATACTCCAGGTGTGCCAATTTGCTGAATTTAAGCCGGAGTCTGAGTTTTTATTAAAATCTGTCTGCCTTGTGTTCTTGCAGTTTTTCCAAGTTTCAGTCGAGCCTGTCTGATCACTGCTTTAATGTTGTTAAACTGTAACATGTGCAGAAGCAGGCTTGATATGCATCACTCTCATTCACTGTTTAAATTTGTATGTTCTTTAAAAAAAATATACACAGGTCATGTTACAATAATCAAGTCAACACTTGTAAAATAAATTAAGCTTCCTTTTAAAGAAGATTGTTTCATTAAATAAGCTCCTTTTGCTAAAATAAAAACTAAGACTCGGCAAAACAATTGATTCAAACTCCTCCTGGCTCATTGTTGTGGCAGCTGGTACACATTAGATCCGGTTGTTCAGATCAAGTTTTACACCAGACCATGTAATAACAAAACTTAGTCCTGTGATAGCTGTATATTTTTGATATTTGCTTTATTATCTGACCGATGGGCAGGTTTGAACAATGCAGTCTCAATTATTTGAATTTAACGGTGTACATTTTGTTCAGAACACTTTCTCATTTTATATTGGGGAGCAAAGCATATACAGTTACTTAATCAAAATCTATTTGGTATTATATTTTAAAAGATATAGGTGCTAATCACCAGGAGCAGGGGAGCTGAGTCAACACTTATACTCGAGGAGTCTCACCCAATTTACAAAAGTAAACAGGTCTGCAGAGCACAGAGCGGGATTAAACGGAGTGTACTTAAACAGTGTTTTATTTGGGAATTTGCAAAGAGTGGGAATTCGGAGAAGATGGGGAAGGAGTTGTTGCTTTTTGCCTACACTACTTATAGTGCTTTGTGTTACAGGTAGATATTTAATTTCAGCACCCATAACTTAATCTAGATCAAGTAAGTAGTCAAGAACCTACACTGTAAACTAAGTTACCTAATTACAAATTTAATTAAATCAAACAAGGTCATATAGGGATGGCAGTGCAGGTGGTGTGCCACAACTGCAGCATGTGGGAGTTTGTGGAGAGCATTGTGATCCTGGACAACCACGTTTGCAGTAAGTTCCTGCATCTGAGGAACTTCAGCTCAAGAGTTTTTGAGCTGGAGTCTGAGTTGCAGACATTGCAGGGCATCAGGGATGGGGAGAGTTACCTGGACACTTTGATTCAGGAGGCAGACACGCCCCTTAGGTTAGGTAGTGGTACAGGTCTGGTTAGTGGTCAGGGACAGGAGGGTGTGACTGCAACTCAGGCAGGTAAGGGGACCCCAGGTGCAGTTCTGGAGGAGCCTCAGCCTTTGCCCTTGTCCAACAGGTATGAGGTTCTTGCTGCCTGTGTGGATGAGGGAAAAGCCTGCAGGATGGATGAGCAAGCTGACCATGGTGCAGGAGGCCATTCAAGTAGGGGGAGTAAAAGGGAATGTAGTTGTGGTAGGGGACCGTATAATCGGGGATAGATACTGTTCTCTGCAGCCGCGACCGAGAGTTCCAAAGGTTGTGTTGCCTGCCCGGAGCCAGGGTTAAAGACATCTTCTCGCGGCTGGAGGAGAACTTGGAGTGGGAGGGGGAGGATCCAGTTGTTGTGGTCCACCTCGGAACCAACGACATAGGTAGAACTAGGAATGAGGTTCTGCTGAAGGAGTTTGAGGAGCTAGGATCCAAATTAAAAAGCAGAACCTCAATGGTAATAACCTCTGGATTGTTACGTGAGCCACATGCAAATTGGCATAGGGACAAACAGATTAGAGGTTTAAATGCATGGCTGAGTGGTGTGGGAGGCAGGGGTTTTGCTTCATGGGGCACTGGCACCAGTACTGGGGAAAGAGGGAGCTATTCCGTTGGGACGGGCTCCACTTAAACCGGGACTGGGACCAGTATCCTGGCGAACCGAATAACTAGGGCAGTAGACGGCTTTAAACTAACGAAGGCGGGGTGGGAGGATTCAGGAAAGAGTAAATTTAAAAGCAGCGAGAGAAATGTCAGGGCTCTAGAGCGGAGTAGAGTTTTGGGTAAAAATAAACAGAGTGGGTCAGGAAGGGACAGAAAGAGCAACAAAGCTAATGCATCAGTTTCTAAGCCGACATCAGGGAAAAATAGAAATAAGTCAAAGCTAAAGGCACTACATCTGAATGCACGAAGCATTCACAACAAAATAGATGAATTAACAGCGCAGATAGAAATTAATAGGTTTGATCTAATAGCCATTACGGAGACGAGGTTGCAATGTGGCCAAGGTTCGGGACTAAATATTCCAGGATACTTAACTTTTAGAAGAGATAAGCTTGGTTGCATACCACTTACTGAACTGGCTGAATTCAAAGTGATGGAAGGATTAGCAACAGTTCAGTCAAAAGATATAACTTGCCACTGACACTCAGTTTGGTTTTTGTCAGAATCACTTGGCTCCAAATCTCCTCATAGTCTTGATCCAGGCATCAACATGAGCTGAATGTCAAAGGAAAGATGAGAGTAGCTGCTGTTGACATCAAGGTAGCATTTGAATAGGTATGGCATCAAGAAGCCCCAGCAAAACTGAAGTCAAAGTATGTTTAGGGGACAACCCTCCTGTAGCTGAAGTTGCACAAGAAGCTGATCGTGGAAAACCATTCACTGCGGTGTCCTTGGCTCACCCATCTTCAGCTGCTTCATCCAAGACCTTTCCTCCATCATACGGTCAGGTGTGTGGCTGTTCACTGATGACTCTACAGTGTTCAGCTCCATTAAGAACTCCTCCAATAATGGAGCAGCCAATGCTGCCCTACAGCAGGACTTGACAACATCCAGGCTTGGGATGACAAGTGGTAGGTAACATTTGCGCCACATAAGTGCCAGGTAATGACCATCTCCAACAAGAGAAAGCCCAACTACCTGACCTTTAACTGTTGTTGAGTTCCCCACTATCAACATCCTGGCGGTCACCACTAACCAGAAGTTTAGCTGGCCAAGCCATATCAACATCGTGACTACAAAAGCAGAGACTGGGTGATCTGCGACAAGTGGCTCACCTGACCCCTCAAGTTCTCTCCTCCATCTGCAAGGCTCCAGTCAAGAGTTTAATGGAATATTCACTGCTTGCCTGGATGTCAAAGTTCAACAGCTGATTGGTGCCCCTGCCACTGGACTCAGTATTAACCCCCTCCACCAGTGGTACATTGTGGCTACAGTAAGTACTATCTACAGGAAGCATTGCAGCAACTCACCAAGATTTCACAACAGCACCTCTGAGCCCAGTAACCTCTTACCACCGAGTTGGGCAAGTAGAGGTAAGTTCATGGGAACACCATCACCTCACGATTCATAGAATCATAGAATAGAGAACCTTACAATACAGAAGGAGGCCATTTGGCCTATCGTGCCTGTGCTGGCTCTTTGAAAGTCCAATTAGTCCCCCTCCCCTGCCCTTTCCCCATAGCCCTGCAAATCTTTACTTTTCAAGTATTTGTACAATTCCCTTTTGAAAGTTACTATTGAATCAGCTTCCACCACCCTTTCAGGCGGTGCATTCCAGGTTTCAGAAAGTCTGAGGTCAATTATTTTTTCAGTGTGGGTTCCATCTCTCCAGTGCAACCCAGGGGGCAAGAGAAATGGGTGATTTAATTACTTTCAAACAAAAATATGGGGTTATTTAGTTAGAAGTAGAGTGAGTAAATGAAAAGGGGATAGAACAAGCAGCAGGGATTACTTTTCTTTTTGCATTTTTCAGCTGTACCAGGTTGCAATTACAGCACTAAAGCTACTCCTGACATCTGGCTACTGCAATAATATTAGGTTTTATTTTAAGCATTACAGTGTGAGAGTCAAAACTTTAAAATAGTGAGGTGTGAAAGACCTTGGAATTCCTTGAATTATCCCTCTAAATCACACACTATCCTGACTTGGACAAGTATTGTTGTTCCTTCATTGTTGCTGGGTCAACATTTTTGAATTCCCTACCTAACATCATTGTGGGAGCACCATCAGCACGAGGACTGTAGTGCTTCAAGGAGAAGGCCCACTGCCACAACTTCTGGGCAACTAGGGATTGGCAATAAATTTGGCTTTACCAGCGTCACCCACACCCCAAGAAGAATTTTTTTAAAAAAAACCTGAATAATGTTTTTGAAATTTGTCCTCCAGCTTTTCTTCAATAAATTTGAAAAACTGACCTATCTTGGGGAAATTGTGTACACTGCACCTGCTAGGATCTGCCTACAGTTAGTAGTCAGCATTCTGGCCAGTTATCAGGTTCAAGCCCAGTCCTTTGGTCTTCAAGTAAAAACTTTAGAGAAGGCATCAAAAGACAGAAAAACAATTCGATGGATGAATTTAATCATGGTATTGTGAAATATGTAATTTAAAATGTTTTTTTTTTACTACCTTATTTTGGCCATTAGAAATTTCAATTGCTGAAGGAAAAAGAGTAAATTACCTTTTTCTTTAAAGAATTTTGAGTCATTTAATTCTTCCATTAACAAACCATAACTTTGAAATGCTGACCTGTTTTGGGCCTTTTCAGTTTGACATGTTGATTTGTGGATTTTCCATTATAAAAGCATGACACTGCAAGTAAGGTTAATGTGTACAAGCCGTACATGCTTGGTTTTTAATAATATGTAGAGATTTTTAGGTTAGCTGTTCTCCGCACGGTAAGATCAGCTATTGTTCCTCCTCCTCATGATCATCCAGTTATCCCTGCTGGAAGTGTGTGTGTGTATTGAGCATCTTGTTAAGCTAAGAACTAGTGTGATGCAGTTGAGCACTGTCAATAATGACTACTTAGTTGAGGTACCATAGGGCACTGGTGACTGAAACTGTACTTGGGTGAAGGGTAAATGCCTTTGCGGGGGCGGGGGGGGGAAGAAGGGGAGGGAGAAAACTAAGGGAAAAAATATTTCCTCCAAGTTTGCATTTATTGTACAAAAGCAAGTTCTGACGGAGGGTCATCGACCTGAAACGTTAACTCTGTTTCTCTCTCCACAGATGCTACCTGACCTGCTGAGTATTTCCAGCATTTTCTGTTATTATTGCATTTATTGTATCTTGTATAAGGCCCAGTATTAAGTTGGAAGCTGAATTTCCTAAGTTTGTTTAATATGTTTTTATTATAATTATTGTATAAAATACTTTATATTTTTGCATAAATTTGCTCAGGAAATGGTCTTGTGGTTGCTAGAGATGATGTCTTGTAGTGCTGCTTCTGGTTTCAGATTCTGGTCAGATTGTACATTTGTAACTGAAATAACGGTCGTTATCAAATTAGTTTCAGTAGTATATGATAATTATTGTGTCACAAATGTGAGCAGAAGACTTACCTTGTACACTTTGTTAGCTGTTTTAACTACCAAGTCTTTTGTTTTTCATTTAATTCTTGCAATATTGCAGCTATCAGGCAAAAGCCTATGTTCTTAGTTATGCCATCTTGGTTATTCAACCATGTTGAAGATAATTCATGGGGCGGGGGAAAGCTTGGTGTGTCTTTGTAGCTTTAGCAGAATTGGAAGATTTGGCTCAAAAATGCCTTTTTTAAGTAAAATATTGAGTATTTTAACCTACAAATTTTCCAAAGTTTACCAATTTTCTTTATTTATTTGCCTTGATTCACCATTAACTGTTCAAGTAAAATGCTGCTTTACTTTTTGGTTTGACCTGAAAAGACCCCACTACAATAATACTTGTATTTACATAGCACCTCTCATGAAAATATCTGAAATTACTCCCCCCCCCCCCCCCCCCCCCCCCCCCCCCACCAAGTGCAGTCACCATTAAGTCAGCAAATGCAGCAGGCATCCAATGCCAACAATTTTCCAAAAGCAACAATTAAATTAATGACTAGTCAGTCTGTGTTTAGATGGTGTTACTTAAGGGAGGGATGTTGGCCAGGGCACCAGGATAACTTCCTGCTATTTTTTTTGAATAGCGCTATGAGTTCTTTAACTTCTACCTGAACCATTACAAAAGGTGACAGGACCTTAACATCTTATCCAAAGGGCTTTGTTAACTTTGAAGGTCAATGGCCTGCTATACTTCAAACATTTTAGCAAATAACTGCCCTGATCCAGTCAGAATAACAGTGTGTCACATCTCCTTACTTTTATCTCTGTATATTCAGTGCACTAGCTTTGTGCGCTGATGGTACAGCCACAGGGTAATTTTAACAGCTCATTTAAGATTTTGCTTAAAGTTGTATTCGAATTCAGTTTGTCACCAGAATGAAATATTTCAGCTGTTAGCACATTGCTTTTTTGTCAGATGTTGCTGTTTCTCAAGCCTTTACACAATCCAGAACCAACAGCATGCGCTAAACAGGCAATTATTTATGAGCATGAAATTAGATGTAATCCTATCTCCACATGACATATTACAGAATGGATACCAAAATGTAGTTGTGGTATAAGTTAGCTGGCCATTGACTGCTTAGCAGGAATAATAATTCCATAAGAACAACAACTTGTATTTATATAGCGCCTTTAACGTAGTAAAACGTCCCAAGGCACTTCACAGGAGTATTAAAAGGCAAAAAATTTGCCACCGAGCCACATAAGGAGAAATTAGGGCAGGTGACCAAAAGCTTGGTCAAAGAAGTAAGTTTTAAGGAGCGTCTTAAAGGAGGAAAGCAAGGTAGCGAGGCAGAGAGGTTTAGGCAGGGAATTCCAGAGCTTGGGGCCGAGGCAAAAGAAGGCACGGCCACCAATGGTTGAGCGATTATAATCAGGGATGCTCAAGAGGGCAGAATTAGAGGGGCGCAGATATCTTGGGGGTGGGTGGTTGTGGGGCTGAAAGAGATTACAGAGATAGGGAGGGGCGAGGCCATGGAGGGATTTGAAAACAAGGATGAGAATTTTGAAATCGAGGCATTGCTTAATGGGGAGCCAATGTAGGTGAGTGAGCACAGGGGTGATGGGTGAACGGGACTTGGTGTGAGTTAGGACACGGGCAGCTGAGTTTTGGATGACCTCAAGTTTACGTAGAGTAGAATGTGGGAGGCCAGCCAGGAGTGCGTTGGAATAGTCAAGTCTAGAGGTAACAAAGGCATGGATGAGGGTTTCCGCAGCGGATGAGCTGAGGCAAGGGCAGAGACGGGCGATGTTACGGAGGTGGAAATAGGTGGTCTTAGTTATGCTGCATAAGCATAACAAGAAATAGGAGCAAGAGTATGCCATACAGTCCCTCGAGCCTGCTCCACCATTCAGTAAGAACATGGCTGAACTTTTACATCAACTTCACTTTCCCACCCTATCCCCATATCCGTTGATTCCCTTGGTGCCCAAAAATCTATCGCTCTCAGTCTTGAATATGAACGACTGAGCATTCACAGCCCTCTGGGGTAGAGATCTCCTAAGATTCACAACCCTGAATGAAGAAATTTCTCCTAAACTCAGTCCTAAATGACTGACCCCTTATCCTGAGACTTATGACCCCTAAAGTGTCAGCTGTGGCTCAGTTGGTAGCACCCTCACCTGAATCAGAAGGTTGTGGGTTCATAGTCCCACTCCAGAGACTTGAGCACAAAAATCTAGGCTGACACTCTTGTATTGAGGGAGTGCTGCACTGTCGGAGGTGCCGTCTTTCGGATGAAATGTTAAACCGAGGCCCCATCTGCTCTCTCGGGTGGCATAAAAGATCCATGGCACTATTTCGAAGAAGAGCAGAGGAGTTATCCCTGGTGTCCTGGTCAATATTTATCCCTCAATCAACATCACTAAAACAGATTATGTGGTCATTATCACATTGCTGTTTGTGGGAGCTTGCTGTGCGCAAATTGGCTGCTGCTTTTCCTACATTACAACAGTGACTACACTTCAAAAGTATTTAATTGGCTGTAAAGCAGCGTCTTGGGATGTCCTGTGGTCGTGAAAGGCGCTATATAAATGCAAGTCTGTCTTTTTAGTTCTAGACTCTCCAGCCAGGGGAAACAGCCTATCAGCATCTACCCTGTTAAGCCCTCGAAGAATTTTATACATTTCAATGAGATAACCTCTCATCTAAACTCCAGAGAATATAGGCCCATTCTACTCAATCTCTCCTCGTAGGACATCCCTCTCATGCCAGCAATTAATTGGCACATATATCCTTCCTTAGGTAAGGAGACCAAAACAGTACACAGTACTCCAAGTGTGGTCTCACCAAAGCCCTATATAATTGCAGCAAAACTTCCTTACTCTTATACTGCAACCCCCCCCCCCCCCTTTGCAATAAAGGCTAACATACTATTTGCCTTCCTAATTGCTTGCTGTATCTGCATGTTAACTTTCTGCAATTCATGTACAAGGACCCCCACATCCTCCTGAATCCCAACATTTACTAGTCTCTCACCTTTTAAAACATATTCTGCTTTTCCATTCTTCCGACCAAAGTGGATAATTTCACACTTCCCCGCATTATACTCCATCTGCCACCTTCGTGCCCAATCACTTAACCAGTCTATTTCACTTTGCAGCCCCTCTACGTCCCCTCAGCTTTTTTTCCCACCTAGCTTTGTGTCATCAGCAAACTTAGATATATTACACTCGGTCCCCTCATTTAAGTCATTGATATAGATTGTAAATAGCTGAGGCCCCAGCACTGATCCTTGCCACACTCCACTAGTTACACCCTGCTATCCTGAAAATGGCCCGTTTATTCCTACTCTGTTTTCTGTCTGTTAACCAATCCTCAATCATTACCTCCAATCCCATGAGCCCTAATCTTGTATAACAACCTATTGTGTGGCACCTTATTGAATTCCTTCTAAAAGCCCCAATATACTAAATCCACTGGTTCCTCCTTATCTACCCTGTTAGTTACACCCTTAAGAAACTCTAATAGATTTGTCAAGCACGGTTTCTCTTTCATAAAACTGTTGACTCTGCCTAATCATATTGTAATTATCCAAGTGCCCTGATACCACGTCCTTAATAATAGATTCTCGCACATTGCCCAGTACTGATGTCACGCTAACTGGCCCATTTTCCCTGTTTTCTTTCTCCCTCCTTTCTTGAGCAGCAGGGTTACATTCGCTACCTTCCAATCCACAGGGATCATTCTAGAATCTAGGGAATTCTGGAAGATCAAAACCAATGCATCCACTATCTCTGCAGCCATCTCTTTTAAAACCCTAGGCTGTCGGCCATCAGGTCCAGCGGATTTGTCAGCTTTTAATCCATTCATTTCTCCAGTACCTTTTCTTTAATAATTATTTTAAGTTCCTCACTCACATTAGACCCTTGATTCCCCACACTATGTTCTTTGTGTCCTCTACTGTGAAGACAGACACAAAATATTTGTTTAACGTCTCTGCCATTTCCTCATTCCCATTATAATTTCTCCTGTCTCTGCCTCTAAGGGACTTGCGTCTACTTTTGCTAATCTCTTCATTTTTACATACTTGTTAAGCTCTTACAATCTGTTTTTATATTTATTGCTAGTTTACACTCATATATTTTCTCCCTCTATCAATTTATTGGACATCCTTTGCTGATTTTTAAAACCTCCCAATCCTCAGCCTTACTTTTTTTTGCAACATTGTAAGCCTCTTTTAATCTAATACTGTCTTTAACTTCTCTAGTTAGCCATGGCTGTACCACTTTTCTAGTGGAGTTTTTATTACTCAAGGGGAAGTATATTTGTTGAGAGTTATGAATTATTTCTTTAATTGTTTGCCATTGCTTATCTATGACCAATGTTAAATTATTTGCTTTAGATTTGATTGATAATGTAACCATTGTAAGTATCCTAAGTACATTTTACAAAGTGTTTGGATCTTTGCATGTTTTGGTGCTGTTTGTGCTCCAAGCAGACCAAAACATTAAACTAGTTATGCACCATCAGTTTTTATGACTTTGGAATACTGCACGTGGAAGATAAACAAATGACTGATAACTAACTTTTATGTATGGTTTGAACTTCCTCATTCTTAAAAGTTCATCCTACTTGTACAAAGAACACACTTTTGATGCTCTCTTTATCTGTCTTTGTGAACTGGAGCATTTGAGGTTGACTTTAAATTATATGACTTCTTGTTACACTTGGTCTCTTGGCTGCAGGCTTTAAGGACTGAGGAGGGAAGGCCAGAACAGGACCATTTAAATGGCATGAGAGATCTTGTGAGCCAGTTGTGATCCCATGGTTTTCCATATCTGACCATAGAATATCCTGTTATATGTGGAGGACAAGTTTTATCAGAGTACAGAAACACACAATGAAAGTTGGATCTTGAGTTTGGTTCTAGAAAGGTGTAACATTTTTCTGCCCAAGATATTTTAATGATTTTTAATTAGTGTTGTACCAATAGATTACTTTTATTTTAATATTACAGCATTCTTAAAATTGTGTTCACTCCCTGTTTCTCTCTCTCCCCCCCCCCCCCCCCCCCCCCCCCCAACTATAATATGTCTTTTTTTTAAACCATTCACCATCTGATTTCTCTAAATACTTCCCCTTGTTAACTGTCAGTTTTCTCTTCTGGTCCTTGCTTTCTCTTTTGGTAGAAGTAATATGGCAGGGCAAGGAGCAGGGAGGGAGTCCTTTCTTCCATTTCATTGAAGACATTGAGGATGATGTTGATTCCCTTCTGGGTTCTCCAATTCACAAATTACACAACATCAGGCAATTCATTTCATGTTCAAATGTACATTCAGTCATTTGTACACAAACCTTTGCTACTTAGAAGGACTCCAACTGGTATAGACCAGTTACATTTCAAGGGAATGTATGCACTCTATTCTCAATACTGTGGTCTCGTGCAGTTGAGTCTCTTAAGTTATAGTTCATTGCTCTCCAATCTTAAAGATGCAATCATTTCTTACATTTTGTTTACATTTCTGGCTGAGATTTGATTTGTGAATATGCAGATTAAATCATACTGCTTAATATAGTTTAAATACGTAAAATCAGGCGGTGTAATTATAGATTGAGAAACCAAAGTTTCGAGAACAGCCTAGTTTTCACATTAATAAAAAGTGAACTATAAAGTTGTTCTGTGGTAGTTGAAATTTACTTAAAACCAAAACATTGTCCGGGATGTAGCAGAATCCTTTAGTGATATCGCTTGACCGTGAAAGCTAGCATTCATTTTGTCAAGTAATCAGAACATAGGAGCAGGAGTAGGCCATTCAGCCCCTTGAGCCTTTTAGATCATGGCTGATCCGTACCTCAACTCCATTTACCCATCTTGGCTCTATATCCCTTGATGAAAGAATAATAAGGAAATCAACATGATAGTTGATCAGTTCAGGGAATAACCAACATGAAGATTTCAAAGGAAATGGGAAAATAGTACTCTCACTTGAATGGTGCCATTTGGATACTTTATTGGCCACATGAGGCCTTGTTGGAAGTTTAGAGCCATATTTAAAAGCAGTAACTTCTGTAGGTTGAACAATCCCATTATCCTCACAACTGTTTTCTTGGACAAGAGAAAAATATGGCTGTTAACCTACCTGCTTCCCGTTATCCCTTGACTGTCATGGCTTCCCTTCAAGCAACCTCTTGTCATCAAGAACACTGATCTGAAGTTTTCATGAAAAACGTGTAATATTTGAGTTTGATCTGCAAAACACCAGTGAATGCCATGTAATAAATTAATTTTAATGTTATAAAACTGTTCATTGCTCCAAGGCATAGCTGAGGAAGTGGTGAACCTTTTTTAAATTCTGCACTTGCAACAACATTCAGTGCAAGTCCATAGTATTTTTTGTTAGCTCTGTTACAGCAATGAGAAAAAGAGTGACACTAACTGTAAGTCCCATTGAAAGTGCTAGATGAGGGGCTAGGTCAGAAGCAGGAGGCAAATAAATAGCAACTTGTTTATCTCTAGAAATTCAATTGGGGCCTGTTACTATCTCTACTACATTAGAGAATTCAGAATGCACAATTTTTTCCTGAAAATGACCCAAGTTTGCCATACTTCTTTACAGTGCAAACTGATGCCGAATAATTTGTATACGCTTATTTCCACCCCCTGCCCCCAACCGGGTGAGAAAAAGTAAACTCTATTTACTACTATAAATAAAGCATATGATTTAGTAGATCTTCCCAGGTATATGTGATTCGCTGGCATGGCAGTATTTGGAGCAGCCAAAATGGATGGGCCTGAGTAATTGAATAATATTAATTCCTGTGAATCATCGAAATAATACAATTCTAGATTTGGCCCTCTGTTGCTGAAAGTTGATATAGCCAATTGGAGAACCCTGTATATCTCAAATAAATTGGGTGACAACAGTGTGCATTTGATAATCTCAAAATTGCTTCTTTTTTGGTTGAGCAGTTCATTACTGATTTGCTTTTGGTTCAGCTAGCATTTCCTTCCACTCTAGTTGGCGGTAGAGTTATTATCTTCTGTGCAACTTATCGAGAAAACTATGAGCAGCTTGCCTTCCTCCAACATATTCTGTAATGGAAGTTCAGTTTCTGTGGCACTAGCTTATTTTGTTCCCTAATTTTGATTTGCTCCATTGTAGTAGAATTACATGTTCACCCTGGAGATGGGTTTTCTCCAACAACATTTCAGCAGGTCAATTTGTTATTTAAAGATTAAGCAGATATAAAATGCTAACTGTTTCTTGAACTATGTTGGTGCTTCAAATTGTGATATGCTATAATTTGGTACAAGAGTTTAGGATATGTTGTGAAATGTGGTTTGTTACAGTAATAATTACCGAATGGGATACAAAATCATCGTCGCTGGGTCAAAATCCTGGAACTCCCTCCCTAACAGCACTGGGAGTACCTTCACCACACGGACTGCAGCGGTTCAAGAAGGCGGCTCACCACCACCTTCTCAAGGGCAATTTGGGATGGGCAATAAATGCTGGCCTTGCCAGCGACAGCCCACATCCCATAAACAAATTTTTAAAAATTAAAAATGTGTTACTTGAATTTCTTCAATTTAGTTCATAGTTCTTTGTCTTTTGAGTTTGTTTTTATATTTGCTGAAGTCACTAGCAATTAATATCTTTACAGTAATACAGCTAATTAGCTTGTCATTTATCAGTGTCACCTGGTGCTGTTCGTCGATTACATTGCTCAGACATCATTTAGGATATGGAATACCTTTTAATGCAAATACTTGCTATTTAATCCATCAGAAACACTGAAGTGAAACTTCTGTGAGATTGATATTAGTCAGTATCTTTCATTAGTCAGTATCTTTCATTAGTCTATCTTTCAGTAGCATCCAAGAACAGTTGTACAGTGCTACATTTCTCCTCCTCCGCCGCCCCCCCCAACAAAAAAAAAACTTGTTCAGTTCAATATTTACCTGAGGAGAAAGTAATGTTTTGTGGCATGGAGGATATATTGCTCATTGTAAAAGATTAATGTAAAAATTAGATTTAGTGCTCTGTGGGTTGTTTAAAAGTTTCAGTGTGATGAAATTGCCCGAGTCTGCAGGTGGTGTGAAAAATATATAAGACTAAGCAGTTTCATATGAAGATATTTTTGTAAGCAAATAATTTGAATAACTATTTAAGAAGAGAATATTACCTGTGGGGTATTTCCCCTCTATCCCTCCCTGATGGTGAGGTATGACATGGCTTATTGTATTCAAGTGTCTTGTGAGGAATTGCATTTAACAAATGATCTAAATTAATTACTAGTTTTTAAAACATTTACCCTATTGCCTGCAGCTTTTAGCATTTGTATAGCAAGTGAAAAATGTGTCTGCAATTTGCTGAGCTAGTAGAAAACTATCCAATGTGATTGGGTTAAATGCTAAACCAAAATGTTTTTTTTTAACATTAGGCTGCTGACTTTTTTTTAATAAACAGTTACAATTTATAGTAGGTGTCCATGCATATAAGAGCGGAGAGTATATTCAACTATTTCAGTTAGCAAATGATTGATAGCTATGGTGAGCCTTCCTAAAGACTGTTTGGGGCAACAACAAACAAAGTGGCTGGCATGATATGGAGACAGGAAACTAAATCTGGGTTAGTGATGGAATGATACAGCACTCGAACCCATATTTGATGCCTAGTGAAGTGGAGATGCTCCTATGAGGTGGGTTGTCCCTGTTGCCACGACAGGGCACTTTTTCCAGAAGAGCAGCATGCCTCGCAGGAGGTGGTGAACAAGCTTGATGCTTTTTGTACTACCCACAAGACCGCCGAACAGAAGCAAAAAATAGCATACCTTGAAGAGGCTGTCAGGGTCAACCTACCCAATAGTTCCATTTACCAGGAACATGGCCCACATATGTATACCATGAAGGGTTGGGCAGCATGTTGCACATTTACTGCAGGTCCATGCCAGCTCTTTCATTGCTGACAATGCTTATCCATAGGACACAACAGCAATGAAAGCCTTGGCACATTCACATCAAAAAAGCATTATAACTCAATCTAGCTGCATGTAATCGGTCACTTAACACTCAAGCTGGACTGCAACTTTGACAAATGCCTGTCACTGCATGTGCTCATTAACCTTGCATATCAAGATTACACAACAGGATAGCACCTCATCTATAGGTACAGACCCGAACTGGGGAGGGCTCCGAAGTTACCAGCCCTCGATTCCCTTGAAGGAGGCCACTCTTGACAACATTGCCTATAAGAGTATTGAGGGGTAAGAGACAGTGAAGCCACTGGCCTTCCCGAAGCTGTGGAGTAGTACCATCTAGTTCTTGTGTCTTGCTCCCATCACACACAACATCCACAGCTAATATGTTAGAATGCAAACTCTGGAGACAGAAAGTAATAATTACCACATTTCTGTCATTGTAGGTCTGGAACTGGAACCACCAGCAGTCCAAGACTGGATAACATCCCACGGCAACACAGGCTAACCTTTGCAAGCACCAACACAGCTACAAATATCCTGGCGGATGCAGTTAATTATCATGAGATAGCACCAGGTGCGATGCAGGGCAAGCGGTGATGCCAGAGTAGCACAGGAACTGGCTATTTGCCATCAAAGGCATCCTGCACTTTGGGCGATTCAGCAGTGCAGTGACATTTCCAGCTGTGTCGCACTCCTGTTTCTAGTCAAGAAGGCTAGATGAAACAGGTGACTATGCTGATAGTGCACATGATGCTGGACTGGAACTGACCGAGCCAAAAGAGGTGAAGCCACAGATAACCTTGTTCACTGCTTAGTGCCAGCCTTGTGGCACAGCTATGATGCAGTTATCCTTGCAGTACAGCGCAACCCCATTACAACCTCCTTGGGTAATCTTGGCCTATATAGAGACTCTTTCTTGGGGAAGTCTGGATAAGTCTGCTTCTGCCTGTGGACCTGTGTTCAAGGATAAAGGCATATGCGGGCTTTCCATGTCTGATGTAACCTCACCTGGCATCCCTCTTGCTCCTTGCCATCTTCTTCAAAATAACACAAATATAACAGGATTCCTATTGCTGCAGGTATATCCAACATTTGATCATCAGTGCAGTTGGGGAAAAAAAGTACACAAGTGGAGTTTGCAATAGTGGTGAATATAGAAATTATTGAAGGAAGATATGAGTACTGAAAGCGTAAGATTTATTTTCTGGGGGTTGGGTGCATGGTCTGTGCTCAGCTCCAAAATCTTTTGATTTTGAACAGTTTATTTGGTGCATTTCCCAGCATTTTGGAGCAGAGTGTAATTCTGCCTTTTAAGACAAAAATTCTCCTGCAAATGTTAAATATATTTAAATAAAGCAATTATATGGACTTGAATATAATCTCACAGGGTAAAGCTAAATAGATTGGTTAAAATATTGGACAGCAGAAACTTAAACAAAAGCATGAAGAGTTCACCCACTATTATTGCCAAAATAATTTCTAGCCAATATTGCTTCTTTAACCCTGTGAAAAAGGGATATTTTCTTGTATTGAAAATAATTATTACACACTATAATTAAAAATAGAAAGTGCAAAATGTGATTTATAGGAACAGACATGAGCTTAATTTTGTGCCCCAGTTAACTATCTCTATTATGAGGCTTTCAATCTCTTATCATTCCTCACATTTTCCCACAGATGTTAATTGTGCTATACAGATGGTGCAGGCTCTTTCCCGGTGGCTGCTTAGTAACACAGGGCCCTTCACCATGCAGACATTAACAAACTGAACACAGCTTTCAGAGTTACTTCAAAGTTACAGACATAACTAAGTATTGCAACCTACGCACTATCCAGCCAACTGTCCATATCACTATTCACAGTGTTATAAATACGGGAATCTCAGCGAATTTTAAACACTCATCACCACCCCAACCCCCCTCCCTATTTTATTTCCCAGCCCTTGCAATTTTGCAAGTATAATGATGGGAATATATCAAATTAAGCCAGTTAATGCATTCACACCAGGGAGTATCCACCATATCTCAAATTAGTGGTTGCAACTAGTCCTGTAGAAAGTAATCTTTCACACATGACAACAGCAAGACAAGCCCTCGAAAGTTCCATTGATGAAAATGATAAGTTTATAAAAACTGTACTTTTAACAGCTTATTTTTTTATATGTAGCTTTTTTAGAGATGAACAAGTCTGTAACTGCGACTCTTGGAAACCATCAGTTTACTGTAGAAAAAAAAAATTCTGCTTCAAGTTCATGCGACACCAACAGTGGGGCTAAAGTAACTTCTGATTGGTTGGTTGTAATAGGCATCTGATCTGCCCACCAACTGATCTGATTGATTCTGACAGGCTGCAGTCCTGCCCTCCAACTGATACAGTTGGTGCATTTTGACAATCTCTCATCCTGACTTTAAAAAAAAAGCTGATTTTCCTTGTGGAATGCTGACACATGGGGTGAAATCCTGAGTGACAGCTTAAAAAATAATGGTTGGCATGTATGCTTCTATAAGAGATTGTTGAACAGTGTTCATTATTCCTTGCAGGCTACTGAAGATATTTCTTTTCATTTAAAAAAAAAAGCAATTTATAACATTGGTGATGGATATACCTCAAAAAGCATCAATACAGCCAGAAATATTAATAAATTATCTTAATTTGATCCAAAAATCGCTCTCTGATGAACCATTGTAAATGTTCCACTTTCAGCGGCAGGGAGCTAATTTTTTTTTTTTAAAGTGTCATATGCCGGCATCCATAGTGAGAAGACCTAAAGAAATTCTTGGGCGAGCACGTTATACTAAGGGTGCGCATCAGTATTGGGTGCAATACCATATTACCAGTGAGGCTCGTCTGCATAGTTTTACTCAAACACCTTATGACACACATTCCAATAAAGTATTCTGTCTGTACCAGTAGTTTTATGAATTTTGTTTCTCTTTAACATCAAAATATGTGTTTGTTTTTATAGGTGAGTGATGGATTTGTAAGCGTTCCAAAATTATATAGAATGAAAAGACTACAGCAAAAGTGATCAGATCTACTGTAGCTATAAAGAAAGAAGTGCAAAGAAAATCAAACAAGTAAAAACAATATTTGCAAACTAGAATATGATATACTATACTAATACAGCTTGCATTCATATAGTACCTTTCACATCAATACTCTGTTTCATACAATGAATGAGTTTTTGATGTGCAATGAATCTTGTGTAGGCAGAAAAGTGTCAGCCATGAAGTTGAATTAATCCCTCGGATGTTTTCATTCCGTTTATATCTTCTAAAGTTTTCTTGTTTAAAAATTGAGTTTTGCTCTCTTCTTACAATTATTCAAAAGTGAGAAGTCGCACACCACCAGGTTATAGTCCAACAGTTTTATTTGAAATCACAAGCTTTCGGAGCTGCTGCTCCTTCGTCAGGTGAAGTGAAGGAATACAAATCGGCACAGCATATATAGACAGAGAACAATGCCTGTGCAGCATACAATGTGTTGATTATGTCAGGGAAGAAACTGCAGCATATCTTTATGTTTTACCGTTCAGGGCATCCACTGATGATACCGCTGTCTTCCTCTTGCTGATTTGATGCAGCATTTCTGGGAACCCAAGTAATGTTAGTGGAAGGTTAATGCTGTCGATCCCAGTGTGGAACCATTTTTCTCCAGCTCTTGCAGTTAGTAGTAGAGTCCCTCCCTAATCCCTCTGACTGACAGCTTATAAAGGCTGGCCCAATAAACCTTTCAAGCTAAGTGATGAACTGAAATCTAACCCTGTGGTACCCTCTCTTGGGTCCCCTGTGTGCTGAATGCAGTGCTAACGTCTGGGAAATCATTGTAAACATTTAATGAAAGTTGTCAATTGATTTATTTTCCATCATTTTATTTCTTTTAAAAGTTGTTTTCCTTGGATTTCTACCCATTCTAACCACTGGTGTGAGCATCGATGAGGGCTGCAGTGAGATCGATCCTTAACTTTTTTTTCCCAATACATTGTCCCATCTTTCTGCATCCATGCTCTATTTCGTCACTCAGCTGAGAAGGCCTGCTCAGTGTCACTCTCTATGAAAACATTTGTGGGAAGTACGGGTGTCCAAGTTTGTTCTTCGAGCAACTTTATAGAGTTGGACGAAGAGTGATACTGCACTGTTGGGTGATTTTCCCACTGATTAGTTTTTTACTCCTCCTGTGGGACAGCACTTGTCTGACACCTTTTCTGAGATCAAGGACTTGCTATGTGATCGTGTTAAATGATTATAACACCTGTGACTTAAGCAACCTTGCTTAGAGAAAAAATTCTTTACATAAATGCGGTTAGAATGTGGATTTCTTTGCCGCTAACTGTTGTTGAAGCAGACTGTAAATTCTTTTAGAAACAGAATTGGATAGTTCCATGAAAAAGAGGAGTATTAAAGGCTATAGGGAATGAGCAACAAAGTGGGATTAAGCTAGGTAGTTTAGAATCATAGGAATTTACAACACAGAAGGAGGCCATGTGGCCCGTTGTGCCCATGCTGGATCTTTGAAAGTGCAGTCGTGCTTAGTAAGTTCCTCATCCTCAAGTACCTGTCCAACTCCCTTTTTAAAATTATTTATGTAATCAACTTCCATCACCTTTTCAGGTAGAGCGTTCCAGATCCCAACAAATCTGAGTGAAAGAAAATACTCTCTATCTCCCCTCTAGAACTTTTGCCAATGATTTTGAATCTGTGACCTCTGGTTATTGACCCACTCGGCAGAGGGAATAGTTTTTCTCTATCTACTCAATCAAAACCTCTCATCATCTTGAAAACCTCTATGAGGTCACCTCTTCTCTATTCCAAGGAGAACATTCCTAACTTTTCCAACCTTTGCTCATAATTGAAGTCCCTCATCCCTGGTAACATCCTGGTAAACCTCCTCTGTACTCTTTCAAAGGCCCCCAGTATGTGTATATCGAGGAAATACTGGAACAACTTTGATGGGCAGTATGACCTGTTTCTGTTCCGTTAACATTGTGTGATTCTATCTCCTGTGCTCAGTGAGTAAGACCATCTCCAATCTACATGTAATCTCATCTTTTGCAGAACTATCCACTGAATCATTGGCTTCAGATGCAAACCCCAAAGAATAATTTGAGAGAATTTTTAAAAATAGTCACCATTGTGTTTTTCTAATGCCAAGTGTAATTATTTTTGAGAAGCAAGGTGGATTATTATGCATGAATAAGGTATAATGGTGTTTGTGTGGTTTTAGATTTTTACGATATTTTGTGAAGAAAGGTGGTGTTAGCTGAAGTGGTTTTGTACACGTGCTCACACCTGTTTCTCTTCCCACACCCTCAGTATATGTGCTGAAGGTAAAGTTATAACACTGGATGTCATGTTATCTTGCAAGAGTGGACTCTGCTATTTGGTAATGAATGTTTTCTTCTTCTTTCTGTCTGTTTTCTCCATATCGCTCCTCCTGAATGTTGATTCTTGTTCCATGGATGCTTGGTGCCCACCAGTACTCCACCTAAATGGTCAGTATTTATTTTTGAGCCTGGACAGTGAGCGTTGGCAGGCTGTTTGGTAATGGGGGGGCATTCCGTCCAATCCAATCCTATCCTCACCTGTTTCACTTTTGTCTACAGCACAGGTCTTGGTACGCACTGAGCTTCCCGAGAAAGCTTGAACGCATACTTGTATAAGAAGTGGCTAGATATTTAGCTGTTGGCTACTCTTGATTCACTTTACTCATGGTCTTCATGCTGCTCTGTATGAGTGGGTGCTGATACCCTAGAAATTCCACAGACTAATTTATTTCCAAGGTATTTGTAACTGTAGAGAACACTTGATTTTGAAACCCTGTGACCTTTTAAAGTAGTCAGATTGTATTTTCAAACGAGGATTATTGTGTGCTCCTTGAGTTATGTATTTAATTTCTGTATCTTAACTTTTTAAAGCCTGCAGTACATTATTTTTGCTTAATTTAGAGCAATAAATTGTATAAGACGTTGAGTTTGAGATCCGACAGCTTGGAACAGCAGCTCTTTTAATATGTCCTTGTGTATTTTTTTCATTCATTCATGGGATGTGAGCGTCGCTGGCAAGGCCAGCATTTATTGCCCATTCCTAATTGTCCTTGAGAAGGTGGTTGTGAGCTGCCTTGAACCGCTGCAGTCTGTGACGTGAAGGTGTTCCCACAGTGCTGTTAGGGAGGGGGGGTTCCAGGATTTTGACCCAGTGACTATGAAGGAACGGTGATATACTTCCAAGTCAGGATGATGTGTGACTTGGAGGGGAACTTGCAGGTGGTGTTCCCATGCGCTCGCTGCCCTTGTCCTTCTAGGTGGTAGAGGTCGCTGGTTTGGGAGGTGCTGTCAAAGAAGCTTTGGCGAGTTGCTGCAGTGCATCTTGTAGATGGTACACACTGCAGTGACGATATGCCGGTCGGAGGGAGTGAAAGTTTAAGGTGGTGGATGGGGTGCCAATCAAGCGGGCTGCTATGTCGTGGATGGTATCGAGCTTCTTGAGTGTTGTTGGAGCTGCACTCATCCAGGCAAGTGGAGAGTATTCCATCGCACTCCTGACTTGTGCCTTGTAGATGGTGGAAAGACTTTGGGGAGTCAGGAGGTGAGTCACTCGCTGCAGAATACCCAGCCTCTGAGCCATAGTATTTATGTGGCTAGTTCAGTTAAGTTTCTGGTCAATGGTGACCAGGATGTTGATGGTGGGAATTTGGCGATGGTAATCCCATTGAATGTCAACGGGAGGTGGTTGAACTCCCTCTCTTGTTGGAGATGATCATTGCCCAGCACTTGTGTGGCATGAATATTACTTGCCACTTATCAGCCCAAGCCTGAATGTTGTCCAGGTCTTGCTGCAGGCGGGCACAGACGGCTTCATTATCTGAGGAGCTATGAATGGAACTGAAAACTGCAATCATCAGCAAACATCTCCGCTTCTGACCTTTATAATGGAGGGAAGGTCATTGATGAAGCAGATGAAAATGGTCATTGATAAAGCAGCTGAAGATGGTTGGGCCTAGGACACTGCCCTGAGGAACTCCTGCAGCGATGTCCTGGGGCTGAGATGATTGGCCTCCAATATCCACAGCCATCTTCCTTTATGCTAGGTATGACACTGGGGCTGTCTGAAGATTTAAGCGAATCTCTGAAAATATACATAGATGTTAGATTTACAGCTTGTAGCACAATTACTTTGGCTCCTCCTATTGTGATTAATTGCTTTGTACTCAGTCAGATACAGGATGCTGTTCATGAATTGTGTGGGACGTACCTTCATTTGTTTGCCTGAATCATTTAAAAATTGACTGTTTATTCACGGTATATGACTAGATGTTTGTGCACTGAATTTAGAATATTACAGAAATGCAAATCAGAGTGCAAGAAACTCACTTAGACTTTGTGATTTGGACAGATTGTCACAGCAGATGTTTTAAATGACAAGGGAAAAAAGCTCATGACACTGCATGATGTTTTGTATTTTGCTAATGGCAGAATTGTATTTTACTGACCATTAGTTGACCCCATACTGTCTGTCTAAACCTAGTCATTTGAAAAGATTTACCAAGAAAACGCACCTACATGTTGAAAAGTTATGTGGTAGATTTTACATAAAGGATGTAAGTTAGTATATTTCCAGTTTAATATGCACTAATATCAATGTGACTCGGGTAGACTGGCTCCCTCAAAAGATTCTTTGGGATTCTCGTGGAAACGGGTGCGGGAGGGGCACTGATAATACAGCGCTATGGAACCATTCACGGGGGCACTCGTGAAATCTCCTGATTTCCCATATGGCCAGTCCACCTCTGAATTGTGGATGTTTAGTTTTGTACATCTCATTTCCTTGTGGCTACTGTTAACAGTTCAGTTCATATTAAACCGAATGTGACTGGACTAATTTCACTACACATGATCCAATACTGGCTAAATCCTCAGCTGTTTCTCCTCAATCCTGAAATCTTTCTTGTTCTGGTAATGCACCTGCAACTAGTCAGTTTTAAATTTGCTGTAATTATAAGATATTAGCTTGAAATGCGGCCATTTACACTGCAAAACGTGGACTCATGGTTAGCAGAATAATCTCCATCAGAATGTAATTTACACATGCAAAAATATCAGTGTGGGACATCATTGTAATATACATTTAAATTTTAATGAGACAATACTTGCTGCAGTGACGATTCGGAATGCTCTCTTTGCATGCTAATGTATCTTCACCTATGTGGATCCACTTTCCAGCTTGTACTAAAGACATCCTGATGGATGACTTTTTATAACTAATTTGCAGTTGAACATTTATATTCAATGTTATGGCGACCTGACTACTGCAGTTGCAAATTGGAATGCAATTACCCTGGATTGTGGCTACTTCCCTACTCCAAGACTTGAATATTATAATATATACAAACTGTCTAGGTGGCAGTCCAATATCTTTTAGGAAACAGTGTGCTTACTAGTGATAGTTATTGTGCAGTACAAAAAGATCAGCAATCAGTTTGGATAATAGGCTACACTAATCGGGCATGACTAAAATTAGGGCCTACTTGACTGCTGTCATTTATGGGTTCATCCTTTTAACTTTGTGAGCTTCAGGTGTCAGAAAAGTCTGCGACTTGGAGTTCGTTCAGTTGGGGGAGGCAGTAATGACTGGAAGATTTGGAGGGTGGAGGTCCAGACTTCTCAATTGGGGGTTGCCCAATTAATGTTTGCAAATTGGGCAATTCCAATCAGAAAACCAAATCTGCTATACTGTTGGAAGTGTTGCAAAATTAAAAAGAAATAATCAGTGAATGAAGAAGTCATTTGCTGTGCAGGCAATCAGCAATTTCAGTTGTTTTGACTACACAGACTATCCTGCAGTAGTTTTGGTTTATTGTAATCATTATGTATGAAGCTCAGCTCTTGAATAACTCCAGTACATTTATTGTTGAAATGTAGTACTGTATTATTAAGGAAATGTTAATGCCTAAGAAGCAACAAGTACACATTGTTGTTTAAGTACATTAAATGTCAGTTTACCAACACAATCTCTTGCTAAGGGCTCTAAATCCTGTATCTGAGCTGAACTTGTTTTGATACATTAGGTGCGAAGATTGCTGTGGGACCCATGGTATAAAGTAGAAGTTTTAGGTGCAAAAAAAACCCCTACGTTTCTATATCTTGGTCATATGGAGAATTTCGCGTACTGATCACTTTATTTTCGTAGAAGTTACAGTACAGAAAGGAGGCCATTTGGCCGATCGGACTTAGCTGTCCATCTTAAGCTATCTACTCATCTCATTTCGCTGGCCTTTGCCCATATACACCTTTTGTATTCCTTCTTTTCAAATACTTCTCCAGTTCCCTTTTTAAATTATGTTACAGGCTCTGTCTCAGTAGCCACTTGCGATAAGGCATTCCAAGTTGTAATAACCCTCTGTGTGGGGGGGAAAAAAATCTAACCCCACCTTTGGTCTTCAATGTTTTGCACTTTCTGAAATGGACTTTAATTGACGTGAAGGTTGTTAATTGGAAATTGAAACCGCAGTAACTGTTTTGTATTTTTATATGGTAGTTAGATGCAGCGTGGTTTTTTTATTTCTCCTTGTGAACATTATTGGGAGGTGCAGAGGATTGTTTACATTTAAATGTGAACAAAGTGTTTTATGTAACTGGCAAACACTGGGCACAGTTTAGCACTTACACACACTGTCTGTCTGTGGGAATTACAGAACAATATATGTGCTTTTATGCTTGAAATTGTGTTCCAGTACTCCATCTATGCTTGGTTAGCTGATTGAGCTCAGGTACAGCTAGGAAGAGTAAAAAATCAATCGGAAATCCCACTTGTAGTTACCATCTGGTGGTGGCTTGTGCTAAACAGTGCGTATGTATGGATGTCTGCTCACAATGACGTCAGGTTGTTGTGATGCCTCCCCACAGATCAGCAGCCTTGCTGTTGCGGCCACACATGAAAAATGGTCTTTTTAGTGAGATACTGGACTTCAGCTTGAGTTAATGCCTTCAGGAGATAATGGCTCAGTGGTAACACTCGCCTCTGAGTCAGAAGGTCGTGGGTTTGAGCACGTTCAGGCTGACACTTCGGAGATGCTGTCTTTCAGATGAGACATTAAACCGAGGCTCAGTCTGCCCTCTCAGGTGGCCGTAAAAGATCCCACGTTATCCCTCAAGTAACATCATCAAAGCACATTATCTGATCAGTTATCTCGTTATTGTTTGTGGGAATTTGCTGCACGCAAATTGGCTGCTGTGCTTCCCTATGTTACAACAGTGACTACACTTCTAAAAAGTACTTCATCGGCTGTAAAGTGCTTCGGGCTGTCCTGAGGTCGGGAAAAGCACTATATAAATGTAACCTCTGTTTCTTTTTAAGGGAAGAAACAAGTGTAAAGGGGAGAACTCGCACTTATCTGTTGCTAAGGTCAAAAGATTGGTGCAGATGAAAAAGGCTGTCAGCCCATTTTATCTTGTTCTTGAGAATACCAACCCTATTGTCTTCCCATTATAGCATTTAGCTGTTAAATCATTCCAATGTCCTGGCCCAGCAACCCTTCCTGGTAACCTGTCTCAGCTGTTGATCCACTGTGGAAAGAAATATTTCCTGATTGTCTTAAATTTGCCACTTGCAACCCTGCACCTATGTGCCCTCTTGTCCTGCTCCCCTTGGCAAGCAAGGCACTGCATATTGGATGCAGTAATAGGAATTCTGTGTACTTCATGATTGAGCCAAACTTGTCATGGAGGAAGTTCAAAAGAAGCGTGGAGGACTAGTTGACTAGTCATTGACCATGTCAGAAAAGTGTGAGGTGACAATAAACATAGACAATAGGATGCTTTGCTATATTGCCAAATCAGTTTAGATTAAATCCCTAGTAGCCATGTTGAAGCTGTACAGTAACTTGGTCAGTATTGTTTTGGGTTTGTTATCTGCCTTAAGTTTCTTGTGTTGCTGTAAGGTGTTCTGAGATTTATTTTTGGTACTGAAAAGCTATAGCTTATGAAGTCATTTATTTACAGCTGTTCCCTTCAACACTAGGGATCAGCTTTGTGGCATTTCCTCTGCTGTCTCTCTGCCTGAATTGGCCCCCACATGTCACGGTGACCAGTACTGTGTGGGGTGCTCCAGGTGTGGCCTGACCAGGTCACTATACAGCTTCAGCATGACTACTGGGGATTTAATCTAAACTGATTTGGCAATATTAGGAGTACGGTAGCATAGTGATTATGTTACTGGACGAGTAATCCAGAGACCTGGACTAAATAATCCAGAGACAATAGCAAAATACTGCGGATGCTGGAAATCTGAAACAACAACAGAAAATGCTGGAAACACTCAGCAGGTCAGGTAGCATCGTGGAAGGAGAAACTGAGTTAACGTTTCAGGTCGATAACCCTTCGTCACAACTGGAAAAGATTGGAGAAGTAACATATTTAAGCAAGTGTGGGGCAGGGAAAGGGAGGAGGGGAGGAAAGAACAAAAGGAAGGTCTGTGATGGAAGGCAGGAGAGATTAAAAGACAAAAGTGATGATGGTGCAAGGCAAAAAGAGATGATAATGGGACAAGTTAAGAAACAAAAGATGACTAGAGGAGTGTAAATGGCAGCTGTTGATGATTCTGCCAGTGCCATTTACACCTCATCTAGAGTCACTTAATCCAGAGACGTGAGTTCCAATCCCACCACGGCAGCTGGGGGAATTTAAATGCAGTTAATTAAATAAAAATTTAGAATTAAAAAGCTAGTATCCGTAATGGTGACCATGAAATTACTGGATTGTCGGGAAAAACTCAACTGGTTCACTAATGTTCTTTAGGGAAGGAAATCTGCCGTCCTTACCTGGTTTGGCCTATATGTGATTCCAGACCCACAGCAATGTGGTTGACTCTTAACTGCCCTCTGAAAGCCATTCGGTTGTACCAAACCGCTACGACAAAGTCAGCACTGTGGGAGTACCTTCACCACAAGGACTGCAGCAGTTCAAAAAGGCGGCTCACCACCACCTTCTCTAGGGCAAAAATGAGAAGTCGCACAACACCAGGTTATAGTCCAACAGATTTATTTAATTTTACAAGCTTTCGGAGCAGTTCGCTCCTTCGTCAGGTAAGTTAGCAGTGAGAGAATCTCCCAGAATTCACAATTTAAACACAGACAAAATCTATTCACATCTTTAAATTGTGAATTCTGGGAGATTCTCTCACTGCTAACTTACCTGACGAAGGAGCGAACTGCTCCGAAAGCTTGTAAAATTAAATAAATCTGTTGGACTATAACCTGGTGTTGTGCGACTTCTCATTTTTGTCCACCCCAGTCTAACGCCGGCATCTCCACATCATGTTCTCTAGGGCAATTAGGGATGGACAATAAATGCCAGCCTGGCCAGCGACGCCCACATCTCGAACGAATTAATAAAATTTAGCACAACAGCACCCTATTGCCTTTGTTTATTGCCACCTTGCACTTTCTCTACAAACTTGGGGTGTGGCAAACAGTGATGGTACCAATTGACTGCAACAGGACATAGAAAGGCTAGCAGAATGGGCAGACAACTGGCAGATGGAATTTAATACAGAGAAGTGTGAGGTGATGCATTTTGGCAGAGGGAACAGGGAGAGGCAATATACACTTAATGGCACAGTTTTACAGAGTGTGCAGGGACAGAGGGACCTAGGAATTAATGTGCATAGGTCCCTGAAGGTGGCAGAACATATTGAGAGAGTGGTTAACAAAGCATATGGGATCTTGGGCTTCATAAATAGAGGTATTGAGTACAAAAGTAGAGAAGTTATGCTGAACCTTTATAAAGCGCTGGTTAGGCCACAATTGGAGTATTGCGTCCAGTTCTGGTCACCACACTTTAGGAAGGATGTGAAGGCCTTTGAGAGGGTGCAGAGGAGATTTACCAGAATGGTTCTGAGGATGGGGGATCTTAGCTACAAGGACAGGTTGGAGAAGCTGGATTTGTTTTCATTAGAGCAAAGGAGGTTGAGGGGTGATTTGATAGAGGCGTACAAGATTATGACGGGTTTGGATAGGCTAGACGGGGAAAGGCTGTTCCCACTAGTTGATGGTACAAGGATAAGGGGGCACAGATTTAAGGTTTTGGGTAAGAGATATGGGGGGATGTGAGGGAAAAACCTTTTTACGCAGCAAGTGGTGATGACCTGGAATTCGCTGCCGACGGAAGTGGTGGAAGTGGACACACTCAATGTTTTCAAGGGGAGACTGGATAGGCACTTGAGGGAAATACACTTGCAGGGCTACGGGGATAGAGCGGGGGAATGGGACTGACTGGATTGCTCTGCAGAGAGCTGGCATGGACCCAATGGGCCGAATGGCCTCCTGTGCCGTTATGACTCTGACTCCATGACCAGTTTGATTCAACCATGAAGTACACAATTCCTGTCACTGCATCCAATATGCAGTGCCTTGCATTTGTCTATGTGGAACTTCATTTGTCACTGATCAACAAAGTGCAAATCCTGTTGAGCTCTTAGCTCTCTCCTGATAAATGTGAGGAAAAAGACTCTGCTGGGGTTAGAGATGAAAGTAGTCTGTGGAGAACAGCATATCAAGACTGATATAAGGATGGAGGAATATTCTGGAGTCTTGCTTAATTACTTTAGGGGAGCAGGGTTTTATGCAGAATTATCGAATATTTTCCAGCATCATAGTGTACAAGATGTAGAGGGAGGTGGCACTAATAACTTTTGTTCTATATTTCTGACCATTAAAAATTGTGCCCCACTTTTTGCTCAGTGAGGCTCCTGTAGATTTGTGCCAAGCTGGGAGGGTTAGTTAAATATTATTTGCTTTTCTTTACCTCTTAATGTCTTACAATGTTGTGTTGATTGAGTTGGGGTTGAAAACAGGATGAAAGATACTGTGAAATTGGTTTAGTTCCTGATTTCAGTTAAAGGAGAAATTGAAAAAGAAAATTGAGTACGCAGAGTTGGGATTCTTTTATCCTGTTTTATTTCTCCTTAGTCCAACAAGTTGCATTTGGCAGCTAGTGGTCTGATGTGTGTTCCAACCTCCAGTTGCCATTATTAACTGGGTTTAAGAATTCTTTTCAGATTAACCTTTGCCGTTTTGCAACAGTTTTTAATAACCAAACAGAATGCAACTACAAGGAAGTTGTGTTTGAAATGTTGAGTGCCCTGGCCAGACTACACTTATAATATTGAGCCAAGCTATGATCTCTGACATTCTGATATTCAAGCCCTGGAGGTGATTCAGGGAAAAGCCACTGGACTGGTCCCTAGCATCAGAGAACTGAGTTCTGAAGAAAGGTCTAATTTTCTCTGTTCTAACAGCCTTAAAAGGAGGCAGTTGTGAGGTGATCTTATAGAGCTGTAATGTTTAGTAAGTGATTTGGCAAAAGTAAATCCAGAACACCACTACAAATTAAGCCGTAAGAGTAAGACGAGATGCAGATTTGTAAAAGGTAAATTTAGGACTAACGTCAGGAAGTTCTTCACAACGAATAATCAACACCTAGAGTGGACTTCGGGTGGTGTCCTGGAGGCAAAAGCCTGAAATCATTTGAGATACATTTGCATTCCGTGAAAGGGGCAATGTCAGGTCTTTCAAGATGGATGAGCTAAGATAGGTTGAATGGCCGCCTTCATCTATATCTATCTTGGGATCTTGTGGCTGTGGAAAGCAAGTTGACACTATAATAACCCAACTTCTGCTTGTAGATTGAGATCGTGAATCTTGTATACAGTAGTAACAAAACTGTGACAGAATAATTGTTACTTTTGAAAGGATGTACAGAGTCAAAACTTTTACTACTGCAATTGCTACTTGTACAAATAATTTATCAATTAATTGTGTTTCGTTGACAGGGAGAGGAAAAGTATTGCTGTCAATGAATGAACATTCCGGTGATAATGGCCGAACAGCCTCCGCTGGAAACAGCTCTAATGAATGAAGTTCCACTTCTACCTCATATAGTCAATGGGGACAGCGGACAACAGGTGAGTGCTAAACTAAAGGCCATGCATCTGGCATTGGGATTGTTCATTTTAGAACTTGAAAGCATCAATTCATCTAAATATAATGCAGAAACCAACGAAGTTTACTCCAGAATAATGAAACTTGAGCTTATTTATGCAGTAGACCATTGACTGATGCTTCAAGGATGGCCATTCCTAATTGGATGCCAGATTTTCAAACCCTCCTTTACATAACCTGTTTTCCATCTGCCTAAATATTTCCCGTTTCTCTTGCATCAAAATGCCTGTCCGAATAGTTGTGACAAATATGAAGTCGTTTTTTTTTAGCTTGATGGCAGTTGCTTCAATTCAGACACAATAGATATAGTTTAAACGCCAGTTTTACTTTTGCAGTCTAAATCCAATACAATGGTTACAGGTTTGAGAGAAACACTAAGCCGTATATTTCAAATATATGCATGCATCTTATTCATTTGTTTGTTCATCGTTTATTTTGTAAATTTGCATAATATTTTAGACTTAAAACAAGGTTGGATGTGACGCTCTACTGTTTTGAAGATGAGCGGAGAATCTTGTGGAGATGCAAGTTAATTTCCAATAGCTAAAGCAGAAAGGTGGTTCTGTTTGTTATCCTTGGTTCACTACCAAAAACTTACCTAGGTATGAAGGCTAGTGAAGACATTCTCAATGACATGGTGAATTTGAACTTAGCTATGAGAGCAATCTAAAATACAGAAACCAACAAATCTAGAGCAAATAGCGTGGAAAAAATGTAATTCCGTTAATAAAAATGCGAAGTTGTCAGTTTGGTTTCATAAACATTTTAAGAGTTGTTGACTAGTTTCTGATCTATCTGTACATTATAGATGTGCAGTAAATTGTAGTCCATTAAATCCAGTGATGAGTGTTTGTACTAAAAATTTATAGAGAATGACATACATTGGAGAGAATTAAAAGCTATAATTCAATTGAAGGGTTCTGATAACTTTGTGTTTGTAATTATCAGTAGCATTCCAGTGCAGAGCACCAGTAAGCTTTCCTCTGATTGATTGTCCATCTACACTTGGCCTACTTCTAGGAACAGGAGTAGGCCATTAAGCACCGCGAGCTTGTTCTGACATTCGATGAGATCATGGCTGATCTGTGATCTAGCTCCATATACCTGCCTTTGGTCCATATCCCTTAATACCTATGGTCAACAAAAAGCTATCAATCTCCGATTTAAAATTAGCAATTGATCTAGCATCAATTGCTGTTTGCGGAAGAGAGTTCTAAACTTCTACCACCCTTATGTGTAGAAGTGTTTCCTAATTTCACTCCTGAAAGGTCTAGCTCTAATTTTTTGACTATGCCCCCTAGTCCTAGAATCCCCCACCAGCGGAAATAGTTTCTCTCTATCTACCCTATTTGTTTCCTTAATATCCTGAAAACTTCGATCAGATCACCCCTTAACCTTCTAAATTCTAGGGAATTCAACCCTAATTTGTGTAATCTCTCCTCGTAACTTCCCTTGAATGCAGGTATCACTCTGGTAAACCTACACTGCACTCCCTCCAAGGCCAATATATCCTTCCTAAGGTGTGGTACCCAGAACTGCTCAGAGTACTCCAGGTGTGGTCTAACCAGGATTTTGTACAGCTGCAGCACAACTTCTGCCCCCTTGTACACTAGTCCTCTAGATATAAAGGCCAACATTCCATTAGCCTTTTAGATTATTTTCTGTACCTGTTCATGACATTTTAATCTATGTACTTGAACACCCCCCCAAGTCTCTTTGAACATCCACTGTTTCTTAGCTTTTTACCATTTAGAAAGTGCCCTGTTCTATCCTTTTTAGTTCCAAAGTGGATGACCTCACATTTGCTTACATTGAAATCCATTTGCCACAGTTTTGCCCATTCACTTAATCTATCAATATCCCCTTGCTAAGGCAATGGCTTGCAGGGTTATCTGGAAGTAAGCATCAACAAAAAAGGTGGCCAGTATGAGGCTGACTTTCCCCTTTTGGGCAATGCAGGCCAGAGCCCTCACTCCCTTCAATCATCTTCCCTTTTTGTTACAAATGGATCTTGCATGTACGCTGCAGGAAGCCCTTCTGTTGCGTACCTGGAAATTTGAATCCTGAAGAAGAATCGTTTGGGCATGTCTTCAGTGACAACTCTCTTCTCTATAACAAGCTTAATCTGCATTGGAGCTTTCCTGTCATTGAAGAAGGACAAGAAAAATAGTTTCCTTGGCTCGCTCTTATTATGGCCCTGAAGGCATGTGTCCAGGCTAAAGTTGGCATGCACTAGAACCTGAGGGACAAATGCTTCATCTGTGTCAATCATGATCCTGCAAATATGGAGGACTCCAAGGCATTGATGATCAGGTTTTTCTTGGAAGTTCCTTACGTATGTGACACTGGCTATCACCGTTCTCTCCAGACAAATGTCTGCTTTTATCCATGTAGTTTCAGTGGCAGCTCTACTACTGGTGTTACTTTCATAAGCATTGCTGTGGACAATAATGCTAGTTCCAATGTTGATGTAAGATATCTTAGTTGTATCTAGCTTGGGAGAGTTATTTAGCTTTCCTGAAGTATATGACTGACAGATCAATGATGTCCTGTACAACTGGAAAAAGATACAATATTTTTCTGGTTTTATATGGAATTTTGGAAGCTGGTCTGTGTGGCACTTCAAAATGTGATTGCTGCTGCTATAAGCAGTCTTTCAATGTGTACACATTATCTGTCTTGTGCCAATGCCACATCAAAGGTGGATGAATCACCTCTGCATTTGACAATCATTAAGTGATCCACCTAGACAAAGTTCATCAAGGTGATGGAAATATTAATGATCACTAGACTAACAACTATTTATCTGTTTTGGCCTGTCCCAGCTGGGGTCCTGCAAGCAAATGGCTCAAAAATTGGCTTTGTTCTGAAATAGGTCCTGAGACAGTTTTCTGGGAGATAACACTGATTCCTTTGAACCAGGCTTTAATTGACAGTTTTGGCTAATTTTGAAAGCTACCTTTTGATCTTCCGATGACCTGCTTGGATCAAAGGGTAGAGATACATATGATACAGGCTCGTAGCCTAGGTTGTTTAGTGCCCCCTTCTTGCTGTACTGCCTAGCAGGTGGAGACAGATGTCTTTTATAATTTTGTATTATGGGAACTGATTTATGTTGTGCTGTTACAGCAAACCACAAGGCCTTTGAGATGTGTTATTATTTTGAAGCATATTCGTAAGTTAAGTGAAGCACTGTAATTCATCTGCCTAATGCTGTTTTTTCTTCTGTTTAATTTGACATCGTAATTTGAAATCCTGTTGATTGTTTGTAGCCCGAGATGTACAGTATGTCAGTGCTAATTTTCCATTAGTTGGTGAGATTAGGAACATACAGCGATGATCATGTTATTTCCTGTGTGTACCTCACTGGGTAAAAGGGTTCATTGTTCACCCTGCAGCTCACTCTCTCTCTTGTGAATAGGGTCATATTTTGGCTCATGGAGTACAGGCTTGCCTGTGGAAGTGAGCCTTCGCACGGGCACACGAAAAAATGAATGGAATGCACCAGAATCATCATAACTGAAGTAGAAGACATCATGACTTAGTATTGGAGTCGGGATTCTGAATCGCATTTAAGCGACTTTGACTGGTTTTGCATAGTTGGGTTTTTTGGATGGTTATAATAATCTTTAAAGTATGTAAGTGAATTATAACAGAGTATGTTAATTGAATAGAAATAATGGAAACGTGTATCCTCAAGCTAAGCTACTGATTAACTGGAAATTTCAGTTAAAATGCTTGCAATTAAACTTCTGGTTTGACATAGATGAGAATGGAAGGTGTGCAAGTGATTAGAATCCATTAGTATCCAAATCAATGTCTTCATACCAGCAATTAAAAACAACTGAAGTATACAGTATTTTACAATATTATTGAAACAAAACTGGGGCAAGTATGTTTCAAAAGCTCCAACAGAAAAATCTGGAATGAAAACCTACGTTGGGAATCCACACTCCACAGATTCTGCTGAGACTGCGGGTGGGCTGTGTGGAGGTGGCAGACTAATTAATGGAAGATCAGAGATGGATGAGAAGAAATCAAAACGTTTTTTGAAAAAAATGGATCAAAAAATTCTGAAAGAAATCTCAAACCAACAAACAAGCTGGGATCAAAGAGGTAAAAGAATTGAAGATGTATTTCAGGAGTATAGCTAAAGCTAGAATATGTAGGTGAAGAGCAGACTGACTCGCATGCAGAGTCACAGCGGAGGACATTGATGATCTAGTCAAGTGGCTGTCAAATAACTTCAGTTTCTTGGCTTTCCCATGTGAACTGTCCAATAAAGCAGAAGAATCCCTGAGAGATGTGGGCCAGAGATATTACAGCACTAAATCTGACCAGAATGAAGATGGAAATTTAAGAATGACTAATTTTGTTTATCTTGCTGACAGATAATGGGTTTTGTCAAAGAAATTAGTGTACAATTTTTCATTCAAAGGGGAAAAACTTTGGAAAAGTTTGTTTTATGATGACACAGGGTAGTGCTGATTGCAAAAGCACCCCAAACTGTGTGAGGAAAGTGAGAAAAAGATATATGGAAGAAACAAGAGGCCAAGGGAAATGGTCTGGGATGGGTAAAACTAGTTTGAGGTGGAAGAGGAGCAGCTGATAAGTTTGAAAGTGTTAGACTGAATATTGGTGTGCAAGTACATTTGGTCTAAGGATTAAGGGAAGAACTGTTATGGAACTTCGAAGCATTGCATGGTTGTGAAACGTTTTAGGGTAGCACAGCTCTACATTACAGTCTGGTCTTTCTGTAAATTAATTGTGTAATATGTTAATTGTAGTCTGTGAGAATGTTATTTTTGTCAATCCTCAGTCCAAAAACAATTTCTTTGTGGGTAATAACAGATTTTATGTTTTTCATTAATATGAACTGTTTAATACTAGAATGTGAGATGCTTGGAGAAAACATAACTTTTATGGTCCAAGTATGCAATGCCTGGGGCATCACTCACTTGAGAAGTGGAAGAAATTACAATTTTGTTGGGAGGGAGGCTAGAAGTTGTTACGGTAATCTGATGAACCAGTCTGGATCTGGAGTGAAAGGGGTGGGAGTTGCCACTGTTTGAATTTGAGGCCAGTTTGGGGAATTGTACCATCATTGATTTAACCACATCCATAAAGCAGAGCTCTATTTCTTGACTTGGGTTGAAAAGAATCACTTATGTGGTTAGATATAAATAGAAACATAGAATCTAGGAGCAGGAGTAGGCCATTCGGCCCGTCGAGCCTGCTCCGCCATTCAATACGATCATGGCTGATCATCCAAATCCAGTACCCTGTCCCTGCTTTAATCCCCACAGTACACATATCCCACCCTACCCCCGTAACCCCACGTATTTAATTCCCCCTAACATATCCCATCCTATCCCCATAACCCCACATATTTAATCCCCCCCTAACACTAAGGGTCAATTTATCATAGCCAAATCAACCTAACCCGCACATTTTTGGACTGATGGGAGGAAACCGGAGCACCCGGAGGAAACCCACGCAGACACGGGGAGAATGTGCAAACTCCACACAGACAGTCACCCGAGGTCAGATTCGAACCCGGGTCCCTGGCGCTGTGAGGCACCAGTGCTAACCACTATGCCACCGTGTTGCCCTTTTATCAGATGGTTAATGGCATTATGTTGTGGAATTTTAACTTGAGTAGTATTTGAGTGTAGAGACAGTCTTGGGGAAATTCAGGCCATGAAGGATTAAGTTTTATTCAATTAGGGAAGGATCTGTGGTCAAAGCTTTCAGTGTTCATGTCCAGTGATGATTAGTGTTACAGCGAAATGTTTCTTGTTTAAAGATCTTATCTCCAATTGAAGAAGGCAAGAGGCAGTTAGCTAATCAGTGTCATCTGGTACTGATCTAGTAAATTGATGGTGATCTTTATAATGTTTTTGCAATTTTACCCTATATACTGCCACCTTACGCTAAGTATTGTAAACATTACAAGTGGCTCTAAACTGCTTCACAGTTTATATGTAGCTTTATTAGTTGATGCTAGTATTTTTTAAACAAAAGATTTGAGTACATTATAAGTAGTACAAATATTGTAATCTAAACAAAATAAAGTGTTAGACTGAATATTGGTGTGCAAGTATATTTGGTCTAAGGATTAAGGGAAGAACTGTCTTGACCCTGAAAATATTGAAAGGTAGCTGTAAATACCAGTTTTAAATACAGGTATTTTTAATGTAGCAGGGTCTGACTTGTATTTAAATGTAACTTGTATATTTCTTTGCAAGTAACATGACACTCCTGGCTGCCAGGCCTCAATTCAGTACTGTCTGCAAATTAGTTCTAATGAGGCCTCAAATAACTCCTGACTAAGTTGCCCTTGCTACTTAATGTAAACTTGTAAAAAAAAAAAAAAGAATTGATGTAAATAAAGTAAAATGAACTGGATATTCATTTAGCCAGTTTATCAGTCTATTCTGACAAAAAATTGCTTTTTAGAATCAAAGAATAATCACTGTAGTGGTAATGAGAGCTGTGATAATTGAATTAAGGAGCCATATTTCAACAGAGAATGAATTAATAAGCAGTTAGTTATTGCAACATTCTTCCCATACAACATGTGCAAGCTCAGATTAACATCTGATAAAGTCACTTGGATGTTATCCCTTTAGAGATCTTTGGAACTGATGTCAATATGTTAATTGTTTGATATATTCCCACATTTTGTAAAAGTGTCTCCACAAGAGAAGTCATGATCCTTGCTTTTGGCAGGCTGAATACTCTCCTTTTACTTGTGCTTGTTTAACTTCCAGTTAATTTGTAAGCCATTTTTTCTATTTTGTGAGTTAGCTTCCCCTTACCTGTACTTCCCTGAAGATGACACAGTCTAGCCTCCTTATCCATTTCGGCTATTCTTTCTATGTAAGTCTGAACAGTGAGTGGAAACCACCAGAACTAAGCCTTGCATGCATTTTAAGGAGGAATCAGTGAGCAGCAGCTAGAGAGCCCTGGCAAATGTCTTTTTACTTCCCAAAACTGGATAATCATGGCAGTTACACTGCCTGCACTGCAATTCAGGCTGAGATCGGCTAACTTGGTGCTGACTTTGGACCTCTCTAGTCTTTATGATGAGTGCCATATCATGAGGTGCATTTGCCCATCAGACCATCAGTGGATCCTTTTACACAAATTTTTATTAAAATTCAAGTTCTGAAATTTCAGAAAAAGATGTTTGAGGTCATTTTTCTTCAACTATGTTGAAGACTGGAGGCTCTAAATACTGTATAACATAGTGACTAGCAAACACTCAATGATACCAGTGCTTGTCTTTCTGCTCCATCTATTTAGGATCCTGCACAGTAATGGCAGCTCAACATCCATGATTGTATCCACTCCAGGAATTGCCACAGGGAAACATCAGGAGAGCTGGTAGCTTCTGGTCCAACGGTACTGGAAAAATTGAGTGCTGCTCAAGAAGTCCAGATCTGTGCCTTGCATAAAGATCTGTTTGAGCCAATGCCTTTGTGCATTACAAAGGGGTGGGGTTGTAGGGTCAAACTAGCTTGGTATGTGTTGGATCTAGATTCTGTATTGATCTCCTTCAAACCTGTTTTAGTGGGGCCTGGTCCTCGCCACTCTAGGAATACCGGAAAACAGTCAAAATTCCTGATGTATACTGTTACCAAGGTAAAGACTACAGTATCAGTTAGTACTGGC
This sequence comes from Squalus acanthias, assembly GCA_030390025.1. Lineage (NCBI taxonomy): Eukaryota > Metazoa > Chordata > Chondrichthyes > Squaliformes > Squalidae > Squalus > Squalus acanthias. Next base: position 96,195,785 of record CM059430.1, read on the forward strand.
CCTCTTCTAAGAAAGAAAAAGTAGTAGTTAATACTTTCCACTACTGAGGCACTAGTTTACCTAGACCTTGCATAAAAGTAGCGCATGGAATTATGCAGTACAGTGGTCAAGTTTCAGGTGACTGAGGGTGAACTCTTGGGACCTTACACCTCTTGTCATATGTAACAGTACCCAGGACCTGGTGGATGGTTTACTTGTACATGATAAAATTGATGATCAACAGAAGTAGGGATTGTCTCAGTTGGACTGGATTATTTTATGTCTGCTTCTTTTCTGGACTTCAATTCAGGAGACCTTTCTGCCAACTTTGTGGCCCTGTTGAATTCAATGAACATTGCAAATCAATAGACATACCTGGTGCAAATAGACACCATGCTGTTTAATCCTAACATTTTTGATAACATACAGGATCAGAAAATGTGCATTTCCTGCTTTTTCTTTGTGAATATGGCTTTGCTTAAATAATACTTAAATTTGTTGCCTATTAGTAAGATACTGCTGCAGATGAAGTTCTGATACAAAGAGTACAATCGTGTTTTGATTCGGGTGCTTTCTACCTGTGATGGTCTACTGGATTGTTGATTTTAATCTGCTGCTCAAAAACTTAATTGGATAAACTGTGTTAATCAAAAACACCAGAATGGAGACTAGATGCGTAGACAATTTCTATTCCTGTTTTAACCCTTCCCTGTATGGTTAATTCAACAAATATTGTGACTAGGATATTAATCAATTTCAAGATATAAATGATGAATGAATATTAACATTCTGATTCTAAATGGTAAAAGACTTCATTGTAGGGTTGAAGGGGAGAAGAGATACCCTAAAGTGCTAAGGCCCAGTATAACGTGTTTATGGTTGGCTGAGATTTTGTGTTCTGCTAACCTACTTTTTGTTGTCGTGGAGAAAATGAGGTATCAACTGCATTTTGAAATTGAATTCTCTTGCGTCCCAAATGCGTTCAGTGAGGTACAAAATAATGAAGTCTAGCACGTGTGTAGCTACTGATCTATGTTGATTCTGCAGGGTTTTTTCCATTGACCTAGTTGTAATGGTGACAATGGCTGGAAATGCATTTCAGCTGGATTAATTTTGATAGGTGGTGATCTGTGGAGAAGGAGTTACCAACAGTATCATTGTTTGCTGCTTCCTCAAGCGTCGCTGAATGTTTTGCTTTTAATCTTCATAAAAGAACATGCTTCGCATCCTTCAAAAAACACCTGCTGTGGAAGCATGATGAAGTTGGTATTTGGCTGTTTGAATGTAAATGGTATTTTTCATTTTCTGCACGGCATGAAAGGTTTCAAGAGAAATAGGTGTATAACTTGATCATCTGCTACACTGACTTATGAACCTTCCGGCAGACTTTTTCTGCAGGACTTGAAACCATAAAAGCAGTCGTGTTAACCTTAAATCTTGACCAAATACTGGATATATTTAATAGCATTTAAATCACATGTTATTTATATTACCAGTTTGTTGCAGACACACAATACCTACTGGCCCTAATGTAATTTTGAACTAGGGGCAGTAGTTTTTGACATTGTACGCTCAGTTCTTCAAGCACTAAAGCTGCACTGGATGGATGTTTTGGAACAAATGATATTGAAATCTGAGTATGATTGCCTTTGCCTGTTTCCTTAAACTGAATTTCTTGAAGTTAACTTGAAAAATACAGATTCATTAGAAAGCTTCTCATTTCTATATGATGTGGATGTTCAAGGATTGGTTTGACCCTGGGGGTGTTTGAAAGGATGCTTGTTCAGTTGTAGAGCTGACACAGTCCAGACACTGGCAAAAAAAAATAATTTGTTTGCAGGGTATTGGTTGCAATGATAGTATTCTGAATTTGAAATTAAATAGTTGAAGGATTTAGCTTTGAATCACTAAATGTTAACACTTGAAAATATAGAGCATCAGATCCTCCAGGTGTGATTAGGCATTATCCAACCGGTAATTAATATATTCGCTGTATGTGTAACCTAATCATGTTTTTTAAACACAATAAATTTGCTCAAAATAATACAATATTGCATTATTTTATAGTCTGTTGCTTTAGGTAATCATTCCTTTAACACACCACTGAATTGGAGTCCATAGTGCATTGTGCGAATGTTAGAAGGATGTTTATCCGGTTTGGGACAAAGTTAAATACAGCATGTCACTCTTAAAATGTCACCGCAAGCCACCATGAATTGCATTACATTCAGTAATGTGTTTTTATATCAAAAAGAACATCTAGTCAGAACAAGGAGTAACTTCTGGCAACAAATACAAAAAATGCTTCATATAACTTGGATTGCTTCAGTGATTATTGTGCTTGGTTTTTAGGGGGAAGCATAATTTTGTTTTAACTTTTCTTTGCCACGCCAACATTTTAAATTGGTACTACAAAAATTAGCCGTAAGTAATTATTAACCTGACATTTGGGATGGATAGGGAGGAGGGAACTTGGTCTTTTGTTGTCAGTTTAAAAATAACCTGTATTATTTTCTATTCGAAATTTGAAAGCAGTTTATCCTATTTCATCTTCCTATAGTTGATATGGCTATGTTCCTATACCCATATCTTTGTGGTTGGAAAATAAAATGGGCAGAATTTAATTTTGAAACTCGCTTGAGATGACGGCTTACCTGGTCTTCCTTTTGACTGCAGAAGGTGCATGGCACAGGGAGATGAGAAGGATAAATGGGGGATAAAGAAAAATATTCTTCATCTTTCTGCCTCCCACACACAATCACTTGTTTCTTTGCTTCTCTCTCAGAATTTTTCTTGCCCTTTGTTTCTGTGTGTTTTCTCTCTTTTTGCTATATTTCAGTTTCCCTTTTTTATTTCATATTCTCTCCACTTTTCTCCAGTCCTGTTTGTCTTTAGAATACTTGTTATCCTAGAATCTCAGTTAAATATATTTACCTCTGCTATATGTGTCTTGCTCTTGATCAAAAAATGTGTGCACGTCAAACTGTTCTATGAAAAATGAGTCTTTGATCGCTCCAAAATCCTCTGCAAGACACCAAGCATGTAACTAAATTGGATCCTGCACACCTTCTGAGCCTCCCTATAGTGAACCCATTTGCCCCCATCCCTCCACGACCCCAGGGTTTCCTTTTAACTGCTGTTAGTTAGTACAACTCAATGAAGAAGTGGCAGATCGACCCTTCCCCCTCCAGCATCGTCAGTGTGGAAGCATGTGCTGTGGCACTGTGGGAAAATAACCCAATCTGAGAAATTATTTCTCTATGAACCTAAACCAGGAGAAATACTTGGAAATCTGGTGTCTGTTCTTGCCCCACTGAGTGACATGTTGAACTGTTGACAGCACTTCCAAATTTGGATTGTAAACCAGACATCTATTCCACCCAATCAGATAACCTACCAGGCTGACAGCAGGTAAATGTGACATACTTCCTGGAATCAGTCAACAGGGCCATCTACAAGCCACTTACTACCACAGTATATCGTGTATACAACACCATACACACTGTATCCTATGAATGTGATGAATATCAATTTATTGCAACCAGAACAATTGCAATAAAAAGGAAAATGTAACTTGTAAGAAGAGTGGTATTTTTTTTTGTGATTAGAATATGATAACTTTGAAGTTACTTTGTGTGCTAGCATTGATATTAAATGTGCATAATATAAAGATGTCAATGGGTAAATATACATAGTGCAAAGATAGAAATTTGCATCTATCTGTATTTTAAAAATAGTGCTGTAATACACTGTCCTGTTTAAACTCTGCATTTTCAGGTTATACTGGTGCAAGTTAATCCTGGGGAAACATTCACAATCAGAACAGAAGATGGTCACATTCAGTGTATTCAAGGTAAGTATATAATGACCACATACAAAAAAAAGTACTGTGGGGTAAATAAAGCTTCTATATTCAAGAACAATGAGGAACCTGCCAGAAAGTTATTTTTGCTTTTGAAAGTAAACTTGTTTTCTGTCAGTAGCAATATTGTTAAACCCTATCCCCTTCGCCAATGTGATATGAGCCCTTTTGAAAGAACTTGTAATCTACAGTCTCAAGCAGTGGATGTTTGGCTACATGCCTGAAAGTGTGAAAATATAATCACTTGATTAAAATGAGTTGAGTGCAGTGTAGATAAGTGATGGTATTTACAGTATTCATTTATCATTCTGAAAATAAAACTTTTCTGATGTCAGCAAAATTTTATTTTTTGTGCTTTTTGGCAAAATTATGGATGCCTTGTATTTCATTATACATTTTACTGAGGTATGGATTTTAATTTCTGTTCTGACCTTGTTACTATTTAATTTCTGTTGCGTCAATAAGGAGTGGGTGGAGACGGTATTAAAGTGGCACTGGACATCATACCAGTAAAGCAATCAATCATCATCTTCAGTTATTCATCAGAGGATACACAATCAAATTGGCTGTGCAGTATTTCTGGACAAGCTGCCGCAGATGAAGCCTGCTTTTTTCCTCAGACCTTCCTGCACAGTGTTTTGTGAATGATTCTTGCTGAAGAGATTCATTGAAATGAACTTGGTCCTGTTCCATCACCTCAAAAATCGCCTTCAGACTTCCTGCAATGGAGAGCAAAAGCATTCTCCCTCGGTGGTTGAGGGTGTCATAATTTTGCAGATGCAGAGTTCAAAGACTCAAGGACCTGAAAGGAGCAACTATTGTTCCTGCCAATCCAGGGTCCTGCATATGAAACACGATGAGGAACAACCATTTGGTGAATCAACAACCAAGATGTCAGTGGAAAATTACAAACATGCTGGCACTTGACTTTTTTTTAAATTTCCTCATTTTTATTTATTTTTCTCTGCTGAAGGCTGTGGTACCTTGCACAATTGACCATTCGTCTTTGAGCCTAGACAGTGAATTGGTTGACTATTCGGCGACTTTTGGGGGCTGGGCGGAGGGCATCACAGCTGAGCCTGATGTTATCCTCACCTAGCATCTTCAAATGCACTTTTGTGCACAGGACACTGGAAAGTGATCAGGATAAGGAAGCCTTATTATTAAATATAATATAATATGCAGTAGGTCTGAATTGCCACATGTGGAGTGTTGGATTGTATAAAAATAAAATTTTTATGGTTTCAATTTTTATTATTTTCTAGGTCCTGCTCATGTTCCCATGATGTCACCAAATGGCTCAATGCCTCCAATTTATGTGCCTCCTGGTTATGTCTCACAGGTACTGTACGTTTCTTGCATTTTAGTGCAAGATATCTAATGGCAACTGCCAATTCAAGTTCTCTGCATACACGAGCAGGATTTTAGTTAAAGGATAAAAGTAGAAACATGCTACCAGCTTTGCAAGGTTCAGTGACTTTTATATAGGTACTTTAACTTGCTTGTCATGATTGGATATGTTCTTGCTCTGGGGAATGTAATGTGTCATTCATATTTAAAAATGTGGATGTTGAAAGGACAAGATAACTATTGGAATAAGTACTTTCAGTAAAGCCCTTATCCATTAATGTATTCCATGGTGTGCATGTTTAACACTTGCAGAAGGCTTTAGTTAGAGAGCTCCTTTGAATTGATAAATGGAGCCTTTCAAAATAAAAATAATAGGTCGAAAGTGATATCAACCATCATTACAATATAAATAGAGCAAGTATATTCAAGTTAATTGTAAGTAGTGGATATATTCCATGGGAACCTCCTTGGTTTAGACCACCATAGTCTGGTTTTTTTTCTAGCAGTGAACAGATTCTGTGTTTCACAGAGGAGTACTCCAGCTATTGATTTTTCTGTAAATGAATAAAAAATGTATTTCAGTAATATGGAATATTTGAAGTGGAAAGTACTTTACTTTAAAAGTAATCATCTCTACAGTTATCTTTCCTCTTTATATTTAGCCAGTATTGCACACACTATTGTGGAACCAAAATGATGATTCCAAGAGTTCAACTAATTCTAAAAAAGAGAGTGCAACGGCCATTCTTTATAAATATTTTAACAGTAACATAACAACTTGTATTTATATGGTGCCTTTAATGTAGTGACATGCCCTTCAGGGGTGAAAAGGCTGACACTGATTAGTTACAGGAGAAGAGTTGAGGAGGTGATTGAAGGCACTGTTGTAAAGAGAAAGAAAGCCTTGCACTTGTATAGCGCCTTTCACGACCACCAGACGTTCAAAAGTGCTTTACAACCAATGAAGTACTTTTTGAAGTGTAGCCCCTGTTGTAATGTAGGAAACACAGCAAGCTCCCGCAAATAGCAATGCGATAATGACCAGATAATCTGTTTTTTAGTGATGTTGATTGAGTGATAAATATTGGCCAGGACACTGGGGATAATTCACCTGTTTTTCTTCAAAATAGTGCCATGGAATCTTTTATGTCCACCTGGGAGAGCAGACGGGGCCTCGGTTTAACATCTCATCTGAAAGACGACACCTCTGACTGTGCAGCACTCCCTCAGTGCTGCACTGGAGTGTCAGCCTAGATTATGGGTGGTTTTGAGGAATCTTTAGAAGGGGAGGTTTATCCAGGCGAAGATGTGGAGTGTGTGTTCCAGAGGAAACTACAAAGTAACGGATTTGAAATCCTGAGTTTTCCTGAACTGGTGGTACCCTTTCTCTACCCCAGCAAGCAGCAACTTCTGCACTTCACTGGTCTGAGATGAGCAGACCACTCAGAATTTTGGCAACAATCTGTAAAGCAAAGGCTTAGTCTTTCCCAACATTTCTCAACGATTTGCCTAATGAGGTGAGGTCTCAGTCTAAAACTGTCAGATGCCTTATTTCACTGGGGGATGGTAATAGCTTTGAGTCACTGATTGGGCAGAGAGCTGTGCGATCCTGAACTGTATCATTTTAGACCTGGGGTGAAACCTCCCCGTCTAAAGGAAGCCTGTTTCCCTTTACTCAGGTATACCATATATCAGGCTGGCTTGGACATGCCAGGATTGCTTTCAAACTCTGTTGTTCATGCTTGAAGCTTTCAAAGTTGGCTTTAATTGTCTTATTGAAGATTTAGTTCCGAAGGAAAAGGTAACTTCACCTGCACCTTGCCCTGATTGTAAAGGAAGTTTGGATGGTAACAGTCCCAGTTTATAGACCGATTTCATTCAATGAAAACCGATCCGTACCCATTTTTTGGAGTTTGGAGGTGCAGTGGGAGAGTTGTATATGCTACTATTCATACTTTGTTTACCCAGGAAACAGAACTGGAGAGCCAGCCTGTAGAAACAAAGGCTACTCAGTTGTCATGGGAACACTGTTAGAACTTGCTAAGCCTAGAGGTCAAGGGTGTTGTCTGACTTGGGTCCTCCCATATAATCTTTTATACTTCTAGTTGGCAACCTCCACTTTACCCACAGAAAATTAGCTTTTCTAGTTCCTGTTTGCACTATTTGTATGTGTGTTGTGTGTGGGGGTGGGGGGGTTTAAACTGTCGATTTCAGCCTCCCATCTTTATAGTGAGGGTAAACCTGCGTTGAACCCATCAGTTCTCAGTGTGAAACTTTATTTTGGATTTTAATCCAAGCAGAAAATAATAAGAAACAATTATTTTGTGGGATCAAGCTCTTGTTGCTGCCTCATTTGCATCTTTGCACCAATCCGAGAGACGGAGCCTGCTCCTCACTGTTTGAAGCAGTTTCAGTGAAAGAAATACTTGCGTTTATATAGGGCCTTTCACGACCTCAGGACATCCCAAAGCGCTTTACAGCCAGTTGAACACGTTTGAATTAGTCACTATTGTAATGTAGGAAACGTGGCACACAGCAATGTCCCACAAACAGCAATGTTATAATGATCGGATAATCTGTTTGTGATGTTGGTTGGGAGATAAATGGCCAGGACACCAGGGATAACTCCCCTGCTCTTTGGAATAGTGCCATGGGATCTTTTGTGTCCACCTGAGAGGGCAGATGGGGCCTCTGTTTAACGGCACCTCCACTGCGCTGGAGTGTCAGCCTAGATTCTGTGCTCAAGTCTCTGGGGTGAGACTTAACCCACAACCTTCCGACTGAGTGGTATCAACTGAGCCACAGCTGAAGGTTACTTATTAGCTAAAGAAATGACAACCGGAAGAGACGTGTTGCTGATTGGAAGTGGAATCTAATGCTGCCTCACATTCATGTTGATTGGTCTTTGTTCATGCCACTCGAGGCCTAGAACAAATGAGTGGGTGTGGTTAAAGCAGTACTTGTTTTGTTGGTACTGTTCAACTTCCCACTTGTTGCAAAGTGTTGGCTGCAGCATCGTCTAGTTTGGCAGTCACTGAACTTCTTTCTCTTCGTGTTACCAAGTAAAATCAGGCTATATCTCAATCAGAGCCTGTTTTATTTAACTCCCTAGTACTGGCAGATAATTGGTCATTGACTAAAAAATAAATAAATACTTCCATTTATAAAGTGCCTTATTACATTGAAATGTCTCAAAGTGCTTCACATAAGTGTATACTTCTGGACTGTTATTATGTTGGCAAAGTAATTAAATACAACATTTAATTTAAAGAAATTAGTGATGGGGGAGAGTGGATGATTTCCCGGACTTGAGCTCATAATCTAGGTCAACACTCCAGTGCAGTACAGAGGGAGTGCTGCATTGTCAGAGGTGCCCTGTCTTTCTGCTAAGACATCAAAACGAGGCCTTTCTTATGGATGTGAAAGATCCCATGATACTCTTTGAAGAGGAGCAGGGAGTTCTCCCTCAACCATTGGTCATTGATCGTGTACAGTGTTTGTGGGGACCTTGCTATGTGCTCTGCTTATCCTTTGGATTAGGATATTTCCTAGAGGGAGAAAGGGAAGAAGTTCACTGGAATGAAAATAAGAACATGTTAAGAGTGCTCAGGAGGCTGGAAAAAAATTCCCTTTAGTACAACTGATGAAATATTAGGTACAACTGCCCCCGAAAGGAAAACAAACTGAATTGCGGAATGTAATCCCAAAACATCCTGAAATCCAATGTAATCAAAAGGAATTTAACTTACTCCGATGTTCTGGTGCAGTAGCCTCTGTCATAGATTATTATTCACAGCTGTTTTTCAATTGCAGGTTTTTTTTTCAGGTTTTTGACACGGTGTCTTTTTTTGAAGCTCTTTAGCAGTTTTTCTAAGTTCTGTAGGTTAGCATGCATGTTTATTGCATTTATATTGCACCACTATTTAAAGTGGTTCTTGAGGACCTAATCCCAAAACCAATTTGATAACCCCCTCCACCACCAACGTATACTGTGGGGAGGACTTCACAGAAGTCACGGATATACTTAAAATAACTGTTGCAATGTACGTGCATGCTCATTCCACTTTTTTTTGGTTCTGGTACCTTGGCTGGCTGGTACAGGTTCATACAGGGTGACAATGATGAAACTACCTGCATGACAGTGGACACCAGCTGCTCAGCCCACTGGCAGTCATGTTTTATGGAGTATATTACTCAATCTTTGGTTTCAGATGACTGCTTTTTAATAAACCACTGGAGCATTAGTCTTGGGGTTTGTGATACAATGTAGACTTTTTGATTGTGTTGGTAATATGCAGCACAATTTCAGGTAACAGTTGTATATCTATTGATGGGTGGTAATTCTGCCCATGTATCCGTTTGCCTCCGTGGTAGCAGTCTCGCCTCTGAGTTATGAGTTTAAGCCCCACTCCAGGAATGTGACACTTTTTTTTTCCAAAGAGCAGCCCCAGTGTCCTAACCAACATTCACCGTCAGCCAACACCGTCAAAACAGATTAATTGGTCATTCATCTCATTGCTTGTGCAAATTGGCTGCCACATTTTTAAAAATTCATTCTGTAATGTGGGTATCACTAGCAAGGCCATTCCTAGTTGCCCTTGAGAAGGTAGTGGTGGGCTGACTTATTCAACCGCTGCAGTCGATGTGATGAAGGTACTCTCACTGTGCTGTTAGGTAGGGAGTTCCAGAATTTTGACCCAGCGGCGATAAAGGAACGGCAAAACAACAGTGACTACACTTCAAAAGTGAAGCACGTTGATGCAGCCTGAGGATGTGAAAGCTGCTATATAAATATAATTTGTTTTCATCAAAAAGAATGTTGGTGGTAGGAGCTACTAATGCTAAAAAATAGTTTTTTTTTCTCCCTTATCATTAATCTATAGTAGTAAATTACATCTACCTGGCATAGTTTGCAGCAAGGTAACAAATAAATTAAGAATATATTACTAACGTAGCCACTAAACCATTTAGATGAGTCGTTCCCAACCTGTGGGTCACAACTCCCCTCTTCTTTGGGAGTTTGAGAGAACTCTAGAAGATGGTCACTAACAATCCATTCTATGATTGCTGCTAGCTGCTGATCTAGGCTCCTACCCAAAGATGTTGGTCTGTTCCAAGAGCAGAGACTTTGTTACAGGATGGAGACAGGAAGTACTGAACTCTCAATATTTTCTTCACCATATGTAGAATTCCCACTTGCATCATGCAGAAGTGAGTCCACTCCCGGCTTCAGCCAGGAGCCAAAAGGAAGCCAAGGAGCACAGATGACCTTTTTGGAGGAGACATCTTGTGGGAGCTTGGAGTGGGGGGTGATGGGGAGGTGGGCAGGGTTGGCAGCCAGGAAGGCTTTGAAGGAGATGGTGTATGTGGGAGTGGAGTGGCAGGGTAGGGTTATCTTTTGGATGAGATGGCATGAAGGAGATTGGAGAGTGGGACAATTTTAATCAGTTAATCACATAAGTATGACAATGGGCAACTGGGCCCACCATTTATTCTGATTTCTTAAAACAGAGCCCAGGTATATAAATATAAATGAGAGCCATTGATTTACTTTAAACTTGACTATTCTCAGTAAAATCAGCAACATGTGCAGAAGGGGGATATTTTTTCTGCATGATGGTACGGAATGTAGTTTTGTCTACAGGATTATAGGGCAGTTGAAGCAATATGGGTTTATGATGGTGGCGAAAAGTACTACACTGTTTTTCTTATTCCTTTTAGCAGAGCACTGTCAGGAATGACAGACTTCAATAAAGTGTAATGTAGTCTTGATATATGGTGTTTCCTTAAGTGTGCATAATTCCCATGTGTTGGGAGTAGGAAATATTCTGATCCTTTTGAGCGCCAAATCAAATATCCAACAAACGAAAAATTTGGATTTAAAATGTCTCCAAGACCTGCCAGGCGCATGACTTGCAGCATGGTATATTGTGCCTGTGAAAGACCGAAGAAGTACTCATATCTGTACTGTTGCTTAATCTTCTGTCTCAGCCAATCTAATCTGCCGCATCTCATGCAAGTTCATTTAAGTGGCTAATGCCACTGCGGTTGAAATTCTTGAGGATAAGTATTTACTACTCTGTGGGGAAATTGCCATCTGCTCATTTTACTGCTAAAACTTCATACGCTCCCAAATTGTTGAAGCTGAAGTACTTTAGCATCTGTTACTTACTGGTTAAAATAAAAAATTTTAAAATAAAACTTCCGACACGCAGACCCCCACGCCTTGCCTTTCAATTGCATAACATATTGCAGACCCAGTGCTGTGGCACTGTGCTATAATAGAGGTTCGAATTTTAAGTTTTGCTAATCAGCCCTGCATGAGCTGTCAAATAATGTGCTGGTAATGTTGGTGCTCCAGTGATTTGGCAAATTGGTAATAATGGAACGTCATTTTCATTCTGAATTGTAATTTTCACATTAATTAAAGAAACCTAACACAGAACTTTTTGTCAAATGCAAAACCATCAGTTTGTGGTGTATTGTTATTTACCTCACTGTGTTGTCTAAAAGAAACAAAATAAATAAAGTGGTGTAATGACAATATTTCCCACATAGCGAAAGTAAGGGGTGAGATAACAGTACAAGTATGATAAGGGTAAAAAATTCTCTAACATTAGGCCTCATTTTCCTGTAGATCAATCAGAGCAGGATAGAAGAATGGTTTAAAGCGAGCATTGACCTGAGAAACTCCCAAGTTAGAAATGAAAGTATAGTAAATACAAGAGGACAAGCTGTTTAAGGAGTGGGTGGGATAGCAAAAGAGGCTGTAGGGAATACATAAAGATGGGCAAAGTGAAAGGTGAGATAAGTAAAAGACAGGTGGAGTGAAAAATATACAGAGAACAATAGGAATAAGGAGGCAATGCAGAATATTTTATTTCTAATTTATTTTAAACTCCAGGTTTTACCCAAGTTAGGTTAATATATTAAAGCAACTTTACAAATTATCAACTAATATATCCCCAAAAAAGAAAAGTAGGTTATAATTCTGATTCACTTTTAAAAAGAGAAAACAATTCATGTTTTACAGGTAATAGAAGAAAATGGTGTCCGAAGGGTTGTTGTGTTGCCACACTCAACAGAATTCCACCCTAGTAATCATCCCTCTATGCATCCTCCTCCGCCTCATGTGCCGCACTACATGCACCATCACCCTGCTTTGATACCCCACCCTCATCAAGTTTATGCTCCAGTAACAGGAACGGGGGACATCCCTCCACAGTTCATTCCTCAGCACCCTCCACCACCCCACGTTTTTGCAGATCAAGGTAGGTGCACACAAGACATAGCAGTAACAAATTTCTTCTTAAAGTTCAAATCTGTGAGGCACAGAGCTGGGAGAATCTACTTAACGGAGTGGCTTGCTAAACAGAGTGGCAGTGGGAATTTGGTGAGATTGGTAAGGAGTGGGTAAACAGTACAGGTAGTTTATCAACCTGAAATTTAACATACTTTTCTTTAAAACTTTACTTAAAAACTGCAAGCCAGTGGCAGTTAATAGTCAATCAGCTGTGAGTGGGTGTTAATTGTTGTGGCTGGCTGTTGACTGACTAGTTGTAACTAGGGTGTTTCTAAAAGGTATATATTAGAGGAATATCTGCTAACACAGCTGTGTGAATCTACTAAATGGAGTGGCTTGCTAAACCGAGTGGCAACGGGATTTCGGTGCAGAGGGGGAAGTTGGTGCTACATACTTTCAACAAAGGGCCAACAGTAAATAAATAAATAATTGCACCAGAAGAAATAGAAAAAGTGATATCATAATCAACGCAAAGAGGAACGGCAGAACCCGAGGAAATTAAGAGAAGTATGTAGGTAAGTATCTAGACATTCCTTTGTGTGTTTAGTATCTTTAATAGTGGTTAGTGTTAAGCTTGACTTGGTAAAGAATTAATATTCGTGCAAGTGTAAGTCAAAGGAAAATGAGCTAAGTGATTAAATCGAACTGAATATAAAGATGTTGATAACTGATAAATAGCTAAGTAATTAATCACACTAATTACTAATTTATTTTTTAAGCTAAATCCACCTATTTAATAAATCTAGACCAAATTACCAATTGGTTCAAGAAAGAAACAGATAACTAACTAAGACATGGCAGTGTGTCTGTATTGTAATATTTGGGAGTTTGTGGTCCGTGAGACTGTCCCAGACTGCCACATCTGCAAGAAATATCTTTGCCTCGAGACACTCCGGCTCAGAGTCGTTGAGCTGGAGTTCAAGTTAGAGACACTCCGACATATAAGGGAGGAGAAGGAATTAATGGATAATTTACTGCAAAGTACAGTCTCGAGGAAAGCACCGGTGCAGGAAGGGGAGAGCATGTCTGTCAGTCAGCTGGGTTAGGGGAACATAGAAGAGGTAGTGAAGGAGATCCAGCAGACACTACTTCTGTCCAACAGGTACAAAGTACTAAATACCTGTGAGTATAAGGAGAAAGACTGTGGGAAGGCCAGCCAGAATGCTGACCAAGGCACTGTGGAGCAGGAGGCTATCCAGGGGGAGAAGGTGCAGAGTAGAAAGATTGTAGTTATAGTGGATTCTATAATTAGGGGGATAGATAGTATTCTTTGCAGTCAAGATTGAGAGTCCCAAAGGGTGTGTTGCCTAACTGGTGCCAGAGTAAGGGACATCTCGAAACAGCTGGAAAGGGAGGGGGAGGATCTAGTTGTTGTGCTCCATGTTGGAACCAACAACATAAAGATTAGGGAAGAGCTCCTGCTATAGGAGTATCGGGAGTTAGGAGCTAAATTGAAAAGCAGGACCTCACTGGTAATCTCGGGATGATTACCCAAGGCACATGCAAATTGGCATAGGGACAAACAGATTAGGAAAGTCAACACATAGCTAAAGGAGTGGTGTAGAAAAGAGGGGATCCATTTCATGGGTGACTGGCAGCAGTACTGGGATAGGAAGGAGCTGTACCATAGGAATGGGCTGTACCTGAACCAGGCTAGAACCGAGTGGAAAGGATAACAAGGGCTGTAAATAAGACTTTAAACTAATAACATGGGAGGAGGAAACTGCTTAGAAATTACAGAAATCAAACAATAAAAGAATCAGGAAGAGAGTAAAGGACAAACTAAAGGAAGAAATAAGGATAACACGAATGGCCAGAGATCGGATGAAGTCATAGAGCATAAAGGTAAAATAACTACTGTACTAAAAACAAAGAGGAATAATAAATAAAAACTATTGGTACAGCAATATACATAGTATTCAAAACAAAATGGATGAACTGGAAGCAATAATTTGCAGAGGCGCTCTGGATATAGTAGGGATGACTGAAACATGGCTACATAGAGAACAGATTGGCAACTAAATATTGCCGGATATAACACATTTAAGAAGGAAAGGGAAGGTAGGAGGGATGGTGGATTAGCTGTACTAGTTAAAGGTAACATAATGACGGTAGAAAAAAAAGGATGTAACTAGCAGTAAGATAGATACAGAATCCGTATGGATTGAGTTAAAAGATAAGGAATGCGTCACCCTGATAGGGCTATACTATAGACCACTAAATAGACAGGAATTGGAGGAAGAAATATGTAGACAAATCTATGAGGTGAGTGTTAGGCATAGAATAATAATCATGGGAGATTTCAAGTACCCCCAAATAAACTGGCAGGAAGAAGTAGTAAAAGGAGAAAAGGAAATCTAGTTTTTACAGTGTATACAGGACTTCTTTCTCACTCAGTACATAAAAAGTCCAACAAGTAAAGAGTCACTGCTGGATCTTGTAATGGGTAATGAACCAGAACAGATAGGAGAAGTAAGAGTAGGAGAACATCTGAGTAGGAGTGATCACAACATAGTAAGTTTCATGATTAGGATCGAGAGTGACATAAGTAGGACTAAGGTAATAGATTGGAAAAGAGCAAACTATGAGGAAATGATGGTGGAACTAAAGAAGGTAAACAGGGAGAAAATATTGACAGAAGAGACAGGAAAAACAGTGGGAAATCTTTAAAAGGGTAATCAATAGAGTTCAGGAGAAATTTATTCCACTGAAAACCAAAAACAAGCAAGCTAAATGTGGGGCACTGTGGATGAATAAAGAACTAAAGACTGCACTCGCCTGGTTCCATTCTTATCTATCTAATCGTAGCCAGAGAATCACCTGCAACGGCTTCTCTTCCCACTCCCGCATAGTTATCTCTGGTGTCCCCAAGGATCTATCCATGGTCCCTTCTTATTTCGCATCTACATGTAGCCCCTTGGCGACATCATCCGAAAACACAGCGTCAGTTTCCACATGTACGCTGACGACACCCAGCTCTACCTCATTACCACTTCTCTCGACCCCTCCACGGTCTCTAAATTGTCAGACTGCTTGTCCGACATCCAGTTTTGGATGAGCAGAAATTTTCTCCAATTAAATATTGGGAAGACCGAAGCCATTATTTTTGGTCCCCACCACAAACTCCGTTCCCTAGCCACTGACTCCATCCCTCTCCCTAACATCTGTCTGAACCACACTGTTCGCAACCTTGGTGTCATATTTGACCCTGAAATGAGCTTCCGACCACATATCCGCAGCATAACTAAGACTGCCTATTTCCATTTCCGTAACAACGCCCGTCGCTGCCCTTGCCTCAGCTCCTCCACTGCTGAAACCCTCATCCTTGCCTTTGTTACCTCGAGACTTGACTATTCCAACGCACTCCTGGCTGGCCTCCCACATTCTACCCTACGTAAACTTGAGGTAATCCAAAACTCAGCTGCCCGTGTCCTAACTTGCACCAAGCCCCGTTCATTCATTGGTGGCCGTGCCTTCTGTTGCCTAGGCCCTAAACTCTGGAATTCCCTGCCTCATCCTCTCTGCCTCTCTACCTCTCTTTTCTCCTTTAAGATGCTCCTTAAAACCTACCTCTTTGACAAAGCTTTTGGTCCCTGCCCCAATTTCTACTTGTGGCTCGGTGTCAATTTTTTTTGTCTTAGAATACTCCTGTGAAGTGCCTTGGGATGTTTTACTATGTTAAAGGTAAATACAAGTTGTTGTAAAGGAAAAATTGAATCTAAAGAAAAAGGCATACAAGAAGTACTTGGATGCTAAAGGAGAGGACAAAAGGGAATATGAAGAACTTAGGAGAGAAGTTTAAAAAAAAAATCAGGAAAGCCAAGAGAAATTACAAAATCAAGGAATATAAAAAGAAATGTTTTATAGACACATAAATAATGAAAAGAAAATTAAAGTAGGGATAGGGCCTCTAAAGGATGAGCAAGATAAACTCACAGGTAATGACAGAGAAATGGCAGAAGTATTGAATAACGACTTCGCCTCAGTTTTTATTAAAGAAGATAACAAAATAGACACTTCACTAGAGGATGAGCTTAAAAAAAATTAAGAGTCAGGAGAGAAAGTGAGAAAATAATTGACAAACTAGCAAAACTAAAAGGATACAACTCCAAGTCTGGATGGCCATGCACACTGAAGAAAACTAGGCAGGAGATAGCAGAGGCACTAGTTTATATACAAAAATTCCATAGAAGAGAGGGTAGTGCCAGAGGACTGGTGGACAGCTAATATTCTTGTATACAAAAGGAGATTGAACAAAACCTGGGAAATATAAACCAGTCAGCTTAACGTCAGTGATGGGAAAGATGCTGAAATTTATCCTAAAAGAAGTGATAGAAGAGCATCCAGAGACAGAAAATATAACAAAAAAAAAGTCAACATGGATTCTAAAATGCTAGGTCATGCTTAACTAACCTGATGATGATGCGGAGATGGGGTGGACAAAAGTGAGAAGTCGCACAACACCAGGTTATAGTCCAACAGCTTTATTTGAAATCGCAAGCTTTCGGAGCGCTGCTCAGGTGACGAAGGAGCAGCGCTCCGAAAGCTTGTGATTTCAAATAAAGCTGTTGGACTATAACCTGATGTTGTGCAACCTGATGATAGAATTCTTTGCAGAGGTAATGGAAAGAGTGGACAAGGGTAATGCAGTAGATGTCATGTACTTGCATTTTCAAAAGGCCTTTGATAAGGTACCACACTATAGGCTTATGACAAAAGTTAGGGCATGTGGAGACAGGGAACAAATAACTGAATGGATAGCAAATTGGCAAAAAAAAAAATAGAAAGCAGAGAGTAGGGGTAAAGGGTATTCAGATTGGAGGAAAGTAGAAAGTGGTGTTCCACAAAGATCAGTGCTGGGATCACTATTATTCATCATGTACATTAATGATTTGGACTGAGGAACAAGTAACTCAGTGTCAAAATTTGCAAACTGGGGATATAGCTAACACTGAGGAAGAATACAACATAATACAAGACAACATTAAAAAACTTGCAGACTGGGCTGTTAAGTGGCAAATGAACTTTAACATAGATAAATGTGAGGTGATGCACTTTGGTAGGAAAAACAGAAACATCACCTACACTTTATAAAATAAGAAACTGAATGGGGTAGAAGAGCAAAGCGACCTAGGGATACAGGCAAACAAATCATTAAAAGCAGCATTGCAAGTCAGCAAAGCAATTAAAATGCTAACAAAACACTGGGATTTATTTCTAGGGGTATAGAATTCAAAAGTAGTGAAGTTATCTTAAACTTATATAGGACCCTGGTCAAACTGCACTTAGAGTACTAAAAAGGTCATAGAAGCACTGGAGAACGTGCACAGAAAATTTACATGGATGGTACCAGAACTGAGAGATTATAGCTATTGGGAAATATTGAACAGGTTGGGGCATATTTCTTTAGAAAAGAGAAGACTTAGAGGAGACCTGATAGAGGTCTTTAAAATTATGAATGGGTCGGACAGGCTAGATGGGGAGAGAATGTTTCCATTTGTGAGAGAATTCAAAACTCGGGGCCGTAAATACAAGATGGTTACTAATAAATCCAATACGGAAATTAGGAGAAATGTCTTTACTCGGAGTGTTTAGAATGTGGAACTCGCTACCACAGGAAGTGGTTGTGGCAAAAAGCTTGGATGCTTTCAAAAGGAAACTAGATGAGTACATGAGAGGAAAGGGAATAGAAAGATATGCTGAAATGTTGAGATGAGGTAGATGGAATGGGAGGAGACTTGTGTGGAGTATAAACACCAGCACAGACTAGTTGGGCCGAGTGGCCTGTTTCTGTGCTATATATTCTATGTAAAAAGTATATATATATTTACAGCATAGTAATTAATTTTGTCCATCCTCTGTGTGTCTGCCTCTAACTTTTGTGCCCTACCAGAGAAGCTGGCACTACTTTTGTATGTAAACCTCCTCATTCACAAATGATACGAGTTTGAGTCGTTCATGGAGGTCAGCAAAAACAGTTTAATTCAGCCATCAATAAGCCCCAGCAGAGAATGCTGTCCAGTAGAGAAGAATCGAAAGCATTAGACCCAACAGTGTGTTTTTGTTACTTGTTCTGTTCAGGCCACTTTATGTACCGTTCATCAAAGTGGGACTTTATTCAATAGCCATTTTTGTCATTTAAATTACAGTATTAATTACGTTCAAATGCCTAGGGTTTTTATTTTGTGTTGCTAGTAATTTTCAGTTCTTTAAATTTACGTTCTGTATCACCATTCAAACTCAGTTATCCCAATGAAGGGATCGGACCTGAACCCAAACAGACTCTTCATTCCTAGGGTGTCTGCTTCACCTCCCACAGTGCCTTCCAATTCTCACAGCAATTATAATTTAACTTCCACCAGGTTTGTCTGTTTATTTGTGGTCTGTGCTTCATCTAGGGATAAACCTTGTAAGTATCACAACAAGTCTGCTTCAAGTCCTAGCTCTCCATTCCCACAGCAACTCTTCTAAATACTGGCCCGTATTTTCCGATCACAGGCCTCCCGCGGGCGGAGGCCTGCGATCTGGAAAAATCTGCGCTCTTACCTGAGGGCTCCCGGGACGCACATGCTTCCGCTCCTGGGCCTCACCAAACTCCAAGTGTGCAGGGCCTACGTATCCCAGAGGTGCATGTAGTTCGCAGCATCCCTGGGATCACGTGGGCCATGGGGAACCAATCACAGAAGACCTGTCAAATATATGAATGGAGATCAATGAAAAAACATAGTAAAACTTTAAATAAATTTTTTTTAAAAATCACATTTTTAAAATGACTTGAAATTACAATAAATTAAGCATTAAACAAAAATTTAATTTTTATTGAAAAAAATAAAGTATTTTACGGGGCTAAAAATATTTTTAAATGATAAATCAGTGAAATTTTTTTTTTTTTACTTTTTTCAACTCTTATCCTGGTAAAAGCAAGCCTTACGCCTGCTTTTACCAGGCATAAGAATTGTAAGGGTTTTCTGCGGGCGGAGGGTCTCCAAAAAGCAGAACTATCTGCCCGCAGAGGCCCTTCTCCAGTGCAGCCGGAGGATCTGTCAAGACCATTCTTGACCGATCGGAAATGCCGGTTTACTGTGCATGCCTGAAACCGGCATTTCCAATGTCCCGACCGTAGGGATCGGAATATCCGGGCCACTGTAAATTTAAGGATGCAATTTGAAGAGCAATTTGTATATTAAGGAAGAGCAGTCACAATTGGCTTAGGCTACAACCTAACATTGACAAATGCAGAGATAAACTATAATGAAAGAAAGCGCTAAGCAGTATGAGGGTGAAAGAAATGAGTGCAACTTGTATAGGTTTTTCCAGTTCAATGTTGCATGATGCTCGATCTGCCCTAAAACATTGTGCTAATTCTTCTCTGGGCTGCTAGATAGAATGTGTAGTCTTGGAGAGAAATTGGCATGTCAAGACCCAGCCGTAACTACCTATCGTTTAGGATCTCCCATTATTGTAGATGAAGGTTGTATGAGGATTGAGAAAATGGGGATGGAAATAGAATAAAGCAAAATAAAAGCATTATTTTCAATGATGGGCTTCTGCACAGACCAATGGTATAGTGTAATATCAACAAAGACGGAATCAAAACCTGCAATTGTTTCACAGCGTTGATTATTTTCTGCAACTTATTTTCTTACAGAATCCCGCTCGCCACATGGAAGGTCAAATTTCAACCACAGAGATGAAAGGACTCTTAAAGCACATGAACGTTTGCAAAAAAGACTTAAAGATAGACAAGTGGGAGGACAGAAAGATAAACCTAATAGCCCCCCTTCTTCTCCACATAAAAGTAATTCAAGTTCACCTACAAACGTACAAAATGGATATGGAAAGGGACAAGCTACGTGTGGTGTCACAGGGATTGCAACAGGGCCAGCAAAACTGAAGCCATCTGGGAAAGCAAGAAGCAGCCCACAGGTCGATGCAGAGGCTGGAGGTAAGAACTTGTAACTGTTTCCTTAGATACACTAGAAAAGTGCAAGCATGATGATGGTTGTTTGCGCAGCCGAACGGCTTCAGTAAATATTATGTTAGTAGAGTTCTCATGGCACAAGATGTTTACTGTGCAGTGGGATCTCTGGAGGTTCAAATACTTTGGTTTGCAAATAAACCCTTCTAAGATGGAACTTAGAAATTGTTCTAAAATTTAGCAACCGGTTGGTGCTGCAGATTGTTCTTAACAGTGAAACATTTTATAATCATTACTATTGTAATGACATTTGAAATCTATAAAAAGTGTCATGTGAAGTATGAATTGACTGTACACCTACACAGCTGTGCATTTGTTGCTCTTTTCCCACTGCAAACCGTGGGAGAAGCAAATGCCACCAGAATTTTATATATTTAAGCCAATTCATGAAGAATAGCCCATTTAAAGCCATTCAATATTAAATCTAAAAGAATCATACCTTTTTGTTGAATTCAAAATATCAACTATCTGTTCTGTTCTTACACACGGTAATATGGGATTTCTGGTTGCTGCTAACACTTCATTCAAAATTATGTAACAGCAGTGTATTAAAATGACATGAGTGTTCACTTTGAAGAGCAAGTGTCACCATCAGTAGCATTGGTTCTGTTTAGACAATGAATGAGAACTGTTGACTTACCAAGGCTACCTCTGTGAGGGAACTGGTTTAACATATCATGGGAGATCAATGGATTCATTATTATTGTGATAGAAGCAGAGCTCCATTATGCCCTAAACAGGAAAATTCTACATTATATCAGATTTTATGACTTAAAAAATATATTTGCTGTTGAACTAGCTAGAGTTTAAAAACAAAAGAAATTAGAAGTTAATCTTGCAACTGTTTCACTTTTAAAAGGGACACCGATTGAAACTTTTTGGGGTTTGTATTGATGTTCAAAAGCCTAACAAGCTCTCAGCCAAAGGAATAATGTAGACTACAGAATTGCGCTTCCTCGATTAAATACAAGGGACTTCGTTTTTGCATTGAGCAGGACTAACCGTGAGATACGATTCTCTGCCTCCTCCTTGCCCACTATTCTCTGCCACCTTGCCCACTGCGCATTCGATATTCAGTTTTATTTCTATTAGATATTGTTAGCCTTACTATCAAGTATTTTTTGCTCAAAAAAGTACAGCAATAGTAGCACATCCCAAATGTAAAAAAATAATACAGGATCAGGACCAATTTGATTGAATTTTTCGAGAGGGTGACTAGGTGTGTGGATGAGGGTAGTGCAGTTGATGTAGTCTACATGGACTTCAGTAAGGCTTTTGACAAAGTCCCGCATGGGAGACTGGTCAAGAAGGTAAGAGCCCAGGGCAATTTGGCACATTGGATCCAAAATTGGCTTAGTGGCAGGAGGCAGAGGGTGATGGTCGAAGGTTGTTTTTGTGACTGGAAGCCTGTGTCCAGTGGTGTACCGCAGGGATTGATGCTGGGTCCTTTGCTGTTTGTAGTGTACATTAATGATTTAAATATGAATGTAGGAGGTCTGATCAGTAAGTTCGCAGATGACACGAAAATTGGTGGAGTGGTAAATAGCAAGGAGGGAAACCTCAGGCTACAGGACGATATAGACGGGATGGTTAGATGGGCAGAACCGTGGCAAATGGAATTTAACCCTGAAAAGTGTGAGGTCATGCATTTTGGGAGGACTAACAAGGCAAGGGAATACGCAATGAATGGTAGGACCCTAGGAAGGACAGAGGATCAGAGGGACCTTGGTGTGCATGTACATAGATCCCTGAAGGCAGCAGGACAGGTAGATAAGGTGGTTAAAAAGGCATATGGGATACTTGCCTTCATTAGCTGAGGCATAGAATATAAGCAGGGAGGTTATGATGGAGCTGTACAAAACGCTAGTTAGGCCACAGCTGGAATACTGTGTGCGGTTCTGGTCGTCACACTATAGGAAGGATGTGATTCCATTGGAGAGGGTGCAGAGGAGATTCACCAGGATGTTACCTGGGCTGGAGCGCTTCAGCTATGAAGAGAGACTGGACAGGCTGGGGTTGTTTTCCTTAGAGCAGAGAAGGCTGAGGGGGGACCTGATTGAGGTGTATAAAATGATGAGGGGCATAGATAGGGTAGATAGAAAGGAACTTTTCCCCTTAGTAGAGGGGTCAATAACCAGGGGGCAGTTTCAAGGTAAGGGGCAGGAGGTTTAGAGGGGATTTGAGGAAAAACTTTTTCACCCAGAGGGTGGTTGGAATCTGGAACTCACTGCCTGAAAGGGTGGTAGAGGCAGGAACCCTCAACATTCAAGAAGCATTTAGATGAGCACTTGAAACGCCATAGCATACAAGGCTACGGACCAAGTGCTGGAAAATGGGATTAGAATAGATAGGGCTTGATGGCTGGCGCGGACACGATGGGCCAAAGGGCCTCTCTCTGTGTTGTATGACTCTCTGATCCAGTTTGGATGATGAGCTTAGTGTGTCAAATTGATGGAAAATAAAGAACAGTTTAATTTGGTGATTTGATGTTGACTCTTTTAGAACATAAGAACACAAGAAGTAAGAGCAGGAGTAGGCCATGCGGCCCTTCGAGCCTGCTCTGCCATTCAGTAAGATCATGGCTGATCATCGACCTCAACTCCACTTTCCCACCCGATCTCCATATCCCTTGATTCCCCTCGAGTCCAAAAATCTATCTATCTTAGCCTTGAATATATAAGAATTTTACCAAATGTAACTGATTAGGATGAATGTGCATATAAATGGTGAGAGTCAGAACTCTAGAATTGGCTTCTAATGGTTGAATTGAGACCTTTTTTGAATTGCTAAACTACAAAG
Organism: Squalus acanthias; assembly: GCA_030390025.1. Lineage (NCBI taxonomy): Eukaryota > Metazoa > Chordata > Chondrichthyes > Squaliformes > Squalidae > Squalus > Squalus acanthias. The sequence continues at coordinate 96,219,056 of CM059430.1, forward strand.
ATTAAAAGTGCATGTTGCTCACTGATGCAAATACTCTGCAAGAAAACTTGTGTATCGATCATACAGGATTGGTTAATATCCTGCAGTCTCTTGCTGTGTACACAAGGGTAGGAAATGTCCAATGTTCACATCACAAGAACTTCCTTTTGGGAGCAAATCTAGGATGTATTCTTGCAAAGAGGAAGGATATCTTGACAGCCACCTCTTTACTCATTCAAATTGGCAGCTTCTGATGAGTTCCACTCCCCAGTAACGGTGTCAAAGATAAAATGTTCTCTTACAGGAAGGTGTTATCTTTTGGAGTACTCAAAAGTGAGCCCTATCAGTATTGCCATTCTTGATTCTCATTCTGGGATCCATAAAGTTTGCTGACGATGAGATGGGGTAACTAAATTGCACATGAATCAAAGTTGAGACAATAGGAATTAAAAAAAAAAACATTCTCAGGATGTGGGCGTTGTTGGCACAGTCAGCATTTATTGCCCATCCCTAGTTTCACTGGAGAAGATCCCTGGTGAGCCGCCTTGAATTGCTACAGTCCTTGTGGTGAAGATGCTCTCTCAATGCTGTTAGATAGGGACTTACAAGATTTTGACTCCGCGACGATGAAGGAATGGCAATGTATGTCCAAGTCGGGATGGGAAATTAAATTTAATTCATGCTTTTCAAAATAATCATGTACTCCTTAAAAAAAAAAAATCAACCCAGTTTTTATGAAAGAATAAAATTGAAATCAAATTTACGAGTTGCCAAAACTTAGAGCTCCTTATTTGATATTGTTCCAATGAAAATATTTTCACTTGTTCCTTTAGTCCTTACACCACCACCAGCCCTAGACAATTCTGCACTTGGATTGACCTTTTTTTTGAGATGTTGGCTCAGGCCTTGTGATAAGAAAATCCCTTAATACTATAATCGCACTGAAATGCCATAATATAATACTGAAACAATGCACTTTTTTCTTGACAATTTTTCCCCCTTCGCTGTCTGACTGTTTCCTGGGCTCTGGTTACATGATCCACTCGAGTTCTTTACTGAGCCTTGACGATGAGTGTCAGCAGGCTATTTTGACAAATCAAAGCCGAGTCTGGTCTTGTCCTCGTCCACTTGCAGGAAAGATTGTTATATAGAGATCAGGAGTCGCACCCTGGCTGATTTTTGCCCTTTTTAGCTTTAGGATGCTGAGGCCAATTGTAGAAACCTTACTTCCATCCCTTGTAAGATCAGCTAACAAACTAGCAATTGAACCTGGGCCTGTCTGGTCTAGTATGGGTCAGCTACTCTCTTTGCTGTGTCATCGGGAAACCTCCAATATATCTCTATCTCTATCTCTATCTAATATATATCCAATTAAAGAACATTTGTCTGTAGTTTTCTTTCACTGTTCTGCCTACCTTCCCTAATCTCTCTCATTTAAAATTTTAACATAGGTTAAAATTGCCTGGTCTTCTGTGCCTCTACTGACATGATCCACTTTAGAGGTGGGGCCATAATCTCTCTCAAATTCGGTTTGGCATTTTTTTATTTGTTTACGGAATCTGGGCGAAGCTGGTAGGGCTGCATTTCTTGCCTGTTTCCATTTTCCCTGAGAAGGTGGTGGAGGTGGACCTTTTTGAACAGCTACAGCCCTTGTGGTGATTGTGTCCCTACGATAGTGTGAGGTAGGGATTCTGAAAGAACAGCGATACATGTCCAAGTCAGGATGCTGTGTTATTTGGAGCAGAGCTTGGGGGTGACCGTGTTATCATATATTGTTATTCTTGTCCTTTGGGAAGGCAGCCGCTGCCAAAATAAGACACTTCCAGATTCCCCATAAAACTTGACAACACTTTTATAAAAAATTATATAGAAATCCAAGATCACTCCAGGTATGTCATTACACTAATACATCTTTGACTTCAGTAACTCCTCATACTTATGCTATGCCCAGCTAAACTTTGTTATACTTAATGGTGATTATTATTTCATACAGACTAATATTGCCTCACTCAGAAGAACTTGCTTGTTTACTGTTGGAGAATATTAGCATTTATTCTGAAAATGTTAACTTTGAACACATTTAAACTCTCTATATACATTTAGAATATTTGTTTATCGATGCATTGAATCCAATGGGTTATTTCTAATTATAATAGTGAGCATGGAGTCTTGTCTTTGAGCAGTATGTGTAGCTGTAATAAAATTTGAATTTTAAGACCTAAAATGCAGGAACTATTTGAAATCTCAATGAATTTCTGTGTTTTTTATGTGTAGTTGCACAATTGGGGGTTGAGTTTCTGCGGAGGGTCCGCTGTAACTTGGCAAAACTCCAGAAGAGCATGTGCACGTCGATTTTCTGAGGTTTCCGTGGCTCTTCTGTTGAAGTTAGAAGAAACCCCATGGAAATAAACCCCATGGAAATTCACCCCCTTAGTATCTAGTTGATTTTCATTTTGACAACGTTGAAAATATTATTCTAACATTCAAAAAATGTGTTTATTGGCTACTTCTATCCTTTAACTGCACATGACATTATTTTGTTTTGAAAGGGACGGTAGAAACAGCAAGTAAACACTTCCAAACCTATAAAAATTGATGTGTATTTTTCAAATTCTTTCAATTCAGTAGTATATAACCCTGTACAGGACAGTACATTCAGTGGGCAGTAGAAGCATTGCACAGAGGATCAAAAGTGCTGTTAAGAGGAAGCTGCTGTTGGTTAAATTATTTAATCCAGTTTCTTGAGGCTTGAAGAAAGAAATGTGAGCCAAGTTATTTTAATTCTGTGACTACTCTACAAGGAGGAAGTTTAAATTATTGTACTGTCTGCATTTAATCACTATTTTCATTTCTATGGCATAAAGTTGCTTCAGTAGACTATTAGTAGACTTAAGTGCAATTTCCTACAATCTGCTACTCTTTTCGGTAATGGACGTGCTGGGAACTTTATTTGTTTCAGTGGTTGTATGTGCAGCCTCTGAAGCAACACCTCCAGTATATTAAAATATTCTAATTGGATTTTCATTAATTGAGAAATTTCTTTCATTACTTTTTGGGTTCTATTTATTTCCCATGAACTCCCATTTTCAAACCTGTAGCTACAATACTCTCCATCTTTTAATTTATATGTCAACTCAAAAAAAAAAAGGCTAAGTGGTCAATAAACTTGATTGTTTTCTTCCTATCTCAAACTCTTGATTCCTTTCACAAATGGATTTGTGGAAAATATGTCAATATCTGTCATTTTCTTGAGCACTGAATGGTCATTTGAAGAACAAAACTTATTTTTTTCCGAAGTTATTACATGCCTGCTTCTTAAACCCCTGGGATGGAATTTTACTCCTTAGTCAGTTGCGGTAGCAAATTTTGGAAATGGAAATCATGTGTATCCAGAAGATCACCTGCAAATGGAACAGCTTTAACTAATGCATATACCAGTGTTTAAAAGAAATACTTACATTCATGTAGAATCGTATCACGTCTGTCAGCAATACATCAAAGGACTTCACATATATTAAATTAATTTGAAGTGTAGAGACGGTTATGTAGGCAAAAGTAGCACAGCAAGATCCCATAAACAGCAGTAAGATGAACGATCAGTTCATTGTTATTGTTAGCGTTGTTTGAGGAAAGAATGTTAGCCAAGACACTGGGCGAACTCCCTACTCTTCTTCAACTTGTGCTCCAAGTGGATTGTTTTTTAATTGAACCACCAGAAATGGCAGACGAGGCCTCAGTTTAATTTCTTGTCTGGAGGACAGCACTTCTGACCATACAGTCCTCCCTCAGTATTGGACGAATGCTTAGATTATGTGTTGAACTCTTGGAGTAGGGCTTAAACTGACAACTTTCTAACTCGGGCGAGTGTTTTTAACTGAGCCACGCTCTGTAAATCTAGTCACCCAACTCCTATAAAAGGACTAAAGCCACTGAGGTGCCAGTGGGCCATCATCTGACTAGCATTAACTTCTACTATTTTGAGTCTTTCCATGGGCTACTTGCACTTTTATTTCAACAGGCAAAGGTCATTTTTTGTCTCTCCTGGCTTGGGGGGGTGAGGGTGAGTTGTGTGAAGTGTCTAGTTCTGATGCTCCAGCCATCATGGTGTGTGGGGCAGGCTTGATGGACCAGCTGATCTTTTCCTGCCTGTCAATTTCATGTGTTATGGCAAGTCAGTTTCTACTAATTATTTAGCTGTAATTGCCACACACAGCACTAAACACAAGCATTTGTAGTAATGTATGTCATTAGTGATATAAACTAGCAGTGATATCCCTACATCACACACTTTTTTTAAATTTCCAAAGGAGATTAAGTTTTTTTAAATTTAAACAATATATCCCCTGGTGGTTCAGCTGGTTGTGATGGTAGGTAACTAAGCCATATGGATAAGAAATTTTAAAAACTTGCATTTATATAGCACCTTTCACATCCTCCAAGTGCTTCACGGGGAATTCATTACTTTTGATGTGTAGTCACTTTTGTTTTGTAGGCAAACTTGGCAGTCAATTTTGCACACTGCCAGGTCTCAAACGGTAAATGAGATGAGTAACCAATTAATCTAGTTTGGCAGTACTGGTTGAGGGATGAATGTTAGTCAGGCCACCAGGAGAATTCCCTGCTCCACATGAACAGGCAAGCAGGGCATTGATTTAACATCTCATTTGAAAGAAGGAAGTTTCTTGGTGCTATCGCCAGTTGGTGCTGAGTTAGCTTAGTTCGACCATGGTACCAGTAGGGGCACGGCAATCAACTTACTCCCTGTAACTCCACTGGTCAGGCAGGCAGCTTGATGCCTCAAGGTACCCGCTCCATTAGATTGTAAAGAGTCCAATTGGAGACTGGTTCCCTCATTTATTGGGGGAAAAAGATTACTGTTACAAGAAGTTTTTTAACTTGCTCAGTCTTGTTATTAGAAACAGCACAGTAAGTTGTGGTTTTCTGTGAGCTTTGCTATACATTGTACAGAAATTGCACATTACATTAGGGCACACAAAGGTCAATTAATATTCATCAGGGTGGTGGTCCCTGAAACAAAGGTGTTCTTTCCTGTTAATGCAGGCTGGATACAAGGTATTCAGTTCCATTTATCATACATAGACCAAGTGAAAGGATAAACCGTTCTGCCGTCATCAAAAATTGCCAGCATTGTTATTCAGTAGCACCTTGCTGTATAAGATTTCATTCTATTCAATTTGCCCAGCGTGTCGTAGAGACTAAGCAATGTCTCCATTCTCCACTAAAGCATTCTAAGCAATTGATAAACTCTGGCTTCTGATCTGAGGTAATTGAGATGTAGCCATCTTTTGCCTTCCTTAAATGATGCCAGATTGTATTTCCCCAGGTAGAAAGTCAGCTTTAGTATCACGACCAAGAGCAACAGAGCTGGTTTTTTTTTAAGTCAATGCTCGGCTTGCTAGGTAGTTAGGTTTACTTTAAGCTCAATCTAACCCATGTTTAAAATCTCTGCTGCGAGAGTAAGTGAGCATTGTCTTTGATTTACCAAAGAGAGTAAAAAAATATATATCTCACTGTTTGCTGTTCATTTATCTACTTCATGTAAGTAAAACAACTTGCTGGTCCAAAGTTTGTGTTTTGATTTGGTAGAATATGTATCCAAACTGCTGTTTAAAGATAATCTATCATATGATATGTTCCAGTAGCCAATGTACAGAGTAAAGATTGTTACAATCCCTAGATCTTGCTACAGTTTAGATGTTGGACAGTAAACTGTGTATTCCAAATCATAGGGGAGCAGGGCCTACTTAACAGGAGTGACTGGTGAGGCTGAACCGGAGAAATTATCTAGCATAAAATCCCACAAACATGACCAGTTACACTTGACATTTGAATCATGTAGTCCATAGGGCCAGGTTAGGAAACCTAATCTAATTAGTTTCTGAGCATAAACAAATGATATGCTGCTTGCCATTCAGACTAAAAAAAAAGCAGCATCCTGTAACCAAACTGAACAAAAATGGCTTGTATAAATGTTAAACATTTTAAGCATCTGTTTCAAAGTGTACTGTAATTTATTAAAATAGTGCAATACATAATATGGTGGATCTTATAAAATGAAATAATTTTAAAACATAATTCAAATGCAGGATTACCATAAAATTATGATGATTGTTGAGGTCATATTGTCTTTCACTGCATTTTACTTTGTTTTGTAACTAGTCCCTCTGTGCTTTTTTTTAAATTCTCAGATTCAGATTTAGAAACAAAATCGTTACAAGAACTTCTTTCTGGCATTACTAAGCCTGTGGTAAGTAACCTCGAGAATAGAGAGCCTCTTTTTAAATAAAAACTCGGAATTGGTGCTGCATGATGGCTGACTGAATAATGTGCCGTGCACACAAACCACAGTAGACCCAGGATCAATCCCTGGTTTGTGCTTTGATCATTGGTTCTAATGGTGCTGCAGTTGTCTTCAATGTTCCTGGGTTAGGAAATGGAAAGGTTCCCACATCTGCCTGCTATCCTGTCTCCTCTCTCTGTGTGTGTGTGTGTGTGTGTGTGTGTGTGTGTGTGTGTGTCATTCCCTCTCAAGTGCTGCCCCCTTTTCTCTTTCAAAATTGCTGTCATCACCTCTTTCTCAAAAAAAAATACCACCCTTGACCCTTCTGTCCTTGCAAACTTCCACCCCATCTCCTTTCCTCGCCCAAGTCTCTGAAGGTGTTGTCATCTCCCAAATCCATGCCCATCTTCCGCAACAAAATGTTTAAACTCTCAAATCAGGTTTATGTCCTTGTCACAGCACTGAAACGGCCTGAATCATAATCACAAATGACATCCTTTGTGACTGTGGTGCATTATCCCTCCTAAACCTCTCTGCAGCCTTTGACAGTCGACAACACCATCTTCTTCCATCACCTCTCTGTTGTCCAGCACAGTGGGACTATCCTTGATTTGTTCCACTCTTTCCTATCCAATCATAGTCAGAGCATCTCTAACAATAGCTTCTCATCCTGCCCTTGCAGTGTTAATTCAAGACTTCTTCAAGGATCTATCCTTGGACCCCTCCTCTTCCTCATCTACATGCTGCTCCTTGGCAACATCATCCGAAGACATGAGGACGTCTTCCGCGTGTACGCTGATAACACCCAGTTCTTCCTCTCCACCGCCTGTTTCAATCCCTACACTGCTTTGTTGTCAGACTACTTGTCCTACATCCAGTCTTGGATGAAATGCAGTTTCCTTCAGTTAAACGTTGGTAAGACCTAAGCTATAGTTTTCATCCTTATCGCAAACTCCGTTCTTTTACCTCCGATTCCATGCCCCTCCCCTGCCACTATAGAATCATAGAAACATAGAAAATAGGTGCAGGAGTAGACCATTCGGTCCTTCGAGCCTGCACCGCCATTCAATGCGTTCATGGCTGAACATGCTACCTCAGTACCCCATTCCTGCTTTCTCGCCATACCCCTTGATCCCCTTAGTTGTGAGTGTTATATCTAACTCCCTTTTGAATATATTTAGCGAACTGGCCTCAACAACCTTCTGTGGAAGAGAATTCCATAGATTCACCACTCTCTGGGTGAAGAAGTTCCTCCTCAGCTCAGTCCTAAATGGCTTCCCCTTAATCCTTAGACTGTGACCCCTGGTTCTAGTTTTCCCTACCATTGGGAACATTCTGCCTGCATCTAATTTGTCTAAACCAGTCAGGATTTTAAATGTCTCTATAAGATCCCCCCTCATTCTTCTGAACTCCAGAGGATACAAGTTCAGTTGACCCAATCTTTCTTGATATGTCAGTCCGGCCATCCCAGGAATCAATCTAGTGAACCTTCGCTGCACTCCCTCAATAGCAAGAATGTCCTTCCTTAAGTTAGGAGACCAAAACTGCGCACAATACTCCAGGTGTGGCCTCACCAAGGCCCTGTACAACTGCAGCATCACCTCCCTACTCCTGTACTCAAATCGCCTTACTATGAAGGCCATCATTCCGTTTGCTTTCTTGACTGCCTGCTGCACTTGCATTCCCACCTTCAGTGACTGATGTACCATGATGCCCAGGTCTCGTTGCACCTCCCCTTTCCCTAATCTGCCACCATTCAGGTAATATTCCGCCTCTCTCTTTTTACCACCAAAGTGGATAACCTCACATTTATCCACATTGTACTTCATCTGCCATACATTTGCCCATTCACCCAACCTGTCCAAGTCACTCTGTAGCCTCCTAGCATCCTCCTCATTGTTCACACTGCCTCACAATTTAGTGTCATCCGCAAATTTGGAGATATTACATTTAATCCCTTCGTCCAAATCATTAATATATAATGTAAACAGCTGGGGTCCCAGCACCGAACCCTGCGGTACCCCGCTGGTCACTGCCTGCCATTCTGAAAAGTACCCATTTACTCCTACTCTTTGTTTCCTGTGTGCCAACCAGTTTTCAATCCACGTCAACACATTACCCCCAATCCCATGTGCTTTAACTTTGCTCACCAATCTCTTGTGTGGGACCTTGTCGAAGGCCTTCTGAAAGTCCAAATACACCACATCTACTGGTTCCCCCCTGTCCACCCTATTGGAAACATCCTCAAAAAATTCCAGAAGATTTGTCAAGCATGATTTCCCTTTCACAAATCCATGCTGACTTGGACCTATCATGTCGCCACTTTCCAAATGGTCTGTTATGACATCTTTAATAATTGCTTCCATCATTTTACCCACGACCGATGTCAGGCTGACCGGTCTATAATTCCCTGCTTTCTCCCTCCCTCCTTTTTTAAAAAGAGGGGTTACATTGGCCACCCTCCACTCCATCGGAACTGATCCAGAGTCTAAGGAATGTTGGAAAATGATCGTCAATGCATCCACTATTTCCAAGGCCACCTCCTTAAGTACTCTGGGATGCAGACCATCAGGCCCCGGGGATTTTTCAGCCTTCAGTCCCATCAATTTCCCCAATACCTTTTCCCGACTAATAAGGATTTCCCTCAGCTCCTCCCTCTTACCAGATCCTCTGACCCCTTTTATTTCCGGCAGGTTGTGTGTGTCCTCCACAGTAAACACCGAACCAAAGTACTTGTTCAATTGATCTTCCATTTCCTTGTTCCCCATTACGACTTCCCCTGTTTCCGACTGCAGGGGACCTACGTTTGTTTTTACTAACCTCTTTCTTTTTACATATTTATAGAAGCTTTTGCAGTCCATTTTAATGTTCTCTGCAAGCTTCCTTTCATATTTTATTTTCCCTGCCCTAATCAAACCCTTCGTCCTCCTCTGCTGAGTTTTGAAGTTCTCCCAGTCCCCGGGTTTGCTGCTACTTCTGGCCAATTTGTATGCAACTTCCTTGGTTTTAATACTATCCCTGATTTCCCTTGTTAGCCATGGTTGAGCCACCTTCCCTTTTTTATTTTTACGCCAGACCGGGATGTACAATTGTTGTAGTTCATCCATGCGATCTCTAAATGTCTGCCATTGCCCTTCCACTGATAGCCCCTTAAATATCGCTTGCCAATTTAACCTCGCCAATTCACGCCTCATACCCTCAAAGTTGCCCTTATTTAAGTTCTGGACCATGGTCTCTGACTTAACTGTTTCCTTCTCCATCCTAATGTAGAACTCCACCATACTATGGTCACTCTTCCCCAGGGGGCCTCGTACCACAAGATTGCTGATTAGTCCTTCCTCATTACACAACACCCAGTCCAGGATGGCCTCCCCTCGAGTTGGTTCCTCAACATATTGGTTTAGGAAACCATCCCTTAAACACTCCAGGAAATCCTCCTCCACCGTATTGCTTCCAGTTTGAGTAGCCCAATCTATATGCATATTAAAGTCACCCATGATAACTGCCGTGCCTTTTTTGCACGCACCTCTGATTTCCTGTTTCATACCCTCCCCCACCTCACTACTGCTGTTTGGAGGTCTGTACACAACTCCCACTAACGTTTTCTGCCCTTTGGTGTTCTGCAGCTCAACCCATATTGATTCCACATCCTCCAAGCTGATGTCCTTCCTAGCTATTGCATTAATCTCCTCTTTAACCAGCAATGCTACCCCACCCCCTTTTCCTTTTATTCTATCCTTTCTGAATGTTGAATACCCCTGGATGTTCAGTTCCCAGCCTTGATTGTTCTGGAGCCACGTCTCTGTAATCCCAATCACATCGTATCCGTTAACATCTATTTGCACAGTCAATTCATCCACCTTATTACGGATACTCCTTGCATTAAGACACAGAGCCTTTAGGCTTGTTTTATTAACATCCTTTGTCCTTTTAGACTTATGATTTAGTATGGCCCTTTGTGTTTCTTGCCTTTGTTTACTCGGCCTTCCCCTATTGTTTCTCACCCTTCTAACATTTGTTTCTGACTGCATATTACTTCCCCCTGTTTCGCTACATAGGTTCCCATTCCCCTGCCATATTAGTTTAAATCCTCCCGAACTGCTTTAGCAAATATTACCCCGAGGACATCGGTTCCAGTCCTGCCCAAGTGCAGACCGTCCCTTTTGTACAGGTCCCACTTCCCCCAGAACTGGTTCCAATGCCTCAGGAATTTGAATCCCTCCCTCCTGCACCACTGCTCAAGCCACGTATTCAATCTCACTATCCTGTTCTCTCTATTCTGATTAGCACGTGGCCCTGGTAGCAATCCAGAGATTACTACCTTAGAGGTCCTACTTTTTAATTTAGCTCCTAGCTCCCTAAATTCTGCTTGTAGGACCTCTTCCCGCTTTTTACCTATATCGTTGGTACCTACATGCACCACGACAGCTGGCTGTTCACCCTCCCTCTTCAGAATGTTCTGCAGCCGCTCCGAGACATCCTTGACCCTTGCACCAGGGAGGCAACATACCATCCTGGAATCTTGGGTTGAACCAGACTATTCGCAAACCTGGCATCCTATTCAACAATGAGATGAGCTTCTGACCCATATCCTTGCCATCACAAAGGACTCCTACTTCAACCTCTAACATCGCTTGTCTCTGCTCCTGCCTCAGCCGATCTGCCGCTGATGCCTTCCCCCAACACCTCATTTAAATTTCTCATTCTCGTGTTTAATTCCTTCATGGCCTTGCTCTGCCCTGTCTCTCTAATCTCCTCCAGCCCTACAATTTCTCTGAAAACTGGTTTCTTGTACATCTCTTTCTCTTCCCCCCCCCCCCCCCCCCCCCCCCCCTTCACCCCACCGTTAACGGGCCCTACACTCTGGAATTTCCTCTCTAAACTCTCTGCCTCTCCACCTCCTTTTCTTTGATTGAGCTTTTGGTCACCTAATTATCTCCTCCTTTGGTTCTGCATTTCTGTTTGATTATGCCTCAATTAAGTGCCTGGGACATTTTTCTATATTAAAGGCGCTATATAAATGCAACTTGTTGCCGACTGTCCGTGCTGTAGAAGCTACTATCCTGTTAAGTTTGCATGCCCATTTTTAATCATGCTTGTGATTTCAGGTATCTGAAATTAAAGGAAAATCAGCTGTCTTGTCCTGGACTCCACCCTCCAGTTCAGTGGAGGGGGAAGATAATGCTGATCAGTTACCAGCAAGCTGCAGTTATGAAGTTGAAATATCAAATAGTGGAAAAAGTGGGAAATTCAAAGTGGTTTATAAGTAAGTGTGTTGGTTTGATTCTTTCTGTTCACTTGTTTTCATTTTATTGTGTGCTGATTAAGATTTCACTTTTGGCACCCAGTGTCGGTGTTGGGGCACTCCCAGGTCAGCTGTAGAAGGCTAAAAACTGCAGACTTAAGCTCACTCCACTCTTGCACAATGCTCGGAAAACCAGACTTTCTATAGCCAAAGAGTGAGATTGTCCATAGTTAAGCACAATTTGGTTGTGCATATTGGGCCCACACCAACTGGGAACTGGGTTGAGAATGCAGTAACCCATTTTGCATAGGAACCCCACAGCTCTGAGCCAGAAGAAATAGATCCTATTAGCTTGGACTAGATTTGAGCCCAGGTGTGAAAGGGCAGTATACTAACCCAAACCATTGCCCAGTTCTATATGCTAAACATCTAATGTTTGAAATCCTAGGTCTTAAGCAAGAAGGCAAAAATAAAAATGTGAAGTTGGACTCCCAGTAGTTCATTTTGTTCTGGTGGCTTTTGCAAATTTTGTTCCGTTTTAAAGCTGATTCAAAAGAGAGCAAATGGGATTTGGTAAGTGACCTAAGTATACATTGTGATCAGCAAAATGTAATAGATACAAGTTGCACCTTGAAAGCTCGAACACTCGCAAATTACGGACACACAGGTTAAGTGCGAGGTGGCAACGGGTGAAAAAATGGGCTTTTGTGTAATGGAGATTTCTTTACCCAGCATCCACAGTGGCAGAGAAACTGCTCTATCCCAGGGATAAAGGGGTTTCTCTGCTGCTATGGATGCTGGGTAAAGAAATCTTTATCCCACAAAAGCTGGGAACTGCACCGGAATGCAAAATGGGGCTTGGGTCGCCAGGGCACTTCCCCTCGATTATTTACGTGGCAATCATAGTATTAAATTTTCCACCGTAGTGCGCCCCTCCCCGCTCCGTGACGTCACCTGACCCCCGCCACAGAGAGCCTCAACTGTGTCAAGCTCAGTCGGGAGGGGGCTGGAGAGTTGGGAATCGTGGGTGTTGACATTTGGGGGGGTGGGGGGTGACTCTGAAATTGGGAGGGGGCTCTGAAATCGGAGGCAGGAAGAGATAGATACTGGGGCATGGTGTCTCGGAGCGAAGAAGGAAGAGATGGACAGGTGATCGAGATGGAAACTAGGAATCGGGAGATTGGAGCAAAAATGGTGGCGGGGGGGCACCATCATTCTCTGCAGAGCCAGAAGCAGCAACACCACCATGGAGTGGGAGCAGCACTGAGAGGGGAGCAGCCAGTAAAGTGGAAGAACCAAGGGGGTAGGGAGGAGGAAGGTTCTTAAACTGAGTGCGATTAGACTGTGGGATCCTTCACCACATGTGGCTATTGAGGTCGAGACTAATATTTAATATGAAAGGTAAGGGGATAAATATCTGAAAAGGAGGAATATAAAAGGATCTGGGGTTACAGGAAAGAGCGCCAGCAGCAAGGGCTCAAGGCCTCCTCCTGTGCTGTACTTTCTCAGTTTCCCGTCTTCGCCTACGCACGGGTGGCCTTCTAGTTCTTGGAACTTCTCGCACAACAGTGCAGGCTGCCAACGTAACAGATCCCTGAATCAAGACATCCCTCCCTCAATGGAAAAGGATGACAATGAACTGGGAAACCTAATGAACAAAAAATAGAACTGAAATCGCATCCCGCTGGCAGGGCTCCAGAATTAGGCATGGTCCCAGGTAAGAGCCAAAAAGGGAAAGCATGCTGCAGGAGATGCCCCCAATCCCGAGATATTTGGCTTACCCAGTTTACTGTACATACAATGGCCATTTTGAAAATAAGGACACCTGCAAATAAAGGACACCTGATGCAAGTCCCTTAGCTGTCCCTAATTTACAGGTTTCACTATATTTTCAAAATTATATAAAAAAAATAAAATGCTGGTTTTGTTTGGAAGGAGTTATACAAAACAGTTCATCGTAATTCCTGTGGTATGGTGATAGATGACATTTTTGACATTTACAACTTGGATATGGAATGTTAGGAAAGATGGCTTAGTTATTAACTGTTTCCAACTGGATCAGGAGAAAGAGCAGGGAATTACAATTTAAGATCTGTTTTTTGATTTCAGTGGAGAAGAAACAACAGTTACCATACCTGAACTGCGACCAGCCACGGATTACCACGTTAGGTACAAACCTATTCATTTTTCATGCTATCTTCTACACCCATTGTCATTTAAAATTAACATGTTCATTAATAATGAATCTCCTGATGGATTGATACAAGATAAGAGAGGTTTCTGGTTAGCAAGTTTTTTTTGTAAAAAACGCCAAGAATAAACCACAGAGCACCTGATCATTTATATGGATAGTCCTGCATATCTAACCAAATCTACAATGTTGTAATCTGATCTAGGTTTGGTTAATAAGTGATATTCAAGCAGTTTTCTTCATTTGAACTCTGATACTGGATTAGTCTTAAAACCACTCCTTAGTATCTCATTTCTAATACTGATTTTTCTAATACTCCCTTTCCCCTCAAAAAAAAAATGTGATACAGTTCCATTAGAGGCTATTCTTCATGTGTGAACCAGCTCTGTAATCTTGCTTGGCCATCAGAGATGACCCCAATCCTGTCACCACCCACCATCCAGATATGTGCACTTGCAGTAGACACTGGATCTCAACTTGGAGTGGGAATGTTGGCTGATTTTTTTTTTTCCCTCTGGGACACAGTCTAATTGTGGGACCACGTTGTTGCCATGGCTGAGATTGGGTATTTCAGCAGGGACCAAGCACTAAACCCGAGACATTCCTCTTCAGTATCACTCCATAGGGTACATTAAGCCATGAGGAGAGACCACATATATACAGTTTTTAGTCTGTTTTGCAGCTAAATTCTCAAATGCTTTGTTCATTATATATTACACTACATTCTGGTATTTAACTGGTTAAACCAACTCATCACAAATGCTATCCGTATTAATGAGCGCTGTTACACAAAGATAATTACAAATCTAAACAGGATTAGGTTTGTAATTTGGTTAAGTATGCAATTGCTATACATATGATTCCAGTACAGTCCTACCCACTTGTGTTGAACTCGTTTACGTCACCCTCCCGCTTACATCGACAAGAAAAGTGAAGTCGCAGTCCCTTCTCTGCACACTAATACCAAATGTTTACAGTGTATATCGACACAAACTCTGATACCTTAATGCGACAAAATTTGAAGTACCTAACAGTATTAAAGGCTGCCTATTTATTACCACTTGTCAACAGGCCCTTATCTTCATGTGTGGCACGTGAGTTTGTGTAACATATGCTTATTGCGCCTATAAATTAGCCCTGTTGCAAGTACCAATGTGCAGTGCTGTACAGTGGGCACAGCTTTGATTTGCCTCACAATACTCAGCTACTCATCTGAGCTGTGCCAGAGGCTGACATCTCCTCACAAGGGATATACTGCCTGGAGTTGTATCATGCTGGCCAGAGACAGCGACTAGGCTGCCCACTCACTTACCATAAATCTGGCAGACCTGTGGTTAAAAAAAGTGAGGATTAATTTCTCATCATTTGTCCATCCCAGGCTGATGGATAATGAAAAGTGAATAAATGAACGGAATTTTATCTTCCAATTTATTTTTTTCTTAGCACGGCATCAAAGTTCATATAAATACTATACTATTTGGTAGTGGTTCAGTCAGCAGTAAAGGTGCACTGTATGTTTATAACAAATTAATTATAGAATCACAATGGTTACAGCACGGAAGAAGGCCATTCGGCCCGTCGAGCCTCTGCCGGCTCTCTGCAAGAGCACTTCAGCTAGTCCCACTCTCCTGCCCTTTCCCCGTAGCCCTGCAAATTTATTTTCTTCAGATATTTATCCAACTCCCTTTTGAAAGTTAAGATTGAGTCTGCCTCCACCACCCTTTCAGGCAGTGCATTCCAGATCTTAACCACTCACTGTGTAAAAGAGTTTTTTCTTATGTTGCTTTTGATTCTTTTGCCAATCACCTTAAATCTGTGTCCTCTGGTTCTCGACCCCTCTGCCAATGGGAACAGTTTCCCTCTATCTACTCTATCCAGACCCCTCATGATTTTGAACACCTCTATCAAATCTCTCCTCAATCTTCTCTGCTCCAAGGAGAACAACCCCAGCTTCTCCAGTCTATCAACGTAACTGAAGTCCCTCATTCCTGGAATCATTCTCGTAAATCTTTTCTGCACCCTCTCTAAGGCCTTCACATCCTTCCTAAAGTGTGGTGCCCAGAATTGGACACAATACTCCGGGTGGAGCCAAGCCAGTGTTTTACACAGGTTCATCACACTTGTACTCTATACCTCTATTTATGAAGTCCAAGATCCCGTAAGCCTTTTTAACTGCTTTCTCAACCTGCCCTAACACCTTCAACGATTTGTGCACACATACCCCCAGGTGTCTCTGTTCATGCACCCCCTTCAGGATTGTACCATTTCGTTTATATGTCCTTTCCTCATTCTTTCTACCAAAATGTATCACTTCACACTTTTCTGCGTTAAATTTCATCTGCCACATGTCCGACCATTTCACCAGCCTGTCTGTCTTCCTGAAGTCTATCACTCTCCTCCTCACTGTTCACTATACTTCCAAGTTTTGTATCATCGGCAAGTTTTGAAATTGTGCCCTGTACACCCATGTCCAAGTCATTAATATATATCAAGAAAAACAGTGGTCCTAGAACCGACCCCTGGAGAATACCACTCCTTCAGTCCGAAAAACAACCGTTCTTGAAATCCTACTCATTAGACTAAATTCTCTATTAAGTATGCTCTTGCAGAACTGTCCACATAACGGCTGTGTTTTTGTCTGATAGAGTTGCAGCAATGTGTAATTCTGTGAAAGGGTCTACTTCAGAACCGGCAAGCTTTACCACAGAGATCAGTGAACCTGACTCTCCAGCTCCACCAAAACTAATTAATAGGACCAAAAACAGTCTGAGTTTGCAGTGGAAGGTATGAATTGCTAGAACTATCAGCAAATTATTTTCTGTTGGTTTGATTTCCAGGGCAGTGTTGGGGATGGTCCATTTTTTTTTAAATGGGTGTGGGGTGGGGGGGAGGCGGAGAATAAAATCAGTGGTTTTCAACCTTTCCTATGTGGGGTGTATTCCCTCCAAATATTAATACTCCTGGGGATCTCGTGCAAACATTCCCGGAATCCCCAATCTAATTTTTGAAACATGGTGTAAGCACCCCACAGGAAACAGTGTGATCGTGCAGAAAATATTTGTTATTAGTGTACAACAACAGAAATAATATGCGAGTATGTTAATAAATCCAGTAAAATGCAGAAATCTAATAACACCTTTAAATCTACTGGTTCTAATTTTTGTTGTAGGCACCCAATGACGGTGGTTCTAAAATCTCCAATTACCTTTTAAAATGGGATGAGGTGAGTGTTTTTCTTGTTTTTAAATGACAGTTCTCCTTATAAAAGGGTCAAAGTGTTGTGATACAGATAAAGCTGTAGTGGTAAATTTTCTGTAGCTGGGTATTAAATGACTAAATAAAAATTGACTATAATAAACTTTCTTCATGTAGGGAAGGTATAACTTTTTCAAGGAATGTTACTTTGGACATCAGAAGCAATACAAGCTGACTAAATTGTCCCCGTCTATAGGATATACGTTCAGACTAGCAGCTAAAAACGATATTGGACTGAGGTAAGTAACATCCATTTTGAAATGTGTGAATGGCTTCACTTCACTGGGAAAAGGAAAATCTGATTTAACTGTCATGTATAGTGGAGAACATTTTCCGGGTAGCTGCTGCTGTTTAAAAGTCAGATACTGGAAAGAAGGAACTTGAAGGTATGTGACATCACATGATGCCATATATCACTGTCGCTATCCTCTTTTATAATTGCACCTGCTCATTGCTTACAATGCTGAGTGGGGTAAAGCACAGAAGAGGGGTAAATAGCTGAAAATAGATGAAGAAAGAAGAGAGGGAAGAAACTAGCATGGAGTAAACTGGATTAAGAATAAGGAGTAAGGAAAAGGAGACTGGTTTATGCAGTGGATCAACCCAATTGACCTTTTACCTCTGACATAAGCTTGAATTCAGTCGAGACTGATGGGAACAACTATCCTCTCCTAATTTTAAACTTTCTGGTATGCCGTCCCTCAGCCTTTCTTCCTCTCTTGGTCTTCCTTTAAAAACATTCTCAAAACCCATCTTATTGACATAGACTTCATTCACCTCTCCAAACATCTCTCCCATGGCTCAGTGTCTATTCCTTTTATTATTTAGCTGTAGATGACCTTGGGGAATCTGGTAGTTTAAAAGCGCTATGTAAATGCATGTTGCTATGGCAATATCGCTTTGTTAAGGAGCTGTGAGAATTGTTTGAATAAGGTACCTGAGCGGCAGACTGAGTGTCTTGGAAATCTGACTTAATAGACAGAAGCAGCTCAGCCTCAAATAAATATATGATGAGCTTTCACTCTTTATTTAGTTCACCTAGCTCACTTGGTTGAGCCACCAGTCTAAGTGAAAGTGGTGAGATGGAACTCCATGGAGACCAAGACGTGTTCCACAATTGAACAATCTTGATGATTTCTTACTGTCTCAAAAACTATTTTGAAGTACCAGTGAAAATTGAGGACAATTATTTTTATCTGCTGATTTATTCTTCTATAAAGATTTATGTTGTATAATAAATTCAATTAGTTTTAGTCTCAGCTGCAAAGTCTGTCGTCATGATTTTTCCATCTATCAGAGCAATCGAGTGTATAGTGGCATTTCATAAATTTCTAATGTGTAGCTCAACAGAAAAATTTAACGGTTCACCTTGAGGCACGTTGTCCCACATAAAGTGATGTTTTGGTGGATAGGAAGTGTGGGATTGCCTGTGGAAGCTGACTTTTGCATTGAGCACAAGAGTACTGTGAAGAAGCCCAAATTGTAGTGTCTACAATTCCCAGTGCCTTTTCATGGGATTGCCAAGCATTGTTGACCTGTTCAGCTGCCATGGTACCTGCACTGATTTAATTGTGAACTTCTTGCATTATATTTGAATTGTTTATGTTTTTGGTTCTTCCACCAGTGACTTCAGTGAACCAGTACAGTATTACACAGCAGGGAGTGTTCCAGCTGCCCCAGCTCCCCCTCGGCTAATTCGGGCAGGTGTCACATGGATGTCGTTGGAGTGGAGTAGACCTAGTGGTGTTTCATATGATGAATCCATTACATATATCCTGGAAATGGAAGATGAGAGTTCAGTAAGAAATATTTTAACAAACTGATTATATTAAAAAGTAATTTTAGTCCAATTGGGAAAGTGTGATATGGGCATTTAACAATATTGAACCAGATTCAGTACATTGGGTTGACTGTGGGCATTAGCAAGAGGCAATGTTGTGAAATTATTGGGTTTTCTAACAGTAGCTACACTGTAGGACAGAGTATAAATCAAGAAATAATGGGGGCTTGTAAGAAAGGTACTGTAATAATTGTGGGTGATTTTAATCTTCATATAGATTGGACAAATCAAATTGGCAAAGGTAGCCTTGAGGACAAGTTCATAGAGTGTATTCAGGACAGTTTCTTAGAGCAATACATTGAGGAACCAACCAGGGAACAAGCTATTTTAGATCTGGTAATGTGTAGTGAGACAGGATTAATTAATGATCTCATAGTAAAGGATCCTCTCGGGAAGAGTGATCATATGATAGAATTTCACATTCAGTTTGAGGGTGAGAAACTTGGGTCTGAAACTAGTGTCTTAAACTTAAATAAAGGCAATTAAAGAACAAGGGAACATAATTTTAAAATTAGAGCTAGAACATTTAGGAGAGAAATCAGGAAGCACTTTTTTACGCAACGGGTAGTAGAAATCTGGAAATCTCTTCGCCCAAAAGGCTGTAGATTCTGGGTCAATTGGAGCTTTCAGGACTGAGATCGCTAAAGTTTTGTTAGGTAAGGGTATCAAGGGATATGGAGCAAAGGCGGGTACATGGAGTTGAAGTACAGCTCGGCCATGATCTAATTGAATGGTGCAGCAGACTCGAGGGGCTGAATGGTCTATTCTTCCTATACTCCTTGTAATTTTCATAATATTTACAGTTGACAGTTCCATCAGTTATTTGCCTAACCACAAGAGGGAAACTCATATTAATCACCAGAGTTTATATTTCTGCAGGAGAGGGAGGAATTTTTTTTTGCTGTATTGTAAATATTAATTTGTCTTGTACAAAGAAAATGGGCACAAGTTTGGCACATGGAAATTGCTAACCTCTGGTCAATTATGGACAGCACATTTTCAAAAGGCAAACTATCCCAGTTGAAATTCACATCCCAGTGGAGGAAATGTGATTATTTCTGATTTGTTAAGCATTGTTATTTTTGGCTAGTTATTGTAAGTCACATGGGTAAAAGAGGAGGGAATTAGGACTATTCTGCAAGAAGATTTTATTTTTGCAAGTTACTGTTGTGACGTACAAACTGCAAGCTTAACTTGTAAAATTATTTGTAACTACATTTTTTAAAATATGTTATAGGGTTATGGTTTTAAGGCTAAACACAATGGAGATGAGCTCGCTTGCACTTTAAAAAATCTCAGACGGAGTACCTCCTTCAATTTCAGAGTAAGTGCTATTTGCTTGTTCAAGTCTTGTTTTTATTTTTATTTTAACACCACTCGCAATGCCCTTTGAATTATCCGATTCAGATCATAAAAAGTATTAGTTCCCAAGTGAGGAAGGAAAATAATCAACCAGGGCGCCTACTTAGTGTTATCCAGTGACCCCCGTTGGAAAGTGTGTGGATGTTGTATCAGTCCTGGCTGTGATGCCTACTGTATTTGAATAGACTGAGACTTGCTGAGGCTGAAGTATCATGAATGGTCACTTCAGTGAGATATTGAAGGGTAGCTGTTTACCTGGAATTTCAGGAGTAGAAGGGATGAGAACTTGACGGGGCAGGTGGTAATGGCTCTTTGATGCTCTTGGTGTTGCTCTGTCTTCTCTTCCATGCCTAGTGGCACATGAGGCTGTTTTTACATCCAGCAGACTGTGCTGCGGGCTGTTTCTGTAACAAAGTCCCTTTTTTTTTTAAACATGAACAGATCAGCCGCCTGACTCTGAACTCCCTAACAGGAGACCTGGCTAGAGGCGATGGGGAGTCGCCACTCCACTCCAATCTGACGCAAGTTCCCCGCTGGATGCCAAGCCAGTATTCAGGGGCCGGAGTTCTCCTCTCCTGCTTGCCAGGGCTGGGGTGGGGGGGCACTCCACTCCACTCCCATTGGACACAAGTTCCCCGCTGGATGCCAACCCAGTATTAAGAGACTGAAACTCTCGTCTCCACTCGCTGGCCAGTAGTCTTTATAGTGTATCAAAATTATTAGTTCAAAAGAATTGCTGGAAGTAGCGTTTTATCACAATTATAGATTTGATCTGTCACTATGGGGATAAATGAGCTGTGTACGGAAGTGTCATTTTCTTTGTTTTTTGCATGCTGTTACAAAAGTCTCTTGTTTTCAGTCTTTAAGCGTTAACTTGATTATCTTTTCTTTAATATGCAGGTCTTTGCCTGTAATAGTGAAGGCAAAAGTAACCCTAGTGAGGTTGTGGAATATTACACGTGTCCAGATATGCCTGGACCACCCAGTAAACCAGCTATAAAGGGAAAAGTTCATGCCTACAGTATAAAGGTTATGTGGGGTAAGCCACATTTGATGCGTTAATTGAGTCCATTGTGAAAGAAACTCATTACAATGATCTCCTCTAATTAAAATTGTTTTTTTTTCCAAACTGCGTGGCTTTTATTGAATTATGTGCATGCAGCCAATCTGCATTGGTAGTAGGTGGGGAAGTGTGTGTCACATATGTAAATAATTTCCAAAAAAAAGGATGAGCCACTGTTAGTTGACAGATATTAATTGCATGACGTGCTGCTGAAGTGGCAGGAGAGCCAAGAATGAACCAGTAATGAGCAAGTTGGAAAACTACCAATGAGGAGCGGGCAGATAATTGTAAATAAAATTGCACAAAATAATTGTTTTTAAAAATGTTTATGGCCACCATTTTATTTTTTTCAGTTACTTAAGGGCATAGTGACAAAGATTTGTACACAAACACACACAAATTTGAACAATTCACAAAACTATCTTTAAATTTATCCATAAAAATTCCCTTCCCTCCTGGAAATGTGTCATTGATTTTTCCCTCCAGAAGCCTAATCTCTCTCGAGGCCTGGAGCTAGAGTTTTGCTCCTTTCTTGGAGCTTGCTTTGTGCAGTTTGGACTACAGTCCTGATATTTCTTTCGGTCTTCATGCATGTGTGATGAATTAAACATTACACTTTTAAGTTTTGTCATTCTTTAATTTTTAGATATTTTGTAATGTATCTTAGTTAGAGCAGCTGCAATTCTTGTATAAATGCTTTCATACACTTACAAAGTTTATTTCACTGAGATTTACTGTTTTCCTACCTTATAGTTATTCACAGTTTTCTAATTTTTCATGCTACAGAAAAATCAATAGATGGCCTGTTGCCACTGCAGCTGTTGGCTGCTGACTGTGTATAGAAAACATGAAGGAAGCACTAGAAGCCTCAAATGAGGCAGTAAATAAATGTTATGCTGTTTACATGCTCAGATATATTATTTCATCGCCTCATCTTTGATATTTTCCTGATTTGTTTACTCTCCTAAAAATTAAATGGCCTCAGAGCTGCTCGCTGCTCACTCTGATTGATTTTCATTTTTTTAAATCAGTATTTTCCCTGCTTCGGTTTTGTCAGGTGAGATGTGGAATTTTTTTTTTTTTGCCCCTTTTTAATATTATACAACTCTTCCGTCTAATGCACATTTCCTGTGACATTCACACCTTCTACCACTCATGCTTTTGATGTTACACTTGAGCATGTCCTCCAAGAAACCCACAGAAATCTGCTAGTTCGTAACAACAGTAATCTCCTGTGTGGTTCCCCACATAAGTGAGAGGATGTAATCTTTTACTTTGAGTGGTATTTGTTACTGTACCTGAGACACTGATTTGTGGGAACGAGTTACTTTTTTTAATGGGTGTAGGAAAATTACATGGGTTGGAAAAGTCTTAAGTATTTGTAAGGAAAGTATTCAGGATTTAAAAGATTTGGAGGCAGATGTTCAGGAACAAAAGTAGTGGGGATTGGGGTTCAACGTTTGGGGTCAAATATAGTGGGGATCGGCATTTGGGGTCAAAAATAGCGAGGAATGGGCATGGGGGAAAGCACAGGGGAAGAAAAAGCAATGAATAATGGGGTTCCATTTTTTTTTTAATTCGTGAGGACTGGGATTTAATTACAACAACGGGGATTTAATTACAGTAACATGGCTGGGAATTTAAAAAAAAACTAACTAGTAAGTCAGAGTTTAAAAGAGTGAGGACAAGAATTCAAAAACAAAAAAAAGCTCCACAATGAGGGAAAGGAGGAGAGTATAGAGCAGGATTAGGAATTTAAGAGAAATAGAGCCAAAGAGGCTTAAAAATAGGCCAGGAAATACCAAGAAAAAGTGTGTTGAGCAGGACCAGCAATTAAATAAAAAGAAAATTAGCCAAAGGGGGTGGGGTGCAAAAAAGCAGGGCAGGGAATTAAAATAGAAGCAATCAGAGGCTAAAAGCTTCGCAGAGCTAGGAGTGTTGCAGGAGATGGCAAGATGTGGGTTTGGAAGCTGGCAGCTGTAATCTTGTGGGGCAATGTGGAGGGAACCAGCAAATTTTTGGGGCAGGATAATTCAGGCATTTTAATGTAGCTGGAAGAGGAGTGTGACCAGAGAGTTTGTGTGCAGCCAGAAGCAAAGCCAGGAGGGGAGCAGGGTCTGAGACTTACCCAGACAGGCAAAGTTGCAGTTGATTCCCAGCATTGGGTTGCGCAGACAGCAAAGCAGAAGAGTTGAGAGAAACCAGAGGTGGTGCAATAGCACTACCTACTGTCCGGTGACCTGCAATGACGGCTTTAAAGAACTGACAAATGTGGATGCAGAAGTTTCCCATTATAAAATGTTGACGTAGGGTTTTCCCATTATAAATACAAACCGTGACTCAAAGTGTAACGGGGATTGGGTGTCATATAAAAGACCTTGACTATAACATTTAATAGATATAAAATGTGTGTTAAATATATTTATGTACATACCTGAAATAAGAAGTCGAAAGCAATCAGCAGATAAAATGTTAATACAAGACTCAAATTCTGAAAGGACTGCAGCATTATTGACGTTTGGAGGGAGATTGTGGATAAATTTCCTGAAATTAAACTTCTTTATTTTACCCCAACCTTTAAGTTATGCTATGTACTATTGCAGAGCTATTCATAAAAGGAGGAATAGTACAAATTAACCTTTTATGTTTTATATTTTTTGGTTTACTGCCAAAACCTAAACCGATGGCATAGTCTGTCCAGATAATCTAGTTAAGGGGCTGCTTTGATCAGTCTCGTGGAAGACTTTTAAAAGGAAATATAATTTGTACTATTCTTGCTCAAAAACATTATATTTGATATATCTAATTGTGAAAGGAACATAGCAGAAACTGTAAAAGAAACGTTGTTGATTGAAACAAGAAGCCAACATTTGATGTGTGTGTTTTTGTGTAATACCTGTCAGATAAATGTAAATTTGTGACACACATGACCTGATTTCCCAAGGAAATAGCTCTTCTGAATGTTACAAGTTACTGTCTGAGATTCTAGCTGATGATGTTGGCCTGGCCTTGATGAAACCACCTATGTAGCTGAATACATTAATTATATTAAATTAAACCCAGCTAAGTCCCATGCCTCTTGATAGGGTTGTGTGCTTTTAAAAAGAAATAGACCTGTCAAACACAGTGACCCATGTGGAAGAGCAAGTTCCCGGACTACTGGCTTTTATGGTCAATGTGTTTGAGCAATGCAGTGGGAGAATCCTAGTTACACTGAAATCTTTAGTGATAGTTTAGACAGGTAAAAGAACTGCATTTGTCTTCTAAAGTATTAGTCCTGTTTAAGTCTTCAATTTTTTTTGCTTTTTTTGCAGACCCACCAAAAGATAATGGAGGGTCAGAGATTACCAAGTATGTACTGGAAGTATCAGATGGGTTGAATGGTATGTATATTTATTCATCTTTTACTCCAGGTCTTCTCAAATAAATAAATAAATATATATATATATATAATAGCCTGTAGTGTAAACAGTCCTATTTTGTTTGTCACCGAGTGGTGAAATGTATCATTCAGTTGGTTAAAAGTCATGTTTGACACTTGGTAAATTTGTGTATGGTGCTGATATTGATTAATCCAGCTGTTTTCTTTTTTCCACTTTGACACTGCAGCACTAGTTTCCTTGTTCATCTTCCCCAACTAAAAAAAGGAAACCAAAAGTTTTGATTTCAAGATGGCATTAGAAAGTTATAACTTTTATTTTTGCATGTGTATATTCTAGGTCCTGGGACACGAGCTGTATTAGTACACATTTTGTTGCAGTGTAAAATGCATGTTAACAAATAAAATGCATTCTGCTTAATACTAAAAATGAGTTCTGGCAAATTTGGGAACAAAAACATTTTTGATTTATGAGAGTTAGCAAAGTATGGAGTGGGATACAAATCTGTTTGCATAAAATTGTTTTGAAAATGAAATTAGAAACATTTCTTCATCATTTGTTTATCCCATGACAAATTTTCATGATTCCCCTAGACAGTGTTGCTTTATTTTTGCTTTGCTGCCTGTTGGATATTTAAAAGTTTCAAGACAAATAGATCTAAAAAAAAATGTATATATAAGAGATCATTAATTTAGAAAAATGGAACATACATTTATATATCGTCTTTCACGTCCTCGGGACATTCCAAAGCGCTTAACAGTGAATTAATTACTTTTGACGTATACTTCCTGTTTTGTAACCAAGCACAGCAGCCAATTTGCACATAGTAAGGTCCCACAAACAGCAATGAGATAAGTGACCAGTTAATCTGTTTCGATGGTGTTGGTCGAAGGATAAATATTGGCCAAGACAAAGGGAAAGCTCCCCTGCTCTCCTTGGAATAGTGTCATGTGATCTTTTACATACACTGAGGCCTCGTCTGCAGGCTCAATTGTAACATTTCACCCGAAAGACAATACCGCAGACAGTGCAGCACTCTTTCAGTACTGCATTGAAGTGCCAGCCTGGATTATGTACTAAAGTCCTGGAGTGGGGCTTGAGCCCACAACCTTCTGACTAAGAAACTAATTTTTTGATTGCTAAACTTGAGGGGAGAATTTCCTCGATCTCCCAGAACATCAGCAGGGTCAGGGTGTGCACCTCTGTAATGGAACGTACCTGATTTTCCTCAGCTGAATTCATGGAGAGAAAGCGGCAGGTTCCTTTACAGGCGTGTGCTCTGACCGTCTTGAGTTTCCAATACTGGCTACACTTGGGTGATCCACTGCACCTGGGCTAATGTTCCCTCTAAGCTGCTCTCTGCCGGTCCTGCGCAGCCCGGGACCAGCTTTCCTATGTTAAATTTCATGCACGCGCTAAACTGTGAATGGACCGCGCAGCCCGTTAAAGGGGCCGCGCAACCAAAAAAAAAATTAGGGGGAACATTGGCCTGGGCACACCCAGGAAAACCTCCCCTCTTGTGTTTCACTGTGTGTCAACAGCTTGGCAGCATTGATACTTGTGGTTTGTATGGGATGAGCCACATCTGAAGTTGCAGCTATATGCCATTTTCACTTGGTGCAAAGTGCTTTTGAGTCCACACTGACATAATGCTGGCAGTATACATTTGGAGTCAACTCACAATTTGAATGCACTAAAGATGAACAATGTGAAAACCCCTTCCAGGAAGTTGTTGCACACCATTTATGCTTGGCACTGGCAGGAGTACGATTCTAGTCCAAGCAGGTTTAAGAAGTGTTCATGATGCGGAGATGCCGGTGTTGGACTGGGGTGGACAAAAGTAAGAAGTCGCACAACACCAGGTTATAGTCCAACAGTTTTATTTGAAATCACAAGCTTTCGGAGTGGCTGCTCCTTCAAGTGAAGTGAAGAAATACATAAGAAGTGTTCAGACAGTGTTGGACATCTTGGGCACTTAAACTTAGTATTGGGTCTTTTCAGTATTCTGAGGAAACAAATGCTTCCACCCGTGCTCTCCTAGCATGACAAAAATCGCTGAGGAGCGGAGCTGTGTGTGCGCGCATGTGTGAGTGAGTATAACTGGTGCTGCTGCTGCACTGCGTATTGTGCAGCTACTGCTGTCAGACAAATAGTGCAGTGTCACCGCAGCCTTTGTAACCTTTTGCAGCATTCACTCTTACGTGAAGACCAGTCTTGATCGGAGAAACATAGCGAGCGACAGCGCTCATCAAGGTGTATTTGGCACCTCTTAAAAGATCTGGCCTAGTTTAAAAATGATTAGTCATTTGAGTAACATGCATATACTGTTAATTTGTATTTTTCAGAGAATAAATGGGACATGGTGTACAGTGGACCAGTCAGAGAGCACATCTGTGATCATCTAAATCCTGGTGCATGGTATAGAATGAGGGTTTACTGCATTAGTGTTGGTGGACAAAGCCAGGTAAAAGCAGTTATTCAGTAGTTTATTTTCTTGAAACAGTTTGCTGAACTTTTGAACTCGTAGAGGCAAGGGATTTCAATTTGTGGTACCTATTTGTACGCATCAAGTATGTCCAGGTCATAGAGTACGCACTACTTGAAGAATGAACTCAATCTCCATATATATTGCTTAACTTCACCTCTGAAGAGCGCCACCTGCTGCCTTAGTGTAGATTTACAAGATGTACAATGAAACCCCATTCAAGTACTCGTCACAAGTGAAGCACTCGATTAATGGAACTGAAGATACGTCCTCCACCCTTTGAATAAATAGCTGTCACTAAATCTTATGACTGTTGGACACTAAAATATCAATGCTTAGTCCTTAAGGATCAGAAAAATACTGTGTGGCTAAAATTGAAACTACCCACTCTGAAATTCAGGGGTTCTTGTGAAGATAGTAAATCAGCAGCTCTTTAATTACCTGTTGATGCTCACCTATAGGAAATTAAAGAACTGCAGTTTAGCAATCTACACACATCCCCTACATGCTTGTCGATTTTACAGGTAATAGCTCTGACATCAGATACCTGGTGGCTCAATTGCTATATATTTTTGATATTAGAAAGCTATTCACTGATCTCTAAGCAGAGATTAGGACTGGCTGTGGAGTGGAAAATGAATAAAAATTCATGATGCACATGTCTGCAAAGTTTCCTCCCCACTCCTGCCAGTAGGATTAGCCTGCGCTACAGCAGCTGGTCCATCAGCTGATCTGGTTCGCAGCTTCCCCCATCTATTTTCCTGAAATCTAGCCAGACTTCTACTGGAGGCTTCCCATCTTTGTCTGGGGAGCCAGTATGATTGGGGCTTCAGAGTTCTGTGTCTGAGAGCTTGACATTTATTCACTTGAATTTCCATTGGGCTTATTTTCACATTTTCTCCCAAAGACTTTGAGGTTTTGCTGTATTTTCAAGAACTTTGTTTGACTTTTGTCAAATTTTCTAGCTGCAGGGAGACATGCTTGATTGAGCCTGCTTTCCTGCCAGCCTGCTCAGTGACCCATGCATCCTAGAACATCTTGGAAACGATGGGGTGAGGCGTATTGGTTTACAAGCTGGCTGAAAGTTGAGGCCCCTGCTTCCAATTATGCTGTTCTGAAAGGCATCAGGTGCTACCCATTGGTGATGTCACAGAGCAAGCTGGTGAGGAGGCAGGCACGACTTTGCATGTAGTCAAGAAATTGGCTTTTATTTTTACAGCGAGACAAAATTCTTGGATATATCCTTTTTAAAAACTTAAGTATTCCTTGTGGACTTTTCCCTTTATGTAAGAATTATGAAGCAGTTAGGCCCTAGACCTATGTGCAAAGCACTGAAGACCGTTTGAAATTAAGGAACACCCAGGTATGAATCAGTGCTGCCTACAGACCAATGGGACACCAGTGATATTCTTTGCATTGGAATCTCCTTGTGTTTCCTAGCAACATCTTGTGCCAGTGCAAAGCTCATGGTATAAATAGAGCTGAAAGGTCTTAAGAGTCCACATCAAAACTGCTCCATTAAATTGAAAGATTAGAAAAAAAAATTATATGGAATGTTAAGGAAACTTGAAAAGCTGACTTGAAAGATTCATATATAGTTCATAACTTTGAATTGTAGCCTGGGTAATGCAAGGAAATGATACTGTAATTACCAGTCTTTTTTCCTAAATAAACAGGTATCTGAAATTTTGGCTGTGCAGACTGCAGCTATTCCTCCTGGACCTTGTCAGACCCTTCGACTCTCTGGTAAAGCTAAAGCAAGAGAAATGCCACTCCGATGGGGTAAGAACTTTCCTGTATATGTGATGCACTTCTGCCTACATACCACCTACGTCTCAACCTAATGGTTTCTTTTATTTTTGTTGCAGCGCCACCTGTTGTCGATGGTGGCTCCACGGTCACAGAATACACTGTGGAGATCAGCGAGCCAGGATGGGATGATCGAAGACTTGTCTACCAGGGTCCAGAGCTAGAGTGTACAGTAGGCAGTCTTTTGCCAGGGAAAATGTATAGTTTCTGGGTAAAGGCTGCAAACAAAGTTGGGGTAAGGAGCACATTCGGGTGACTGAAATGTATTATGTAATTATGTGACTGCCAATAACTAGATATGCAAAAACGCATGATATTTTGGGGATTCCATTTTAACATGATTTTAAAAATTGTAGTTTAATGTTTTATCAGAAGTCTGCTTTAGTCACCCGCTCACTCATGTTTAACTTAAAGTATGGATCTGAATTAATATTTCAGTACTGCATGTAATACTGCAGTTTTTTTAATTGTACTCTTTTTTCTGTAAATTGTAAATAAAATGGACAAAAAAAGAAACATTACAAAAAGACAAAACAGCTGAATGTTTAATTCACACTAATGTGTGAATAATGTAAACCTATTCCTTCCAAACTATGTTCATTTTATAATTGAGAGGTCGCACAACACCAGGTTATAGTCCAACAGTTTTATTTGAAATCACAAGCTTTCGGAGCTATCACTCCTTCCTCAGGTGAAGTAAATTGGATACAGAATCGCCAGAGCATATATAGATGGAAAAAAAAGCATGTGTACTTTACAATTGCAGACCAATAAATTAAATCATCCTGACTATCTGCCGAGGTGTGATAAAGTTAATTAAGTCAGCCAGGAAGGTACCACATCAAAAGACATAGCAAGATACAACTGAGACAATGAGGTGTAGTCGCAGGGGTTCCAACGTGTCAAAAGCTACCGTCTGTATGTAAAACGAAAAGCTTTAAAAAAAATTTACTTTTTTACTGGGAAAATTTTTACTTTTTTACTGGGAATCACATCTGTGAACAAGCTAACGACGACTCGAGTCTTTGAATCAAAGACGGACACCTCAGCACTTCACTCTACCGCAAGCCCACGGACAACCTCACGATGCTCCACTTCTCCAGCTTCCACCCTAACCATGTTAAAGAAGCCATCCCCTATGGACAAGCCCTGCGAATACACAGGATCTGCTCAGACGAGGAGGAACGCGATGGACACCTACGGACGCTGAAAAACGCCCTCGTAAGAACGGGATATGACGCTCGACTCATCGATCGACAGTTCCGACGGGCCACAGCGAAAAATCGCATAGACCTCCTCAGAAGGCAAACACGGGACACAACCAACAGGGTACCCTACGTCGTCCAGTACTTCCCCGGAGCGGAGAAACTACGACATGTTCTTCGCAGCCTTCAACATGTCATCGATGACGACAAACACCTCGCTAAGGCCATCCCCACGCCTCCACTACTTGCCTTGAAACAGCCGCCTAACCTCAGAAGTACCATCGTTCGCAGCAAATTACCCAGCTTTCAGGATAACAGCGACCACGACACCACACAACCCTGCCATGGCAAACTCTGCAAGACATGCCAGATCATCAACACAGATACCACCATCACACGTGAGGACACTACCCACCAGGTACATGGTACATACTCATGTGACTCGGCCAACGTTGTCTACCTCATACGTTGCAGGAAAGAATGCACCGCGGCATGGTACATCGGCGAGACCATGCAGACACTGAGACAACGTATGAACGAGCACCGCGCAACAATCGCCAGGCAGGATTGTTACCTCCCAGTCGGGGAACACTTCAGCAGTCAAGGACATTCAGCCTCGGATCTGCGGGTAAGCGTTCTCCAAGGCAACCTTAGAAACACACGACAACGCAAAATCATCGAGCAGAAACTGATAGCCAAGTTCCGCACTCATGAAGACGGTCTCAATCGGGATCTTGGGTTTATGTCACGATACATGACGTGATCCGGACTCGAGTCGTCGTTAGCTTGTTCACAGATGTGATTCCCAGTAAAAAAGTAAAAATTTTCCCAGTAAAAAAGTAAATTTTTTTTAAAGCTTTTCGTTTTACATACAGACGGCAGCTTTTGACACGTTGGAACCCCTGCGACTACACCTCATTGTCTCAGTTGTATCTTGCTATGTCTTTTGATGTGGTACCTTCCTGGCTGACTTAATTAACTTTATCACACCTCGGCAGATAGTCAGGATGATTTAATTTATTGGTCTGCAATTGTAAAGTACACATGCTTTTTTTTCCATCTATATATGCTCTGGCGATTCTGTATCCAATTTACTTCACCTGAGGAAGGAGTGATAGCTCCGAAAGCTTGTGATTTCAAATAAAACTGTTGGACTATAACCTGGTGTTGTGCGACCTCTCAATTTTGTCCACCCCAGTCCAACACCGGCATCTCCGCATTTTATAATTGGCAGGGATTTTTAGTTCATTTTATACGTGAAGGCATGTACAATATTATGATAGAAAATTTGATTCCATAGTACAAAATAAATTTTGAACAGACCATTGCAATGCAATCATGGTATTTCTAAATGTGTGTAAAGCTGTATGTTCCTTGACAGGTTCAATATTTGAAGTCTTTATAAAGTATTATCAAGTCTAAATTCCTATTTGGCAGTTTCAGCATTTGAGACTTCAGTTTCTAAGACAGTTGGTGTTGTGTTTAATTAAGCAATTTGTTATTTGCTCCCTTCTATAGTATGGACCACATTCTGAGAGGTCTGATATCCCCACAGCAGCTGCCCCCCCTGACCAATGCAGCATACCTACAGCCACATGTAAGACAGCCACTTGCGTGCAAGTGAATTGGGAAGTAAGTTTTTTTTTAACATTTAAGTTAGCAAGTTTAGCAGTGTTAAATAGTGAAACAATACAAGGGGATATGTTATTCAATATTTAATAGATGGAGTCCATCAGATATTCCACTGACATAGAAGGTAGGGTACCCCAACAGAGTTATATCATGGCCATCATAGGGAAGACATTTTTCATTACGTTGGCACTTGTTACCTGCCAAAGCTGCCCTATCTACAAGTTGTACTATGAAGTGTATTGCTCAGAGAGACTGATTACTGCCAACCTACAAACCTCAGTTGCGTGCATCACACCCACTCACAGTCAACTCCAAGCGGATGTCCAAAGTCTCTTATATCCCTCTAAATTAGGTCTCAAGCTAACCATTATCCTTTCTCAAGTTGAAGTAGCCCATGTTCTCTCTATGGCATGTTTGTGTTCTGGGAGATATTGCTGTTTTTAATGATTAACAGAGAGCATTGTGCTGCACATATCGCTATCTTTTGTAAAAGTCTAATGGGATAGTTCTTAGGCTGGGGTTGGGAGGTTGAAAGAGTTAAAGTTTTGACAAGTTCTCGTTCTGATCTAAAGATGACTCATTGGTGAATCAATGGGCAAGGCTAGAAAGCATCCAAAATAATAGCTGCAGTAGCATACTACTGCAGGGCTCAGGTATGAAAATGACTTCACCTGGCACTTTTAACATAAAAATTACAATTTCAAGATGATATTTAATCCTCTCAGGACATCTTCAAAGTGTCTGAATAAAACCAGCTGAATCCATTGTGTATGATACATTGGGCCGGATCATGACGGAAAGATAACTGCGTATTAACGATGCACACCCTTATTAATGTGCAATCGGCCAGCAAATTCAGGGGATTAAGAAATACTCCGTGAGTTGCAAATCTCCAGAACTTTCTGGTTGATTTCTGCCATTCCGCCACTTGCTTTGCACAAATGGCATCTCGCTCTTAGCCTCCCCGTTATTTTTAAGAACTTGCTGGATTTGCACATTAATTGCCCATTAAAGTTAAGTCTAAGAATTAATAGTGTTAATACCCTTTCAACGATGCGATAATTGTTAATGCAATGCCAATCCTCTCTGGCCCCAAAAAGGAACAACTTGAACTGTTCAATCATATTCCTGCATGTACTCAATTGTTAGAGATTTGAAAAATGTTTTAATTTTTTTCTTACATTTCCTTTCTGCCTCTTTGCTCTCTCTTTTAATCCAATCTGTCTTTCCCTCTCTTTATTTCTCTTTCTGTACCTGATTTGACTCTAATTCACCCTCCTCCTCTGTCATTCCTCTGTTTCTTAATCCTTAAATCTCACTGGTTAAGGAGATACACTGTTGGTCCCGTTGTTCACTAAGGTCCAAGATGCCCCGTTACCCTTGCCGCACCGTTATCAGCTCGCACTTCCAGCAAGTTGGAGCACAAAAAGATTTCTAGCTAAAGGGTGCAGAACGGTGCTAACTAACGGCATACGCTGCGAGACGCCCTGTTCCAGCAAAATCTGGTCCATTATCTTTGACTGCACTCCTGTTGCTTCTCATTGGTGGTGTGCTGCAGCTCAGTCTGTCACATGCTTAGGCGTATTATTTGGCTTTATTGTAGACACATTGATAAAAATACAGAGGGAGGATTATCTACTGCTGTGAACTATGTTTAAATGGAAAAGCAGAGCAGAGTATTATTCAATTCCCTTGACCTGTCAGGCCAGAACAGAATGTTACCTCATAGTATAAAGGAGGTCTGGGGTGTCCTCAGATGGTAGGTAAATGGGAACGACCCAGGATGACTAGAAAATGCCTGCATACCTTGTGATACATATGAATGCAATCTATCGGTCTATTTCCTTCTTCGGCACAGGGTGTAACAAAATAGAAGTCATAGGGGTGCCTCAAACCCTAAGTCTGTAAGTCCAAAAACATTGAGTGGTGTCTATCTTTGGGCATTTTAGGCTCTAATGAGGTATTGAATAGTTTGAAAAGCTGCAAATTCAGTTTGAAGAGTATTTTCAATAAATGTCTGTTTAATGTTAACATCAAAAATTGCTATGTAGGGTAACATTATACTGAGCAATTGTTTTGTTTTCCTTTCTCCTCAGTGCCCTCCATCTAATGGTTCTGAAGTCATGGAGTTTAGGCTAGAATTTGGAGGAGTGGAAGGTTGCATGCAGATTATTTACTGTGGTCCTGCCCTTAGTTATGAAGTGAAAGCCCTGGCACCTGCGACAACATACTACTGCAGGGTTCAGGTATGAAACGTGACTTCACTGGGCACTTTAACATAAGAATTACAACAAAGGGAGCAGTGTTTCTGCTTTTACACTTATGTAACTGCCACTTTGCCAGTTATTTTGTTCCATTAGTATGTTGTTGAAACAAGCGATGTGCCTTTTTTCTCTTTCCCCCCCCCCCCTGCCGCCTCTCCCAAACCAGGCTGTGAATGCTGCAGGTGCTGGGTACTACAGCGATACTGCCATATGTATGACACCTGCCTCAGTGCCAGCTGCAGTGAATGTACTGCAAGTGATTGATGAAGACCAGCTTGAAATTGTTCTTCCTTCACCATCAACGTGCCTTGCGATTCAGTGGGAGGAGCCTTGCTGCCATGGATCTGAAGTCATTGGTTACAACATAGAGTACGGAGATAAACAGATTGTAGCAGTCAGCACAGTCACAAGTGCCATCATTGAGGATCTGCAACCAGATACAGCATACAGGTACTTGGTTAGACTGAAATGAGCATGTTTTCCAATGCATTCTGTGAACAAATAATAAAATTCAGCGAGTGGTTTTGAAACCAGGTTACAGGCCAGTATCAGCGTGCGATGTGCCCCTTGTATTTTTAGGATACGAGTACAGGCTGTCAACAGTATTGGAGCAGGCCCTTTCAGTCATTCCATTAAAGCCAAAACAAAACCACTACCTCCTGAGCCGCCTCACCTTGAGTGTGCAGTTTTCAGCTACCAGAGCCTTAAGCTTAAGTGGGGAGAAGGTCCCAACAAAGCTTTAACCACGGGTTCAACACAATATACCTTGCAGATGGAGGACAAATTTGGAAGGTAAGTGTGGCTCACTACTCAAACCTATTTTTATTTAAGATAACAAGGATAAAAAATGGAAGGAAAATTGGTCCATGTGTTGAACTCCAGTCCATCATTCCCATTCATTCCAGTTTTATAGATATGTGGTTGAAACACAACATTTTGCAATGATCCAGTTATATGGATCAGGATATAAATTCACTTTACCAACAGAGCCAAGAGGCCTGCTGACCCTACCGGGCCTGCAACTTCTGGCATCCCTACAGAGGAGGTAAGAGTCGCTGGCTGCATCTGGAACCAGACAACTTCACATTGTTACTGACATTACATAGAATCCAGTTTAACAAGCCGAAGCACCACTAATTCTATTAATTTATTGTTTTCACTATAATGTGAGCATGACATCTCCGGCCTTTATCGAGGTTC
Source organism: Squalus acanthias (assembly GCA_030390025.1). Taxonomy (NCBI): domain Eukaryota; kingdom Metazoa; phylum Chordata; class Chondrichthyes; order Squaliformes; family Squalidae; genus Squalus; species Squalus acanthias. The sequence continues at coordinate 96,254,267 of CM059430.1, forward strand.
CTGGAGTAAACTATACTAGCTATTGATCTGAGTGATTTATAAATAAGGTTTTAATTAATGTAGTGATGTGTTTCACATGCTAGAACTAGTTTGTACATCCCTAAGAAAGCATCCATTTCCATTATGTTCACTTAATTTGACCGCCACACTGTTGTGTAGCATGAATACTTTATTGCATGTATAGCTAGTTACTTAATTTAGTGTTGGTGAAGTGAAACAATTTACTTTTAAGGTTAGTGCTTTAGGCTGTTTTTTCTTTACAACTGCTAGAGTATAATGTTACCATTTGCATATCTTTCAGGTTTGTTTCTATGTATAGCGGACCTTGTCATACATATAAAGTCCAGAGACTGAATGAGTCCTCAGCTTACAACTTTAGAATTCAAGCATACAACGATGCTGGGGAAGGACCATTTTCTGAAGTTTACACTTTCACCACAACCAAATCTCCTCCTCCTCCACTTAAAGGTAGATATCCAGTGGAAGGGCTATTTTATCAAATGGGTATTAGATTTTGGAACATTGACTCAGACAAAGTGAAATGATCATGGTTTCTTTGTGAGAAAGTAGTAACCAGAAAACATTTGAATTCCTCTAATACCTAGGTTTTATTCTCATTCTGTTATATCACATGAAGTTTTCTTGCACCCTGGTTTGAAAAAGGACAGTGAATCACTATAGCACATTACAGTCATGATACTTTCCATGTCCTAAGGAAGGCTTTCCTATAAGGTTACTTTTCAAAATATGTCACTACGAATCAGTATTTACTTTTAGGCAATGATGGTGTAGTCAAAGACAGTGAAATAAAGCAAAAATAAATAGTTGGCTTCTGAGCTTGTGCTGCTGCTAATCTTGTGTGCTGCTGGTAGACCAAGTGACTAAAAGGTTACCTTTCTCCATTGTTTGTTAACATCACTTGAACATTTCTGTACATCACACAATTACCACAAGTTAAATACTTGGTTGTGTTTGTGAAAGCAGGAATAATGTCACACAATGTAGCAGAAGAATGCTAAATTGAATTAAAAATAGTTCTATTAAAGAGAGTTGGGCTGCATTGTCACTGAGTTGTATTAGATGAAGAGGGATTATGATGGTGGTTCTGTGTACCACTTTCTCTCCCTCTGTGCTAAATGGTATTTAAACAGTTGACTTGACTAATTCTTACTGAACTTTGAAGGCAGTGAAGTAGTCTTGTTATTCCTCTTTTAGTTATCCTCTGCATAACTAAGGAATAGCCTGGTTGCCTAGTATGGAGCTATCACAGAAGAATTTAAAATGCAGTAACTATCCAGACAAATGCATGATTTCCTTCGTTCCATACCATATAAGTACACCACACCCCAATAATTTCCCCTTGTTGGATCGGACTAATCTTTTGATATGTAAAAGATTCCATATATTGAAATAATGAGAACCTTAAGCTATAGAATTCAAAGTGATATAAATGACAAAAGTGGTATTGCAGATGTCTTGCATAGGGTGGGAATTAGAATTTGGGGAATATATACACGAAGATAAGTAAGTATTTACTACGGATATGCATTTATAAGTAAGTGAGGGTCGGCAGTAGAGGGCACTGTCATTGACATGTGGATCTTCTGGTTGGCCTACCACTTTGCTTTATATTGTAAACAGCTGTGTTGTTTATATTCTTTTCAGCTCCCAGAGTACAAATGTTGGAAGAAAACACTTGTGAAATCACATGGGAAGCACTACAGCCAATGAAAGGGGATGCAATTGTTTACATATTTCAGATTATTGTTGGGAGAGATGCTGAGCAGGTAGAGTTACATTTTTCACATGTATCTATAATAGGTTAAACGTCTTGAATATGCCAACACATCCTGTAAGTGCAACACTTAATGCTTGTAACACTTTTCCCGTTAGTCAAGCTTTCTGTGTCAACCTTGAATTTACTTGAAATTTCCTATTTTCCACAAAGAGCGTGATGTCACTGGGCCACGTGACCATTCGTTACTTAGCTGTGATTGGACAGTTTCCCCCAAGTGACCTAGTCCAGGCTAGTGCTCCCAATTCCATCTCCCAGGTCCATTTGTTTCAGTAAACAAAACCTGTGGTGACCAAGTTAGGATGTGGAAAGAACTTGCAGAAGTATCTTTGAAACTTCTCCAAGTCCTTCATTCCTTAATCTCCTTCAGCAAAAATAATTTGTCAATATTTAACCCAATGTTAAAAACAAATGAGTCAATCAGAGCCCTTAACCAGCTTGCTGAGAATTAAATAAATAAATGGAATTGTCTCGGGTATAAATAAATTCATGAATATTTGTGCTTATAATTTACCTGCTGGCTGAATGGTTTCCTCCTTGCTCCACATAAAATGTATACGGTGTGTATAAATATATAATTAAATCGGGTCCCAACCACAAGAAAGCGGACATAAAAATAAACAATGAATTGATTAAGGGTACTTGACGCGAATTAAATAAATGGTTTTGTCTCTGATGCAAATGAATTCATGAAATCCTCAAGGTTTATGTCATCAGCTGACTGCATGCTTTCTATCGGACTCTCTGAAGTGGCTTATTAATTCAATACAGGCTGTCTCCCGGTAACAAAATTCTCTGAATTTTGCTGTAATTAATTAAACCTTGGAGATTTCATTAGTTTGTTCTGTTGGATAGATAAATGCTCTTTTTTGCATATTGCAACTACATATGGGAGTTAAGAGGACGGCAAAATGGCCAGTATACTGGGAGATCTACCTGTTCTTCTAATACTGCCGTGGGATGCATTTCTGGCATCTGAACTGCTGGAATGGGGAAAAAGGATGTGTTTCATTTTAAACCTTCATAGGTATTGGCACTTCATATACTTGCCACAGACAATCAGCAAATTTCAAGTAAAGCCCAAAGTTAGCAACACACTTGCTAAACTCAGAAATCAGCAGCTCCAATATTAAGAGAGTTGGTCTTAAAATCTGAGTTTCATGGATATGGAGCACTAACTTGGATATAGGGAATGGAGGCAAAGGACAAAGTTTAAAAAAAAATTCTAACCGCTGATAAGTGGCAGAGATTTTAACTTGATCTGTCCAGTGGAGCAGTTAACGGCATGGTGTCCCATAAACTTCATAATAAAATGGATGCTATATATTTAAACATTTAAATAGTTTTAATAAAGGATCCATCACCATTTCTGTAAATTGGCAACAATAATTCAAGTTGTAGAGTTACTAACTGGATCTCAAAGCTGTCATTGATCTCGCTAATTGAATATACCAGTTATTTGATACTCAATTTGATCATTTTTGTTTTAAGATTCTTGGAAAGATTATTTTAGTAAATTATATATATATATTAGTGGTAGTCACAATATTCAGTGTTTCAAACTAGAAATTCTGCTCCAGTGCAATACATGTTTCATTTTCAGAAAGTTGCAAGCAATAGTTTAAAGTCTTTTCCTTTTTAGATTATTTGTAGCTACCGCACAGTCTATTTAACTTTTTCCAACATTGAGCTTTGAAGTGTGTTACATTTTTTTTTATACGCTGTACATTTATAAATATATACTAGTTGATTCCTTGTGGCATTGCACGTAGGGAGTTCAGAAACGTGCAGTGTTGAAAAGTTTTATCTTGTATTGCCAAAGAATATGATCGTGCAACCTGAAACTATGGAAAACCGAAGCGGTTACTATAATATGAGAATTTTTTTTTAATTGGAGAATTTAAGTTACAGCAAAGTGTCATTGGCTTTTTTGACATTATACAATTGCAGTAGGAAAACGCAACCAACAAAGACCATCACAAACCTCATGTATTACCACTTAGACTACAGGTTACTGATGAACACTGCAGCATTGCTAATTAATAGAGTAGGGATACCAGCAAATGAATAAATTAGTACAGCAGTAGGAACAGCAATGAATTTTTAAAAAATGAAGCAGCAGGCACCGGTGCATTAATGAAGAAGCAGGTTAATTAGTGAATTAATAGACCAGTGAGTAGACCAACAAATCAAAAAATAAATGGAGAAGCTGACACGATGAATTAATAAATGAATCAAACATTGGGCAACAACAATTTAATAAATGAATGGAGCAAGGAACACACCAGCAATCATTCAATTAATGGAGCAGCAGGCACGACAATTTAATAAATGACTGGAGCAAGGAACACACCAATAATCATTCAATTCATGGAGCAGCAGCCACACCAACAAATCAATACATTAATGGAGCAGCAGGCAGCGATGAATAAATAAACAATGGAGAAGCAAATATCAGTCGGACTTGCTGTGAGCAATACCATGGGAGATCTACTAGTATATAGATAGATGTACATATTAAGTTCCTAAACCAAATCTGTTTCTGGCTGGCAAAATTAATACATGAGATTTGTGTGTTAACTTGATATTAAGGTTTGAGTTGAAGTGGCTGTGTTGATGTCACTCAATGGAATTGAGTGCTGTGGCTATTGTTGACTAATTCATGGAAACCCTTCATTTCTATCAGCTTTCCGCCATGTCTTGCCTGGCTCAAGAGTGGTTATAGTCCTGTTGAACAAAAAACAAATACATTAACCAAAAAAGTTGATTAAATATGTTTCATTTAGTAAGAGATGAATTGCTTATGTTGCTTTCTGTGTTTAAATCTAGGTGTACAAGGGGCCAGCGACTTCATTCCATTTCACAAACTTTCAGACAAACTGTGAATATAGGTTCAAGGTCTGTGCTGGTCGGCAGTACCAAGATGCTGTTGGAATGCAAGAACTCTATGGACCTTACAGTCCCACTGTGCCATTCTCATCTCAGAGACAAGAATCCGCCTCAAGTAGTACTGAGCCTACCGTAGAGCTCACAAAGGTCAACAAGGAAACCCTAAGTGATGAGCAGTTTGCTGCCCTGATTGTTGCCGGCTTTGCTGTAGTTTCCATTTTGTTTGCTTTCATTATTCAGTACTTTGTAATTAAGTAGAGATTGGAAAACACACTAACGGCTATGTTCGTATCATCTACGATAAAGACTCTGGCTTTTTTCTCTCGGTTCATCATCCAAATTAAACTGATAGTTGGAAATGATTGTATGCTGAGAACATACATTTCCATCCTTGCTGCTGCTGACAGAATGTGAGGCAGTGTTAGCAGAACCCTGTGCACAAGCAAAGCCACAATTCTCATAAAGGGGTCATTCTGAGGCTTCCAAGTCCCGTATCAGCTGCTCTCCGGACAGCTAGGATTGCCTTAGCATTTTAGACCCTCAAGCCAGTGCTGTCCAGCCAGTAGAAGTTTAGGACAAAGGCTTTGTAAAAGGAGCCCTTCTGAAAGAGCTGAGTGAGGTGCAGTAGACACAAGCCAATTTTAAACAATAGTAGGGAACGTGTTGAGACTAGCAAAGGTTTGTACGATCTAGAGCAGAGCTTTATTAGTGGTCATGACTTCAGATGAGCTATGAACTGCTTTAGTGCAAGTTTCTAGTGCATATGGTTTCATTACACAAAAGAAAAGCATAACCACTGCTGGTTGCAGGTAAGCAAATGTGTACTGAACAAAAGTTTGCAGAAATATAGTTTGTATTGTGCAGTTAGTTTGAAATAAAAGGTCCTGCAAATTGCATGACCTGTATACTTAGAGGCGACAGTGTTGGTTCCCAGATTTGCATTTAACTTTTTTTTTCTGGCAATCCATGAAGGCAATTCAGTGCTAATGTGCTTGCAGCAAACTGCAACACTTTGTAGCAAAGCACAAATTTTAATAATGTCTCTTGATTGTAACAGTGCAATATAAAAATTGCAGTTTGTTATAAATGTTTTGCTGTTTGGTTCAAACTGCAAAGTTTTTTTTCCCCAAGACTACATTATCCAGAAACACAGTAAACTGAAAGTTAGTAAGTTTCTTAGTTTTCTCTGTAATAGAAATAGAGGAAAGAGCATAGCCTTTAAAATATGTCCTCCAAGGTATTGTGAATCTCAAAACAAACTTGCAATTTTAGAAGATGATTATCATTTTGCTGAACATGATTTCCAAAATGTTTGAGTACCCAAATGACCATATTCTATGCCATCTTATAGAATGCCAGTATTACATTCCACTACTTTTGCATCAGAGACGGCGCCATTTGGTTTTTAATGATGTGCATATGGAAGAAATCGTGAGTTTTTAAAATTTTCACTTTCAACCAGCTCAGTTGGTTTGTGAAGAAAGAAAGGGCGAGTCATTCTGTGTTGTGAAGTAGCAATTTTCTTTTCTCCTAGGAATTTCATTTATGGTGCAATTCTAGAATAATCTCTCCAAATATATATCTTCCATTTTATATTTTATTTATTGCAGTTAAGAGGTCCAGGAAATTTATGTATGAATGTATTGTTATACTTGTAGCAAGTCTTAACTTAAGTAACAGTTTCTCAATGTAGTGGAAGCCTTGCGTTTGCCCTGTTATTGGAAAATGTGTTTCCATATTCAGATAACTATACAGAGACAAATGTTCGAGTCTTGATAGTCCTGTAGAACGGTTTACATGCTTTTCTTGGTGAACCTGTACTTTCATTTCCAGTTTATTTTTTATTTCTTAAATGAATTGTGGCATGCAGTTAAAATAAAGATTGCCAATAGAGCTTTTTTTTTGTCTGTTTTGCCAAAGGTGATATCTTTTGATTTCCAGCTTTTTTTTTAATGGAATAAGCCACATTGGTGGTGGTTCGCTGATTCGTGGTGGTTGGTTGAAACATTGTCATTTCTACACCTGGGCAAGCTGTGCTTCAGGAAGTAGTCAAAGTATGAAACTGGCAGATTTCTAGACTGGAGTATTTTCATAAACTTATGGTGCCTGATTCTGGATGTTTTAAGTACAATAAAATCACATTGTATAACTGCTTCAACCATTGGCAGTAAGTTGATTACTTACTGGAACTTATTGTACTGGGTACAGTAGTATTTTATGTTGCATAGTTTTTAATAAATATACATTCCAATACGTACCTTAGGTGGCATTAATGTACTAAATATTATTGCTTTCAACTTTATGTATTGTACTATATGGAATCATTCACAGATTCATGTTAAAGCTGCCATTCCTGTGTATGACTAAACTGTAACTATCAAATAGATAATATATTTAATAACTGCCAATAAAATGTAAATTAATTACATAAAATTTAAGTTTTCGTATATCTGTAACTTATTTCAGCCATTGGCAAGTGTTTAGCTTTATATTTCATGTGTCCTGTACTGCTGTGTACTGGCTGCATCTGTTTCCTAAAACTAGACTCTTCTCTTTCAAAAATATGCTTAATTTCTTTTTGACAAATTATGTTTTGGATCATAATTGAACTGCAAACTTAAACTATCAAAAACTTTTTTTTAAAATTCTTCGGAAAGATATTGCCTCTAAGAAATATTCCACCACTGATTTGATTTACTTCCTGAAGTGAGAGAGAATGCCCTATGCCAACACACAAGAGAATTCAAGGGGAGAAATTAACCCCAATGTTCGGGACTGGGGTGGGTATTTTCTTTGATACAAATATTTTGCATATATATGTAGATAATCAAAATTCTTGCATATAGTGTTTGGGACATACGAAATTGACAGGCAGGAAAAGACCGGCTATTTATAAAGTACTGTTTATAAGTCACTTTGCCATTTCGGATAGAAGTTAGCTTAATCAGGCCCGGATTATAATAAATACCCACATATTCAAGAATGACTGCCAAATGCTGCACAATACCCACACCACAATATGTCTGAATTCTGCTCTAAAAAAATTCTAAATGCCTATATATTATTAGTTAAAAGGAATCAAAAAAACCTTTCACATTGGAAAATTGGATCAGGGTTTATCATTTTCTTCTGGGTTTCATATGGCTAAATTAGCTTATCCTACATAACACAGTTTAAAGATATTGGGCTAAAATTTCCCCGGGGGTCTCCCAGTCTCCTGCCGTAACTTCATTAGAAACCCAGAGAAATGTCTTTGGTTGTTGTCTTCAATTCTCTTCCTAGCTTCAGTTAACCCTACCATACACTGCGTATTTTCTTTTGTCTGTTATACTTTACTCCTGGACTTCAGCACATAATCTTGGCTGAAGTTTAGTGCAGAACTGAGTGAGTGCAGCACTGTTGAGGTGCTATCTTTTGGATGAAACATTAAAGTGAGACCCAGTCTGTTAGTTCAAAGGCCTTTTGAGCTTTCTTCTAAAACCTTCTAACCCCTGCTAAAATATTTACTCAACTTCAAGAACTTGCATCCTTTGGGTGAGTGATGTCTGATCTTAAATATTTGAAACCACCATAAAGCAAGTCCCACTTCAACTGAAAATATAAATCGAAGGTCAATTTGGCTAGTTGTATTACTTTCTGAACAACATGATGTATTTATATAGCGCCTTTAACGTCATAAAACGTCCCAAGGTGCTTCACAGGAGTGTTATCAAACAAAATTTCACACCAAGCCACATAAGCTATTAGAGCAAATGACCAAAAGCTTGTTCAAAGAGGTAGGTTTTAAGGAGCATCTTAAAGGAAAGAGAAGCATAGGGAGGGAATGCCAGACCTTTGGGCCTAGGCAACTGACTGCACGCCGCCAGCCACCAATGGTGGAACGATTAAAATCGGAGATGCTCAAGAAGCCAGCATTGGAGGAGTGCAGGGCTGGAGGAGGTTACGCAGATTGGGAGAGGTGAGGCCATGAAGGGATTTGAAAACAAGGGTGAGAATTTTAAAATTGAGGTGTTGCTTAGCTGGGAGTCAATATAAGTCAGCGAGTGCAGGGGTGATGGACAAATGGGACATGGGCAGCAGAGTTTTGGATGACCAAGTTTATGGATGGTAGAAGTTGGGAGGCCAGCCAGGAGTGCGTTGGAATAGTCAAGTTTAGAGATAACAAAGGCATGGATGAGAGTTTCAGCAGCAGATGAGCTGAGACGGGGACGGAGATGGACGAGGATATGGAGGTGCAAATAGGCAGTCTTAGTGATGGTGTGGATATGTGGTTGGAAGCTCATCTTGGCCAAATGCAACACCAAGGATGCAAATAATCTGGTTCAGCCTCAGACAGTTGCCAGGGAGAGCTATGGAGTCGGTGGCTACAGGACCATAGATAATGGCTTCAGTCTTCCCAATATTTAGTTGGAGGAAATTTCTGCTCATTGGATAAGCAGTATGACAAATCCAGGTCAGTGGAGGGGTTGAGAGGAGGTGGTGAGGTAGAGCTGGGTGTCATCAGCATACATGTGGAAACTGGCGTGTTTTTGGATGCGTCATTGAAGTAAACAGACGTGTCTTAAAATCACAGCAGTCAGTAAGCAGGAACTTTAGCAGGAAAGCATAAGAACATGGATCTGAAAGGTTCAATGCACAACACTCTGCCATAAGCCCCCATCTGGCTTCTTGGTTTTAATCCAAAGATCAACATTTAATCCAAGGAAGACATTCTCCTTTATTTAGTCAACACGACCTTCTCTGTGGAGACCTGCAATCCTCCAACAAGGATAAAGAGCAAAGCTGAAGGGAGAATGAAAGACATTTGGTAACTGGAAATAAGGGAAAGATGGAAGAATGGTGACTCGCCTGCAGACTTCGGTTCAGGACCTACATGTCCCTTATCCAGTGGGAATTATGGCATGTTGACCCACAGTGTTGAGGATTAGCTGTTCAAGGTGTGCCATTGCTTCCAGTTTTTAACCTCCCACTTCTATTATGGGCTTTTTTGGTCTGTAATGGGAAGACATGAAGTGCTGACTGTTTCCTGAGGCCTAGCAAAACTTGGTAATTAGCCACTGTGCTTCCCTAAGAGGAGTGCAAGAACAGGCAGCATAGAAATGGGTACTGGAGAAATCTTTTAATGGTTGTACTCACCATTCGTAAAAGGGATGTGTAAGAATAATAAAGCATTGAGCGTGAGTATGTAGCTGATGAAGAGGGAAGTATATGTGTGTGTTAGAGGCATGCCATTGCAAGCTACTCCAACAAGATAAGTGGAGGACTTACCGTAGCAAACTTACTGAGGGTACTGTATTTCTTTCTCCTCTGGGAGGCTGACCTCTTAACGATAAAGCACTGCATTGATCTACTTCGTCACCTTTTCCCAGGCAACCCTGACTACAGCTTGCTGAGGAGGGTTTCTCTCATAACCAACATGCCAGAACCTCCCTCAACATAACCTTCAGGGCTATCTCACTAACTGGAGCTCTCCTGTGAGTTGTTGGACTTCTGGCTCATTTCTAAAAGACTTGCAGCAATTCCAGAACAAAAGCTTTTTTTTCTCTCCAGAACAGGAAGTGTAGGTACAGGTTTATGGTGTTGCACCTACATTTTCTAAAGCTGCAAGAAAATCCTGCCTTCGTGCCCTCTGCACTCCCAGTATGCAATGCAAAGAATGTTGGGAGAGTCCGAGCATCATGGTGGAGCAATGAAAACCGGGGGGGGGGAATTTCATTCGCGGGATGTGAGCGTCGCTGGCAAAGCCAACATTTATTGCCTGCTGTGATTATCTGCACGAACATCTTTGCGTCCTTCTGCACATGCGAGCGGTATTCCAGAGCCGTGCATGTGCGCTGTTTACTGAAGCCACACATGCACAGTACCCAACAGTTGTGGCCTGCACCGTAGGCCACGCTTTCCTCGGCTCCGTAAGAAGGTCACTGGATCTGTCGGAGCCAAGGGGGGAGGCGGGGGTGAAGCGAGATGATTGAAAGGGGGGATTAGAGGGGGTAAGAGAGAGGAGATCGGAGGGGGAAAGAGAGGAGATTGGAGGGGGAGAGAGAGACGAGATTGGAGGGGAGAGAGGAGGTTGAAGGGGGGAGAGGGGCTCAGAATCAGAGGGGAGAAAGAGAGGGGAAAAAGGGAATTGGAGGGGGGAGAAAGAGGGGATCGGAAAGAGATCAGAGGGGGAGAGAGGAGGGAATCGGAGTGGGGAGAGTGAGGAGAGCGGAGGGAGAAAGATGGGGGGAGAGAGACAAAGGGTGGGAGAGAGAAGAGGGGGAGAGAGGATCGAAGGGAGAGAGGATCGAAAGGGGAAGCGAGAGGATCGGAGGGGTGGGGCGAGGAGGTCAGGAACTCGGGGAAGGGGGGCAAAGAGCATGGAGAGCACAGTGGGGATGGGGGAAGAATGTGATCCAGGTCTAAAGTGGGGGGGGGGGGGGATGAGAGCAAGAACGTGATCCAGATGGTAAGACGGATCACGTTCCTGCAACCCCACCCAAAGCCCCATTACACTTGCACCACGTTCTCCCTCTCCTACCCCTAGATCTGGTTTATTTCTTGAAAAGCTCGATGCATGTGTGGCAAGTGACATCATTGGACTGGACAAAATCCGGAAGTCATGACACTGTCACTATTCACTTCATATCCAATAAACCTGTTAACAATCTGTGACCCACACATAATGCCCCAGCTATGAGGGGGGAAGGTCAGGAATGTGGAGGGGAGGGAGGAACTTGGGAAGGGGGAGAAGGTCGAACCCAGGCAGGGGGCGGATAAGGAAGAAGGTCAGGAACTTGGGCGGGGGTAGGTCAGAAACTTGGGGGGTGGGGGGGAGATCAGGAACTTGGGATGGGGAAGAATGTGGGGGGGAGGCCAGGAAATTGTTGGGAGGGAATAGGTCAGAAACGTAGGGTTGGGAGGAAGGTTAGGAACTTGTTGGGGGGCAGGAACTTGTTTGGGGAGGTGAGAGAAGGTCTTAACCCGTGAGGGTGAGCCCTATATGTTCTATGTGAGCTCTGTTCTGTCTGGAGCCTGGCAGTCAGAATGGCTCGAATAACACTTTGCAAAGTACTTGATTACTTAGGCAGGCAGGATCTAATTACACATTCCAGATAAACTGCTGGGTCTGTCATGTCATCCAAGGGAACCAATCAGAAATCAGGTCTTGTACTCCAAGGTGACCAATCAGAAATCTGGTGTTGGAAATAAATGCAACCTTTATTGCCCATCTCTAATTGCCCTTGAAAAGTTGGTGGTGAGCTACCACCTTTTTTTTAATTCATTCCTGGGATGTGGCCATTGCTGGCAAAGTCAGCATTTATTGACCATCCCTAATTGCCTTTGAGAAGGTGGTGGTGAGCCGCCTTCCTGAACCGTTGCAGTCTGGGCGGTGAAGATACTCTCATAGAATCATAGAATGTGTTTCTTTATTCGTTCATGGGATCTGGGCGTCGCTGGCAAAGCCAGCATTTATTGCCCATCCCTAGTTGCCCTTGAGAAGGTGGTGGTGAGCCGCCTTCTTGAACCGCTGCAGTCCGTGCAGTGAAGGTACTCCCACAGTGCTGTTAGGTAGGGAGTTCTAGGATTTTGACCCAGCGATGATGATGGATCGGCGATATACTTCTAAGTCAGGATGGTGTGTGACTTGGAGGGGAACTTGGAGGTGGTGGTGTTCCCATGCACCTGCTGCCCTTGTCCTTCTAGGTGGAAGAGGTCGCGGGTTTGGGAAGTGCTGCCAAAGAAGCCTTGGCTAGTTGCTGCAGTGCATCTTGTAGAGGGTACACACTGCAGCCACGGTACGCCAGTGGTAGAGGGAGTGAATGTTTAAGGTGGTGGATGGGGTGCCGATCAAGCGGGCTGCTTTGCCTTGGATGGTGTCGAGCTTCTTGAGTGTTGTTGGAGCTGCACTCATCCAGGCAAGTGGAGAGTATTCCACCACACTCCTGATTTGTGCCTTGTAGATGGTGGAATGGCTTTGGGGAGTCAGGAGGTGAGACACTCGCTGCAGAATACCTAGCCTCTGACCTGCTCTTGGAGCAACAGTATTTATGTGGCTGGTCCAGTTAAGTTTCTGGTCAATGGTGACCCCCCAGGATGTTGATGGTGGGGGATTCGGCGATGGTAATAGCGTTGAGTGTCAAGGGACGGTGGTTAGACTTTCGCTTGTTGGAGATAGTCATAGCCTGGCACTTCTGTGGCGCGAATGTTACTTTCCACTTATCAACCCAAGCCTGAATGTTGTCCAGGTCTTGCTGCATGCGGGCATAGACTGCTTCATTATCTGAGGAGTTGTAACTGGAACTGTGCAATCATTAGCGAACATCCCCACTTCTGACCTCATGATGGAGGGAAGATCATTGATGAAGCAGCTGTAGATGGTTGGGCCTAGGACACTGCCCTGAGGAACTCCTGCAGCGATGTCCTGGGGCTGAGATGATTGACCTCCAACAACCACAACCATCTTCCTTTGTGCTAGGTATGGTTCCAGCCAGTGGAGTGTTTTCCCCCTGATTCTCATTGACTTCAATTTTACTAGGGCTCCTTGATGCCACAGTCGGTCGAATGCTGCCTTGATGTCAAGGGTAGTCACTCTCACCTCACCTCTGGAATTCAGCTGTAATGAGGTCGGGAGCTGAGTGGTCCTGGCAGAACCCAAACTGAGCATCGGTGAGCAGGTTATTGGTGAGTAAGTGCCACTTGATAGCACTGTCGTTGACCCCTTCTATCATCTTGCTGATGATTGAGAGTAGGCTGATGGGGTGGCCATTGGCCGGATTGGATTTGTCCTGCTTTTTGTGGGCAGGACATACCTGGGCAGTTTTCCATTTTGTTGTGTAGATGCCAGTGTTGTAGTTGTACTGGAACAGCTTGGCTAGAGGTGCGGCTAGTTCTGGAGCACAAGTCTTCAGCTCTAAAGCTGGGATGTTGTCGGGGTCCATAGCCTTTGCTGTATCCAGTGCGCTAAGCCGTTTCTTGATATCTCGTGGAGTGAATCGAATTGGTTGAAGACTGGCTTCTGTGATGGTGGGGACCTCAGGAGGAGGCCGATTTGGATCATTCACTCGGCACTTCTGGCTGAAGATGGTTGCAAATGCTTCAGCCTTGTCTTTTGCACTCACGTGCTGGGCTCCACCATCATTTAGGATGGGGATATTCATGGAGCCTCCTCCTCCCGTTAGTTGTTTAATTGTCCACCACCATTCATAACTGGATGTGGCAGGACTGCAGAGCTTTGATCTGATCCGTTGATTGTGGGATCGCTTAGCCCTGTCTATAGCATGCTGCTTCCACTTTTTAGCGTGCATGTAGTCCTGTGTTGTAGCTTCCCCAGGTTGGCACCTCATTTTTAGGTACACCTGGTGCTGTTCCTGGCATGCTCTTCTGCACTCCTCATTGAACCAGGTCTGGTCACCTGGCTTGATGGTAATGGTAGAGTGAGGGATATGCTGAGCCATGAGGTTACAGATTGTGGTGGAATACAATTCTGCTGCTGCTGATGGCCCACGGCACCTCATGGATGCACAGTTTTGAGCTGCTAGATCTTTTCTGAATCTATCCTATTTAGCACGGTGGTAGTGCCACACAACACGATGGAGGGTGTTCTCAGTGTGAAGATGGTGATTAATCCTACCCATACGGTCATGGACAGAAGCGACAGGTAGATTAGTGAGGACGAGGTCAAGTAGGTTTTTCCCTCGTGTTGGTTCTCTCAGCACCTGCCGTGGGCCCAGACTGGCAGCTATGTCCTTCAAGACTCAACCAGCTCGGTCAGTAGTGGTGCTACTGAGTCATTCTTGGTGATGGACATTGAAGTCCCCCACCCAGAGTACATTCTGTGTCCTTGCTACTCTCAGTGCTTCTTCCAAGTGGTGTTCAATATGCAAGATTACTGATTCATCAGCTGAGGGAGAGCGGTAGATGGTAATCAGCATGGTTTTCCTTGCCCATGTTTGACCTGATGCCATGAGACTTCATAGGGTCCGGAGTCAATTTTGAGGATTCCCAGAGCCACTCCCTCGCCACTGTATACCACTGTGCAGCCACCTCTGGTGGGTCTGTCCTGCCGGTGTGACAGGACATACCCAGGGATGGTGATGGAGGAGTCTAGGACATTGGCCAAAAGGTATGATTCTGTGAGTATGACTGTGTCAGGCTGTTGCTTGACTAGTCTGTGGGACAGCTCTCCCAATTTTGACACAAGTTCCCAGATGTTAGTGAGGACTTTTCAGGGTTGAGGGCTGGGTGTGCCTTTATCGTGTCAGAATCGGGTGCCTCGGTCGATGCCGGGTGGTCCGTCTGATTTTATTCTTATTATTGTTTCTCATAGTGGTTTTTGCTACAACTGAGTGGGTCTGGAGTCACGTGTAGGCCAGACTGGGTAAAGACAGCAGATTTCCTCCCTGAAGGACATTAATGAACCAGATGGTTTTTTACAACAATCGGTAGTTTCACCATTACTGATACTAGGTTTTATTCTAGATTTATTGAATTAATTGAATATAAATCCCAGCTGCCATGGTGGGATTTGGATTCCTGTCTCCGGATCACTGGTCAGGCCTCAATATTACTAGTCCAGTAACATAACCACTATGCTACCGTACCCGTACAGGGGGAGCGCAGCATTCTCGGAGGGTTGTAGAGCTGGAGGTGGATACAGAGGTAGGGAGGGACGAGGCTTTGGAGGGATTTGAAAATATCTATGCATAGATATGAAAATATACATATGCATATTTCTTAAATATATGTGCTATTCCCGTTTCTCTTAATTCTTCCCTTACTTCACAATATTCTGCCTACTCAGTAATATGTAAATCTTCAAAATTGTGTTACCTGAAATTAGTAATGTAATGTAATGAAGTTAAATCAAATTAAAAATGGATCAGTGAACTTGTTGAGTAATGCTATGTAGCTTCATCTAAAAAAAATGTTTTAAAATGTGAACCTTACCTCACCGATTACTGAGTATCAAGGATCAGATGTACCCAAGTCATTAATCAGATCAGGATGAGATAAATGAATTTCTGGGCTAGAAGCTCTTCATATTGATCCATTTAATTACAATTATGGGGATTTATTATCAGCCTATATCAATAAAATGTTATTCAGATGGGAAACATTATCAATAAAATATAGGATTGTATATGAATAAGAATTATGCATAATATATATTGGTAATGTATATAGATGTGAATTATACATATTACATAATACTAGTGGGGGATTGGGTAATGACACAGTCTATACCAGTAATAGAATCATAGAATCATAGAATGGTTACAACACAGAAGGAGGCCACTCGGCCCATCGACCCCATGCTGGCTCTCTGCAAGAGCACTTCAGCTAGTCCCACTCCCCCGCCCTTTCCCTGTAGCCCTGCAATTATTTTTCCTTCAGGTACTTATCCAATTCCCTTTTGAAAGCCACGATTGAGTCTGCCTCCACCACCCTTTCAGGCAGTGCATTCCAGATCCTAACCACTCGCTGCGTAAAAAGATTTGTCCTCATGTCGCCTTTGGTTCTTCTGCCAATCACCTTAAATATGTGTCCTCTGGTTCACGACCCTTCCGCCAATGGGAGCAGTTTCTCTCTATCTACTCTGTCCAGACCCCTCATGATTTTGAACACCTCGGTCAAATCTCCTCTCAACCTTCTCTGCTCCAAGGAGAACAATCCCAGTTTCTCCAGTCTATCCACGTAACTGAAGTCCCTCATCCCTGGAATTTCCTTGTAAATCTTTTCTGCACCCTCTCTAAGGCCTTCAAATCCTTCCTAAAGTGCAGTGCCCAGAATTGGACACAATGGGCTGGATTTTCATTGACTCATGGAGGTGGGTTTGGAGGCGTGTGGGGGGTTAAAATTGTGAAAACTGGCGGGCGGGCACAATCCCGCCTCCACGCAATTTTCATTAAATCGTGTCTGCTAGTCCCGACTCCATCTCGCCTCTAGGGATAGGCTGTTAAGGCCCTTAACAAGCAATAAATTGCCTCTATAATGCCATTTTGAAAGGTCTTTGTGATTTTAACCCTTTTTCTACATGAAGCACGCCTGTTCTGAAACACGAATGTGAAACCTGGCGAGAGCACGTCCGTCCGTCTGTCTGTCATGGTGAAGGGGAGACATATCTGGGAGTGGTGGTGCAAAAATATCTGGGAGCAGACTTAGGGCTGCTGCTCATTTTGCATCCAGGTCATCTCACAGCAAAGGCCAGGCAGTCTTTGCAGACCTTCAATGCAGCAGCAATGATGACATCATCAAAGGCGACTTTCAGACTGAAACCACTAATTGGGTCATGGGTTCCCACATGCTGGAACTCAATTGCCCAATTAGGTGAAAATCGCATCAATCTCCCACATCCAATTGCAGTCGGGTGGATAACACGAAAAGTGGATGACACGACCCCAACCCGCCCCAGTATCAAAATCCAGCCCAATATTCCAGTTGAGGTCGGACCAGTGTTTTATAAAGGTTCATTATAACTTTCTTGCTATTGTACTCTGTGCCTCTATTTAATTGGCATAGGGTCAAGCAGATCAGAGAGTTAAATGCGTGGCTCAAAGAGTGGTTTGGGATAAAGGGGTTTCAATTCATGGGGCACTGGCACCAGTACTGGGGAAAGAGGGAGCTGTTCCGTCGGGACGGGCTCCACTTAAACTGGGCTGGGACCAGCGTCCTGGCGAATCGAATAACATGGGCTGTAGATAGGGCTTTAAACTAAAAAAGGGGGGAGGGGTCAGGTGAGGGGAAATTTAGAAATCTAAAGAGAAAGGTCAAGACAATAGAGCAGTGTAGAGATTTGGGTAAAAATAAGCAGAGTGTGACAGGAAGGGACAGAGAGTTTAATGGTAGCAGTGCAGCAGAGAATAAGGTCAAAGCAGAGAATAATGGTAAAATATTTAAATTAAAGGCTCGTTATCTGAATGCACGAAGCATTCATAACAGGATAGACGAACTAATGGCACAAATAGAGATTAAATAGGTTTGATCTAATAGCCATTACAGAGACATGGTTGCAAGGTGGCCAAGGTTGGGAACTAATTGTTCCAGGGTACTTGACATTTCAAAAGGACAGGCAGAATGGAAAAGGAGGGGGAGTAGCCCTGATAATAAAGGATGACATAAGGACAGTAGCAAGAAAGGATCTCGGCTCGGAAGATCAGGAAGTAGAATCAGTATGGGTGGGGATAAGGAATAACAAGGGGCATAAAACACTGGTAGGAGTAGTATATAGGCCCCCTAACAGTAGCTATACCATTGGACAGAATATTAATCAAGCAATAGTAGGAGCTTGCAACAAAGGTAATGCAATAATCTTGGGGGACTTTAATCTTCATATAGAATGGACAAATCAAATTGGCAAATGTAGTCTGGAGGACGAGTTCATGGAGTGCAGTCAGAACAGTTTCCTAGAACAATATGTCATGGAACCAACCAAGGAACAGGATATTTTAGATCTTGTATTGTTCAATGAGACAGGGTTAATTAGCAATCTCATAGTAAAGGATCCTCTGGGGCAGAGTGATCATAATATGATAGAATTTTACATTAATTTTGAGAGTGACTTGCCTAAGTCCGAAACTAGAGTCTTAGGGGGAAAAATTCGGTTGGTTATCGCCCCCCCATTAGCGCCTCTGGGGGGGCGGTAATGGGGCACTAGGAACTTAGCGCCCGAGCGTGGCGAGTTTAGCGCCGCTCGCGAAATTGACCAGACGTTTTGCGGCGGCGCAAAACACTACCGCCACGATCTCCTACGCCCGCAGATCATGACGTCAGTCGAGCGTGCAACGCCCTGGTAGCGCCCATGACTGGATATTGAGTGGCGCCCCCTGCCTTTCCGCCTGCTGCTAGGAACGACAGGTAGAGGGGAACGTTTTGCAGTCGGGAAGGGGCTGGGGGAACGCTATTTAAAGGCGGCCGCTTCCTGCCTTTTCTTGTCGGTGAAATTTTTGTACCACACAGGCTAAGGGAGAGAGACGTCTGGAGAGATTCAACGCTTGCGAAGGAGTTTTGGGTCCTGAGCACCACTTTGGAGGTTCATTTTTATTTCACCTTCATTCCAGCGATTTAGAAGAGACTTTGGGGGCTGCACTGACTCGGGGCGTCGGGCTGCACCTGCAGAATCGGAGGCAGCAGAGGCGCAGAGAGAGAGTGGCAAACATGGCCAGAGGGAGGAGGGCCAACAGGCCTCTGCACAGAAGACCTTACCCTCCCAGGGTATTCCGAGAGCAATTCTCCTACATTCTTTTGTCTGAGGAGCAGTGTTTCCAAAGGCTGCGCTTCAGCAAGGAGGTGGTCACTGAGCTCTGCCATCTGCTGCAACCAGATCTGCAGCCTCAACTGAGGACCAGGACGTCTCTGTCGGTGACAGTGAAGGTGACAGTGGCTCTGAATTTTTATGCCAGCAGCTCCTTTCAAGCTTCTACTGGGGACATCGCCAATATCTCCCAGTTCGCTGTCCATTGTTGTATCCAGGAGGTGACAAATGCCCTCTATAAAAGGAGACGCCAGTACATCTCTTTCCCCATGACCCAGGACAAGCAGCAAGAACGCGCATGTGGCTTTGCTAGGATAGCGGGCTTCCCCATGGTGCAGGGCGCCATTGACTGCACGCATGTGGCATTGCGGGCACCGCATGAAAATACAGAGGTATTCCGAAACCGCAAGGGCTTCCACTCCTTAAATGTGCAGTTGGTCTGTGACCACACACAGCTCATACTCGCTGTCATTGCCCGCTATCCTGGCAGCAGCCACGATGTTTCATCCTGCGCCAGACTGGTGTGCCAGACATTTTCCAGGCACCGCATGCTCCAAGTGGATGGCTCCTCAGGGACAGGGGTTATCCACTCTGCACCTGGTTGATGACACCGCTTCGTAACCCAACACTCCTGCTGAGCTGCGGTACAATGAGCGCCATCTCACCACCAGGAACATCGTTGAGCAGACGATCGGCGTGCTCAAGCAACGGTTCCGCTGTCTGGACCACTCAGGAGGAGCCCTGCAGTACTCGCCTGAGCGAGTCTCCCTCTTCATGGTTGTGTGCTGCATGCTTCACAACCTGGCAATCCTGAGGACCCAGCCATTGCCACCAGGGATTGGTGCACCACCTGAGGAGGAGGAGGAGGAGGAGGAAGAGGGAGAGGAGGAGGAGGAGGATGAGGAGGAGGATCAGCAGCACCAACGTGGGAGGGAGGCCCACAATGTTGCCAGTGCAAGGGCCGTCCGTGAACGGCTGATAAGCCGCTTCTAGGCCCTTACTGAGAAGATGGCTTCTGGCATGGAGAACAACATCATGGAAAGCATCCCACACCCCCTATTGCTGGCCAAAGCTGGAATGATTCAAAAGACCAAAAATGTAAATATTGAATTAAAAAACGGATTTATTTTACAAACTCTGTGTGTCATTTATTCAGGACAAACAATTAGAAACCAACACAACAAATCATGAACTAACAGAACTCGTTCTGACAAGATGGAGATAAGCGGCAAAACAGTAAACAAATATAATGGCCCAGAAATTCGGCGCTTGTCAGGTGAGTACGCGCTGTGTACTCACCCGTAAGGCCACTTGAAGTGCCAGTTTCCTGCATGCACTGCGCATGCGCGGGAAACCGGAACTTCCGGTCTCATGAAGGGAGGTGTTCAGAGGTGAACCGTGTGCGCGGGAGAGGTTGCGCGCACGCAGCGAACTTTGGGTTTTTTTCAGGTTTCTCCGGGACGGTAAGTATGGAAGAAGCTGCGCTTTTAAAAAGGAGGCGCAAGACCCGTTTTTAACAAGGTAAGTGGTTAATTAATTACAATTTAAAAAAATTTCAACAGGTTTATCTTTTTTAGACACTTTAAAGAAAGGTAAGTTTATTTTTAGCACTGTTAAAAAGTATAAATAATTTTTTCAAAAATTAAAATTTTTGTTTAAAGTAGTTAATTTATTGAACTTATAGTTATTTTAAAAATGTGATTTTTTTAAAAAAAATTTATTTGAAGTTTAAGTGTGGTTTTGGGGCCGATTTCAATTCATAGATTTGACAGGTCTTCCTGTCAAATCTATGAATGAAAATACCCTGCTAGGATTGGCTCTCCATGGCCCACGTGATCCCAGGGGATGTTTTGAACTAACTGCGCCCCTGGGATACGCAAGCACTGCGCGCCGGCAGCTGGAGGAGGCCCAGGACCCGAAGTTCTCGTGGGCCCAAAACACAATGGCAGGCGCGGTGGGTAAGTGCGCGCGCGATGCTTGCACCCGCAGGAAGCTGGAAAACCGAATTTCTGGCCCAATAACAACAACAACCTTGAACTTTCCCACAAACATTCCCCCCATTTATTTACACATCCTACTGGTGGCCCTTCGAGCGTGACCTCCATCCCCTGCGCACTTCCCCCCTTCCCACCCTACTGCTCCTCCGTAATGGGGCCCCAGTGGCTGCAGCAAGGCTGGTGAATGCTGGATCCAGAGACTGCAGATGCCCTTGAAGGACGCCCTCGACCAGCTCTGGGCCTGGAGGTCCCGGCTGCAGACTGCACCAACTCTATGGGCGGCAGCAGTCTAGGCTGGCTGTGTTGCAGGCCGTGGCAAGTGCAATGGGGAAGTGGCAATGGTGGGAGCAGGAATGCTGTCATCCTGAGAGAGGACAGCACCTTCCTGCTCGATTGACACACTGCCACTCCCCCGGGGCAGAACCTCAGCATCCGGAGCAATTTGCTGGAGCACAGATTGCTGGCCTGCTGCGGCACCGTGAGAGCCCCGGGGCAATGTGGCCGACCCAGTGAGGATGGCAGTAGTCAGTGCTTACGTGGCCTCAATCTGAGACTGCATGAGAGCAGTCTGAGACTGGATGGCACCAGCCAATGACTGAATTGCAGCACTAAGCCGTTGCGTTGCGTCGGCCTGTGCTGCAGCGGACTGCTCCACACTCCTAGCCAGTCCATCCATGCTTTCGGGCACCCTTGCCATTGCACCCATGAGCTCAGTATGCATGCTCAAGGCCTGGGTATTCATGACCGCGATGGCGCGGTCCTCATCCGAGTCCTGTGCAGCAGGACTCGCTTGCCTACTCACCCTCGGGGGAGATGGCCCCCGAGCTTCCCTAACCCCATGGCGTTGCTGCAGCCCACTGGGTCCCGGAGCTTTGTCCTCATCAGACCCTACCCCCCTGCTCCCCTCCAGGGAACGCGTGGCCCCAGTGTCTGATTTGTCACCCTCGGGAGACACAGGCGGTGAGGCTCCGGCTTCCTCTTCCTCCTCGTCTGGGGTGTTGCTGCCACTGGCAGGTTGAAGGACAGGCTGGTCAGCTGGTGGTTCACTATCTGAAAGCAGGAAGGTACAAGAGTGGCTTTAGCGTGAGGGCAGGGGGGAAGGAAGGGAGCAAGGACTGGAGACAGTTAGTTGGATTGAAAGTGTAAAAGGTTGGTGTTGTGAGGGGCAAGTGGTATGAGAGAGGAGAGAAAGCTGATAAACATACCATTGCTGTCCCCAAGGGGATCGACTTCTCCAGCGGCCATGGCACCTATGGCCTGGCTGGCAACGATCCTGTGCACTCTCGCCTCCAAATCAGTCAGTGGGTGTAGGTCAGCCGGTCCTCCTCCTGTGCATTGCTGCTCCCGCCTGTTATGAGAGAACTTGGCCTGCAAGAAAAAGGACGGCGTCTGAGTGAGTGTGCAGCCATGTGCTTGCCTGATGTGCCTCCCATAGTTGAATATCCCTTAATGTGTGCAAGGTGTGGAATGTGCATGTGTCTTTTATGAGATGGTCATAGGTCTTGGATGAGTGCTGTGCATGTGGATTTTTAAACCCTCTGGCCACAGAGTGAAGTTGAGATGGAGAGATGTCGAGGTATTGAAAAGCAGCCGCTCACCCTGACCACCCGAGTGAGGTCATTAAACTTCTTCCTACACTGAGTGTGACTCCTCAGCACCAGCCTCCTTGAGGAGACGTGCTGAGCCACCTCCCTCCACACTCTTCGGTACTCCCGGGGCAAAGGCCTCCTGCCACTCTCTGGGTACAGCACTGCCCGTCGCCGCTCGACAGCACCAACCAGAGCCACCAAGGCCTGGTCGCTAAAGCGACGAGCTCTCTCCCTGGGACTATCCATCACTCATCTCAGCACAATGGTGGTAGATCTTTCCAGCACCAGAGTCAACGCTACAATGAGCAGGGTGTGGCTGGCTAGCAAGATGGACACTCCCCTTTAAGAACTGGCCGGCGCCAGTCTGTCTGGGTTCCATTGGTAACTGACATCACCTGAGCTTCAGTAGCGTTCTGAGGTAGCGCCTCGCTCCTCGACGTTAGCGCCTTAAGAGAGGTGTGTAGCGCTTGATTTAGTGCTCTAATCACCTCCAGGGGCGATAGAGGTGAATTTTGCAGTTGGAGGCGATAATTAGTGCCGGGTGCTAAACTTTGCGCTCGGCCGATATTCGCGCCCCAAAATGGGCGACACCCAATTTTCCCCCCTTAAGCTTAAATAAAGCTAAATACATAGGTATGAGGGGCGAGTTGGCTAAGGTAGATTGGAAAAATAGATTAAAAGGTATGGCGGTAGATAAGCAGTGGCTAGCATTCAAAGAAATATTTCATAATTCTCAACAAAAATACATTCCATTGAGAAACAAAAACTCCACAGAAAAAGTGATCCAACTGTGGCTAACTAAAGAAGTTAAGGATAGCATTAGATTGAAAGAAGAAACTTATAATGTTGCAAAGAATAATAGTAAGCCTGAGGATTGGGAGAGTTTCAGAAACCAGCAAAGGTTGACCAAAACATTGATAAAAAGGGAAAAAATAGAATATGAGAGAAAACTAGCAAGAAATATAAAAGCAGATTGTAAGAGTTTCTACAAGTATGTAAAAAGGAAAAGAGTAGCAAAAGTAAACGTTGTTCGCTTAGAGGCTGAGACAGGAGAAATTATTATGGGGAATAAGGAAATGGCAGAAATGTTAAACAAATATTTTGTATCTGTCTTCACAGTAGAAGACACAAAAAGCCTACCAAAAATGGTGGGGAACCAAGGGTCTAATGAGGGTGAGGAACTTAACGTAATTAATATAAGTAGAGAAAAAGTACTAGAGAAACTAATGGGACTAAAAGCTGACAAATCCCCTGGACCTGACGGCCTACATCCTAGGGTTCTAAAAGAGGTGGCTGAAGAGATAGTGGATGCATTGGTTTTGATCTTCCAAAATTCCCTAGATTCTGGAATGGTCCCAGCAGATTGGAAGGTCGCAAATGTAACATCGCTATTCAAGAAAGGAGGGAGAGAAAAAACAGGGAACTACAGGCCAGTTAGCCTGACATCAGTCATCAGGAAAATGCTGGAATCCATTGTTAAGGAAGTGGTATCAAGTCACTTAGAAAATCATAACATGATTAGGCAGAGTCAACATGGATTTATGAAAGGGAAATCGTGTTTGTCAAATTTATTAGAGTTTTTTGAGGATTTAACTAACAGGGTAGATAAAGGGGAACCAGTGGATGTAGGATATTTGGATTTCCAAAAGGCATTCGATAAGGTGCCACATAAAAAATTATTACACAAGATTAGGGCTCATGGTGTTGGGGGTAATATAGTAGTATGGATAGAGGATTGGTTAACGGACAGAAAACAGACAGTAGAGATTAACTGATCTTTTTCAGGTTGGCAGGCTGTAACTAGTGGGGTGCCGCAAAGATCAGTGTTGGGCCTCAGCTATTTACAATCTATATTAATGACCTAGATGAAGGGACCAAGTGTAATGTATTCAAGTTTGCTGATGATACAAAGCTAGGTGGGACAGTAAGCTGTGAGGAGAACACAAAGGGCTGGATTTTGTCATTGGGGGCGGGCTGGGGGCGTGTCAGGTGGTCGGCGTGTCAGGACCCCGCCTCCGATGTGAGGCGGGACAAAAGTGCGATTTTGCCGTAATTGGACAATTGATTTCCAGCGTGTGGGAACCCCTGGCCCAATGAGTCTTTTGATACTGAAACTCGCCTCTGATTACATCATCTATGCAGCTGGATTTAAGGCCTGCAAGCAGCCTTGGTTCTTTTTCAGCCTTCCAACTTTATCAACATACTTCTGAGGGATTCCTACTGCTACTATGTCCAGCACCAGACCAAAGTGTGTACCCAGATTCGATGAGGCCTCCCTCCAAGCTCTGGTGGAGGGAGCAAGAGCAAATAAGGAAGTGCTCTTTCCTTCCTCAAGGAGGAAAAAGCCTCCACAACAGACCAAAGCTGTGTGGCTGCAAGTGGCACAGGAGGTGAATGTGATTTCAATGTGCAGCAGAACCTGGCTGCAGTGCAGAAAGAGGTTTCATGACCTTCTCCGCACAGGAAAAGTGAGTATTCCATCCCCATGACCCTCAATCTGATCCCCATCGCCTCTCATCACCAGCACTCTGCTTTGTCAACCTACTCCTCCACATCCCACTTGACCCTTACATCCCTGCACCCTTACCCATTCCCTCTCTCTGTATGTTCACATTCACTTAACTATTCAACTATGCAGCCCTCACACTCCCTATCACTGTCTGTGTCTGTTCTATCTCCCGCACTTCTCCCCTCACCCCTGCCCCTCCCTCCCGGAACCACGATAGAGTTCCCCTTGTCCTCACCTTTCACCCCACCAGCCTCCACATTCAACGGATCATCCTCCGCCATTTCCGCCACCTCCAGCGTGATCCCACCACCAAACACATCTTCCCTCACCTCCCCTTTCAGCATTCCGCAGGGACCGCTCCCTCCGCGACACCCTAGTTCACTCCTCTACCACCCCCAGCACCCCTTCCCCTTCGCCCGGCACCTTCCCGTGCAAGCGCAGGAGATGCAACACATGCCCTTATACCTCCCCTTTTCCCACTGTCCAGGGCCCCAAACACCCCTTCCAGGTGAAACAGCGATTTACTTGTACTTCCTGCAATTTAGTATACTGTATTCGCTGCTCACGATGTGGTCTCCTCTACATTGTGGAGACCAAACGCAGATTGGGTGACCGCTTTGCGGAACACCTCCGTTCAGTCCGTAAGGGGGACCCCGAGCTCCCGGTGGCCTGTCACTTTAATTCTCCGCTCCACTCCCACTCTGACCTCACTGTCCTCGGCCTATTACACTGTTCCACGGAAGCTCAGCGTAAGCTCGAGGAACAGCACCTCATCTTTCGTTTAGGCACCCTACAGCCCTCTGGACTCAACATCGAGATCAACAATTTTAGATCATAACCTCGGCCCCTATCACATTTATATTTTATTTTTTCATCCACCCTTTTGTTTGGCCCCCCCTTTTTTTTCCCTCCCAGAAGCTGGCAGCTGTCCTTCATTCTGCCAGCGCATTTCACACTTCTTTCAGCCTCAACCTGTCACATTACCACCTCCTCTTGCCTTGATCATCTCTTAATGTCTCTTAATCTCTCCTTTTGTTCTTTCATCCTGTCCCCCTTTTCCCAGCATTATACTTGCTTTAAATCTATTTCATTTCCTGCCTTTTTCCAGTTCTGACGAAAGGTCTTCGACCTGAAACGTTAACTCTGTTTCTCTCTCCACGGATGCTGCCTGGCCTGCTGAGTTTTTCCAGCATTTTCTGTTGTTACTCCCTATCACTGTGATGCTATGACAACAACTTACAACACACAGGGAGGGCCCTTGGTCTTAGCACCTCACTCCATCTTTGTGTCCTTCTAAGCATCTATGCTATGGATTCTCTACACTCACTCCTTCATTCTCACTCAAGCTCCAATTGTGTCCCTCATTGCAGGAAAAGAGAGCCCACAATAAGAGGGAGAGGGCGAGGACAGGAGGAGGGCCACCCTCAATAGCCCAGCTCACCACTGCAGAGGAGGCGGCCCTGGAGATCGTGGGAGTGGAGGAGGATGCGCAAGTGGGGGACGGACAGACAGGCGCATCAGAACAAGCGGGGGACAGAATAGTTTTTCATCTCTCTCATTGACATTGCATGAGTGACTGATATTGATTCTGATGCTCTAACAGATTGCCTTATGATCATCTGCACAATTCCATGTGCATGCAACTACGAACTGGTTTTGGAGGGGTCCCTCATCCCTGTTATCAGCGGGTGGGCCAAACCTTTGCTGCCGGGCCAGGCACATCGGCTCCGGTCCCAGCCTCTCTTGCGGGGGTTTTTCCACCTCAGCTTCTGCCCCTAACTCCACCCCCCCTTCCTGCCAGACTTCGCTAAAGCTTGGCGCTATGGGTGGTGGTCGTGGGCCCTCCTGCTCCTCAACCGGGTCATCCCTTGGCACTACCTGTGGTGTCTGAACCGTTCTCCCCAGGTTCCCTGTAAAGTCGACCTGGGCTGCACTCGGGCTTATGAGGCACACCATGCCTTTTGCCTTCCTTAGAGCAAGGTTCAGACTCTCTATCTGCTTCTGGCAGGGGCCATGATCTGCATCCTCAAACCCCTGTGCGCTCACTATCTTATAGGCTGCCTGTAAGCCTTTTACTTTCTCCTCCTGCTCTCTTACTTGTCTTGCTAGGCGGGCATTCTTTTCCCGCAACCTCAGCTCATTGTTCTTGGCCTCGGTGACCTGACACCGTAAATATTCCTGCCGGGTCTTATGCTCCCCCACTAACTGCACCCTTTCCTGGTTCAGAGCCTGCAATGCTAACAGTAACTTCTCTCCTGCTAGGGCCTTTGTTTGGACTTCCAGGGCTGACTCCCGAATCTCGGCTGCCTGTGCTTCAACGAGCCTGTCAAAAAGCTGGATCTGTTTCTTGAAGCACATCAGCCAGACTGCCTTTTCTATGGATTTTTTATGATCCTTCCCTTCTGTCCAATTAGCTGCAACATCTACCGGGCGCCCAGCCTTTAACAGATTAGTGACCCACTTCTTTTCCATATTCACCTGACTGAACACATAATCTGAAATCCTCTCTTTCATTACAGTTTTCTCTTCTGAATCAGTGTCTACTGTATCGCACCCCTGTTGCCGGAGTCCTGCCACGGTCGCCATTTCTGTAGGGGTTGGCCTGTGGGTCAGCTTTGCCTCTGACTGTCTGGACGGGTCGAACCGTTCCCACTCCCCTGAAGGTCTAGACTCTGGACTTAGATACAGGCTGCGATACAAAATTGGAGTGGACAACTGGTTTGGTGCAAGAAAACTGTGTTTATTGAAGTCACACTAAAATTATAACATTAAAAATACACTTAGATTATACAGACATTCAAGAGTACACTTGGTTAAGAATGGGGAACACACGGCACAACAAGGGAAAAATCACAATAATAATCCCCTTACCCTTGTCCCACCCCCAAAACCTAACTAAATTGCACTAAGAGAGGCCAGGGATCATGCTCACCAACAGGGGTTTCTTGACAGTTCGAAATCCAGCCAGGTAAGCCGGTTGCGTTTTTGGGGTATGCTCTTTGTGTCCTTTGGGGCCTGTCGTCCCCACGTGGTACCGATCTGTGGAATCTGCGATGCGGTAGGGCGCGGTTATGGATTTGTCTGGTAAGTACCCACTTTTCTTAATTAGAAATAGGGAAAGTAAAGTCTTTGTTGGGTACTTTACCTTGTAGAGTGGAAACTTCGGGTTTTGTTCTTCCGATGGTGGTCTGGTCGTCGAGTTTTGTTGCGGTTGGGGTCCGGTTGGCGGTCTTTGGTGTCGGCTCGGTTGCGGCGGCCTAGATCATTACCTGAGTGATGGTAATGATCTGAAGGTATGGTTTACCCGGCCCTTGGTTACCGCGGTGCTCGTGGTCGGTCTTTGTGTGGGGCTGCGGTTGCGGCCTTGTCGTCTTCGGTCGAGCCTGCCCCACCGTGCCCCCTCGCTGTGATGTTGGGTCTTCCTGCTGCTTCCGGAGAGGTTTTCCAAGCCCTGTTTGGTTACTGGTGGCCCTCAGTTA
This sequence comes from Squalus acanthias, assembly GCA_030390025.1. Classification (NCBI taxonomy): domain Eukaryota; kingdom Metazoa; phylum Chordata; class Chondrichthyes; order Squaliformes; family Squalidae; genus Squalus; species Squalus acanthias. Next base: position 96,282,758 of record CM059430.1, read on the forward strand.
TACTGTTTTAGAATTACTTATCTGGGCGCCAAATCAGGGTTAGTTCCTTGTCTGACTTTTGGGCGGGCTCCTTAAGGTGATTTTACTCGTTGTTTTAATGGCTTTAATGTCTTGGGTGTTTGTTATGCATAATGTAAATCGTTGTCTTCCTGGCTCGGTAGCTAGTTTGAACTGTAAGTGATTATTTATGCATAGTTTTGATGGGCTATAGGTTTGTGCAAGATTAAGTCTTTTCCTGGGTTGATTGTTTTAAAGGGAAGAATGCATATTCTGTCTCCTCTAGTTGTCTGGCTTCAGGTAACAATCAAAGCTGTTGACTGGGAGGGAACACTCCTGCCTGGCGATTGTTGCGCGGTGTCCGTTCATAGGGAACACTTCAGCAGTCAAGGACATTCAGCCTCAGATCTGTGGGTAAGCGTTCTCCAAGGCGGCCTTAGAGACACACGACAACGCAAAATCATCGAGCAGAAACTGATAGCCAAGTTTCGCACTCATGAGGACGGCCTCAACCGGGATCTTGGGTTCATGTCACGATACATGACGTAGAGTCATCCAGACTCAAGTCGTCGTTGGCTTGTTCACAGATGTGATTTCCAGTAAAAAAAAGTAAAAATTTTAAAGTTTATCGTTTTCCATACAGACTGCAGCTTTTGACACATTAGACCCCCTGTAACCCCACCTCATTGTCTCAGTTGTATCTTGCTATGTCTTTGATGTGGTGCCTTCCTGCATGACCTGATTGTTTATATGCTGAGGTGTGACAAAAGGCAGTCAGGAGGATTAAATGTAGTCGTCTGCCATTGTACGCTACACATGCATTGTTCTCTATCTATATATGCTTTGTCGATTTGTATTCCTTTACTTCACCTGACGAAGGAGCAGCGCTCCGAAAGCTTGTGATTTCAAATAAAACTGTTGGACTATAACCTGGTGTTGTGCGACTTCTCACTTTTGTCCACCCCAGTCCAACACCGGCATCTCCGCATCATGCCCTTTTAACAAGGTAAGTAGTTAATTAAGTATTATTTAAAAAAATTTCAACAGGTTTATCTTTTTTAGAGACTTTAAAGAAAGGTAAGTTTATTTTTATAACTTTTAAAAAGAATTAAAAATTTTTTCAAAAATTTAAATTTTTGTTTAAAGTGGTTAATTTATTTAACTATAGTTATTTTATTAATGTGATGGCTTTTTAAAAAAAATTAATTGGGGTTTAGCTGTTCTTTTGGGGGCTTGTTGTATTCATAGTTTTGACAGCTCTTCCTGTCAAAACTATGAATGAAAGATGGTGTGCTGCCATTGGCTCTAACTGGCCCACGTGATCCCAGAGGTAGCATCGAACTAACTGTGCCTCTGGGACACGCACACACTGTGCGCCGGCACCAGGGAGAGGCCCAGGAACTGAAGTTCGTGTGGGCCAAAACTATAAAGGTAGGCGCGGAGTGCGATATCGCGGGGGATCCTTACCCCCGCGGCAACCATCAAAATCCAATTTCTGGGCCATTCTGTTGGTGACAAAAGCATGGATAAAGGGTTTCAACCGTGCAGGAGTTGAGGTAGGAGCAGAAACAGGCAGTGTTGCAGGGATGGAAGCAAGAAGTTGTGGTGATGGGTAGGATGTGGTGTTTGGAGCTCAGCGCTGGATCGAACAGAAGTCAAGGTCTCGCACTGTCTGGTTCAGCCTGAATGAGTGGCTGGGGAGGATGGAGTCAGTGACAAGGAGCAGAGTTTATGGTGGTGGCCAAAAACAACGATAAAACGTATTGTTATTTCTGGACTATCTCCGACACAGCATGTATAATAGCGTAGGTTTTGGTTTTGGTTCACAGGAGAGTTGAGGCTTGATTTTAACATCAGGCATCAAACAGGTGGGCAGTGGGCGGAATGCTCACCTCTTCCTGCTGGCAGTTGGCCCAAGCCATAAATATATACGTTTAATTGTATAACTAATTATATTAGTCATCGTAACCCTATGTTGAAATGCATGGCAGTGTGGTGATAACGGGTAGGATTTTTAAAAGGTTTTTTGTAAAGCATTTTCAGATGCAGTAATATAGTTTTTGTAAAGAGCTGTGACGTGTTAAGAGATTAAATAAAGCCACTAATGAGGTTTACAAACCAACTGTCAATCTAAAATAACAACAGAAAGCGCTGGTTGTTATTTCAGTTTTCCAGCATCCGCAGTATTTTGCTATTGTATACTGTCAATCTATATTGGTTTATATTTGAAAGAAAAAGCAACTCATGATTTCTTACCAAATCTCATGATTTTTAAAAGTTTGTCTATGATTAATGAGACGGTGACGTTGGCATTACTATACCAGCCTGCAATAGGACAAGGCTTGGGCTGACAAGTGACACATTTCATTAGTGCCACAGACCAAATTTCTCTCCGCTATTTTAATTTAAAAAAAGACTTGCATTTATATAGCGCCTTTCAAGACCACCGGACATCTCAAAGCGCTTTACAGCCAATTAAGTACTTTTGGAATGTAGTCATTGTTGTAATGTGGGAAACGCGGCAGCGCATTTGCACTCAGCAAGCAAGCTCCCCTGCTCTTCTTCGAAATAGTGCCATGGGATCTTTTGCATCCACCTGAGAGAGCAGATGGGGCCTCGGTTTAAAGTCTCATCCGAAAGACGGCACCTCCGACAGTGCAGTGCTCCCTCAGCACTGCACTGGAGTGTCAGCCTAGCTTTATGTGCTCAAGTCCCTGGAGTGGGACTTGAAGCCACAACCTTCTAGACTCAGAGGCGAGTGTGCTACCAGCTGAGCCACAGCTGACACTGTGGGTGTTAAATGATTTAAGTAATGCGCGTGTTAAGTGATTTAAAATAAATGGTTAATGTCTCCGTTAAAATATTGGAGAGGAATTTGGTGCCAGTGTTGGTACTGGCAATAATTTCTACTGTTTGATCTCTATTCGCACTGCACCGTCCAAAAATGAAAAGTGGCGACACTCAGTGCACCCTGTTGCACAACATCCCATTGCAATGTTAGTGGGGTGTGCTGCACCAATCAATGCAGACCTGTCAGTGGAGCGCGGGCTCTGTGGAACACGGGCCGCGAGCCAGTCCGTCACGTGACGCGCCCGCCTCTTTGGCTCCCAGGCAGCTTCAGGAAGTGACGTACAGGATTGGCGGAAGTGAGCGGCTGAGAGAAGATGGCTGCCCCGAAGAGCGTACCGCGGGACGCGCAGGTAGAGTCTCACCGCCTGAGCCCGGTACCGAGTCCCTAGTGTCCCTGTAGCACGTTAGCCTCCCGGTGACACTCTGACCTACAGCGGCTCCCGCTCGGCAGCTGCACCGCCCGGGGCGAAGGTGCTCGCTGCCCGGGAACAGGCCGAGCTGCTGCTGTTCCCGGAGCCCTGGAGAGGAATGGCGGCAGATTTCCGAACGCAGAGTTCAGAAGAACTTGGGTTGATAACAGTTCAAGACCCAAAGCGCTTCACGGCCGATGAAATACTTTCTGAAGTGTTGTTGTAGAAAACGTGCACCGCAAGATCCCACCACCAATCTGATAATGACCAGATAATCTGTTTTAATGTTGATTGAGGGCTAAATATTGGCAGGGAGGACTTCCCAGCTCTTTCAATAGTCCCACGGGAGCAGAGGCAGCCTCGGCTTAACGTCTCATCCGAAAGACGGCACCTCCGACAGTGCAGCAGTCCCTCAGTACTACACTGGAGTCTCGGCCTAAATTATGTAGTCAAGACCTGGGGTGAGGCTTGAGCCTACAACCTTCGGACTCAGATGGGAGAGCTACCACTGAGCCAAATCTGAAGTTTGTAGTCCACTTCAAGTGCTGCTGTGACAACTGTACTTGTGTTTGCTTTCTTTTACTTTCATGCCTTTTCATTATAGTATGGAGAGATCTTTAAGGAACTATAAGCTGAGTATGCATTGCATTAAGCTCTCTTTAGAATGTCCCGGGGACAGAAAAGGGATTGAGTGCGTACTAGCTGCTGTGGCTGATTAATTGGTCCATAGGAATATGAATTCTTTTGCTGGAAATATCTGGAGGAGCAATGACGTGGACTCCCTTTGCCTTGTGACAATGGTTTTAATATTAAAAATAACCCTCAATATTTTTGTCTCAAACAGTGCTAGGGATGTCACTGATATTCAGCCTTTCTTACATGCCTTTTGTAACAGAGAAGATTTGTTACAATTATTTTAGTTGAAATTGAGTTTGTTTGGAAATGGAACTTGCTCCCTCCATCCCAGTTGGTCTTAGATTTTCAGCTGTAGAGGACATCACCTGGATTTTATTGCTTGTGTGGACAGTGCATCCAGCATTCACAGTTTGAATCTTGGGCTCCTTACAATGGCCATGTACAAAATTTGAAGATGTCTGTTCTGCTTTTACTAGAAGCTGAAGAATTTTCTGCCACAATCATTTGCGTAGAATGAGTTTATAAAATTGGAATTATCGTTCTGTTTGCAGATCTGACTAGTAGCAGCACCAAGAATCGAGAGAGTAAATGCCTTTGGCTGCTCCTCTGTACAACAAGCCAGCTTCATTTGTGTCCAGAACCATAGTAAATTGCACATTAAAAAAAATGGAATTTAACATTACCCTGGTTTGGTTTGAAATAATTTGCCTTTTAAAAAGTAATTTTAATTCTCACTTTATGTAATAGATAATGGGCATTATTGCTGATTACTTCAACCCCCCCCATATGTTCTGAGATAATAGAAAAATAAACATTAGACATTGTTGCCTTAAACCTTTCCCTCCCTGTTTTCATTTTAAACTTGTCCAGTCTGCCCTGTATTAATATTTAATTACTTGAATTGCCATAACTTTATCAAAACTGACAGTTGAGTACCTTTGTTCAGACTAGTTGGCAGATTTAGATATGATAGGGATTGTTAAAGCCATTAAAACAATTTGCCTGCTTTTCTGTTGCACTAAAGTTTCAAAACTTGCCAAATTGCCCAGATTTTAGTAGCAGGAGGCTAATATGTGCTCAATGCAATGATTTCACCATGCTAATACATTGAAACCGGTTTTTTGACCTGCACCTTTTGATGCATTTGCAGGGTGACCAGAAGTGTTCCATTCATTGTTTGTAAATAATTATAATCTAGGAGAAACATTTACGTGTTTCTATTTCATTTTTCTGCAGGTTATGGCCCAGATTCTAAAGGATATGGGCATCACAGAATATGAACCAAGAGTTATTAATCAAATGTTGGAGTTCACTTACCGTAAGTAAAGACATGGGGCCTGATAGTAACTCGAAGCCGGGAAAAGAGCAGGGGAGAGGATTTTTGGATGGGAAACCCGGAAGTATGGGTTTCTCGCAAGCCCTGCCGAATTGAAATTTTTTCAACCGATTTCCTGCCTGACAGCCAGCCAGATTGACAAGCTGGCTGTGTGTCGGGGTGGAAAGCAGCCGGGGAGCAGATGTCAGGTAAGTTCAACATCACTGGGTGGGTGGGGGGAAAGTCGGACATCATGGGGAGGTGAACGGAAAATCACGGTGGGTGGTGGGGGAGTCGGATATCGTTGGGGGGGAGGGGGGTTGGCTGATCACAGGGGTCCCATCGCGGGGGGTGTTTAAAAGGTAAGCTTGATTGGCTGAGGGAAATGCTCCTGCTCCTCCTGGCCCACAAGCTGTGCAATAAAGGCACCTACCTCACGGATCCATCCCCTCTCACTTCCTTTCATCAGCTGGGTTCCCGCCCTACCTTGAGTTAAAATGGAGGCATGTAGTTTCCTGAGAATGCATTGGTCACCTGTCTTTCTCCTCCATCCGCCATCTCCCCCACCCACCTAGGGGGTTTAAATTACCCCTGTGATGTAAGATGAGACCCTTTGCAACAATATTCTTGGCAAGTAATCACTTGATTATCCTTGTACCTTTCAGGATATGTTACCACTATACTGGAGGATGCTAAAATATATTCTAGTCATGCTAAAAAGGCAAGTGTTGATGCAGATGATGTAAGGCTAGCTATTCAGTGTCGAATGGACCATTCGTTTACATCCCCTCCTCCTAGAGATGTAAGTATTGCTCAATGAAAAAGTTTTTACTCCTGATAAGCAGCACTGAATTAATTAAAAAGTATTACATTTTCATAATCTTGTTGTAGTTTCTGCTGGAGATTGCTCGACAGAAGAATCAGAACCCACTACCATTGATAAAACCATATGCTGGGCCCAGGCTGCCACCAGACAGATACTGCCTAACAGCTCCAAACTACAAATTGAAGTCACTACATAAGAAGGTATGTGCCATGGTGCTATATTTTGGACTTGATGTTGATACAACTTTGCATAGCGGCCTTGTCTGGATTTTAAAAATCCTTCTGTATTCCCCAACTTTAAAGGTGACATCATCCACTGGAAGAATAACTGTACCAAGATTAAGTGTTGGAACATGTGTTACCAGTCGCCCCAGCACACCAACACTGGGTAAGTTGCAATCTAATATTTGTACAAAGGCTGAATTACAGCTGTTAATAATTGTGCAATAGTCTTACCCAAGCCAGAATGGTTGTCATATTTGAAACTTCGCCTAATCTGAGAGAATTCCACCCCCAGCGACTAGTAGCATTGTGCATTGTCACTCAGTGTTGTCGGTTCTAGCTTTGTTGTCCCTTTTATACGTGACTGTCTAATGTGGTGTCCCTTGAGATTGGTTATTCCCTGGATAATATGACCCATTTAACCAAGCTTTATGAAAAGAAACCCCTGTAAATAGGAGTGACTAGAAAGGATACCCTGACCAGAAAGGATATCATGTCCGAGACATTATAATAGTGGGAATGTAAACTTCAGTTCCTACACATGACTATCTGTTTTATATTTTGATTTTTATGAATAACAATTAATTTTCTGGTGGAATTAGTGGCGGACTTGGCTTCACCCACTCACTTACTGTTGTTATGTGCTTTAGCCCTCAGCTGCATTTATAAATACCAAAATTGTTTGAATACTCTGTATAAATCCCAATGACCTTGAAAATGACAGTCGTGGAGGAGGACTTATTTTATTGGCGAATTATATTCTTTTCAGTATTTGTTAACACTGAATTGATTTTGATCCAGTTTATATCAAAGCACTTAAATTGACTTAACAAATCTCAAGCATAGCTATTAAAGCATCTACATATTGGTGCTGATTACACTATAATAAACTGTTTGGAGTAATGGGAGCACTTCTCTTGTACAAACTCAATTTCAGTGTTACAGTAGAGCCCGCTTTAACTTGCACTCTGCTACGATTAATTTAATGTTTAGTTCCACCTAAATTTTGTTTTATCTGTTCATGAAGTTTCATCCCAACATCGGTTTCTTTTAAGGTCATTTTGGAAAAGTGGGCAGATTGCGTCAGAGCTGCAGCATATTACAAATGGGTGGAAAAAACAGAAGGTGTATTATCCCTGTTTCCTGAGTAATGCACAAATATAGAAAACATTTTTTATTACAGATTTCCCTCGTAATTTGAGAGTCTGTGGCCTCTTGCAGTCTATTAACACTGGCGGTTTTAGTAGTTTTGTTGTAATTTGCACAGAATATTGACTGAAGTTCTGTATATTTGGAATGAGTTGAAAAGCTGCAATTTGCATTTGCAGGTACACCTTCATCACAAACAGTGGCTGTTACTGCAAAAGTCGGAACGCCTGTGACATTGGCTGGACAGAGATTTACAGTACAAATCCCTTCCTCACAAACTACTGTTAAACCAGGTAAAATTGCAAACTTGTGATTTATGGAACAGTGCATTAATTAATAGCTTGCTTCTATATTAAAGGTCAATTCCATGCTTCCAAATGCTCCTGCCATTTATTGTGGGGTGGGGAACCTCACTGCTTCCCCCCCACCATAATGTTGGACAGAAAGAAGAATATACATTTATAAACTGCCATTCACATCCTCAGGATATCCCAAAGCTCTTCAGTCAATTAATTTATTTTTTGAAGTGGAGTCACTGGAGTTGTGGCAGTCAGTTTGTACAAACAAGGTCCCATAAGCAGCAAATAAGATGTGACCAGTTAGTCCATTTTGATAGTTGATTGAGGAGGGTAGGCCAAAACCCCTGGAGAACTCTTCTTCTAAAAGTGCATCTGAATAGGCAGACGAAAGGTCATCGACCTGAAACGTTAACTCTCTTTCTCTCTCCACGGATGCTGCCTGGCCTGCTGAGTTTTTCCAGCGTTTTCTGTTGTTATTTCAGATTTCCAGCATCCGCAGTATTTTGCTATCGTGTTTGGTTTAACATCTTGACTAGAGGATGGCACACCTGCTGTTGCAGCACTCCCTCAGTATTGTACTGAAGTGGCAGCTATGATGGGCTGGAATGGGGGTTGAACCCAGAATCTTTTGGTTTGAAGTTGAGAATGGCCAAACCACTTTTACTGCATTTTAAATATTTAATGGCTCCAATAAATATATTTTAAAATGGTTGCTGTAGCCTAGTGGTTATGGCACTGGCTTAGCAATCCAGAGGTTGAGTTCAAATCCCACCAAGGCAAATTGGGAAATTGAATTCATTAACAGTCTGATGATTTAGGCTAATACCAGGTAAAATAACAATGAAAGCTGCTGGATTGTTGTAAAACCCCAACTGGTTCACTAATGTCCAACAAGGAAAGGAACCTGCCACCCCTCTCTGGTCTGGCCTAGATATGACTCTAGTCCCAAATTACATAGTTGACTCCGCATATTTTCAGGACAATGAGGGATGGGCAATAAACGTAGCCTTACCAGCGACTCCCGCATCCCGAGAATGAATAATCAATTAGATCATCTTTCACTGAATGAATGACCGCAAACTAACATGTAGTGTTGAAACAATACATTTCAGTAGTGCAGGCGCAATGTATTTGCCTCCTACTGTGTTCAATGATAGTGGGTGAGTTCTCTTGCGCTTCTCTGTCCCAATACTAGCTCTGTTCTTCCTCCCTCCCAACTCAGACAGTACTGATTCTGCCAGCGTGAAGTACGATTAGCACATTGCCTAGTTTTTCTGTTTTTAGGGAGAATTTTTAAAAAATTCATATTCTAAATCTCTTTGCAAGACAAGAGAAGAGCTAAAATGAGGTGGGGGCGTCCGTGGATGCCTTTTCCAATGGGCTGTTGTAGGGGGTGGTGTGTGGGTCAGCCTCACCACTGACTTATGAGCGGTTCGAATCGCTCCCACTCCCTTGATTCTAGACCTTGGGCTTATTTGGGGGTTGTGACAAAAGTGCAGCAGACAACTGGTTTTGGTGCAAGAAACTTTGATCTTTATTCAAGAAAGAAAATACAACACAACAATCTTATACTCTAATACAAATGGGGAACATTTTAATACATACGAGGAAATACAGTAGAAAATACCTCACCCCTCCCGATCCCACTTCCTAGCTAAGTTGAACTCTAGAGGACCAGGGATAATGCTCACCAAAAGGATCCTTGACAGTTGAGCTGGTTCGCGGTTTCGGGGTTCGCTGGATGTGTTGGTCGGTGTCTGCCGTACCCCGGACGCGGTAGAGGACTTCGACTGCTGGCCAGTCTTCGCGAGTCCGCTGATGTGGTAGGGTGCGTTTTGGATTTATGGGGTGAGTACCCACTTTCCTTCTGTAGAGATAGGGTTTAGAGTTCCTTTTAAGTAAAAATCTTACCCGGGGGATAAGTCAGGAATAGATTGTAGAGTGGAAAACTTTCGAATCTTCGGTTTTCTCCTGAGTTGTTTTTGTTTGGTCCCGGTGGCTCGATATTACCAGGTTGGTTGGTGGTAATATTTTGTTGGTAGTTTTGTAAGGCTCTTGTTGCCGCGATGTGTCCGATGATGTCCTGGGTCACTGAAGCTGTTGAACTTGGGTGTACGGTAGAATGCTGCCCCGTCTCGATGCTCCGGTTTCTTCTTGTGTGTTGCTTCTAGAGAGAACTGACTTCTTGAGAAAACAGGCCTTCAATTATACTTTGAGGGGCCTTCTAATCTGCGCGCCAAATCAGTCCTGGTTTATTGTTTGATTTGGGCGGGCTCGTTAATGGTAACTTGATTAGAAATGTGTAAAATGGTTTCGGGATGCTGTACTGATTATTCAATGAGCTGTTGAGCTCCTAGTTAATTGTCATAGCTATACTCAGGTTTCGAGTCTCCTGTCTGAGCCCGAGATTTCTATGTAGGTTGGCGAGGTGATTTGCATTATGCATGTTTTGGATGGGTCCTGTGTTTTGGGTGGGGACTGCTCCTCCGTGGGTTGATTGTTAGGATGTTAATGTCTGATAGGAGCTGAGTGAGGTCACGCAGTTCCCCAGACAATTTGATTTACTCCAATACCCAAACTGTCTTTACAGAGGTTGAACCCTGTTGTAGCCTTTTCTCCCTTTACAGGCCCAACATGCCTTTTCAAAATGCCAAATCTTGGTTTCCGACCTTGAATCTCCCTCTGTTAGGCCCAATACGTATTTATCATCCTGAAGCTTGTTAGAAAGAGTCCAAAGTCATTTTCCTTAGGGTTTTCTTCTAGCTTTGGGGGATCTGTGAATTTTGAGAATCTTACACTGTATGTATGGCATGCTGTGAAAGACCGATGCTTAGATTCTGGACTTGGGTGGTGCAAAAGTGTGTCTGAGGAATGAACAAGGGGATAAAAAGCAAGGATAAAGCGGGGCAGTAGCATGCACAGTTGTATAGGCAGGTTACTTCATCAGATTTACAAAAAAAGGCTTTTTGCTTCTGATTAAGCAAGACTTTGCAATGTGCTGTTAGCTGTCCTACACTCTGCTGAAAAGAAACTGCTGTACTTCCAACATGAGCAACTTGCAAATTTTTGGATATTTCAACCAGTATCGGATCTTGTTAATCTCAAGCAGCCATTTGTGGGGCTGGGGGGGGGGGGGAGAAAAAGATAAGTGACAGATGACTTAAGGATAATTGGAAATCTTTCACTTCAAAAATTGGTTTACTGTGTAGATTAAATGACACGAGCTCCATATTTACAAAATAGTCTATCCATTAAATGTAACTTTGGGGTTTTTCCTTTAAAAGTAATTTAGCTTGATATTTCATAGAAACATAGATAGGAGCAGGAGTAGGCCATTCGGCCCCTCGAGCCTGTTCCGCCACTTAATGAGATCATGGCTGATCATCCAAATTCAGTACCCTGTCCCTGCTTTCTCCCCAAATCCCTTGATCCCTTTAGCCTTAAGAAATATATCTAACTCCTTCTTGAATATATTTAATGAATTGGCCTCAACTGCCTTGTGTGGTAGAGAATTCCACAGGTTCACCACTCCCTGGGTGAAGAAATTCCTCCTCATCTCAGTCCTAAATGGCTTACCCCTTAGACTGTGACCCCTGGTTCTGGATTCCCCCGCCATCGGGAACATCCTTCCTGCAGCTAGTCTGTCTAGTCCTGTTAGAATTTTATACGTTTCAATGAGATCCTCCCTCATTCTTCTAAACTCTAGCGAATATAAGCCTATCGACCCAATCTCTCTTCATACGTCATTCCTGCCATCCCAGGTATCAGTCTGGTGAATCTTCGCTGCACTCCCTCCATGGCAAGAACATCCTTCCTCAGATAAGGCGACCAAAACTGCACACAATACTCAAGGTGTGGTCTCACCAAGGCCCTGTCCAACTGTAGCAAGACATCCTTGCTCCTGTACTCGAATCCTCTCGCTATGAAGGCCAACATACCATTTGCCTTCTTAACCGCCTGCTGCACCTGCATGCTTACCTTCAGCGACTGGTGCACAAGGACACCCAGGTCTCGTTGCACTTCCCCTTTTCCCAATTTATTGCCATTCAGATAATCTGCCTTCCTGTTTTTGCCACCAAAGTGGATAACCTCGCATTTATCCACATTATACTGCATCTGCCCAATCACCCAGCCTGTCCATATCATACTGGAGTTTCTCTGCATCCTCCTCACAGCACACACGCCCACCCAGCTTTGTGTCATCTGCAAACTTGGAGATATTACATTTTTGGAGATAATACAAGATATTTCCTAGCATTATAAATTACTATCTTAAGTAAAGGATATTTTCACATGCCATCTTTAAAGCTGCAATATCCAAAAAGCTACAATTTAAAATGAAATTGGCCAGCTCTAATAGAGCTAGATTTCTACTTGGGTCAGAGAAAGTTTAGTTGATTTTTAAATTTAACTTCTACTTACTGTATAATCAAATTTATTTGTGTTTTTAGCTTTACTTGTATTTGCTTACTGTAGATGTGCTTTCGGACAGAATTTTTTTAACATATTACACTTTTTCTTTCAGCTACAGGCATCTCCTCAACAACGTCAGTCCAAAATGTGTTGATCAATCCATCTCTGATTGGCTCAAAAAATATCCTTATCACAACTAACATGGTCTCGACCCCGGGTAGCACCAGTGAGGTCAACCCATTGAAACGGAAACACGAAGATGATGATGACTACGATGCATCCTAAAAGTGGATCTGACCATTGTCTTGCAAAGTTGTTATTCTTTTCAGAATAAATCCAATGTATTGAGACTCCCAGACACACGTGATGAACTTCTGCTAATATCAGCTTGGGATTGCTTGCAGGTCATCCAGTTTGGACAGGCTGAACTGTACATCCAGTAATGTGAAGCTAATGTGTAAAGGTGCTTGCAGTTTATATGGTCACCAGAGAATTGAGAACGTGATGTGGATACTGCCTCTCTTGTTCAGATTAAGTAAATGTGCCATTCTGCTACAATAAACAGTCATCAGCTTAAATCTCGGGATCCCCTCTTGCCACGAGCTTATTACTAAATTGCTTTTCACGAAGATCAGTTTTCTATACTTCAATTCTTTTTAACGTGTGAAGAATTATCACATTTTCCGAGAGTTATTTTTGGACATTGATTTCTGCATATTTTGTTTTTGCATTGTTTTTTCACATCATTTGATTTGGTGTGAATAGTTGCTTACTGCTTTATCTCTCCTGAAAACTTAGAGGTTGCCAGTGTTACGTGTGTCAAACTCACTTTTGCGTTCGTTATAATGTAACGTAAGTTTACATTTTTGTGCTGTTTTATAGAATTATTCAAAATGTTCCAGTTGTATTTTAATAAATCTTTGTATAACGAATCAGATTTTGCTGAAACAGCCATTTGGTTCGACATCTGTACATATTGGAAAAGCAAGTTTCCTTGCAGTCTGGATCTGATGTAAGGTTTTGTTATTTAATGGAGGCTAATTTTCATATAAGATAGAATTATTTTTGGACAGCTATTAAAGAGTAGATTGCAGTTTGTGTTTTTCAATGGTGTATATTCTAAAAAGAAACTTGATCTTCAAACTAATAGAAATATCTTGTAAGCATGAACCTTCTGTTTTATGGATAACAGTTCTGTACTGCATTTCTTTTGTTTTCACATCATTTTAACCATGAGGGTTAAATAATCCCAGAATTGAAGGCACAACATATTTTTGTTAAGTTATTGTACCTTTTAAGTTTGGACAATACTTTGAAACGTATATTGTATACTGACAGTTTACTATTAACTGATGCATTTCAAAAAATGATTTTACACTCTCGCTCTACCATCCCAATGTTCATCAAGCTGAAGGATGCTAAAAGAATGGAGTCATTTTTTTTCCTGTGGGCACCAAGCTTCAGTATGAAGTGTGGCCAAGTGCAGAGTACAGCATTGTCTCTTGTGCCCCAAACAAGGTGCTGTAACCAAAACTTTGGAAAAAGTTGCATTTTCAAAACATTTCAAAAATGTTTCTTGTAACTTAATTTTGGAATGTAGGAACTACTGTAGGTAACAATGACATGCAATTTTGCTTCAGTGTTGAGATGAATTACCAGTTAATCTGGCTTTTGGTGGTTTATGGTTGAGTGAGGAATGGGGGCTCGGATACTAGGAGAACTCCCTGTTGCTTACCTGTCCAAGCAGATGTGATCTCCATTTAGTATCACATCAGAATGACATTGCCGCACTCCCTTTTCCTCCATTATGATTGTCAGCCGTGGCTCAGGTGGTAGCATTCTCGCCTCAAGATCGTGGGATCAAGTCCCACTCCAGGGACTTGAGCACATAATCTAGGATGACACTCCAGTGCAGTACTGAGGGAGGTTTGTGCTGTTGGAGGTGCCATTTTTTGGATGTGATGTTAAACCAAGGCCTCGTATGCCCCCTCTGGTGGATATAAAAGATCCCATGGCACTATTTCGAAGAAGAGCAGGGGAGTTCTTCCCCGGTGTCCTGGCCAATATTTATCCCTCAACCAACATTAAACATTATCTGGTCATTATCACATTGCTGTTAGTGGGAACTTGCTGTGCATAAATTGGCTGTTGTGTTCCCTACATTACAAAAAAGTACTTTGGGAAGTCCTGAGGTCATGAAAGGCGCTATATAAATGCAAGTTTTTCTTTGCATTGGAATGTGAGCCTGGATTATGTGCATAAAATAAATATAAATGAGGAAGGCTATTTGTCCCATCAATCTCGAGCAAACCTACAGTCCTCCATCACAGCACCCAGTTGTTTCTGAAAGGATTTCAGAATTTTGAGCTACATTACTCTATCTGGAAATCTATTCACTCTTAGTGTGAAGAATTTCTTTCAGTTCTAAATTTGTCATTTTCCTATTTGAATTGTGTGCCTTTGTCCTACTATTTACCTTTTCTATATGATTTAATATCATATGCTCCTGTCAGTTCCATCCTTTCATAGAGTCATAACGGCACAGAAGGAGACCATTCGGCCCATAGAGTCCGTGCCGGCTCTCTGTGGAGAAATCCAGTCAGTCCCATATTCCCGCTCTATCCCCATAGCCCTGCAAGTTTATTTCCTTCAAGTGCCTAGCCAGTCTCCATTTGATAACATTGACTGTCTCCGCTTCCACCACTTCCGTCGGCAGTGAATTCTAGGTCATCACCACACTCAATGTAAAAAAAAAGTTTTTCTTCACATCCCCCCTGTATCCCCGAGTCCTTATACCATCAACTAGTGGGAACAGCCTTTCCCTGTCTAGCCTATCCAAACCCTTCATAATCTTGTACACCCCTATCAAATCACCCCGCAACCTCCTTTGCTCTAATGAAAACAAATCCAGCTTCTCCAACCTGTCTTTGTAGCTAAGATCCCCCATCCCCTGAAGCATTCTGGGAAATCTCTGCACCCTCTCAAGGGCCTTCACATCCTTCCTAAAGTGTGGTGACCAGAACTGGATGCAATACTCCAGTTGTGGCCTAACCAGCGCTTTATAAAGGTTCAGCATAACTTCTCTACTTTTGTACTCAATACCTCTATTTATGAAGCCCAAGATCCCATATGCTTTGTTAACCACTCTATGTTCTGCAACCTTCAGGGACCTATGCACATTAACTCCCAGGTCCCTCTGTCCCTGCACACTCTTTAAAACTGCCATTAAGTGTTATTGCCTCTCCCTGTTCCTTCTGCCAAAATGCATCACCTCACACTTCTCTGTATTAAATTCCATCTGCCCATTCTGCTAGCCTTTCTATGTCCTGTTGCAATCGATGAGTATCATCACTTTGCCACACCCCCAAGTTTGGTGTCATCGGCAAATTTAGAAATTCTACTCTTCCAATATCCAGGTTATTTATATATATCAAAAAAAGCAGTGGCCCCAACACTTCCTTGGGGAACACCACTGTCTACCATCCTCAAGTCTGAAAAACAGCCATTTACCACAACTTGCTGTTTTCTGTCCTTAAGCCAATTCCTTATCCAAGCTGCCACTGACGCACCTATTCCATGAGCCTCAATTTTGTTAACCAGCCTTTTATGTGGTACTTTGTAAAACACCTTCCATGTGGACAACATCCATTGCATTCCTTTCATCAATCCTCTCTGTTACTGTATCAAAAAATCAATTAGATTAGTCAAACACGATCTGCCTTTTACAAATCCGTGTTGGCTCTCCTTAATTAGCTTAAACCTATCCAAGGGCCCATTAATTTTTTTCTTGATTATTGTTTCTAAAACTTTACCCACCACTGCTGTTAAACTGACCGGCCTGTAGTTACTAGGATTGTCCTTACACCCTTTCTTGAACAATGGTGTCACAGTTGCCACTTTCCAATCCTCGGGCACCTCCCCTGTATCTAGGGAAGATTGCAAAATTATGGCAAGCCCTTCTGCTATCTCCTCCAATTCCCTTAGCAACTTGGGATGCAAACCATCTGGACCAGGCGACTTGTCCACTCTAAGCATACCCAGCCTTTCTAGTATATCCTGTCTATCAATTTTCACCCCTTCCATTGCTTCTACCTTTTCCACTTCTGCCGATATTTTGTCAGCATCCACCTCCTTAGTAAACACCGATACAAAGTACTCATTGAGTATTCTAGCCTTGCCCTGTGCCTCTAAGCATGTATTACCTACTTTGTCTCTAATAGGCCCCAGCCCGCCTCTTACTACCCACTTACTGTTTACATGCCGGTAGAAGATTTTTGGGTTCCCTTTTATGTTAACCGCCATTCTCATATTCTCTCTTTGCCAATCCTATTTTCATCTTCACATCCCCTCTCAACTTATTGTATTTTGTCTGGTTCTCCCTTGAAGAATTCACCTGACATTCATCATACACTTTTTTTTGTTTCATCATCTTCTCCATCTCCCTCGTCATCCAAAGAGCCCTTGCTTTGGTTCCCTTACCCTTCCCTCTTGTTGGAATGTATCTAGCCTGTTCTTGGAACATCTCCTTAAAGATCACCCATTGTTCCATTACAGATTTTCCTTTCAAGGATGAAAAGCCCGAAATTTTCTAGTTTTTTATTTCTAATGCAGGCCTCCGATCCTTGTGGCTCATATGCGCACCACCTCCAGGTTTAGAATGTCTCCCTTGCTTTCTTGGGGACCAAAACTGGACATGGCAAGCAACGTGTACAGTTTGATCAGAACATTAAAAAGAACTTGAATTTAGGGAATTGGAGTTTCAACATGGCTTCTTCTGACCTGTACTGTACTAATTGGGGAGATGGGGGAATACATTTGATGCTGTTTATTCATAGATGGTTACAAACTCAGCACCAGGTGTGTTTTCTTTTATAAAAATAGGCCAGGTCACCCTGAACATGAACTGGTCCAAATTGGGGCAATTCCAAAAATCCTGAAATGATCCAATTTGAGGGAATTCCTGTTTAAAATTTCTAACTGCAGTTTAGTTAGGTCTTTTTGATACAGCAGGTGTTCTCAAGGGATCTGGACATCAGTGTAAAATGAGGGAATGGGTCAGAATTTTAGTCTGGTTCAACTAGGTTGCCTTGTCTTCCCTTCCTCCCCCCTGTCCCCAATGTTAACAGAAGCATTTAGTGGAAGTACAAGGAAGGAAGTTTGGAGAAGAGAAGGGTACAGTTTATATAATATTTTGATTTGACAATCATTAATAGGATAAATACAAGAATTTGAAACCCAGCAGTTTTTTTTATTTGTTCATGGGATCTGGGCGTCGCTGGCAAGGCCAGTATTTATTGTCCATCCCTAGTTGCCCTTGAGAAGGTGGTGGTGAGCCGCCGCCTTGAACTGCTGTAGTCCATGTGGTGAAGGTACTCCCACAGTGCTGTTAGGGAGGGAGTTCCAGGATTTTGACCCAGCGATGATGAAGGAACAGCGATATACTTCCAAGTCAGGATGGTGTGTGACTTGGAGGGGAACTTGGAGGTGGTGGTGTTCCCATGTGCCTGCTGCCCTTGTCCTTCTAGTTGGTAGAGGTCGTGGGTTTGGGAGGTGCTGCCAAAGAAGCCTTGGTGAGTTGCTGCAGTGCATCTTGTAGATGGTAAACACTGCAGCCACAGTACGCCGGTGGTGGAGGGAGGGAATGTTTAAGGTGGTGGATGGGGTGCCAATCCAGCAGGCTGCTTTGTCTTGGATGGTGTCCAGCTTCTTGAGTGTTGGAGCTGCACTCATCCAGGCAAGTGGAAAGTATTCCATCACACTCCTGACTTGTGCCTTGTCGATAGTGGAAAGGCTTTGGGGAGTCAGGAGACACTCGCCGCAGAATACCCAGCCTCTGACCTGCTGTTGTTGCCAAAGTATTTATGTGGCTGGTCCAGTTAAGTTTCTGGTCAATGGTGACCCCCAGGATATTGATGGTGGTGGAATCAGCGATGGCAATGCCATTGAATGTCAAGGGGTGGTGGTTAGACGCTCGCTTGTTGGAGATAGTCATTGCCTGGCACTTGTGTGGCGCGAATGTTACCTGCCACTTACCAGCCCAAGTCTGAATGTCGTCCAGGTCTTGCTGCATGTGGGCATGGACTGCTTCATTATCTGAGGAGTTGCGAATGGCACTGAACACTGCAGTCATCAGCGAACATCCCCACTTCTGACCTTATGATGGAGGAAAGGACATTGATGAAGCAGCTGAAGGTGATTGGGCCTAGGACACTGCTCTGAGGAACTCATGTAGCGATGTCCTGGGGCTGAGATGATTGACCTCCAACCACCACAACCATCTTCCTTTGTGCTAGTTATGACTCCAGCCTGTGGAGAGTCCCCCCCCCCCCGCCAATTCCAATTGACTTCAGTTTTATTAAGGCCCCTTGATGCCACACTCGGTCAAATGCTGCCTTGATGTCAAGGGCAGTCAATCTCACCTCACCTCTGGAATTCAGCTCTTTTGTCCATGTTTGGACCAAGACTGTAATGAGGTATGGAGTCGAATGGTCCTGGCGGAACCCAAACTGGTCATCAGTAAGCAGGTTAATGCTGAGTAAGTGCTGCTTGATAGCACTGTCAATGACACCTTCCATCACCTTGCTGATGATTGAGAGTAGACTGATGGGGTGGTAATTGGCCGGATTGGATTTGTCCTGCTTTTTATGGACAAGACATACCTGGGCAGTTTTCCACATTGTCGGATAGATGCCAGTGTTATAGCTGTATTGGAACAGCTTGGCTAGAGGCGCGGCTAGTACTGGAGCACAAGTCTTCAGCACGACAGCCGGGATGTTGTCGGGGCCCATAGCCTTTGCTGTATCCAGTGCCCTCAGCCGTTTCTTGATATCATGTGGAGTGAATCTGATTGGCTGAAGACTGGCTTCTGTGGTGGTGGGGACCTCCGGAGGAGGCTGATATGGATCATCCACTCGGCACTTCTGACTGAAGATGGTTGCAAATGCTTCAGGCTGCGGACCTGGGCGGGACCCGAGCTGGGAGCAAGAGAGAGATACAACGGACCGGTCAGTGTTAAGAAGTAAAAAGTAATCGAAGTGTGACATCACCAGAAAGCAGGTAAGTGATTGGTTGGTGAGTATTTCTCTATTTCTCTCTTTTTTCCAAACTTGGGCGTCTAAATTTAAGTGCCTTGGTGGAGATTAAAAGATATACGTGTTCCAAATTTTAAAACTAATTAATTAATTAATTGAGATGGGAGACCAGGCAATGTGTTGTTGTTGCATGTGGGAGCTGGTGGACACCATTGAGGTCCAAGGCGACCACATCTGCAGCAAATGTTGGCTGCTCGAGGAACTTTGGCTCAGAGTTGATGAGCTGGAGTCCGAGAGTCAGACACTGCGACACATTAGGGAGGGGGAGCGTTACCTGGACACTAAGTTCCAGGAGGCAGTCACACCCACTAGAGTAATTACTTCCAATTTGGCCCATGGTCAGGGACAGAAGGGTGTGACTACAAGCGAGGCAGGTATTGGGATCCAGGAGGTAGTGATGGAGGAGCCTTAACCCTTAGCCTTGTCCAACAGGTACGAGATTCTTGCTCCCTGTGTGGACGAGGGCAGGGACTGCAGGGAGGATGAGCAATCTGACCACAGCACCGTGGTACAGGGAGCCATTCAAGTGGGGGGAGTAAAAAGAAATGTTGTAGTGATAGGGGACAGTATAGTTAGGGGGATAGATACTGTTCTCTGCAGCCAAGCGCATGAGTCCCGAAGGCTGTGTTGCCTGTCCAGTGCCAGGGTAAAGGACATCTGCTCTGGGCTGGAGAGGAACTTGGAGTGGGAGGGGGAAGATCCAGTTGTCATGGTCCACGTAGGTACCAATGACATAGGTAGGACAAAGAAAGAGGTTCTGCTGAGAGAGTATGAGCAGCTAGGGGCTAAATTAAAAAGCAGAACTACAAAGGTAGTAATCTTTGGATTACTACCTGAGCCACGAGCGAATTTGCATAGGGTAAATAAGATCAGAGAAATGAACGAGTGGCTCAAAGACTGGTGTGGGAGAAATGGGTTTCGATTTGTTGGGCACTGGCACCAGTACTGGGATAAGAGGGAGCTGTTCCATTTGGATGGGTTTCACTTGAACCATGCTGGGGCTAGAGTCCTGGCGAATCGAATAACTAGGGCTGCAGAGAGAGCTTTAAACTAAATAGTGGGGGGGAGGGTCCAGGTGAGCGGGAATTTAAAAAGTCAATGAGAAATGAGAAAACAATAGAGCAGGATAGAGATGGGGGAAATAATAACCAGAGTGTGACAGGAAGGGACAGAACATTCAAAAATAAGAGTGCAACAGAAAATGGGGCCAAAACAAGGAGAAATGGTAAAAAGACAAAGTTAAAAGCTCTATATCTGAATGCACGCAGCATTCGTAACAAGATAGATGAGTTGATGGTACAAATAGATACAAATGGGTATGATCTGATCGCCATTACAGAGATGTGGTTGCAAGGTGACCAGGGCTGGGAACTGAATATTCCAGGGTATTTGACAATTCGGAAGGATAGACAGAAATGTGCGGGTTAGGTTGATTTGGCTATGATAAATTGACCCTTAGTGTTAGGGGGGGATTAAATATGTGGGGTTATGGGGATAGGATGGGATATGTTAGGGGGAATTAAATACGTGGGGTTATGGGGGTCGGGTGGGATATGTGTACTGTGGGGATTAAAGCAGGGACAGGGTACTGGATTTGAATGATCAGCCATGATCGTATTGAATGGTGGTGCAGGCTCGACGGGCCGAATGGCCTACTCCTGCTCCTAGATTCTATGTTTCTATGTTTATGAAAGGAAAGGGAGGTGGGGTGGCTTTGTTGGTAAAGGATGGGACCAGTGCAGTGGTGAGAAGTGATATTGGCTCAGAAGATCAAGATGTAGAATTGGTTTGGGTGGAGATAAAAAATAATAAGGGGAAAAAGTCTCTGGTGGGCTTAGTCTACAGGACCCCGAACAGTAGCAATATTGTTGGACGGAGTATAAATCAACAAATAATGGAGGCCTGTAAAAAAGGTACGGTAATAATCATGGGTGATTTTAATCTCCATATTGATTGGACAAATCAAATTGGCCATGGTAGCCTTGAGGAGGAGTTTTTTTTAGAGTGTATCCGGAATGGTTTCCTAGAACAGTATGTAATGGAACCAACCAGGGAGCAGGCTATCTTGGATCTGGTACTGTGTAATGAGACAGAATTAATAAATTATCTCATAGTAAAGGATCCTCTAGAAAAGAGTGATCATAGCATGGTTGAATTTCAAATTCAGTTGGAGGGTGAGAAAGTTGTATCCCAAACCAGTGTCCTGATCTTAAACAAAGGCAATTACAATGGCATGAGGGCAGAACTGACTAAAGTGGACTGGAAAAATAAATTAAAGGGTAAGACAGTTGAAATGCAGTTTCAAGGGTGGCGCTGTTGTTGTTTGGCGAACCGACCTCTACCTAGCGGAAGTTGAACGCCAACTCTCTGACACCTCCTCCTACCTCCACCTGGACCATGACCCCACTACCGAACATCAAGCCACCGTGTCCAAGACTGTCACTGACCTCATCTCCTCTGGAGATCTTCCCCCCACGGCCGCCAACCTCATAGTTCCCCAACCCCGCACAGCCCGCTTCTACCTCCTTCCCAAGATCCACAAACAGGACTGCCCCGGTAGACCCATCATTTCAGCCTGTTCTTGCCCCACGGAACTTATCTCTTCCTATCTCGACTCTATTTTTTCTCCCCTTGTCCAGTCTCTTCCCACCTACATCCGCGACTCTTCCGATGCCCTCCGCCATTTTAACAGTTTCCAGTTTCCCGGCCCCAACCGTCTCCTCTTCACTATGGACGTACAATCCCTCTACACCTCCATTCCCCACCAGGATGGCCTGAGGGCGCTCCGCTTCTTCCTTGAACAGAGGCCCAACCAGTCCCCATCCACCACCACCCTCCTCCGCCTGGCTGAACTTGTTCTCACATTGAACAACTTCTCCTTTGACTCTACCCATTTCCTCCAAATTAAAGGTGTTGCTATGGGTACCCGCATGGGTCCTAGCTATGCCTGCCTTTTCGTGGGATATGTGGAACACTCTTTGTTCCAGTCCTACTCGGGTCCCCTCCCTCACCTCTTTTTCCGGTACATTGATGACTGTATCGGTGCCGTCTCCTGCTCTCGCCCTGAACTAGAACATTTCATTCACTATGCTTCCAATTTCCACCCTTCCCTCACCTTCACATGGTCCATCTCCGACTCTTCCCTTCCCTTCCTCGACTTCTCCATCTCCATCTCTGGGGATAGGTTATTGACTAACATTCACTACAAGCCCACCGACTCCCACAGCTACCTGGACTACACTTCCTCCCACCCCGCCTCCTGTAAGGACTCTATTCCATTCTCCCAGTTTCTCCGTCTCCGCCGCATCTGCTCTGATGATGCCACCTTCCATACCAGTGCTTCCGACATGTCTTCCTTTTTCCTCAACCGAGGATTCCCCTCTACCGTGGTCGACACGGCCCTCGACCGTGTCCGTTCTATCTCCCGCACATCTGCCCTCACCCCTGCCCCTCCCTCCCGGAACCACGATAGGGTTCCCCTTGTCCTCACCTTTCACCCCACCAGCCTCCACATTCAACGGATCATCCTCCGCCATTTCCGCCACCTCCAGCGTGATCCCACCACCAAACACATCTTCCCCTCACCTCCCCTTTCAGCATTCCGCAGGGACCGCTCCCTCCGCGACACCCTAGTCCACTCCTCTACCACCCCCAGCACCCCTTCCCCTTCGCCCGGCACCTTCCCGTGCACGCGCAGGAGATGCAACACATGCCCTTATACCTCCCCTCTTCCCACTGTCCAGGGCCCCAAACACCCCTTCCAGGTGAAACAGCGATTTACTTGTACTTCCTGCAATTTAGTATACTGTATTCGCTGCTCACGATGTGGACTCCTCTACATTGGGGAGACCAAACGCAGATTGGGTGACCGCTTTGCGGAACACCTCCGTTCAGTCCGTAAGGGGGACCCCGAGCTCCCGGTGGCCTGTCACTTTAATTCACCGCTTCACTCCCACTCTGACCTCACCGTCCTCGGCCTATTACACTGTTCCACGGAAGCTCAGCGTAAGCTCGAGGAACAGCACCTCATCTTTCGTTTAGGCACGCTACAGCCCTCTGGACTCAATATCGAGTTCAACAATTTTAGATCATAACCTCAGCTCCAATCACATTTATATTTTATTTTATCCACCCTTTTATTTGTCCCCCCCACCTTTTTTTTCCTCCTAGAAGCTGGCAGCTGTCCTTCATTCTGCCAGTGGATTTCACACTTCATTCAGCCTTAATCTGTCACATTAACACCACCTCTAGCCTTGCATATCTCTTAATGTCTCTTAATGTCTCTTCATCTCCTCCTTTGTTCCTTTATCCCCTCCCCCTTTTCCCAGCTTTACCCTGGCCTTAAATCTATTTGATTTCCAGCTCTTCCCAGTTCTGATGAAAGGTCATCGACCTGAAACGTCAACTCTCTTTCTCTCTCTACGGATGCTGCCTGACCTGCTGAGTTTTTCCAGTGTTTTCTGTTGTTATTATAGTTGAAATGCAGTGGCGGACATTTAAGGAGATATTTCATAACTCTCAACAAAAATATATTCCAGTGAGAAAGAAAGATTTTAAGAGAATGGAGCACCATCCGTGGCTAACTAAGGAAGTAAAGGATGGTATCAAATTGAAAACGGAGGCATACAATATTGCCAAGATTGGTGGGAGACCAGAGCATTGGGAATTTTTAAAAAACCAGCAAAGGATGACTAAAAAAAAATAAAGAGAGAGATGAATTATGAGAGTAAACTGGCAAGAAATATTAAAACAGATAGTAAGAGCTTCTACAGGTATATAAAAAGGATGCGAGTAGCTAAAGTAAACGTTGGTCCCTTAGGGGATGAGACTGGGGAATTAATAATGGGGAACGGGGAAATGGCAGAGACTCTGAACAAATATTTTGTATCTGTCTTCACGGTAGAAGACACTAACAACATCCCAATAATGGATAATCAAGGGGCCGCAGGGAGGGGGAAACTAAAGAAAATCACTATCACTAAGGAAAAAGTACTTGGTAAAATAATGGGACTAAAAGACGACAAGTCCCCTGGACCAGATGACCTGCATCCCAGGGTCTTAAAAGAAGTGGCTGCAGAGATAGTGGATGCATTGGTTACAATATATCAAAATTCCCTGGACTCTGGAGTGTTCCCAGCGGATTGGAAAACAGCAAATGTAACACCCCTATTTAAGAAAGGAGGGAGACAGAAAGCAGGAAACTAGACCAGTTAGCCTAACATCTGTCGTTGGGAAAATGCTGGAGTCCTTCATTAAGGAAGCAGTAGCAGGGCATTTGGAAAATCATAATGCAGTCAAGCAGAGTCAGCATGGTTTTATGAAAGGGAAATCATGTTTAACAAATTTGCTGGAGTTCTTTGAGGATGTAACGAGTAGGGTGGACAAAGGTGAGCCAGAGGATGTGGTGTATTTGGATTTCCAGAAGGCATTCGATAAGGTGCCACATAAAATGTTACTGCATAAGATAAGAGCTCACGGCGTTGGGGTTAATATATTAGCATGGATAGAGAATTGGCTAACTAACAGAAAGCAGAGAGTCAGGATAAATGGGTCATTTTCCGGTTGGCAAACGGTAACTAGTGGGGTGCCACAGGGATCGGTGCTGGGGCCTCAACTATTTACAATCTATATTAATGACTTGGATGAAGGGACCGAGTGTACTGTAGTCAAGTTTGCGGATGATACAAAGATGGATGGGAAAGCAAGTTGTGCAGAGGACTCAAAGAATCCGCAAAGGAATATAGACATGCTAAGTGAGTGGGCAAACATTTGGCAGATGGAGTATAATGTGGGAAAGTGTGAGGTTATCTACTTTGGCAGGAAAAATAAAAAAGCAAATTATTATTTAAATGTAGAGAGATTACAAAATGCTACAGTTCAGAGGGACCTGGGGGTCCTTGTGCATGAAACACAAAAAGTTAGCATGCAGGTACAGCAAGTAATCAGAAAGGCAAATGGAATGTTGGCCTTCATTGCAAAGGGGTTGGAGTATAAAAGTAGGGAAGTCCTGCTACAACTGTACAGGGTATTGGTGAGACCACACCTTGAGTATTGCGTACAGTTTTGGTCTCCTTATTTAAGGAAGGATATACTTGCATTGGAGGCAGTTCAGAGATGATTCACTAGGTTAATTCCAGAGAGGAGGGGGTTGACTTATGAAGAAAGGTTGAGCAGGCTGGGCCTATACTCATTGGAATTTAGAAGAATGAGAGGTGATCTTATCGAAACATATAAGATACTGAGGGGGCTCGACAAGGTAGATGCAGAGAGGTTGTTTCCCCTCGTGGGGACATCTAGAACTCGGGGCATAGTTTCAGAATAAAGGGTCGCCCTTTTAGAACTGAGATGAGGAGGAATTTCTTCTCTCAGACGGTCATAAATCAATGGAATTCCCTACCCCAGAGAGCCGTGGAGGCTGGGTCATATACATTTAAGGTGGAGATAGACAGATTTTTGCAAGATAAGGGAGTGAAGGGTTATGGGGTGTGGGCAGGGAAGTGGCTTTGAGCCCAAGATCAGCCATGATCTTATTGAATGGGGATGCAGACCTATTCCTTCTCCTATTTCTTATGTTCTTATGTTCTTATGTCTTGCACTCATGTGCTGGGTTCCACCGTCATTGAGGATGGGGATCTTCATAGAGCCTCCCCCTCCCGTTAGTTGTTTAATGGTCCACCACCATTCACGACTGGATGTGGCAGGACTGTAGAGCTTTGATCTGATCCGTTGATTGTGGGATCGCTTAGCCCTGTCTATAGCATGCTGCTTCCGCTTTTTAGCATGCATGTAGTCCTGTGTTGCAGCTTCCCCAGGTTAGCACCTCATTTTTAGGTACACCTGGTTCTGCTCCTGGCATGCTCTTCTACACTCCTTATTGAACCAGGGTTGGTCCCTTGGCTTGATGGTAATGGTAGAGTGAGGGATATGCCGGGCCATGAGGTTACAGGTTGTGGTGGAATACAATTCTGCTGCTGCTGATGGCCCAAGCACCTCATGGATGCCCAGTTTTGAGCTGTTCAGAATCTATCCCATTTAGCACAGTGGTAGTGCCACACAACACAATGGAGGGTGTCATAAATCGCAAGTAACAACTCAGGAAGTACTACTGGGCGGCCAGCTGGGGCGCTGTCCAGGGAGTATAAATACTCAGGCATGGGCCCACCTTGGGCAGAGACAATCTGGAAACAGGAAGCTAGTGATTGCTAACTAGACCTCCATGTTTTGTTACAAGTTGATTAAAGCCTTGCTTTATGTTCAAGTGTGTAGTGAGTCTTTATTACGTCAATTTAATCAACTTGATATCGTCTCCACGCTTTGGGTGATTTGGGACAACCAGCTGCAACTCGAACCACAGAAGGGAACTTGGGCAAGAAACTGATCCATCATGGAAAAACTCCTTAGACCCGCTCGTCTCGACCTGGACCCGAATGCACCTGCGGCAGCAAAGGTATGGAAGCATTGGTTTCGTACCTTTAGCAACTTTCTTGAAGAATGTGGGGCGGATGTCCCTAATAAGTTACGAATGCTTATCAACTACGTGTCTCCTCATGTGTATGATTATATTGAGGACTGTATAGACTATGACACTGCTATCGAAATCTTACAGCAGCTATATGTCAAGTCCCCAAATGAAATCTTTGCTCGACACCTACTGGCCACAACTCGGCAGCAGCCTGGGGAATCACTCGATGAATTTCTCCAGAAACTGCGCAGGCTCAGCAAGGATTGTAACCTTAAAGCAGTTTCAGCTGAACAGTATCAAGAGGAACTAATCCGCGATTCCTTTATCAATGGAATCGCGTCCCCTTTTATACGTCAGCGCCTGCTGGAAAATAAAACCCTCAATTTACGGGCTGCTTATGACCAGGCGTGTTCCTTGGACTTGGCCAAGAAAAATGCAGACACTTATCTCCCACCACGTGCACGGGCGGCGGCTATCTCCTTTAATGAGTCTTTCGGTAGGTCTCGGGCGGATGCCCCCACTGATGTTGACTCTACTCTAACAGACGACGACCCTACCCTAGAGGCCTTTGCTGATGACGACCCCGCCCTAGCAGCATCCTGGCAATCAGGAAGAAAGTGTTTCTTTTGTGGAGGGGCGTGCCATCACAGAAAATTTTGCCCGGCTCGTAATGTGACCTGCAATCATTGCAGCAAGAAAGGACACTTTTCCAAGGTATGCCAGTCACGGGCCTTTGCTAACAAGAAAGGCCGCTCCTCTAAAGTATACCGGTCGAGAGCTCCTGTTAGCTTCACAGCTGCTATCTATGGAGCTGCTCCTCCCCCAAGAACTACTGTTAAGGCTGCAGTTGCCGAAGGGAAAATTGCCCCTCCTCCCATCACGGCTGTTTTTCCCCAAAGTTTGTCCCATGCAGCCACGAAGGTTTCAGTAAATGGGCACACTCTAAGCGCGCTAATCGACTCCTGCAGCTCTGACAGCTTCATTAGTAAGCGGGCTGTCAACAGGTTAAAACTGCACATTTATCCCTCGGACAGGGAGATTGCAATGGCTCTGACGACTCTGACCACCAATTCTTCTGGCTTCTGTCTGGTCAACCTCATCCTCAACGGCCGCACGTATCTCTCCACCCGGCTCGGAGTACTCGCAAACTTATGCAGCGATGTGCTTCTGGGACAGGACTTCCAGAAGCAGCACAAGAAGATCACTTTTGAGTTCGGAGGGTCAAGGCCGGAGCTTACCATTTCTAAGGTGCCGTTTTGTGCCCTCTCGGCGGCCTTACTCGGTGAACCCTCCCTGTTTGCCAATCTTCACCCCCGCTGTAAACCCATAGCCACCAAATCGCGGCGCTTTAGCCAAGATGATCGAGCATTTATTGAGGCGGAAATCTCTCGCCTTTTAGTCGACGGTATTATCGAGCCATGTTCATCTCCCTGGCGGGCTCAGGTCGTCATCGTGAGGAATCCCTTAAAACAACATAAAAAACGTCTGTGTATCGATTATTCGCAGACTATTAATCTATATACCGATCTGGATGCCTACCCGCTGCCACGCATAGATGACATGGTCAACAACCTTGCCAAATACAAGGTATTCTCGACCTTCGATTTAAAAAGCGCGTACCATCAGGTGCCACTGCAAGACTCCGACAAGAAGTATACGGCCTTTGAGGCCAATGGTCGGCTTTTCCAGTTTCGCCGCCTTCCATTCGGGGTCACCAATGGGGTGGCCGTCTTCCAACGGGCCATGGATGGCCTAGTCCGGCAAGAGAACTTGACGGATACCTTTCCGTATTTAGACAATATCACTATTGCCGGCCATGATCAAAAGGAGCATGACGCCAATCTTCAGAGATTTTTTGACGTACTCCGCCGTCGCCACTTAACGTTAAACGAATCCAAATCGGTGAAGTCGGTGCCATCGGTGAACATTCTTGGCTACTGGGTGGGCAACGGTGTTATTAAACCGGACCCAGAGCGACTTCGTCCACTTCAGGAGCTCCCTCCCCCGACGAACCTCGGCTCTCTTCGTCGGGCACTTGGCATGTTTGCTTATTACGCAAAATGGATACCACACTTCTCCGATTAAAATACAGCCCCTGCTCCATGCGAAGTCTTTTCCATTGGAAGCTACAGCTATTTCTGCCTTCAACCTCCTCAAACGACAGCTGGAGAAAGCCACGCTTCGCTCCATTGACGAAAATCTTCCTTTTGTGGTCGAATGCGATGCATCGGAGGTGGCGATCTCCGCTACCTTGAATCAAGGTGGCCGACCCGTGGCATTCCTATCCAGAACCTTGCAGGGTAGCGAGCTCCATTACCCCCCTGTCGAGAAGGAGGCTACGGCCATCATCGAGGCTGTACGCCAATGGGGTCATTTTCTTGCTCGGCGTCATTTTACGCTTATAACTGACCAGCGCTCTGTGGCCTTCATGTTGGATAACCGGAGGCGCACGAAAATCAAAAATAATAAAATTCAACTCTGGAGGATGGAGCTGGCTGCCTTTGGATATACTATCTGTTACCGACCCGGCAAACAGAACGTGGCCCCAGATACCTTCACACGGGCATTTTGCTCCTCAATGTCAACGTCGACTCCGGCGGATTTGCATATGGACTTATGCCATCCTGGTGTGACCCGCATGTTGCACTTTGTGCGCTCCAAAAATCTACCATTTTCAACCGAGGACGTAAAGAAAACATGCTCCTCCTGTAGGATTTGTGCAGAATTGAAACCACAATTCTTTCGCCCATCAGATGGCTTACTCATACATGCAATGCAGCCTATGCAGAGGCTCAGCATAGACTTTAAAGGGCCATTGCCTTCGTCGACAAGGAACACCTACCTACTTACGATGGTGGACGAGTATTCACGCTTTCCCTTCGCCTTCCCCTGCCCTAATATGCTTACCTCTACGGTAATTAAATGCCTCGATCAGGTCTTTTCCCTTTGCGGGACGGCCAATTTTATCCACACTGATCGGGGTCCCTCCTTTATGTCGAGTGAACTTAAAAGTTATCTCTCCCAACGGGGAATCGCCTCAAGTAGGACGACACCATATCACCCAATCGGTAACGGACAGGTTGAACGATACAATGCCATCATCTGGAACGCTGTCCGTCTGGCACTAAGGTCACGCAACCTGCCGGACCAGCAGTGGGAAACGGTGCTCCCCGACGCGTTACACTCTATCAGGTCTCTTCTCTCCACATCTACTAATGTCACGCCTCATGAGCGATTCTTCAAATTCCGGCGTCGCTCTACACATAGGACGTCTCTACCGTCATGGTTGGTGGCTCCAGGCCCGGTACTACTCCGGAGGTTCGTCCGGTCTGCCAAAAACGACCCTCTCGTTGACGAGGTGGAGTTAACGGAGGTAAACCCCACGTATGCGCACGTACGGTACCCTGATGGCCGGGAGACCACCGTCTCGCTCCGAGATCTGGCTCCCTGCCCAACCGGTCACACGGGCCCGAATGATGAAGGATACCCCGACAATGATATCAACACTCCGCACCCCTATGAAAATGACGCCCCGCCTGGGACATCGGGGGATCTGCCGGCAACGCTACCGGATCAACTCAGGGAGCTGGACGCTCCCCGTAGGATGGCCACCCGAAACCAGGACGCCGGACAATCTCCAGCCACGACCCGGGATGAGGCCAGCTCAGCACCTGTGGGGACCCGCACCCGGAGTCATGATATTCCCAGTCCTCCACAGGATGATCAAGATGACGCGGACTCTACTGACTTACCGGTACGGGCCAAGCGACCCAGGGACCAGGACACGGTCCGGGGAGACGTGCCTTCCAGTCACAAGCAGCGAGCTAAACGTCTGCGGCTATTTCTGGTCCGCCTAGTCCGTTAAAGGAAGACTGGACTTCCAAACCTTTTAGGGAGGAAGAATGTCATAAATCGCAAGTAACAACTCAGGAAGTACTACTGGGCGGCCAGCTGGGGCGCTGTCCAGGGAGTATAAATACTCAAGCATGGGCCCACCTTGGGCAGAGACAATCTGGAAACAGGAAGCTAGTGACTGCTAACTAGACCTCCATGTTTTGTTACAAGTTGATTAAAGCCTTGCTTTATGTTCAAGTGCGTAGTGAGTCTTTATTACGTCAGAGGGTGTCCTCAGTGTGAAGACGGGACTTCATCTCCACAATGACTGTGCGGTGGTCACTGCTACCAATGCTGTCATGGACAGATGCATCTGCGACAGGTAGATTGGTGAGGACGAGGTCAAGTAGGTTTTTCCCTCGTGTTAGTTCTCTCACCACCTGTTGCAGGCCCAGACTGGCAGCTATGTCCTTCAGGGCTCGGTCAGTAGTGGTGCTACTGAGCCACTCTTGGTGATGGACAATGAAGTCCCCCAACTAGAGTACATTCTGTGCCCTTGCTACCCTCAGTGCTTCTTCCAAGTGGTGTTCAACATGGAGGAGTACTGATTCATTGGCTGAGGGAGGGTGGTAGGTGGTAATCAGCAGGAGGTTTCCTTGCCCATGCTTGACCTGAAGCCATGAGACTTCATGTGGTCTGGAGTCAATGCTGAGGACTCCCAGGGCCACTCCTTCCCGACTGTATACCACTGTGCCACCACCCCTGGTGTGTCTGTCCTGCCGGTGGGACAGGACAGGACACAGGATTGTGATGGAAGAGTTTGGGACATTGGCTGAAAGGTATGATTCTGTGAGTATGACTATGTCAGGCTGTTGCTTGACTAGTCTGTGGGACAGCTCTCCCAATCTTGGTACAAGTCCCCAGATGTTGATGAGGACTTTGCAGCGTTGACTGGGCTGGGTGTGCCATTGTCATGTCGTAGCCGGTGCCGAGGTCGATCCCGGGTGGTCTGTCCGGTTTTATTCTTACTGTTTTTTGTAGCGGTTTTTTACAACTGAGTGGCTTGCTAGGCCATTTCAGAGGGCAGTTAAGAGTCAGTCACATTGCTGTGGGTCTAGAGTGACATATAGGCCAGACCAGGTAAGGACGGCAGATTTCCTTCCCTAAAGGACATTAGTGAACCAGATGGGTTTTTACGACAATCCGATAGTTCCATGCTCACCATTACTGATACTAGCTTTTTATTCCAGATTTATTTAATTAACTGAATTTAAATTCCCCCAGCTGCCGTGGTGGGATTTGAACTCATATTTTGACCATATTCCTAAATTCAATTCCTTAAATGGCTTCTAAGCTGCCACTGCAACCATAGTTGCCCATTAATTTCTCATGTTTAAGCTATATAAGAAAAACATTGTAACTGGATATGATTAGTGACAGGATATTGTTGATGATTATGTACTGTGACCTCTTATGTATGGTTTAATTTATCTTGCAGGACACTATCATGCCAATAATACCCTCTTTAAGTAAACGGATCAGTCTTAATACTGTATATTTGGTTGACCATGTAGCCCAATTAAAATTGTGTGAGCTTTAAAGTGAACAAATACAAACATTTGTGTCTGATGAGATGCCAAACAAGCTTCCCCAATATAACCGATGAGTGCCACCATATATTGACCAGACTCTAGAATACACTAAATTATTTATTTAAATAAAAAACAAATGTCATTACAATAGCTTAAATGAGAGAATTTCACCACCAGGATCCTGTTGTAAAAATTAACTAGCTACAAAGAATTAGGATTACATACGAAAATGACGGACAAGAAAAGACGTACTAGTCCATCCAAAATAACAACAGAAAACGCTGGAAAAACTCAGCAGGCCAGGCAGCATCCGTGGAGAGAGAAAGAGAGTTAACGTTTCAGGTCGATGACCTTTCATCAGAACTGGGAAGAGCCGGAAATCAAATAGATTTAAGGCCAGGGTAAAGCTGTGAAAAGGGGGAGGGGATAAAGGAACAAAGGGGGAGATGAAGAGACATTAAGAGATATGCAAGGCTAGAGGTGGTGTTAATGTGACAGATTAAGGCTGAATGAAGTGTGAAATCCACTGGCAGAATGAAGGACAGCTGCCAGCTTCTAGGAGGAAAAAAAAAGGTGGGGGGGGGGGACAAATAAAAGGGTGGATAAAATAAAATATAAATGTGATTGGAGCTGAGGTTATGATCTAAAATTGTTGAACTCAATATTGAGTCCAGAGGGCTGTAGCGTGCCTAATATCTCTTAATGTCTCTTCATCTCCCCCTTTGTTCCTTTATCCCCTCCCCCTTTTCACAGCTTTACCCTGGCCTTAAATCTATTTGATTTCCGGCTCTTCCCAGTTCTGATGAAAGGTCATCGACCTGAAACGTTAACTCTCTTTCTCTCTCCACGGATGCTGCCTGGCCTGCTGAGTTTTTCCAGCGTTTTCTGTTGTTATTTCGGATTTCCAGCATCCGCAGTATTTTGCTATCGTACTAGTCCATCCAGCTTGTCCCACACAGTTGCATCACAATACATACATCTGCACGAAGTCATGTAACCTGGGACAGGCAATTTTTTTTAAAAAAGCCGTGGCCAATTAGGGGGGAATAAACTGGAAAGTTTACTCTCTGACCTCCTTAGGCAATCAAAACTACTCCAGGAGATCACATTGGCCCTGATTTACGTAACAGGATACCTGCCTCTTGTACAAGGTGATCTCCGGCTTAGCCAGAAACCGGTCCAGCCCTTGCTTCAAGGAATATAGCGAATCAGTGTCCACCACACAAGCTGGCAACCTGTTCTAGAGGCCCACTATTCTCTGGGAATGGAAGAATCATCTAACATCCAAAATTGTTCTGCCATTACATTACTTGTAAGCGTGACCTCTAGTTCTCCCTAACCTATTCTACGTAAACATATTCTATTCTCTTCATATTTTATAAACCTTGATTAAATCACCTGTAAGTCTATGCTACTCTAAAGTATAGAAACCCAGCTCGCTAAACGTATCTGGGTAACTACGGTGTTTTAAACTGAGAATTAATCTTGTGGTGCTCCTCTACACCCTTTCCAAAGTCTCAATATCCCTTGCCATATGAGGAGACTAAATCTGGGTACAGTATTCTAACTGAGGCCTAACAAAGGTCTTGTACAAGGACCAAATGGTATGCTTTGTGTTATTGTGAATTGTCCTGTGAATATACCCAAGAACCCTGTTGGTTTTGGCTATAGCTTCATGACGTTGGTCATGGACCTTTAGAGATTAATGCACCAAAACACCAAGATCTCTTTCTTTCACCACTGGTTGTAATTCTTTTCCCTGTAGGCTGTATGTATAGCATTTGACCTGCCCACATTCATAACACTGCACTTTTCTAAGTTAAACATCATTTGCCAATCACGAGACCAAATCCCAGCACATCTCGAACTGCTTGTAGTAGTTGAGCATTCTCTACAGCCCTAACTCTCGCACATATGTTGGTATCAGTGCAAACTTATGCATCATTCCCCCAACACCTACATCTAGAATTAGTTTTAATATCCTTTGTGTTTGTTCTATTTACTTCTGTTGGATAGTTCTTGGATATTTTCTGTTTAAGCAACAACTGTTGATATCATTGAAAGTATTGGTTTGTAAAAGACACAGTGCCTGACATTGTGAGCAGGTCTTTGAAGTGTTTTTTCTTAAATAAAACAATAAGGAGACACTGGGTTGCTCCAGTGTTATTAAACAAAACAAACAAAAGTGCCCCCTTGCAAAGGGGCACAACTAATAGAAAAATAAAATCATAAAACGAAGGAAACTTAAAAATTAAATAATAATAATATCACCTTTGTCGACTATGTACTCCAGTCGCTGTGGTGCCCACTGGCCGTGGAAGGCCTCAGGCGTACCAGCGGACTCCGCGTGCTCCTTCTCCAGGATAAACTAGACGCGGACAAAACTGCAGAAGAGAGGCAGGCAACCAAAGCGACCACCCGCACGGGCCACGTCCAAAGGTTGATGATTGAAGGCAGTGTGAATTTACAGAGCTGAGAGCAGCCTCTACTGGCAAGAGAAGCCTACAGCACCGAGTAGTCCCAGGCAGCCTCCCATCCAAATACTAACAGGGCCTGACTTTGCTTAAGCTTCTAAGATAAGGTGTGCTTTTTTTTAAATTGGATTTATTCAACATTAAACACAGTTACAACCTCATGATCATTCCTTTGTAACATACAATCATTCCTTTACCAGTTTTTAGCTACAGGACTTAAAGTCATCATTAAAGACATTAACAACATTGTCATTATTCTGCTATACTGTACAATCTTCCTTTACCATTTATTACCTTTAGAAATTAAAGTTAAATTTGTCACCCATGACATATATCAATCCTATTTAACTTCAAAAACTTGTCAAAAAATACTGACCTTAAATTCTTTTCCAAATAATAAATACACAAAGCCTTATAATGCTCTTTTTGTCTATGTTTGAAATACTCTTTCAGGTTTATTCTTTTCCCCTTATAAAACAGAGCATTCCTTCGGGCGTGCTCAAAGCAGAGTGGCCATAGGCAAGTGTCACTTACTGGTAATGATGAGCATTCATTTTAGTTCAATGATGTAGTCTTTGACGATGTATTTCATTGAAAAATAAATACCGATTCAACAAATTGGGCCTTTTTTCATTGAAGAAATGTAGACTCTGAGGAGATAGGTTTGAGGTTTTTTTTAAATAATGAAGGGAATTGACTTATTGGCAACATTCTGTTGAGTATAATGTACTGTTAATTTGAGGGGTACTTTTGCAAAGAATTGAATTATCCTGGAGTTCAAATCAAGCCATTTATATAAAATACCACAGGGATCATTTTTTTTGCATAATTTCAATTTGAATTAACAGATTTTTTAAATTAGGTAATGTCAAGTTAAGAGGAGTAGAATGTAATGTCTTTGATAGTTTGCTGGACAAGGCGTTAATTATCAGTCATCACAAATAGTTTGTTATCTGGCATAGTTGAAAGAACTAACCCAGCCTGGGGTACGAGTTTTGATTTTCAGCTCCTTCTCAATACTTTTAATAAGGGCAGGGTCCATGGTTGACTGTAGTCCTTTGCTGGACAGCTCAGGGGATGGAACTTTCTAGTGTGAGTTAATCTGGAGTGGTGGCTGCTCAAATCACCAGTCACACCACAGCCAGCAGAGGGTTCAAGCTGATTTGATTTCATGGTAGTGTTTTGCCATGTCAGAAATGAGCAACCATTTTTAGGGATCTAGTTATGTTGAAAAATAACTCATGGGAAGTATCTTTGTTCACAGATAATTTAAACAACTTCAAATTAGGAGTAGACTGTAGTGTCTTTGATAGTTAGGTGCACAAAGTGTTAATCGTGTAGTTCAATATAGCGAATGATAGCCAAGTTTGTAAACTGTTTTTTAATGAATACTGTTCATGTACTTGTTCTGTTAAATAACTTCCTGTTGGTTATATCCTGAGTCTTGTTTTGAGAGCTCATACTCAGCCTACTGAAGCCAGAGAGAACCTTGCAGTGGCATGTAGCACATTCCACTAAGCCGGTGTACAGTACAAGAGGTTTCACTGTCATATACCTAGATATTGGACAGCTAAAGGTGCACTCCAGCATAGAGGATGTGCGGTCAGCCTATGGGAGTGGGCAGCGATGCTGAAACCAAGTAGAATATCGAGTGCAAAACCTAAAAATGCAATGAGTACCTTCAAGCTGCTTTTGCCACTCTCTAAATTTAAATCAGCTGCTGGAAAATGTACAATACAAATGAACAGTTAATGGAGGGATGCTGGAGTTAATCATAATTCTTTGCAACATTTCCAGTTTGAAAGAGGTTCTGATGCTGAGACTCTTATTTCAGTTCTAACGAAAGATCATTGACCTGAAATGTTAACTCTGTTTCTCTCTCCACGGATGCTACCTGACCTGCTGAATATTTCCAGCATTTACTGTTTATATTTCAAATTTTCAGCACTGCAGTATTTTGCTTTTGTACTCTTATTTCAAGGTTTGATTTTTCTTCTCAAATATTTCCATCATCTATTAGAATTGAATAAATACTATATATGTATGTATATTTGCTCACTAGCAGCACCCCTGTTGAAAAGTGCCACAAGCAGACTGCCAATGCCGGATTGACATTTACCATCAGGAAAAGTGCCCTGTTCTATTGCAAAAAACGACAGCTACTTGCATTTAGATAGTGCCTTTTAACGTTGAACCACCCTCCGCATCCCCTGAACTCCAATGAAAGAAGAAAGACTTGCATTTCTATAGCGCCTTTCACGACCACCGGACGTCCCAAAGCACTTTACAGCCAATGAAGTGCTTTTTTGAAGTGTAGTCACTGTTGCAATGTAGGAAACGCGGCAGCCAATTTGCGCACAGCAAGCTCCCACAAACAGCAATGTGATAATGACCAGAGAATCTGTTTTTTTAGTGATGTCGGTTGAAGGATAAATACTGGCCAGGACAGTAGGTAAACCTCTGAAATATGTGTTGAGAGGCACACAGGTGAATATGAAGCACTAATACAAAAATAAAATACTGCAGATGCTGGAAATCTGAAATAAAAACAGAAAATGCTGCCTGACCTGCTGAATATCTCCAGCATTTTCTGTTTTTAAATCTGAATCACTGCTGCCAGCTCTGCCCACTGCTGCTGGAGCCAGGCCAGGCCAGGCCAGGGCTGGGTTACCCAGGGGGCAGCGGGGCGCGCCTGCGCAGTGTGGCCCTCCGGCTCCGACTGTCATGGCGGCATCTGTCCTCCGTCGGCTGTCGCTCGGGTCAAACGGGAGAGCGGCGGCCCGCTGCGGCTCCAGGGTAAGCACCGAGGGGCAGACCGGGCGGGAGGGAACGATGGGCCCCCTCTGAGGAGCGGGCGGGGTGTGAAGCCCCGGGGTTGTAGCCGGGCGGTCCCGGGGTCAGGCGGACGGCGTTTGCGCTCCGCTCGTTGGCCCCGCACTCCCTCCCGCTCAGTGACAGTGAGATCACCTCCCAATCCCCGGGCCGCAGACTGCTTCAACCTGGCGCTGAGCCGCCCAGGAATCGGCTGCTCTCGCATTCAGCTTCTTTAAGCCCGATTAATCTATCTTGTCGGTAACCAATATGGGCCGCCCAGACCGACAGGCCGCCCCTGCCCACTTGATGTCGGTGCCACATGAAACACTGTGCAGAGGTCGAGCCTGCTTCTCAATGGCAGAGATTCTTGATCTCTACATTGATTCTCACCACTAAACTTGCTGTGCCTGACTAATGTGCAAAGGTCACTAGACAGGTTGATAGTTTTGGCAAAGTATTATACTTTATTTTAAAGCTGCCCATGTCCTAACTTGCACCAAGTCCCATTCACCCATCACCCCTATGCTCGCTGCCCTACATTGGCTCCCGGTCCAACAACGCCTCAATTTTAAAATTCTCATCCTTGTGTTCAAAACCCTCCAGGGTTTAGCCCCTCCATATCCCTGTAATAATCTCCAGCCCTACAACCCTTTGAGATCTCTTCACTCCTCCAACTCTGGCCTCTTGTCCATCCCTCACTTCCTAAGCCCCACCATTGGCGGCCATGCCTTCAGCCATCTCGGCCTGAAGCTCTGGAATTCCTTCTCTAAAAATCTCCACCTCTCTACCTCTTTCTTTAAGATGCTCCTTAAAACCTATCTCTTTGACCAAGCTTTTGGTCACCTGCCCTAATGTCATCTTCTTTGGCTCTGTGTGAATTTTTGTCTGATTACACTCCTGGGATGTTTTGCTACGTTAAAGGTGCTATATAAATGCAAGTTGTTATTTATATTGAGTATTGAAACAGTTCAAGCGCACGCATTTTAAATCTTAACTAGAAATTGGCCATTGAATATCTATTGTGATTGATTTCTGAATGCTGAGATATCAGATTTAATGAGTAACCAGCATGAGTAATGCAGTCCAGCTGTCTTAATTCAAGTCGGTTCGAATTGAGTTTTCTTTGAATTGTGGTGCAAACCTTTGTTCACTAGTACATCTTTGGAACACTGATGCCTTCTTTCCCCACTGAGTCGTATATCTGCTTAAAGTCTGTGAAACGTACATGAGATCTTTTTCTTTGCTCCCAGCTCTTTCAGATCATTTTTAAAAATTCGCTCTCTGGATATGGGCAACGCTGGCATTTATTGTCCATCCCTAGTTGCCCTTGAGAAGATGGTGCTGAGCCGCCGCCTTGAACCACTGCAGTCCGTGTGGTGAAGGTGGTCCCACAGTGTTGTTAGGGAGGGAGTTTGGGGATTTTGACTCAGAGATGATGAAGAAGGAACAGCAATATATGTCCAAGTCAAGATGGTGTGTGACTTGGAGGTGATGGTGTTCCCATGCACCTGCTGCCCTTGTCCTTCTAGGTGGTAGAGGTCGTGGGTTTGGGAGGCGTCGCTTGGGTCTGTTTCAGCGTACTCTTGGTGCACACTATAAACAAATAAGCTGTAACTAAAAACCCATTAAAGAAAACTTACAACTTAAATTAAAATTTGGTTGGCCGGGGTGATAATGCACTCCAGTCCCGCGGAAGGCCTCGAGCGTGCCAGTGGACACTGCGTGCTCCATCTCCAGGGCCACCCGGGTGCGAACGTGGCCGCGGAAGAGAGGCAGGTCGGCCGAACGACCCCCTCAACTGCCCGCTGCCTGGACCAGTTTCTGTTTCAGTTTAAAGATGCATCCACAATTTTTGCTGAAGCCAAACTAATTTGCCAGCCCTGGTGTCTGCATCCAATTTAGGAGTATTCCTGTTATGAAGCAACTTAATGCCTCTAGAAAAGTTTATGATCTTTTCTGTCCTCTTTGTTTATTACTGCCAGTTTCCAAAGCTGAGTGAATTTATCTGTTCTCTGGAGTAGTTAACACAACAAAGTGGTTTCAATTGTAATTTAAATATCTGTTTCTAACAACTTGAGTCTCGTATTAAGACAGATATTTGATTGTTTGCTCTGAGATGCACTTGTTTGAACAGTCGTAGGAAGTTCCATTTTTAATGAGGGAATGACCTGGAGTAGTTAGTTTACATGAGAACCTGTTGCCAATGAGCAATAACAGGCAGATAGAATATTGTGTTGTCAATTTTCTCCTGCAATAAACAAGATAGCATGTAATAGCTGGGCCAAGAACATGTGATTCTTCAACTGTCCTATTTAATACTACACTGAAAACAATTTGTTTACCTAATTTGTTTGTACATTTTATGATGGGGTGATATCAGGTTTTTAAGTACAGAAGGTATTTTTAAAGTATGTCTGATCTAAAGAAGAGGCTTATAATGTTGCCAAAAAGAGCAGTAAGCCTGAGGATTTTAGAATTCAGCAAAGGAGGACCAAGAAATTGATGAAGAAAGGGAAAATAGAATGTGAGCGTAAACTAGCGAGAGACGTAAAAACAGACTGTAAAAGCTTCTACAGGTATGTAAAAATGAAAAGATTAGCGAAAGTAAATGTAGGTCCCTTACAGGCCGAGACAGGAGAAATTATAATGGGGAATAAGGAAATGGCAGAGAAATTAAACAGATACTTTGTGTCTGTCTTCACGGAAGAAGACGCAAAAAACCTCCCGGAAATAGTGGAGAACCAAGGGTCTAGCGAGAATGAGGAACTGAAAGAAATTAGTATTTGTTTAAAAAAATAGTACTGGAGAAATTAATGGGACTGAAAGCTGATAAATCCCCATGAGCTGATGGCCTACATCCTAGGCTTTTGAAAGAGGTGGTTATAGAGATAGTGGATGCATTGGTTGTCATCTTCCAAAATTCCACTGATTATAGAATGGTTCCCGCGAACTGGAAGGTAGAAAATGTAACCCCACTATTTAAGAAAGGGAGAGAGAAAACGGGGAACTACAGACCAGTTAGCCTGACATCAGTAGCAGGGAAAATGCTAGAATCTATTATTAAGGACGTGGTAACAGGGCACTTAGAAAATAATAATAGGATTAGGCAGAGTCAACACTGATTTATGAAAGGGAAATCATGATTGACTTTTTCGAGGTTGTAACTTGCAGAATAGAAAAGGGGGAACCAGTGGATGTGGTGTATTTGGATTTTCGGAAGGCATTCGATAAGGTGCCACACAGGAGGTTATTAAACAAAATTAGGGCTCATGGGGTTGGCAGTAATATACTAGCATGGATTGAGGATTGGTTAAC
Organism: Squalus acanthias; assembly: GCA_030390025.1. NCBI lineage: Eukaryota > Metazoa > Chordata > Chondrichthyes > Squaliformes > Squalidae > Squalus > Squalus acanthias. Next base: position 96,323,456 of record CM059430.1, read on the forward strand.
GGACAGAAAACAGAGAGTAGGAATAACGGGTCATTTTCGGGTTGGCAGGCTGTAACTAGTGGGGTACCACAAGGATCAGTGCTTGTGCCTCAGCTATTCACAATCTATATCAATGATTTGGATGAGGGGACCAAATGCAATATATCCAAGTTTGCTGATGATACAAAGCTAGGTGGGAATGTAAGTTGTGAGGAGGATGCAAAGAGGTTTCAAGGGGATATAGACAGGCTAAGTGAGTGGGTAAGGACATGGCAAATGGAATATAATGTGGAGAAATGTGAAGTTATCCACTTTGGTAGGAAAAATAGAAAAGCTGAGTTTTTTAAATGGTGAGAAATTGGGAAATGTTGGTGTTCAGAGGGACTGAAAGTTAAAATGCAGATACAACAAGCAAATGGTATTTTGGCCTTTATTACAAGTGGATTTGAGTATAAGAGTAAAGATGTCTTACAGCAATTATATAGGGCCGTGGTGAGACCACACCTGGAGTATTGTGTACTGTTTTGGTTTCCTTACCTAAGGAAGGATATACTTGCCATAGAGGGAGTGCAACGAAGGTTCACCAGACTGATTCCTGGGATGGGGGGGATTGTCTTATGAGGAGAGATTGAGTAAACGAGGCCCATATTCTCCGGAGTTTAGACGAATGAGAGGTGATCTCATTGAAACATACAAAATTCTTACAGGGCTAGACAGGGTAAATGCAGGGAGGATGTTTCCCCTGGCTGGGGAGTCTAGAACCAGGAGTCACAGTCTCAGAATAAGAGGCCAGCCATTTAGGACTAAGATGAGGAGAAATTTCTTCACTCAGGGTGGTGAATCTTTGGAACTCTCTACCCCAGAGGGCTGTAGAGGCTCAGTTGTTGAGTGTATTCAAGACAGAGATCGAGAGATTTTTGGATAAAAGGGATCAAGGGATATGGGGATAGTGCAAGAAAGTGGAGTTGAGGTAGAAGATCAGCCATGATCTTATTGAATGGCGGAGCAGGTTCGAGGGGCCGAATGGCCAACTCTTGCTTCTATTTCTTATGTTCTTATCTTGAGACTGTTTTGTAGACAGTCTGTTAAGTCATTGGGTTGAGACTTGGGAAGTGGCGAAATTCACCAATCGTGTTCCACTTGGCAGAAAATGGTTATCAAGCGATTTTCTTGAGGACCCATAGCTCGAGGGACAGGACAAAAGGACATGAATTCAAGCCAAGATGAGAAAAGGTGAATCCACAGTTGAGATAAAGCTTCTACACACACAGGCTCGTAAATGTGTGGAGTAGCCTACAGAGGGAGTTAGTGGAAAAGGAGAGAGTTAGGATTTCAAGGTTGTGGTGGAGATATATTTGTGGCAGATAGGGCTATTAAAGGGTGATAGAGAAAGTTGTGTTGGAGGTCCTTGACCTTTGGGTGCAGCCCAATGAAAAGAAATGGTCTTTTCCAGTTCAATATTCCGAAGGACGTTGGGAAATATTGGGAGGTGGGGGCAGCATTAGTTAAGTACATCTAGTGCTGCAGCACAGGTAACCGTGGTCTCTTGGGGATTGTTTTAGGAGACTTTTTCTTGGAATTGGTGTTGTTTTTTTTTCTCTCTTTTTACCTCTTTCCCCCCCTCCCCACAAGTGCAATATTGCCGTACTAGCGATTAGGGAGGCCCATGCCTGAGGGTGCATCTTCTAATGGAACGGGTGAGCATTGAAGGGCCCTTCTTTATGCTCTATGTTCATATGTTTGATGTAGATGCTTTCCACGTCCGCAGCTATTTTTTGTTTATACAGTCAAACCTCTTTATTACAAACCCAAGGGAACTGGCAAAGTAGTTTATTGGAGGTTTGGTCATTGTTATTTCAGCTTCCTCTTTTGCTCTGGACCAGTTGCTAATGAGCGTTGTATTATACGCTAAAATAGTTTAAGCCGTGGTCTAAGTGTTCTGGTTTGGTATGACTGTTGAATTCTCCAATGGAAGTATTTCGAGGGGCTGTGAAAATGGCAATGGCTGTCAGATTGGAAGCTTGATTGAGCGTACAGTTGGTTTTACACCTGTACTCTTGCACTGTTGTGACAAAGCTGTAGTACATGCTTATTTGCCACTTTTTTGGGGAAATTGTAGCTGGAAAAAGTTCCTGATCTTTTAAGTGTTTAATTATAATTTTATAAAGTAAAGCAGCGTTGGGCAACTTGAGTTCTGTAATTTGATTGTAAGGAATCGGAAGTCACATTAAGAAAAATGAGCTACCAGTATCTAATATTTTACACAAAATATCTACGGTCGATAGTGCTGTTCTAAGGTGGCAATACAATGAAATTACAACAGAATGCTTTTTCTGAAAGAATTGTATAGTCCTTAAGTTATTTTTGAGATAACTCTTGAATATGTGTAACATTTTTATATCTTGATTTCAGTCAAAACAAAAATGTTTTTGACTTCAATTTTTACATTTTTTGTGACTTTTTGTAAGGTGGGGTATGTTAGTCAGAGGAATGGAACGCTTTTCCATTCCAGTGTCAGTATCAAGTGGCCCCATGTCAAGGATAGCTCAGCAGGATGCAAGACAACATTCCCAATCTCAAGAGAGCAGCCCTTCATACAACGACATGACCTTTTTTTTCCATTTCCCACATCAGCCATCATGCCACCTATCTTGAGTGTAATTGGATATTTAATGCCTGTTCTGTGCTGTGAACACATGAGAAATGAAGATTGGATTGAGGCTGTCGAATCTCATTTCATATAGTACCCTTACAGCCAACTGTCAGAGGAGTCCCGCCCATCGTTCCAGGCTGGATTTGCACCTCGGTCCCAGAGGTGAAAAGCCAGCCTAACTTAATGCACCACCCAGTCCCCCGCATTTTAAATAAAAATTAATAGCAGGTTTGGCGGTTGCTGGGAGTAATCATTATCGTGTCATGGAAGAACACTGTCTCATAAACTTTTGTTTAGTACTCAGTTCTGCAGTGTTGCCCAGCAGTGTTTGCACAAAAAAGGAATACGATACTACAAACTTAAATATAGACTTATGCTGTCCTTGCAGTTCCTTGAGACCTTTAAGTTTGTGCCAGTAAATGGTTTGACAGCCTTTTGTATTGTTGTTGACTTGAGTTGTCATACTGTAAACTTATTTTCACCGTCTTGACATTCTTGCATGTCGTAACTATTACGATTACATATTTGCTGTCTTGAACAGTCCTCTTATGCAAACAATCTTTTGTTAAATGTAAACAATATGCTTAGAAGCATAGAAGATAAGAGCAGGAGTAGGCCATTCGACCCCTCGAGCCTGTTCCGCCATTTAATGAGATCATGGCTGATCATCCAAATTCAGTACCCTGTCCCTGCTTTCTCCCCATATCCCTTGATCCCTTTAGCCTTAAGAAATATAACTATCATCTCCTTGAATATATTTAATGAATTGGCCTCAACTGCCTTCTGTGGTAGAGAATTCCACCGGTTCACCACTCTCTGGGTGAAGAAACTCCTCATCTCAGTCCTAAATGGCTTACCCCTTATCCTTAGACTGTGACCTCTGGTTCTGGACTCCCCTGCCATCGGGAACATCCTTCCTGCATCTAGTCTGTCTAGTCCTGTTAGAATTTTATAAGTTTCAATGAGATCCCCTCATTCTTCTAAACTCTAGTGAATATAAGCCTGATCGACCCAATCTCTCTTCATAAGTCATTCCTGCCATCCCAGGTATCAGTCTGGTAAGTCTTCGCTGCACTCCCTCCATGGCAAGAACATCCTTCCTCAGATAAGGCGACCAAAACTGCACACAATACTGAAGGTGTGGTCTCACCAAGGCCTTGTACAACTGCAGCAAGACATCCTTGCTCCTGTACTCGAATCCTCTCGCTATGAAGGCCAACATACCATTTGCCTTCTTAACCGCCTACTGCACCTGCATGCTTACCTTCAGCAACTGGTGCACAAGGACTCCCAGATCTCGTTGCACTTCCCCTTTTCCCAATCTATTGCCATTCAGATAATCTGTCTTCCTGTTTTTGCCACCAAAGTGGATAACCTCGCATTTATCCACATTATACTGCATCTACCCAATCACCCAACCTGTCCAAATCATACTGGAGTTTCTCTGCATCCCCCTCACAGCACACGCGCCCACCCAGCTTTGTGTCGTCTGCAAACTTAGAGATATTACATCTAGTTCCCTTGTCTAGATCATTAATATATATTGTGAATAGCTGGGGTCCTAGCACCGATCCCTGCGGTACCCCACTAGTCACTGCCTGCCATTCGGAAAAAGACCCGTTTATTCCAACTCTTTGCTTCCTGTCTGCCAACCAGTTCTCTATCCAAATCCGTACCTTACCTCCAATCCCATGTGCTTTAACTTTGCACGCTAATCTCTTATGCGGGACCTTATCGAAAGCCTTCTGAAAGTCGAAATACAGCACATCCACTGGTTCTCCCTTATCTATTCTACCAGTTTCATCCTCAAAAAATTCCAGTAGATTAGTCAGGCATGATTTACCTTTCGTAAATCCATGTTGACTTTGTCCGATCCCGTCACTGTTTTCCAAGTGCTCTGCTATTACATCTTTTATAATGGACTCTAGCATTTTGCCGACTACCAGTGTCAGGCTTACTGGTCTATAATTCCCCATTTTTTCTCTACCAACTTTTTTAAATAGTGGGGTTACATTAGCTACCCTCCAATCCATGGGAACTGTTCCAGAGTCTATAGAATTTTGAAAGATGACCAGCAATGCATCTACTATTTCTAGGGCCACTTCCTTAAGTACCCTAGGATGTAGATTATCAGGCCCTGGGGATTTATCGGCCTTCAATCCCGTCCATTTCCTACAAATACTGATTTCATTCAATTCCTCCCTCTTATTAGACCCTATGTTCCCCGACATCTCTGGGAGTTTATTTGTGTCCTCCTTTGTGAAGACAGAACCAAAGTATGTATTTAATTGGTCTGCCATTTCTTTGTTCCCCATTATAAATTCCCCTGATTCTGACTGCAAGGGACCTACGCTTGACTTCACCAATCTTTTTCTCTTCACATATCTATAGAAGCTTTTACAGTCAGTTTTTATGTTCCCTGCCAGCTTACTCTCATATTCTATTTTCCCCCTCTTAATTAATCCCTTTGTCCTCCTTTGCTGAATCCTAAACTGCTCCCAATCCTCAGGTTTGCTGCTTTTTCTGGCCAATTTATATGTCCTCTCCTTGCTATCCCTAATTTCCCTTGTTAGCCACGGTTGAGTCACCTTTTTTGTTTTATTTTATGCCAAACAGGGATGAACAAATTCAGTCGTTTATCCATGCGATCTTTAAATGTTTGCCATTGTAGCTTTAAAGATACAGCTTGCTTACATTACGATGACTTGATTTATATTTACTATGCGTGATTAACATTGTCTTTGTTACTGATTTTCTTTTAATAAAGTACCTGTTAGTTTACATTATAAGGCTTGGTCAGGCTTGTAAGTATTTTTGTTTTATTTTTGAAGTAAATTATACAAAATATTTACATACCCAGCTAGACCCTTCAAACAGCTATCATACGGAATTGAGAGCTTCCTCTTAAGCTGTATGGACAACTGACTTCACCATAGAGGAAGGATATGCGCAGAACAGTTTGTGATATTCTAGAACTCCATGTCCTCATGAGGAGCCTTGGCATGTATGCCCATGTGAGGCTGATTTCCCCCACCAGGGTACTCCTCGATAGGTCACTATACTCTGCAGTCCTTCCTTTCTATCACAAATCTGCCTTGCACCTTGGTCCTTCGGCTGAAGGAAGCACTAAGAGTTCCAAACCACAGTGGAAAACTAGGCACATGCCGTTTATGCATAAACTTAACCTTCACTATGACCTTGGTATCATTGAAGAAGAATGAGAAAGACCAAAGCACCTTTCTCCATCTTCTAGATCCTAATGAACTGTGTTCAAGTTAAAGTTGGCATCCACCAGAGCCCCCAGGTACTGATATAAATCAGCTATTAGGACAACACCCATTTTATCTTCCCATCAATATTTTGGGAGCTCCACTTGATTTGTGTAAAGCCATAATATAACAATTGGAAACCCCACCACCATATCCCTCTGGTTGGCTCATTGTTTAAGATTAAAATACTGGGCCCCAGGAGAGTGCCAGCGACACGGCCTCATCTATGAGAGGGAGCACTGTAATTCTTTCAGATATGTCTGGGACACACCCTTATGGTGCTATGATCAGTGAAGATATCACTTAGGATTGGTGACGGTGAACAACCTTGTCTCACTTTTTCATTGACCTTTTCCTTCCATGGACCTTGGCCCTGGAGTTCACATCCCCCAAAAAATCCAGGTTTCAGTCATAGCTTCTTCACGAAGGCTGTGTGATGAGAGATCAGTGAAGGCAACAATCTGTCCTATGGAGGGCAGAGTAGAGTCCAAGTCTTATTTGGCTGGAGTAAATTAAAATTGTCATAGAAGTACTTCAGCTGAAGTGTTGTCAAGTGAAGTGCGGAGTCTGAAGAGGGCTAGAGAGTTTAAAAAAAATCAGAATTGGATAAGTATTTTAAGGTTATATATTAATAGGTACTCAAAATCTAGTGGCTGTTGAACATGACATTCTGTAGATTAAGCTAATATATATATATATATCTTAATTTTCAAGCTCTCCTCTCAAAAACAGTGAAGTATCTTTTGAAAGTTTAACTGTCTTGTTCCATTTCTGTGCACCTCTTTGCATAACAATTCTTCCCATTTAAAATAGTCTTGTGTTTGACAGGTAGCTACAGTATTGTATTGTTTGCATTATATTGCATAGTACTACTGTACCATATAAAACAATCTAAATCAGCTTTATCTTCTACTTCTAGATTTTTGGCGGATCCTTAAATCTAGTTGGGAATGAAATCCAGCAGCAGCAACAACAAAGAAATCTGTCCCTTCATGAGTATCTGAGTATGGATTTACTGAAGGATGCAGGCATAAGTATACCAAGAGGACTAGTTGCCAGTTCAGCTGATGAAGCCTTCAAAGCTGCCAAAGCATTAGGTATGCCTCGCCCTGCATATTGAGAATACTTAATGTGAAACTTCAACATTAAAGTGAAGATTTAATTGTGCTGCTCGTTTTAATTTATCATTTTTATTAAAAAATACAGTATCATGAGAAGTAGAATCCTACCTTTTTGATAATCCTTGTGACTCAGTTGGATTTCAGTGTACCAGAACTTGGAAAAACTGATTGAAATAGCCACACAGTATTTGGAACTGTTAATGTTCTGTTTTCCTGTTCTTCAGCCAGAGAAATGTAAAAAATTTCAGCTCCATCATTTTTTTAAGTAGTGGGCTAACAGGCTTGAGGGGCTGAATGGCCTAGTCCCTTTTTTTATGTTGAAAATGTAGATGTGAAATGATACCCTCCTTCCTTGCCACAAATACAGCAGTTTTCTGCACTGCCAATCTTTGACCACTGGGTGGTGTGAGTGAGCACGGTACAATGTATACCGTAAAATCTGTGGACAATCTGCAGTAGCAGAAGATGAATAAATAAACATGAGCATAAGAAACATCAGGGATGGGGGAAAGGCTGTTTGGCCCAGCAAAGCTCTTCCCTCTAATTTTTCCGACATGGGATTTAATTGTTGCCCTCTCCTTATCTTTGTCCCTCATCTTGCCTGGTAAATGATTCCAAACATTTGTCACTAAATGCCAGCAAATATACATGCTTTTCCTTAGCGCTAAAGTGCTTAAGAGTAACTACACTCTTATTATTATTGTGGAGAATGAAAGTATTCTGGGAGGAGTGGGGCTGTGCCCTAACTGAGTAAAGCTCTGCTGTCCTAAACCAGAGGAGAGGGATACAGTTGGGCTGCTGGCCGTGCCCCTTGTGGCTGGTTTAGAGTCATAGAAAGAGGCCCTTCTATTCTAATCCCATTTTCCAGCACTTGGTCCGTAGCCTTGTATGCTATGGCGTTTCAAGTGCTCATCTAAATGCTTCTTGAATGTTGTGAGGGTTCCTGCCTCCACCACCCTTTCAGGCAGTGAGTTCCAGATTCCAACCACCCTCTGGGTGAAAAAGTTTTTCCTCAAATCCCCTCTAAACCTCCTGCCCCTTTCCTTGAAACTATGCCCCCTGGTTATTGACCCCTCTACTAAGGGGAAAAGTTCCTTTCTATTGACCCTATCTATGCCCCTCATAATTTTGTACACCTCAATCAGGTCCCCCCTCAGCCTTCTCTGCTCTAAGGAAAACAACCCCAGCTTGTCCAGTCTCTCTCATAGCTGAAGCGCTGCAGCCCAGGTAACATCCTGGTGAATCTCTGCACCCTTTCCAATGCAATCACATCCTTCCTATAGTGTGGCGACCAGAACTGCACACAGTATTCCAGCTGTGGCCTAACTAGCGTTTTGTACAGCTCCATCATAACCTCCCTGCTCTTGCCTTCATTAGCCGAGGCATAGAATATAAGTATCCCATATGCCTTTTTAACCACCTTATCTACCTGTCCCTTCAGGGATCTATGTACATGCACACCAAGGTCCCTCTGATCCTCTGTCCTTCCTAGGGTCCTACCATTCATTGCGTATTTCCTTGCCTTGTTAGTCCTCCCAAAATGCATCACCTCACTTTTCAGGGTTAAATTCCATTTGCCACTGTTCTGCCCATCTGACCAACCCATCTATATCGTCCTGTAGCCTGAGGCTTCCCTCCTCGCTATTTACCACTCCACCAATTTTCATGTCATCTGCAAACTTACTGATCATACCTACTACATTCATAACTAAATCATTAATGTACACTACAAACAGCAAAGGATCCAGCACCGATCCCTGTGGTACACCACTGGACACAGGCTTCCAGTCACAAAAATAACCTTCGACCATCACCCTCTGCCTCCTGCCATTAATGTAGTACAAGTGGAGACAGGGAATTGCTCACTCGGCTATAGTTCATTTGTAGTGTGGGAAGACAGAGCAGTAGTGATACCCATCCTCCTGTATGCTTCAGAGACATGTACAGTAGACACCTCAAAGCACTGGAGAGGTACCACCAACGCTGCCTCCGCAAGATCCTCCAAATCCATTGGCAGGATAGGCGCACCAATGTCAGTGTTCTCGCTCAGCCCAACACCCCCAGCATCGAAGCTTTGACCACGCTCGATCAGCTCCGATGGACGGTCTGCATGCCCGATACGAGACTCCCAAAACAAGCGCTTTACTCGGAGCTCTGACACGGCAAGAGAGCCCCAGGTGGACAGAGGAAACGCTTCAAGGACATCCTCAAAGCCTCCTTGAAAAAGTGCAACATCCCCTTCGACACCTGGGAATCCCTGGACTAAGACCACACAAAGTGGAGGAGAAGCATCCGGGAAAGCGCCGAATACCTCGAGTCTCTTCGCCGGGAGCAAGCGCGAACAGCGGAAGGAGCGCACATCAACCCAAGGAGCGCACATCAACCCAAGCACCACACCCACCCGCCCCTTCAACCACCTGTCTGCCCCACCTGTGACAGAGACTGTAGGTCCCGCATTGGACTCATCAGTCACCTGAGAACTAATTTTTAATGTGGAAGCAAGTCATCCTCGGTTCCGAGGGACTGCCTAAGAAGAAGATGATAGTTTGTATGTAGTGTGGGAAGACAGAGAAACACAGATGTTCACTCCTAAATTTAGATATTAAAAACATCTCATCCCTTTCAGTTCATATTAGACACACTATTGATTTTGTGGGGAGTGGGCAGTGCACATTATATATGAAGATTTAGAGTTTTATTTGTTTGTAATGTTTTTATGATAATTTAAGTTTTGTTGCATTAATTAATGTGTGCATTGAATATCAGCAGTTTTTTCCTGTGGAAACTGCAGATCATTGACCTTGAATGTGGTGTTCCTCTGTCAGTCTGTGTGTGCTGAAGTTACAGGTTGGCTGGTTATTAATTTCAAGTCTGAACTTTGTAAATACAATAAATGGTTAGGGGGATACCTCCGAGGAGAGGAATGGTTTAATTTAATTTCAGTTCTTCGTTGATAAGATTATGTAAGGAAATGCTTTGTTAAATGAACTTGTGTAGGATATCTTTGGATACAAATTATATCCAAAAAAGGAAAAGCATGTTAGCATGAGAGCAGCAGTTAACCTAACAATGCTAATCATCTTTATTTTCAGCATAAAATAATGAGTTGAAAGAATCCTTCAGATGAAGGACTGTCTTTTGGGTGAGACGTTAAACCAAGGTCCAGTCTGCTCTCAGGTGGACATAAAAGTTCCCATGGCACGATTCAAAGAAGAGCTGGTGCAGGGTTCACCTGGTGTCCTGGCCAATATTTATCCCTCAATCGACATCACTAAGAACAGTTTATCCGGTCATTTATCTCATTGCTGTTTGTGGGATCTTGCCATGTGAAAATTGGCTGCCATGTTTCCTACATTACAGCAGTGACTGCACTTGATGCGATCAGCTCCCCTTCTTCCATCCTCTTTCCTCACCCCCCCCCCCCCCTCACTGAAAAAAATCGCAAATGTTTGTGTTGACAGGACTGACTGAATTCATTTAAAATTTTGTTCCAATAGGGTCAAAAGATGTGGTGGTGAAAGCTCAGGTGCTTGCTGGCGGGCGAGGCAAAGGAGAATTTGAAGGTGGTCTGAAGGGAGGAGTTAAAATCGTTTACTCGTAAGTCCGATAATCCCTCGTCCTCATTTGCGAATCCCCCTTCCAATTCCATTTGGCTATCTGGATGTTACTTTACTCTTTCTGTGAACAGTACTTCGCTACCATTTTACAAGGTAAAGCGACTTGCATCAGAACCTGTTGGCTCCTTTTCTGAACCAACAAGAACTTCATCACAGAACATGCACCAGTCTGAGGCCTATAGTATATTGGCCATCTGGGAATATGGCTATTATAGTGTGATACTAAAACTAGATAGATGAACAACAGCCTCAACACAGCGGCGACAATTATCTAAGAAGACACAATGAATAGTAATTACTCTGAGGAGATGTTACAAAGACTCTGCTGATCCTGAATAAAGCAGTGAACTGTCTGGTTACAGCTGATGCCCAAATGTGCTTGAAAGCATGGGCTAGATTACTTTGTAGACTCAGTCAGGAGCTCCGATGTTAAACGGAATAATAATTTACAGACCTTTAACATTAATGGAGGAAGCAATATGAACAAAGATTGAATGTGCTATACAAAGATTGTATATTGTGTTGACGATTAATAGGCTTCCCAGCCTTCTGGGGAAAACTCTTTTTTAGCACAACATAAATTTGGTTTGTTGACAGATAGTATTGCGTCAAGTTGCAAGACAGGCAAACATTAGTGCATTCAGAATTTCTTGCCCCCACAAAATCAGATAATTTTAAAATAGACCCAATAGGACGTTTCATAGTTTAAAGAGCCAAGCAGCTGCTTGCCAGTATTCTAGACTGGATACTTAAAATGAGGATATTGGTACTGTCATTCAAACATCTCAGTAGGGCCTAGTAGATCATAGAAATGATCTTAACGGTAAAGTGGTCAGTCTTAGTAACCACAGTAAAGCCCAAGGACAATATCGGTGTGCAAATCCAAGATCGGTAAACAGGAGTGAGTGCTCAACACGGGAAGGTGCATAAGCAGTCTAGTAGCACGTGAAAGAAATCCAAAAAGATGTCTGACTTGAACCAAATTGTAAGGTGATTAGAAACGTCCACTTTTCTCTCCAGCTCTGAGAATGCCTTATTACATCCAGATAATATGAAAGCTTTCTGGTCCTTTAGAGCAACCTAGACATCTGCCTGATTCTCATCAACAATTTCCATAATTTGGTCTTGTGCTTTAGCACCCCATTACCACAATTAATCTTGTGATATGCAGTGGCCTTGCTGGTATGATGAACTTAGTCTTTACACCAGACCATCAACATTATTATGATCGTCAGAATTTGGACACAAAACATTTCAACTGCAAGTTAAAGCAACTTCTGCTCGATAGAATTTCTAGAATCAAGAAGTCCTGGACACTGTTTGATACAGATTTTACTAACTATTAGTTTTTCTGAGAAATGCTTGCGAAATAACACTAAATTAAAAAGAAATTTTTAACTTTGATATCTAGTATTAAGTAGCGTGCTAAAAGGGACGTTGTAGGAACAGAATCAGTGATGGACTATCGCGCTTTCATCTGCATAACTGGGACTTTCCTGTAACCCTATAATGTATGCATGCTGAACGTGACATTGACATGTCTTAACTAGCACAATTTATTATTGGTCCTATAGACTCGTTCCCCACGTTTTAAAGTGGAGAGAGTTTTATGAGCCTTAAGCACAGGAGGAGTGATTGCATCCCATAATCAATATAGTTTATTCTATATGGTGTATGGATCAGTTTATGTTCTAAGGAATTGGAATGAAATATGACTAACATAACTCTGCCCTGGTAAATAAAACCTTTTTATTTGCCAGATCAAGACAGTAGTTAAAAGTTTGATAATGCCTATAGTATTACAACATAATTTACTAAAATTGTTTCAATCTTGGTCTACCAAAGATCGTTCAGAAGGTACATCAAAAGTATATTTGGAGAGGCTAATCCAATATAGTCCTGAGACCTACTGAAATTTTAACTAGGTAACCAAATCTTAGTGGAGTACACAGTTTCTCAGAATATATTAGAACCTTAGTGTTAAATAGCAATAACTTGATAAGGCTTTTCCGGGAGAGTTAGCATGCAATCATTTATTAAAAGTGGCTCCATTACACATAGCAATCCCAAACTATATTACTAAAATGTAGGAAGCTGAGATTTTCTACTGTTTGTATCTCTAAGATTATAATGGCCCATATTATCATAGGGACCCTTAAACGGCCCAACAATCTTCAGCTGCATCATCAATGACCTTCCCTCCAACATAAGGTCAGAAATCGGGATGTTTGCTGATGACTGCACAGTGTTCAGCGCCATTCACAACTCCTCAGATAATGAAGCAGTCCATGCCTGCATGCAACAAGACCTGGACGACGTTCAGGCTTGGGCTGATAAGTGGCAGGTAACATTTGCGCCACAGAAGTGCCAGGCAATGACTATCTCCAACAAGCGAGAGTCTAACCACCACCCCTTGACATTCAACGGCATTACCATCGCCGAATCCCCCACCATCAACATCCTGGGGGGTCACCATTGACCAGAAACTTAACTGGACCAGCCACATAAATACTGTGGCAACAAGAGCAGGTCAGAGGCTAGGTATTCTGCGGCGAGTGTCTCACCTCCTGACTCCCCAAAGCCTTTCCCCATCTACAAGGCACAAGTAAGGAGTGTGATGGAATACTCTCCACTTGCCTGGATGAGTGCAGCTCCAACAACATTCAAGAAGCTCGACACCATCCAGGGCAAAGCAGACCGCTTGATTGACACCCCATCCACCACCTTAAACATTCACTCCCTCCACCACCGGCGTACTGTGGCTGCAGTGTGTACCATCTACAAGATGCACTGCAGCAACTCGCCAAGGCTTCTCGGCAGCACCTCCCAAACCCGCAACCTCTTCCACCTAGAAGGACAAGGGCAGCAGACGCATGGGAACACCACCACCTCCAAGTTCCCCTCCAAGTCATACATCATCCTGACTTAGAAGTGTATCGCCGATCCTTCATCGTCGCTGGGTCAAAATGCTGGAACTCCCTACCTAACAGCACTGTGGGAGCACCTTCACCACACGGACTGCAGCTGTTCAAGAAGGCGGCTCACCACCACCTTCTCGAGGGCAATTAGGGCTGGGCACTAAATGCTGGCCTTGCCAGTGACGCCCACATCCCATAAAAAACGGTGCAAAGTAAAGACGGAGTAAGTGACCTGCACCATTAATTATGGCCCTCCATATTTTCCTGAGACTTTTGTGCCGCCTCCGCTATTACCCTCACCAAAAACAGTTAGATGGTAATTATCATAACTCCGCCCCCATTGAAATCGATGGTGATCACCATTTTTCTGCATCTAAGCCAGTGTTCACACCGCTGCCATTTAGACTTATAAGTAATGGTGCTAGTGGCCTGGCGGCAGTGTGATTTGACTTTATGACACATTCGCTGAATCTGATTATTACTTTTAAATGTGGCTGAAAATAATTTTGAGCTCCTAAAGAATTTGTTTCCTTTCAGAGTACAAATAACAACAATTAAGTTTGACATTGTTAGGACTGATGCATGTAGCTTAAAAAAAACATGTTGATGTTCAATTACTTTGTCTTGTGGCTGTCAGAATTTGGGTGCATTAGAATTTTGAGCAAACTAGTAAAGATATTGCAACCAGTTCACTTTAGACCTCTAATCTAGCATTGAGGACAGCCTGCTGATTTGACAATTTTTTTCTCCCTCCAGCCATTAAAGGCAATGGGCAGAAAAATTAGTGCTGTGAATCAGATGTACTGATTCCACACAAGGTTCTCCAACCCTAAGCTTGAGTTAGGTGAGTGGAACTCTATGCCAGAGCGAAGTCTGGGGCTGCAGTGTCCAGGAGTGACATTGGGTATGCAATTGTTAATGTTGTAGAAGTCATGCTGCTTCATGGAAGTTAAACCATTTTATAATCCTTATAAAGTGCTATCATCCAAAAATGTGGGTAGTAGTCACTATCTCTAAGGGAGGAAAGGAAGAAGGGGGAAAACACTAAGCACAAGAGATTTAAAAAAAAATATAAGACATGTTTTAAAAACACCTGAAAAATCATCATTAGTATGTATAATTTATTGAAAAAGTGTTATTAAAATTTTCTAGTATACAGAAGTTTTTTTTTTACAAAATAAGAATGTTGATGAGCAGGCAATTACCATAGGCTTGAATTTATTGTTAATATCAGACTCCTAACTTCATGGTATCTGGCTAACTTAAATCCTTGAACCTTCTTAACCAATGATACACCATTCCTTGCAGACTACGTCATTGAAGGCAGGACACTTCCTAGCACTATCTAAGGTGATGCAATATGTATCACAAACTTCTGGTTCCTTCTCTGACCCAGCAAGACCTTCATCACAGAACAGATCTGAGGCCTATGACATAGCAAGCAGCTAGGAGTCTGCCTGCTGGAGCAAACTAGCCTAATCCCTAGATGGGTAGGAAGAGCACCAGAATTACAGACATTTACTTTGTGACAAGGTATCCAGCAATATTTAGCTGTTTTAAGTGTAAATGCCTATTTTAATTATATAGAATTAATTAAAAGCCCCACATTTGCAGTGGGGGAGTTTGATAAAGACTTTAAAGTGTATTTCTTTATAGAATGAATGTAAGCAGTGCATTAGACAGTATGGATATGTGCAGTTATAGTATTGATAAAATAGCTACGGAAAATATACTGAAATGTGTAGTTTATTTAAAGGGATAGTTAATGAAAGGATACCCAATTTCATGTGAGGCCTGATTTATCGTTACACCAGTTTAAAAATGTTTTTTGTATGCTTATCAAGGTGAGGGATGATAGTGCTGTGGAATGGAATACTTCAAATGGCGGGTATCTGGTGTCAGCATACATCACTCTCCGATCAGGTGTTGCGCAGTTCGATACAGGGTACAGCTCTCTCTGGCCTGTTCGAGCATTGCACCTCAGCCCCACTTTCAGAAGGATGCTGCTTTCTGCATCATTATGACATTTTTTCTGCTTCCCGTACCACCAGTGTAATTACTAATATAGTGTCAAATTAGGGGCAGTTTTGTGCTGTGGACCTGTATAGGAACTGGACTGAGACTGTCCTACTCATTTTGTGACTTTAATGCAGCTGATTTAATTGTGCATGTACTGCAATGCTTCAAATAAGTATGAACGCAAGCTTTCATTTAGATTGGTACCATTCAGGTTTATAAATGGTGATCACAGCTGCTATCTTATTCCTTAACATGTGCTGGCTGAGTTATACAGTAAAAAATCAGCAGGGACAGCTTCAAGTTTGGAGGGTATGTCTTGCTTTTGCAAAAGATGCCTTTAATTGGAGATACAATTTTTTTCGTTCCCTCTTTCATCCAGTCACATCACTTGCCCACCAAGAACTTCGCTTCCTGTATCCAACGTAGATGGAACGATGGACAGTTCATTTCATTCATTGGCTGCCAATTGAGAATGGGTTCTTCCAGTCAGAAGCACCGCACTTTGATGTTAGTTTGAGTAGCTCCTGTGGAAGTATGGAAGAAAATAGGAATTAAAATGTATTTTTATCTTAAATTCCAGTAAAACGGCATTGCAGTTGGTTTCCATTCTGCTGTGGTGGGGAGGGTAAAATCAGTTAGCTAGAGTTCCTGCTTCTATTTATTATCCAGTCACTGCTCCTGAAAAATGCACGCGCATGTGTGCCTGTTAGATGAGGACCGGATTCGACTTGGTTGTGATGCTCCTTATGCTTGATTAGTCTTCCAGCACTTTGATCATTCTTCATGGATGAGCCAAAACAATTAGACAAGATACCTGGGACTGCTGGTACCAGCAAACTGACCCCATCATTAATTATTACCTATTTAGGAGAGGCAAGTTTAATTAATATTTGAAGTTATGGCTCAGAAAAAAAAATTGTGTACTGTATAAATTATTCATAGTCCTAAAGTTGGAGTGCCCATTTCTTCTTAGATTTTTAGATTCTTGAAATCTAAAGGAAATGTTTCTTCTTTAAATGATTTCCCCTTTATTTTTCTCTTAGGAACATGGTCTTTTTCTCATCTAGCAATTCCTAAGGTCTATCTATTTTACCTTCTGCCATCCTGGTAGCTGCATGATACAGGAATAACGGAGTTGTTAACTATCCATGGCAATCAGTCTCTATCAATTAGTCTACAACAGCCCCTTACATAAGACAAGGAAAACTGCCGGTGGTGGAAAGCTTTGGGAACCATGGGTCCAAAGTCCCCTGTCCTCCCAAGCAGGCTACACTTACCATCTGTCATGTCTTACCAGAACATTGAATATTTAGCCTGCTAACAGTCAGTGTTGCTATGACATTTTCTTTGAGAAGTGATACTGAAATTCAGTCAAAGAACAGTGTGATTTACTATAAATGTTACTCTGCCCAGTCACTTAACAATTGTAAAATAAGCCAGCTTGTTGATTTACATTTGGCCTTATCACACTAAAGCTTCAATCAGTTCACCTATTGGAATACTAGAGTATTGCACATGCAAGATTACAGTATCTAGTTTGCATAATGAGGGGTTTTCAGGGTCACAATATCGAGTCATGCTATCGTAGGACTAAATCTTGGGCAAACTCCTGATTGTAAGGGACATGGGCTCCACTTATGGGAGAGACTGGTGACACTGAACCTAACAGAATATCTAGAGCAGACCTGGAATTTGTTAACATCTGTTCTTACTAAACATTTCCAACAAGGATTGCTGGGATAATGATCCAAAGCGAGAATTCTGGCTAATTTTTCCTTTTGTCGTCCAGGGGCCCTGAAGTCGATAGCAGTACCCCAGTCTTGGCTGAAAACAGCACAAACTGGACATTGACCTTGAGATTTCCCTTGTTTGTGTGGTTCATTGCCACGTTGACATTGCATTTATGCGCTAAAAAGGAAGTGTGATTTGGCCTCTGTTTAACCCCAATAATTGTTCTTGCTCTATTTTCTCTGAGAAGTTTATTTGTTCCATTATCCAGGGTCTTCCATCAACCAGTTATGCTGCCACTTTAACATTGCATCTTTTGACACCGAAAGTGACAACTTATTTATTATTTATTCAGATAAAAGCAATTCAATCTCCAAATTGTTGTAGAAGGTTTTACGTTTGTCTAAACTTCATTAAACAAATGGCTGAACTTTACGATTGGGTCAACTGATCAGGGATTTTGTAATGTTCTTGATTGCAGCATCAGAATTTCAGCTGTATTTGTTAACTCCCTGAAATGCCACTAGGTGGCAGAAAAGACTGAACAAGTGGCCCATGCTTTAAAAATCTATCTCCGCTAAATGCAGACTCTGGATTCTTATACTGTACCATGTATTATTCTGAAAACTGATACTGACTGATGGACTTCGTATGCAGTAACTTTTTTTTAGTCTAGATGATCTAACACTCCCTGAATGCATTATTGACAGAAGGAATGCATTTTACCCAG
This sequence comes from Squalus acanthias, assembly GCA_030390025.1. NCBI lineage: Eukaryota > Metazoa > Chordata > Chondrichthyes > Squaliformes > Squalidae > Squalus > Squalus acanthias. The sequence continues at coordinate 96,341,490 of CM059430.1, forward strand.
CTTTAGTGTGACGTTATGAAAACCTGCCATTTGATACTCTTAATCTCTATATTCACCAAGCTATTGTTGAATGTCTGATTGCTTCTCAAAGTAGTTAATGTGCACTCAGGGAATTTACTAAGTCATATAGCATTTAATAATTCCAGTGATGCGCAAGTTGACCTGGAAAGAGTTCTAAGGGGCGAATACATTTTACGGTATTGGTTTACCATTTTGCAACTTGATCTGAAGCTGGGAACAGGATTTAGGAAATTTACATGTGCTTTACCTACTAAAATTAGCAACACTTTTAACTCTTCTGTATGTGATCTGAGGCCAAATACTGGTCAAAATTTGGTTACTCAAAAGCAAAGTCACCTTGGCCTTAACCAATCCAGTGTTAATATAGAGGCATGATGCACTTTTGTTTTTCTTGCAGTTATTAAGATTCACCGTTTTAAATATGTCCACAGTCAGGACCACTAGAATTGTCCTGCACCTCAAGGCTAATATCTGCAGCAAGCCTAATCCGATTCTGTAACTGGTTTGCCAAGGCTGAGCAGAAATATGAATATTGATGTTTTTTTAAATTTGTGTTGCAACATTAATTCTAAACTAGTGACCTTTTGGTATAACATACATATATTCTAAGTGGCTGCGGTTTTGCCCTTGCACGAGTACATTGGGATCATTGGTACAGTTGAGCATGTGCTGGAGGAAACAATGTGCAAATGGGTGGGGGGGGGGGTCAAGATAACTTGAAAGTGGTCCATGGGGTTCAGCTAGTTGGGGAAGGGGATGACCAGGCCCCCACTTGTATAGTAGGGGGTCTTTCAATGCATTGTTGTTCTTTTGTCGGGCAGTACCAAACACCACCTTAAAGTGGAAACAGGTGCTAAATGGGTGCTGTGCTAATAAGACGCCTGTTTGAAAGTCTGGTTTTAGCACGCAATTTTGGGCCTAATTGTTGATTACCATAATTTGAACTTGCCTGGAGGTGCTAAATCAGACCCCTGTAGGTTTAACACTCAAGTGCTGATTAGACGCAATTTTCGTGGCGCAGTGTACGTGAGCTCCACGCACTCCCTTCCATTGAAGGTGTGGAGTGGGCTGGCTGACAGCGGCAGGTTTCAGGATGGCTCCGGCACCGAATGAGAGGGCGCACAGGCTCTTGGACACAGCACTGGAGGTGCTGGTGGAGGAGGTCCAGTGGAGGAGGGGAAACCCGCAGGGGGGAAGGAGTCCACCTCGCCCTACTGTCCTTCCCTCCTGCAGCAGCTGGTGCTGCTCTGCCTGTCCTTATGTCCTCCTCCCATTCCTCCTGCAGACCAAGGGGGACCCCTAGCAAGATGCCGATGACCAAACACTCCCTTTCTCCTGGTGACTCCTATAAGGTAGAGTAGCATAGCACTTACTCTTATTAGGTGAAGTCCTCAGATAATTTCCAGAATAAATGTTGATAGTGTTGCTGAAGTCTTGAGAAAGTGTCCCAGAAAGTCTCCCGATGTGTTTTAAAAGTCCTCTTCAAACCTCCAGCAGCAAGTGACCAGTAAAAGGTGATATACCTTTAAGTAGCGCTCGAAATCCTCTGCAACAACTGGTTTACTCCCACTCAGCTTGTCGCTGTTAGGTGAGGGTGTTGGGTCAAGCGCCAGCCACCAAAATGCCGTGCAGCCTCGTTAATGAGCGGCAGCAGGCAATTTAAGTGGCAATCAGCTGCTTAATAATCCTCCGGGTGCCCGTTCCTAGCGCACATTTCAACTCCTTTACCAAAATGGCGTCTTGTGCTAAACCGCCGTTTCAACTTGGCCACCTCGAGGCTCTTTAGTGCCTAAAGTCTCCAGGGAAAATCACCCCCACAATTTATAACCATACCTCAAATGTCTCCAACATACTTTACAGAAAATTTAATTGGTTTACAAGTTCAATAATAAATTGAAAGTACACGATTATGATACATAACCAGTGCCCAGATCTAACATCACTGTTGAGCATTACTTGCATTTTTGAGTAACCTTCTGTGTTCTACCTGTATTGCTCACTTGACAGGGTGTTCAGTAGGATTTCAAAAACGAGGTTCCAAAAATAAACACTTGTTCCCTTGTACAAGTCTTGGTTTATGGCCTACGTCTCAGTTCAATGTGGATGCTGCAGTATAATGTGGCCTCTGAATCTCCTGTTGGCAGTGAGCTGTGACTTGTTTTGTGTTTACTATTTCTTTATATTCTGTATTAAATACTTCATCCAGAAAAAGGATAGAATGTTTCATGTATACCATTAATATTGAACTAACACCGAACAGCCTAGTGCTGTTTTGAGAATTGTGTTGAGACCTACTGTGAAATAAAGGCAGTATAGTAATAGTTCCACAATCTCAGTAATATGATGACCTTCAGTTGTGGGATTGAATATTCTCTGTCACCTGTCTGGTACTAGAGGATTCTTAATAGGGAACCACTGATTGCTTCGGTTATTACTATAACAAAATAGGCTTCTTTATACTTTGCTTTTTCAGCTGTGGGAGCTTGCAGAATATGGTTTCTCCAAAAACTAAATGTGTGCAGTTTTTGAAGAGCTGTAATCTAAACTTGAGGTTCCTGAAAGAAAAGGCGCAATAGTTGTGGGTAATTCTTTTCCCATGTCAATTTTCTCTCACTCCACCCCCATCTCCTGAAAGTGTTGATTGTTGGCAGGTCTGTTAAGCAGCAAGTCAATCTTGCTTCCCAGACATAGTCAGGCAGTCTCATTTCCAGTGCCATCACCAGGAATGCCACGGATGACTTGAACTCAGATTTTGTTTTTTTTATCTTCCTATAATACTGCAAAATGGTGCTGAAGATGGCATTCCTTCGAGAATGGTGTGAGGGGAGAGGACCAATTTATACTGCTCTGCTCTCTGGTCAAACGAAGCAGAGTTGTGTGCTTGCATTCTTGGATCATGCACATCGAGCTCTGACTACTAGGGCTTGATTTTACCAGCCCTGAGGAGGCGGGACTGATGGGAAAATCCCAAAAAGTGGGAGCGGGTCCCAAACCCGCCTCCAACCAATCTTCCTGGGAGACGGGTCCCTGATTTGCGCAGGCACCCGACTCCTAGCGGCGGGAAGAGGATTACAGCCACTTAACTGCCTGTTAACAGATAGTTAACAGGCAGTTAAGAGGCTCTTTTCCCATTTTTCGACTGCTGCTGCGGGCTTCCCGATGTCTGGGAACCCCGCCAGGGTAAGTGAGGCGTGCTGTGGGTCTGTTGTTATGTTGGTGTTTGGGTGACAGCTGCAGAAGTGGTGTGAAGGATGCAATGGGACACTGGTTAGTTTCAGAGGTAAGGACATGTTGTGAAAGTAATTTTTAATGTGGTTAGATGTTTCTGCAGGTGTTTGTGTGGCCTCACCTCAATGGGAGAAGTGACAGATCGCTTCTGCATCCTCACCTGTAGCTGCCATCTGTTTCATCCTAAGGAGAGTGTCATTGGAGAGCCTGGATGCAAGGGCTCACCTTTGTACAGTGATTGTCAGTGTTTGACAGCACCTTAATGCTGTCAAGAAACACTGTCAAAAAGTTATGGTTCATGTGCCTTTTAAAAAAACCGGCAGATGAAGCGTCATCCACTGACGTCATCTGACACCGGCTTTCTCTTAATTGGCCAGCAAGCCCACAGGGCGGGCTTAGCAAGGTCAATCAGGGCAAAATAGCGTCTGTTTGTCAGACGTTGCTGAGGGCGGGACTAGAACCCGGAAGCCAGCAGTCCCGCCCCCAACGTGTCTTGGTGAGTAAAATACAGCCCCTAGTGTCCGAATGCTGCAGAGATTTCTTTTAATGTGGGAAGAAAGCTGGTTTTTTTTTTGACCCTTCAATTTTTGCACCTCTTCTCTTGAAGGTGCTGACTCATTCTAGAGTAAGATTCCATGGGTACCACCCACCACAGAGTTCCTCAACCATTTCTTATGCATGATCCTAGATGCAATGGCATCGGCAAGCTACTTGACTAGGGAGGGCATCACCGCTGAGCCCGATCCTGCCCAAAATTGACACCTGCTTGCGTGTTCTCGCCAACAAGTGTGGCAACCCTGGCTTAAGTCCCGTTTCCCCCCCCCCCCCGCCCCCCATCCCACAGCCTAGATGTGTTAAAGCCAGTGTAGCACCTAACATTGTACAGACTGAGGATGGAGCTGGTGATTTTTTTTTTCCTGTGTGGCTTAGTGCAACATTGGGTGGAGAGTTTACCAGCTGGGCCACTGGGGGAGACTGTTGGGTTTTTCTAATGTTTCAAATTTATAGGCAGTCCAGAGGGACACCGCGGCACTTAAACTTTTAACAATTTAAATTTAAAAAAGTAATTTCCACCAGTTTCAGGTCAACCTTTAGGCTGCTGTAATATCTAGTTTTCCCACTGGGTGGGGGTGGTTATCGTACCCAATTACTGGCAGTCAGTGGTATTGACCAGAACTGGAGCTGCGTTTGCTGATGAAACACACTAGTCACTATTGTAGTGCAGATCACATGAGTCAGATGTCTTGTTTTTCTGCTTTTTGTGAAACTCCCTCCAACCCTCCGAGAACTCACTGTTCCTCTGACTCTGGGCTCTTGTGCGTCCCCCACTATCTTCTCCCCATTTTTGGTGGTCGTTCCTTCAGTTCTCTGGGCCCTAAGCTCTGGAGTGCCCTCCCTAAACCTTTCGAACTCTCTCTCCTCCTTTAAGACCTTCTTTAAAACCCACTTATTTGGCCAAGCTGTTAGTTACTTCCCTTAATATTTCTTTCTTTGAACCGATGCCCATTTTTGTTTTAAAAAAAAACCTTAAGATGTTTTCCATATAAAAGACACTATTGCTGTAGTAATGGACTTCAATATGCATAACCTATTCGGGGATTTCTTTACCAATTACGCCAGTGCAGTAAAATAGTATATTTTAATAAATTGACATTGCTATCCTGTTTGCACCTTAGCATTCATTGCCCATCCCTAGTTGCTCTGAGAATAGAAGCATAGAATGATACAGCACAGAAGGAGGCCAATCGGCCCATTGAGCCTGAGCTGGCGCTTTGGTAGAGCTATCCAATTAGTCCCACTCCCCTGCTCTGTCCCCATAGCCCTGTAAATGTTTCCCTTCAAGTATTTATCCAGTTCTCTTTTGAATGTTGCTTGATTGGCACCCCATCTACCACCTTAAACATTCACTCCCTCCACCACCGGCGTACCGTGGCTGCAGTCTGTACCATTTACAAGATGTACTGCAGCAACTCGCCAAGGCTTCTTCGGCAGCACCTCCCAAACCCGCGACCTCTACCACCTAGAAGGACAAGGGCAGCAGGCGCATGGAACACCACCACCTCCACGTTCCCCTCCAAGTCACACACCATCCTGACTTAGAAGTATATCGTCAATCCTTTATCATCGCTGGGTCAAAATCCTGGAACTCCCTCCCTAACAGCACTGTGGGAGTACCTTCACCACACGGACTGCAGCGGTTCAAGAAGGTGGCTCACCACCATCTTCTCAAGGGCAACTAGGGATGGGTAATAAATGCTGGCCTTGCCAGTAACGCCCACATCCCATAAACGAATACAAAAAAAAATTATTGGATCTGCTCCCACCACCCTTTCAGGCAGTGCATTCCAGATAACAACTCACTGTTAAAAAAAAAAAAAAAAAAAAAAAAAAATGTTTCCTCTGGTTCTTTTGTCAATCACCTTAAATCTGTGTTCTCTGGTTACCTACCCTCCTGCCACTGGAAACAGTTTCTTCTTATTTACTCTATCAAAATCCTTCATTTTTTTAACACTTCTATCAAATCTCCTCTTAACCTTCTCTGCTCTAAGGAGAGCTTCTCCAGTCGCTTCACATAACTGAAGTTTCTCATCCCTGGTACCATTCTAGTAAATCTCTTCTGATTATTTCTGAGAATGTGGTGGTGATGGGCTGCCTTCTTGAACTGCTGCAGTCTGTGTGGTGAAGGTGCTTAGCAGTTTGATACTACTGATTAGTCACATCAAAGAGCAGTCCCACATTGAGGTTGGACTGAAATTACATATAGGCCAGACTGGGTAAGGACGGCAAGCTTCCTTCCGTATTAGTGAACCAGTGTGGATTTTATGACAATCCAACAGCTTCATGGTCACTTTTACTGATAGCAGTTTTTTATTTCCAGATTTAAAAAAAATCAAATTCTCAAATTGCCATGGTAGGATTTAAACTCGTGTATTAATCCAGGCCGCCAGATTACTAGTCTAGTAATATAACCACTACATTACCGTACTAAGTATATTTTAATATTCTGGAAGGATTTGAAACTGGAAAATTGCCCCAACTGCCGTCCAGCATTACGGCTAACTTTTATGTTCTTCTAATCCTAAAATGCTAAAATGTTGCAGCACTAGAAACTTACACTAGTTGCACAAAACACCCGGCGGTTAAAACTGTAGCTCAGTGCAATTTCAAACTAGCTTCTGCAAATTAGATTTTCAAGATAGTAGACAAAACTTATTGAATGGAAGTGAAGTTGCTACATGTAAGTGGGAATTATTAAAGTTTATTTTGTCTTTACAATAGGTAGAGTAAAATAAAATTGATATCAAATAGACCTGATATTTTATATCACACATTGATTACAAAATTACTTGAGTCTACTTCATTCATGAAGTTGATTCTGTGTTTGTCAGTGGTCAGAGTATCCTCTTTATAGTGATAACAGAGGCAAATACTTTTGGTTAGTAGGTCACCATATATTTAAGAACTGTTAGTATTCTGTCATTTCTCTTTAGATTTCAGTGCTGACTCTATTTTGTTAAGGGTCATGTGACATTCACATTGCCATTTTAATAGTTTCTTGTTTAGTTCTTTTTAATAACAGGGCTGTTGGATGACAAATCATGTCCACCAGGACCTTCAGTCCCCATAGCTTTTTCTGTAATGATTGAAATAAAAGGTTATTGCTCTAGAGATGGGATGTAGGCCACAGTGTTGACATGAATCAAAATTCTGTGCTTCTGCATCATGGTTGCCTGATCTTAGAGTAATGCGCACAATTCTCTTTACTCACTGTACTGTTAATAGTGGGTGTGTTTTTTTTCTCCTTTTGTTTATTATCTTTATCCATTCATCCTCCTCCTCCCTTTCCCTCTCATCGATTTTTTTCCCCCTTTGCTGCTTTGTAGTCACCATTATCAATGATACATGTGCAATCATTGCTGATGGCTCATTACAACTCTGATTGACTGACTGAGTCGCTTGAGCCAAGGACCTGTAAATGACAGGACCCTATCCAGAATAAAACAAAGTGATCCTTCCAAATCAAACAACTTTCTAATTGAGGGGATAGGATTGGTGGTTACCTGGAGGCTCGTTATTTTCAAATTTCAGATATTTAATTTGGAGCATTTTGAGTGTGTTTTCTCAAATCAATTATTGTCATTGTTTATCACAGTAAATGTTGTCAAACTGTTATTTTAGAAAAAAAACATTGAAGCAACGGGGTTCGGGCCAAGGAGAAAAGCTATCTGAATCTAAATCGAGGGAGCAGGTGATGGATCTCCTTGAATGAGATAAACTTGAGCGTAATTTAAAACAATTGGATAAGTGTTTTAAGAGTAAGTTAACAAAAGGGGAAAGAGCAGGTGGGATTGGAGTAGTGTGGTCTAGTTGAGCTACCAACAGCACAGGCATAAGACAAGACAATGACGACCTCCTGTGCTGTAATTCATGTGATTCTATGAATATACTTCCAAATTCTGTACTAACAAAGGATATTGAGTTTAGTGGCAGCGGTGCTGATTAAGTGTCCTGGCCAGTGGTTCCCTCACCACCTGGCCCGGGCCCAGTCTAGCAAATACGCTTTCCTTAGTACTTCCTCCAAGTAGTGCTCAGCACGGACGAGTATTAATTATTGACTTAGCTGTGGAAGATTGGGGTGGGGGGTGGTGCGGTGGTCAGTGGGTAGTGATCAGCAGCAAGTTTTCTTGGCATTCTTTGATCTGAAGCCATGACTCTTCCAGGGCCACAGCCACCCAACTGCATACCGCTGTGTCCCCACTTCTCGTGGGTCTATCCTGCTGTGCGACAGGACATGCCCTGGGATGGTGATGTTGGCTGATGGATATGATTCTGTGAATATGACTATGTCAGGCTGTTGCTTACTAGTTTGCTGATGATACAAAGCTGGGTGGGAATGTAAGTTGTGAGGAGGATACAAGGAGGCTTCAAGGGGATATAGACAGGCTAAGTGAGTGGGCACGAACATGGCAAATGGAATATAATGTGGAGAAATGTGAAGTTATCCACTTTGGTAGGAAACATAGAAAAGCAGAGTATTTTTTAAATGGTGAGAGATTGGGAAATGTTGGTGTTCAGAGGGACCTGGGTGTTCTTGTACACGAATCACTAAAAGTTAACATGCAGGTACAGCAAGCAATTAGGAAAGCAAATGGTATGTTGGCCTTTATTACAAGAGGATTTGAGTATGAGAGTAAAGACGTCTTACTGCAATTATATAGGGCCCTGGGAGACCACACCTGGAGTATTGTGTACAGTTTTGGTCTCCTTACCTGAGGAAGGATATACTTGCCATAGAGGGAGTGCAATGAAGGTTCACCAGACTGGTTCCTGGGATGGGGGGATTTTCCTATGAGGAGAGATTGAGTAGACTAGGCCTATATTCTCTGGAGTTTAGAAGAATGAGAGGTGCTCTCATTGAAACATACAAAATTCTTACAGGGCTTGACAGGGTAGATGCAGGGAGGATGTTTCCCCTGGTTGGGGAGTCTAGAACCAGGGGTGTCAGTCTCAGAATAAGGGGTCAACCATTTAGGATTGAGATGAGGAGAAATTTCTTCACTCAGAGGGTGGTGAATCTTTGGAATTCTCTACCCCAGAGGGCTGTGGCGGCTCAGTCGTTGAGTATATTTAAGACAGAGAGCGATAGATTTTTGAATATTAAGGGAATCAAGGGATATGGGGATAGTGCAGGAAAGTGGAGATGAGGTAGAAGATCAGCCATGATCTTATTGAATGGCGGAGCAGGCTTGAAGGACCAAATGGCTTCCTCCTGCTCCTATTTCTTATCTTATGTTGGTAAGGAACACTCTGCAGGGTCAACTGGGCTGAGAGTCTTATTCTGTCACATGCATGGGTCATTGGTGATCGGTCTGTCTGATTTTCTTAATGTTGAAAATTGCAACTGTTTGTTTTACAACTGTGTGGCTTGCTAGGCTATTTCAGAAAGCATTGAGCCAACAACATGTAGGCCAGGCTGAGTTAGGGTGGCAGGCACACTTTCCTGAAAGACATTAGTGAACCAGTTGAATTTTCAGAAGAAAGCTGCAGGTTTCATTGTAATTTTTCCTGGCACTTGCCCAGCCGTGGTGGGATTTGAACTCATGATATCTGGGTTACTAGATCAGTTCTATAACCACTACATTACTCTACCCAGAATGTAAGGGAAACAAATGTTCTGAATGATGAGTACTTCCATCTCCCTGCATGCTCACTGTGTTGAAATGCAGATTAATTGCACCTTTTACTTTGCAACTCATTCTGTGGAACTCCTTTGTTTCCCTCGTATTCCTTGTTTTGCAGTCTGAAAGGTTTTAAAGCCTACGTTTTCGAATCATCTTGGCACTACTTTTGACTTATGTCAACCTTATCCCAGACTTTCCAATCTTAGCAGTGCCCTGTCCCATCAGATTTTGTCAATTGTGGGGGAAAAAAAAGACAATGAAATATGTTACCCTAAAGAGCACTGCTTAAATGCCACCTTCACAGGAGCAGTCTATTCCACATGGATCACATTCTCCTAACTTTTGACACCTGTCAGTGCTGTAAAATTACAGTTTTTGGCTGTTGACTTAGCTTGAATTGTTTTAGGATGTTTGAAATCTGCATGTGTTGATGCCTTAGACATATGAGTTTCAAAAAGGGAAAAAAAGTTATTTTCCTGTATCCGTAACTTGCCAGTTTTGTTTTTGCTTTATTGCTGGGCCGTTCGGTAAAACATTATTTCTTTTGCAGTCCAGAGGAAGTCCGGGATATTGCTTCAAGGATGATCGGGCAAAAACTAGTCACCAAACAGACTGGAGAGAAAGGGAGGATATGCAACCAGGTGTTTATCTGCGAGCGCAGGTATCCAAGAAGAGAGTACTATTTTGCTATCACAATGGACAGGTCTTCTCAAGTGAGTAAATAACAAATTTATTCAATGTAGCTTTTATTGGACCAGTTTATTCCATCAAATCTTTAGCTTTCACGTTGTGAAGACTTGACTGTTGCCGGTATCCTTATCCAAGTGAAGTCTTCCTTGTGTGAGACGGTACAATGAGTGTCATCAAGCTACGCAACCCCTACCAAACATCTGCTCAAGGGCACTTTAAAGAATGTGGATCATGAGTGGAACTCCTGCCTAATTTCTATTTATCTCTATATCGTAAGAGTACTAATTCCAATTGTAGTTCCCTCATCACCTTCCAGGTTGAGGTCAGCTAACCCAGCACTGATTAAGGAACAAACCTTGGCTCTTGCTGATCAATATAACAGTGTAAATGTCAGGTGATCCATTTCCCCCCTGAGCCTAATGAATCACATGAAACCAAAAAGGTATGGATAGCTGAAAAAGTGCCTCTGCCTTGTTGAATATAGACCCATTGTCAAAAATTTTGAGATTTTTAAGCCAATATACAGTTTTTACTTAACCCTCATTAAGTAAATAAGTTTGATGGAAGCAAACCTTCAGAGGATGTTGTCTTCTCCCATTTTGTTTAGGACCATAAGTCGCCCAATTTATTTCCTATGGATTTCTGTTGAGGTGTGCTAGGGTTGCTGGAGTTCCTTGTGGAGAAATTCAGGTTAAGATGAGACTTAGAGGCATGTAACAGATCTAGGGCTAATAACAGAAAAAATAAGCAGAATACAGAAAATATAGAGGGACAGCAAAAAAATAAATTGGAGATGCTAGAGGGTGTGAAGAAAGACTGTCAGGTCTTTAAAAGTGAGTTGGACAGTACTTGAGGATGAAAAACTTAATCCTGGAACTCCCTCCCTAACAGCACTGTGGGCGTACCTTCACCACACGGACTGCAGCGGTTCAAGAAGGTGGCGCACCACTACCTTCTCGAGGGCCATTAGGGATGGGCAATAAATGCTGGCCTTGCCAGCGACGCCCACATCCCATAAAAATTAATTAAAAAAAATATATGGTTACGGACAAAAAGCGGGGATGTGGGATTAAGCATGATTGCTCTTTCAAAGAGCCAGCACAGGCACGACAGGCTGAATGGCCTCCTTCTGTGCTGTAAGTTTCTATGATTCTAGGTAATATAAAGGACAATAGTCAAGGATTTTATAAACACATAAAAAGTAAATGAATAGATCAGGAAAGAATGGGGCCGATTTAGGATATAAAAGGAAATATTCTTATGGACGATAAAGGAATGGCAGAGATACTAAATGACTCCTTTGCCTCAGTTTTCACAGAAGAGTGTTTATGAGAATCAGGGATGAAATGGAGCAGTTAATAGCATGCCTCCTAAAATGCTCAGGATATCGGAGAGGAAATAGCAGAGACTTTGATGTCTTTCAAACATCCTTGGACATGGACGTTGTACCAGAGTACTGGAGAGTTGCTAATGGAACACCTCTGTTCAAGAAGAAAGGGTTAAACAAGGTAACTATGGGCCAGTCAGCCGAACGGCGTTGGGTGGTAAGCCTGCAAAAGCCAAAAAATGGGATAAACTTATCACTTAGACAAACATGGATTAATTAAGGACAGCCAGCATGGATTTGTACAAGTTGTGTCTAACAAAATTAGTAATGTTCTTTGAATGAATAATGGAGTGCATTGATAAAGGAAATGCAATGGATGTTGTGTATATATGGATTTTCAAAGTGGAACCTCGTTGATAAAATTAGGGCATGTGGAAATAAAGGAAATATGGCAGCATGGATGGGTGTTGGTTAAAGGACAGAAAGCAGAAAATGATGATTAATGGGCATTTTTTGCACCAGATGAATTTTAACCGTGCCGTCCCCTAGGGGTCAGTGTGGCACCATTGCTCTTAGTGCACATAAAATCTTCACTTGGGTATAGGAGGTATAAAATCAAGATTTGCAGGTGACGAAAAATAGGGTGTGTAATTAATTGAATAGGACTAAGTGACTTCAGGAGGATATAGGCAGGTTAATAGATTGGGCAGATAGAAGAAATGTTACGGAAAGAAATGTGAGGTAATCTACTGTACTTTGAAAGGAAGAATGAGAGGAAATGTACACTTGAAATAGAGGCACAACGAAGTTTGGTGATTCAGATTTATAAATCTTAAAAAATTGATGATAGCTTTTTTTTTAAATAGAACACCTGGGATCCTAGGTTTTCACAGTTGATGTGACAAAGAGTTGTCCCAGAGAACTAACTTGATGACCAGGAATGTTTTATTACATTTTTACTCTTTTATAAATATCATGGTGCACGACGATGCTAATTAGAAAAGCCAGAGGACTTGTTTTGTAAATGATTGTCAAGAGCCACCCTTGTGTCTTTAAGCACCTATAAATCTTGATACAACATAAATAAAGTTGAAAGTACATTTTGTTTTTCCATGAATCCTCCTCAGGTGTGATGTTTCATATATATTTTACAGCCCAGTGCACTTCTATAGCTGCTCGTAATTTGCACTTGCATGCTTGTTGCAGCTTGTGTTGCTGCTACTGCTCTGTAGGAAGCTTTCTGTTGTTGAATTGACACTGTCAAACCTACTCAATTAGCAAGAGCAACCAGAAAGGGTTAGCGTTATTCAGTAGGGCTTGATGGCATTACAATAGTGAGACCCTGCCAAAAAGAGGAAAGGAACATAGCACAAAGAAACATGAGATTTGATTAGTAAGAAAGCGATGATGCAGGAAGGATGTAAAGGTGAGAGAGTTTTAACAAAAAAATGCAATCTGTATTGGAGCCAAACCACAGGTGAGTCAGACTCTATGGGCTGGATTTTCATTGACCCGTGGAGGCGGGTTTGGAGGCGTGTGGGGGGTTAAAGTTGCAGATTTGGGGGTCCCCAACCCATCCCGCCCCCAACCCGCCTCCATGCCAGTTTCGCTGGAGGCGGGTACCCGACCTGTGCTGGGACCCGCCTCCCCGAGGCGGGAAGGGGATTAGTGACAATTAACTGCCTGTTAACAGGTAGTTAACGGGCAGTTTTTTGCCTAATCCCTATTTTAAAAGCTGAAATGTGGGCTTCCCGACAGGTCCCAACCATGCCAAGGGGTTGGAGGGGTCAATATGTCCAGTGGGCAGGCGAGTGATGGGTGCATGTGTGCAGAGGTAAGTGTGTAAGGTAAGTGTAAAGTGTGGGGAAAAGTTTTACTTACCTTAACTTCCTCCTGCAGGTGTCAGCCCTTCAGGTCTCGGGAGTCAGAAATCTCACCGGCACAGAAAGCACAATGGCCGTGGTGCTGTCCAGAACTGCAGCCTTCTGCTTTCTGTGCTGGAATGATTTCTAACTCAGCCTGAGAGGAAGGACTCAAGTTAGAAGACAGATTGTCAGTGTTTGACAGCTTCACAGAGCTGTCAAACGCTGATATTTCATCTGTCAAAAGCTCTTGACAGATGAAATGGCAATCTGTGACATCACCTGTTGCCGGGTGGCCCTTAATTGGCCTGCTGAGCCCACTGGGCGGGCTCAACAAGGTCAATCAAGTGAAAATGCAGTGGGTTGGCCACAAGTCGATGGAGGCGGGACTGCAACCCAAAAAGTGGGAGTCCCGCCTCCATCACGTCCCCAGTATCAAAATCCAGCCCATTAATTACGTGACAAATTGTGGGCAAAACAAAATGTGCAGTTATAGTCCACTCAACGCCCTGGAAACAATGGCATGTATTTTCCAATGCCTATGGGTGTGTACACACCTGTAATCCTCTTGACAGATCGGAAGCCTGTCCTGGAGAAGGGCCTCTGCGGCTGGAGAGTTCTGCTTTCTGCAGAACCTCCGCCCGCAGAAATCACTTAAAAATCTTACGCCTGGTAAAAGCAGGCGAAAGTAAAAAAAATATTTTTTTTTCACTCATTTATAATTTAAAAATACTTTTTAAAAAAAGGTAAGTTTATTTTTAGCCCCGTAAAAAAACTTTGGAAAAGAATGACATGAATTTGATATGTTGAACTGATGGACAATGATTTTGATGTACATGGCCTGATTAAAGGGGGAAGGCATTACTATGTTAATATGTGAAAAAAATCAACATGTTGACGTCGTGGGTGAAGTTCAGGCAGAGACATTTCTTAGCATGGATAGGGATGAGGACTGTAGGTTCTTTCTGAATGGATGTGCTGGGATGTATTGAGTGGCCTTCCTCATTTATATTGATTTGGTCGAGCAGGTTCAAGCACAGGAGAACAAACCTTCAGATGCACAAAATGTTGGAGCCAAAACAGTTTTCAAGTATTCCCCAGATATATGTTTCAATATTGTAAGAAGAAAAAAAGAAGTTATGTAAATACTGAGCGTGTGAAAGCACCATGTGCAGTGAAGTTGATGGTCTTTTATCTCTCGGGGTGAGAATGATCAAGTGTCCAGAGGATAAACATTGAAGCATATTTTCTCCAGCTTACTCATAGCCTCTATATTTGGCTCCACATAAGTCATCTGTTTGGCAAGTCTATACTGTCTTACAAATCTCTCCCTTCACTGCCTGAATAACAACAACAACAACAAGAATGTATTGGTATATTTGACATGTTAAGAAACTAAGTTTATTTTATATTCCTATGAAAGATGTGATTGTTTCTCACAATCTGCAAGTTACTTCAGAGAGCTGCTACTTTCCTTGCTTGCTTTTAAAATAAGGCAGCAGTCCCCGACAACTTGTTTATGTGTGTGAATAAATGACCTACATTGGCATTTTCAAAACAATTTCTTTTTTTTTAACAGTCCTCCTCATACGTGTATTTATCATTCAAAATATTTGGGGAGGGAGGCTGTTGGATAGTTGCAGAATTAAAGTAGGGGTGATTTTAACATGGGGTGCAATAAAAGTTAAAAAGAAATTTCAGCTATTTTCTGAGCAGCCTCTAGCAGTCCCTTTAAGGGCTGCATTTTAAGCCGCTCAATGCCGGGTGACAAATACACGGTGCATGCTCTGCCCATTTATGCCTCAAAATTGCAGTTGGGGTCCTATGTAGGTCATAGGGTCCTCTTTTGGATCTCTTTTGCAGCAGGTTATTCATTGGAGCTTGTCTAATGCAGATTGTGGCTGTATCGATCAGCAACTTACATACGAGCGTGGACAGGAAAAGAACATCGGGTCCATCAAGCCTGCCCCACCCAGTCATGATGCGTGCAGCATTATGATTAGACACTCCTGACCCACCAGCAGCCACGTAATCTCCTGGGAGAGGCACAAAAACAAATCAAACTCAAAAGCTAATTTGTGGGGGGAAAAGCTGGAAAATTCCTCACTGACTCTTTTAGGCGATCGAAAACTAGTGCAGGAGACCACATTGACCAAGCTTATAGTGCCTAGTACTTCACCTCCCTTTTATAAGATATGGGCCCAGAAATTCGCCTCTCCGGCTTGCCTGCGGGGGTAAGGATCGCACGCGCACTTACCTACCGCGTCTGCCGTTCTGCTTCTGGCCCACAGGGACTTCAGCTCCTGGGCCTGCCCCAACTGCCGGCGCGCAGTGCTTGCGTGTTCCAGGGGCGCAGTTAGTGCGATGCGTCCCCTGGGATCACGTGGGCCATGGAGAGCCAATGGCAGCAGACCATCTTTCATTCATAGATTTGACAGACCTGTCAAATCTATGAATTGAAATCGGCCCCAAAACAACAGCTAAACTTCAAATAATTTTTTTAAAAAAATCACGGGTCTTGCGCCTCCTTTTTAAAAGCGCAGGTTCTTCAATACTTACCCTCCTGGAGAAACCTGAAAAAAACCTAAGTTTGCTGCGTGCGCGCAGCCTCTCCCGCGCACGCGGTTCACCTCTGAACCCATCCCTTCACCAGACCGGAAGTTCCGGTTTCCCGCGCATGCGCAGTGCATGCAGGAAACCGGCACTTCAGGAGGCCTTACGGGTGTGTACTCACCCGGCAAGTGCCGAATTTTTGGCCCATGATCTCTGCCCCAGGCATAAACCAGTTTGAAGGTTTGCAGAGAGTCCGCGTTTACCACATGAGCCAGCAACTTGTTCCAAAGATCATCTATCCTCTGAGAAAAGAAGAACTGCCTATCATCTAACCAAGCACTATCCTTGTGTAATTTATACCCATGGCCCCCGGTCTTCCCCAATCTACTAAATTTAAATAATGTATGAATAGGAACACAATCTAGTATTTTATATGCCTCTATCAAATCACACCTAAGTCTACGCATCTCCAAAGTGAATAGCCTCAGCTTTTTAAACTTTTTTGCGTGACTAAGGTTTTTTAAGCTGGGAATCATTCTCGAGAATGATTCATAGACTAAACCAGAAACTTAACACTTTGGAGTAATCTGGATGCCTATTCAGAGTTGCCAAACCAAGTAATGATGGTTGGGTACTGTTGTGTAATCATTCAGTACTAACTGGTTTTAGCCTGGGCACCTCCAAATTTGCATCCAGGTCCAATGTACCAATTTCTGAATTAAACTGTAGAGCAACCCCTGGATGCATCATTCATCTCTGGTATAGCTGCCAAGTACAAGAAGTGCAAAATGTGATGTGATCAACAATGAAAAGTTATCCTCTACAAGGCAACAGACATTTGCTTAAAGTTTTTGAAATTATATATAGTTGAAAAGCGTACTTTTGTGCTGAAGTTGCCCCCAACTTTTCCTTAAGTAACTAGGATATTTTATGAACAATTATAATTCACAGTTATAGTTTAGACAATTTTTTCCCCATTGTGTGTCCATCACATTTAATTTGGGAGTCAATCATAGAAACCAGAAAGATGAACTGTGTCAAAGTAGGTATGTTATTGAGTGGATCACAAGGCATAATCCCATCACTCGCTGCTGTATGTTCTTCTAGCTTGTTTATCCACTGAAACCTACCATAACCACAATTTAATTTTTTTTTTAAGAAAGCAGGGGTTCTTCCCTTCTTGCTCTCTCAACATTTCAATGTTGAGAGAGCTCTGCCCCTGTGTGTAACTGGGTATCTGCAGAGCTATCTTCTAAAAGTGGCTCCTGCCGAGCTGAAAATCAGCCAAACTGCAGCTACTGGTCTCTGTAGCTGTACCCTTAAGGACTACAAATATAATTGGTGGATGGAGTGGAAAATTTTACACTAGTTTAGTCAGGGTGCTCTGCTGAGGTTATGGTTGAAATATGTTGTCAGAGCAAAGGGAGTTTTGCTCTGCATCTTGCCAGGCTACACTAATCTGAGAATGCTTATTGTTCCACTGGATTCCCAAAGTGGAAGCGCGTTTTGCTGTTTCCAACATTGATGTACCTCACTTTGCTATTTATAAGCCTTTTCCCTTCCAAAAATCTCTAGCTGAGTTAATGGCAGCTTAATCTCTTCACTTTACTGCATTACTTTCTGAACAGCTGTCACGATACCAAGTTCTCTCTGCTCTGAAGTTATGTTTAAAGTTCACTTGCCATCATGTTTTGACTGTTCTTAAAATAACCGCAGATATACTTGTAGATCTAGCGTGCATTTGGTGCACTGTAGTTCACTGTAAAGTGCTTTCTCATTTAAAAAAAAATGATTTTGATCCCGTCACAAAACCATTTTATAATAAACTCAAGATTAATCATGTAAAATCAAAATGCGCTGGAAAATTCTTACATAGAATGTACTGCACAGAAACAGGCCATTCGGCCCAAATCTGTTTCTAAAATAAATTAAAAGTGTGTCACACCCCTTGGATCATTTCAGATGACTGTGTAAATGGAGTTCCTGGTGATCTCTCAGTGCTTTTTTTCCATATTGCTTCTACTAATAATCCAGAGAACGCGAGTTAAAATCCCGCCATGAGAGTTTGAGAATTTGAATTCAGTGTTAAAAATCTCAAATTAAAAAATAAAATTGGTATCAGTAAAAGTGACCATGAAGCTGTCGGATTTTCATAAAACCCAACTGGTTCACTAATGACTTTCAGGGAAGGAAACCTGCCGTCCTTACCTGGTCTGGCCTATATGTGACTCCAGTCCCACACCAAAGTGGTTGACTCTTAACTGATCTCGGAAGTGGCCGAGCAAGTCACTCGATTGTGTCAAACTACTACAGAGAAGGCGGCACACCCACCATCACATTCACCGGGCAACCAGGGAATGGGCAATAAATGACAGCCTTGACGGGGGCACCCACATCTCGAGAATGAATAATTCAAAAATCACACAGATCTCCCTGTTGTTCTGATATTTAGGTGACTAAAGATTTTAATAACTAACTTCTACCTTGCTGGGAAAAAAATGTACTGCCATTGGTATATTTGACCACAGCAGGTGTTGTGATTGGTGTTTTAAGAATTTAACTTGCTCTTGCGAGCACCCCACAGGTGATGCACTAGATTAGACTTTCCTGTAGGCAGTAGTACTCCAGTTTTCTCCAAATTTCACAGCACGACTGTGCATGCACAGGTATATACCACGCCTGAGTGCTTTGAGCTTGAGAAAATCTGAGTGTCCAATGCTTGTGGCCTGCTTTACCCAGCTATATATTTACTTAATAGCACAAGTCTACGAGCCAAGGTTGGGGGTGAGCAGAGTTAGAGAATCTAACAAACTGGTAAATAGATCAGTTTCTAAGTATTCTGTTGGCTTCACCTGTTGGAGCTACTGCAACATCAAAGTGAAATCGTGTCCCCCGGGTATAAAACACGTCTTATTTTTGAATTACTGACTTGAGTTGATATTCCCCCAATTTTAGCACTGCTTTGATAGTATAACAAACGTATAAATGTAGCAAAGTACATTCATACAGTGATTTACAAAAAGTTAATGCAGTAAACTTTTACGGCCACTGGATGCTTTAGGTAAGATTTTCAAACAGTCTTAGTTTAGGTCATGAACATGAAGATTGAACAGAGCAAGATCCCTCAACAATGTACCAGAGTGTTCTCAATATATTACGAGTTAGCATTTTTACAAATTCATGTTTGCAACTTTCTCTGTCCTGTAATAATAGTCTCAGAAAGGAAACACCTCAATACCTTCCCTTTTATTAAATGTATGATCCAGTTAAGTTTATCCCCTCCCCCCCCCCCCCCCCCCCCCCCACAACCAATTTTTAGCCAGCAACCCTCTGGTGCCTTGCCCAAGTGGTCATTCTTCAAGATGTAATAACACTGCAGATGGTAAACCTATAATTATGTAATATGTATCAAAGGGTCCTGAATACATCTTGTACCCCTTTCCTTCAATCCCACATCAGTGACTTGAATTGGTAACAGTATGGTACACTTTGCAAGTTTGCTTCTGTCAGATTAAATACTTAATCTTTCTGAACCTTCTACCTTTAGGAGTACAGGTTCACAAGACATTAAAAGCAACACCTCCGGTGGTTGAGGCCATAAAAAAGCTAATGGAATGCTGAGTTTTAAGGCAAGAGGTTTAGAATATAAAAGTTGAGATTTAATGGCGAATCTGTATAAAACCTTAGTAAAACCACATTCGGAGTACTGTGCAGTTTTGGGTTCAACACTATAGAAAGGATGTTGCGGCAATAGAGTAGGTACAGCGCTGATTCACGAGGATGCTGCCTGACGTGAGGAAATATGAAGCAAGACAGAAAAAGGGGCTGTTTTCATTACAACAGAGGAGGTTAAGAGGTGATTTGATAGAGTTGTTTAAAATTATGGAGGGATGGGATAGAGTATTAAAAATAACAGACTTTTTCTAGTGTTTGAGGAGTCTAGAATGAGGGGGCATAGCTATAGGGATATAGAGATTTAGGACAGAGGACAGGAGAAACCTTTTTACACAATGTTGTGAGGCTGTGCAATGTACTAATGGAGTTAGTGATTGAAGCAGGGACATTTAAAAATAGGGCAGATAGGTGGTTGAAAGAAAGGGGGAATAAAAAGATTTAGGAACAGGGCAGGCACGTGGGATGAGGATTACTGCTCCTGTGGAGGATAAATACCAACACTGAACAGATTGGGCCGAAGGGCCTGTTTCCATGTTGTAATTTCTGAGTAATTCTATGAAACCATTGGTTAGAAGATTTGCCTCTTAAATTGTTGCAGCAGCCTAAATCTTCTGATTTGGGTGTTAAAAGCATGATTTTTCATACACTTGATTTTAGGAAGTAAGATCCCTTTTTCCACTTGCAATGTTACTTGACCCCAACCAAGGTGATTCATTCTATCATGTGGATTCATTATTTCATTCATTCATTTTGGACAGATTAGTAAGGGAATGTAAATCAGGTTTATAATTGGTCAGTGATGACCCGGTAGCTTGTTAGATGCCGTAAATTTAAAATAATAAGACACTAGATGTAAATGGCCTTGGGGACACTCTCTTAAGTATTCCTTAGCTATCCAAATAATATGACACATCCATACTGATGACCTTGGCTAGTGTAGATTTACCTGGCACCAGGCACTAATTAGAAATAGCTGGCAGTTTCAATAGTCCTTTGTTCATTTCATCTTTCTATGAGTCAGTTTCCCAGAATTTTAATATTAGCTTTAATTGGTTTTCCCAGAATTCAGCAGTGTGGTTTTGGCCACATGCGTGAGCATAAGATCAAGTGTCAGAACGCTATTCAGCTTTGAAGGGGCATCACAGTTCAGCATAATCCTGCACTCACTCAAAGTTTGCATGTAAGCACTTTCCAGCAGGGCTCCTACGACAGTGATCAGGAAGTACTCTGGCTGAGTTTTCTCTTCCATAGCCCAAGAACACTGGAACGAATTATGTCACTGCTGCCCTGACTCAGAATAGCTAGCTCAGAATAGATCATTGAATCAAACTTGGAACCTTATGGTCTATCTGGCTTAGTACCAACCTGGTGATACCTTTACCAACTAACCCATCAGGGAAGTTAAAGTTCATCCTGTTTGTTTTTTTTTAGGGGGTATTCTTACCAATTTTCTCTGGTAACTTTTCTCCCCTCTTCTGCTGAAAGAGTTGAATTCTTGCTGGGGGTGCAGTTACATGGGTCCTGAACACCTTCCGGTACCTCACCCAAATGAACATTGGTGCTGAGTGTTGTCAGGGGTCATCACAGCTTTGCCTGTCATCACCTGTAATCCACATATACGCACTTCTAGTAAGTATGGCTGGATTGCGGTCCGAAGTGGGGGGGGTCTTGGTGGATATTTTCCTTCCCTTTTTTCCGTTTTCCACCCCCCCCAAGAACTAAAAACCTTTCCAATCTGAATGACTTAGTGTCACACCATGCTATGCATCTAACTACAGGACCTGAAAGGGAATTATCTCTACCTATATATTTTAAAAAAAATCAGTCCGAGAGTTTATGAGAAGTGTTTGCTAATATGTTTTGCATGTTTTTCTCGAAGGGTCCAGTTCTTATTGGCAGCAGTCACGGAGGGGTGAACATTGAAGATGTGGCAGCAGAGACCCCAGATGCCATTATCAAAGAACCAGTGGACATTATGGAGGGGATTAAAAAAGAGCAGGCTGTCAAGGTACTTTTACTTATCTGTTTGATAAAGGGATGAAGTAATAAGCATTTTGACTACTTATTGAACTAACATCATTTGATTTTGATTCTAGAGAATTTTCATCTCAAAACGGTGGGAGATTATAATTACCCAAACTCTGTTTTTCATTCTTTTAAAATGATTATGGAAAGCAAGCATTCTGAAATGAATTTAGTTAGAAATAATTAAAATGTAGATGCAGGCGTGTTCATTTGCTTGCTTCCTACACAGCCTTTATTGATTCAATCTCCAGAAAAAGAACATTGGAGAAAGAGAAATTTTTAAATAAAGTGGACTGATGAATCTCTGCGGAGGATGACAAGTAGACTGTCTTAATAAATTTGTATTTTAGAAACAATTTCTGCAAGTTTCAATAGGGGATCAGAGGAGAAGAAAGTAAACAAGAATTAAAACTGCCAGCCCCCTGTAGGCTTTCGTTTTAATCTTAATGTACATTGTTCCCGGGATTATTATATGTTGACCTTTGTACTTCATCTCAACATCGTTTAATTTGAATTATAATTAACATGGGATTCTTTTTGCTCCATCAACTTTTTCCATTTTTCTGTTTTGCTGCTTATTAAGCTGAGGGATAGAACTCTTCCATTTCAGACACTCGGTGTCAGCATAAAGCAAGTCATGGAGAACACAGTAAAAATGTAGAGGAAAGCTCTGCTCTCTCAGCAATAGTGCTGGAAGAGTATCCTCTACAGCCCAGAATGGTATTTTAACCATTTCTTATCCAAGCCACCCTTTGGCCTAGCTGAGTGACATTGCCTACTTGGTGCAGAGCTACGGGAAGTTTAGGCTGATGGTCATAGAGTAATAACGGCACAGAAGGAGGCCATTCGGCCCATCGAGTCCACGCCGGCTCTCTGCAGAGCAATCCAGTCAGTCCCATTTCCCCGCTCTATCTCCGTAGCCCTGCAAGTTTATTTCCCTCAAGTGCCTATCCAGTCTCCCCTTGAAAACGTTGGCAGCGAGTTCCAGGTCCTCGCCACTCGCTGCATAAAAAAAGTTTTTCCTCACATCCTCCCTGAATCTCTTGCCCAAAACCTTAAATCTGTGTCCCCTAATCCTTGTACATCAACTAATGGGAACAGCCTTTTCCAGTCCAGCCTATCCAAACCCGTCATAATCTTGTACACCTCTATCAAATCACCCCTCAACCACCTTTGCTCTAATGAAAACAAATCCAGCTTCTCCAATCTGTCCTTGTAGCTAAGATCCCCCATCCCCAGTACCATTCTGGTAAATCTCCTCTGCACCCTTTCAAGTGCCTTCACGTCCTTCCTAAAATGTGGTGACCAAAACTGGACGCAATACTCCAGTTGTGGCCTAACCAGCGCTTTATAAAGGTTCAGCATAACTTCTCCACTTTTGTACTCAATACCTCTATTTATGAAGCCCAAGATCCCATATGCTTTGCTAACCACTCTCTCAATATGTCGTGCCACCTTCAGGGACCTATGCACATTAACTCCAAGGTCCCTCTGTCCCTGCACACTCTTTAAAACTGTGCCATTAAGTGTATATTGCCTCTCCCTGTTCCTTCTGCCAAAATGCATCACCCCTCACTTCTCTGTATTAAATTTCATCTGCCACTTGTCTGCCCATTCTGCTAGCCTTTCTATGTCCTGTTGCAGTCGATTGGTATCATCCTCACTGTTTGCCACCCCCCAAGTTTGGTGTCATCGGCAAATTTAGAAATTCTACTCTGTAGTCCAATATCCAGGTCATATAAAAAAAAAAGCAGTGGCCCCAGCACTGACCCTTGGGGAACACCACAGACTACCATCCTCCAATCTGAAAAACAGCCATTTACCACAACTCGCTGTTTTCTGTCCTTAAGCCAATTCCTTATCCACGCTGCCACTGACCCACCTATTCCATGAGCCTCAATTTTGTTAACCAGCCTTCTATGTGGTACTTTGTCAAACGCCTTCCGAAAATCCATGTCGACAACATCCATTGTATTCCCTTCATCAATCCTCTCTGTTACTTCATCAAAAAATTCAATTAGATTAGTCAAACACAATCTGCCATTTACAAATCCGTGTTGGCTCTCCTTAATTAGCTTAAACCTCTCCAAGTGCCTATTAATTTTTTCCTTGATTATTGTTTCTAAAACTTTACCCACCACTGATGTTAAACTGACCGGCCTGTAGTTACCAGGATTGTCCTTGCACCCTTTCTTGAACAATGGTGTCACATTTGCCACTTTCTAATCCTCAGGCACCTCCCCCGCGTCTAGGGAAGATTGGAAAATTATGGCAAGCCCTTCCGCTATCTCCTCCCCCAATTCCCTTAGCAACCTGGGATGCAAGCCACCTGGACCAGGTGACTTATCCACTCTAAGCATACCCAGCCTTTCTAGTACATCCTGTCTATCAATTTTCACCCCTTCCATTGCTTCTAACTTTTCCACTTCTACCGATATTTTGTCAGCATCCACCTCCTTAGTAAACACCAATACAAAGTACTCATTGAGTATTCTAGCCTTGCCCTGCGCCTCTAAGCATATATCACCTTCTTTGTCCCTAATAGGCCCCACCCCGCCTCTTACTACCCGCTTACTGTTTACATGCCGTAGAAGATTTTTGAGTTCCCTTTTATGTTAACCGCCATTCTACTCTCATATTCTCTCTTTGCCAATTTTATTTTCATCTTCACTTCCCCTCTCAACTTATTGTATTTGGTCTGGTTCTCCCTTGAAGAATTCACCTGACATTCATCATACACCCTTTTTTTTGTTTCATCATGGTACTCAAACTCCTTTCACATAGGGTGAAAGTCTCCTCTGTCTGCTGGCCATAAGGTCTTATCAGTCTAGGCTAGATTTGAGCTTGTGTCTCCAAAAGTGGAAGACCAGTGTCTAATCCACTGCACAGTCTAGTTCCTCTGTCAATTGGTTGATTAGTATTTTATTTAAATAGCAATTGGCACTACCTTTGGGAGGTATTGGCTTGAAAGGTCTGTTCAAATCTGCACTTTTAGTGAACTGAATTAAGATGTGCAGTTGATGCCGAATCATTCCAGGTTTATTACTCTCTACTCATTTTAATTCAGCTCGTAATATTTGGCCTCAGTATTTCATTCAGACCAGCATCCTCCTCAGCACCTGTCGCTTAAACGAAAGAAAACAGAAATTAACATAGCTGTGTTAATATAAATAATTGTAACAAATATTTAGTTATTGCTTTCTTTAAAAGCATGTTTGAGAGGTGAAGTAAATTTGATATTTTGTGCCAGTACTTTCCAAAGTACTTTATCACTTCTTACTGTAAATACTATCAAAGGCTCTCGAGAGACAATTGAATGACCCAAGTAGCATTAGTAAAATGAAATTGGAAAGCATGAGAAATTGAAGGGCATTTCAATGCTAAACTTTTACTTTAAAATGTTAGCACTTATGAGTTGTCAAAACAGAACTGCACTAGTTGAAATATTTAAATTTATATTCAGTAAACACAAGATTGTAAGAAATTGGCTTGTCTTTTGGTAGCTCCTTCAGTGTTTCTTTACAGCTGCATTACGGCACCATCCTATCCAGTACCTGTGTTTGAGTCCAAATTATTGATGAGATGTGACAGAATTAAGCATTTTTTCTAGTTTTAACTTGTTAGTCGTTCCTTTTAATGGTTACAGTACATAAGATGTGCAAAAACCAGCTGCATTCAGGATATGTCCCCAGGCTAATTCGATGCAAGTGGTGTGAGGACCTGTGTTGGATGTTTGAGGGAGGAGCCAAGGTACACAATTTAGACAAAAATATATTGTGAATCGTTCAGTTATGTGCATCATTTGAAAGTTCCTTTTTGAATTTAGCTGACAGTTATTTAAATTTAAGAGCCTGCTAACTGGGGCTTTTTTATGAGCCTGAGTAGTTTGGTAATCTTTGGCAAAAGCAAAATACTGTGGATACTGGAAATCAGAAATAAAAACAGAAAATGCTGGAAATACTCAGCAGGTCAGGCAGCATCTGTGGAGAGAGAAACAGTTACCATTTCAAGTCAATGACCTTTTGTCAGAACTGGAAAAAGTTAGAGATGTAACAGATTTTTAAGCAGGGGCAGGGAAAGGGGGAAGAGGAGGAAGGAACAAAAGGGAAGGTCTCTGATAGGTTGGAAAGCAGAAGCGATTAAAAGATGAAAGGAATAATGGTGCAAGGTAAAAGGAGATGGTAATGGGACAAGTTAAGAAACAAAAAATGACTCTAGATGAGGTGTAAATGGGAATGGCAGAATCATCACCAGCTGCCATGTGGAAAAAATAGGGGCAGTGGTTATGGTCTGAAATTGTTCAACTTGATGCTGAGTCCAGAAAGCTGTAAAGTGCCTAATTGAAAGATGAAGTGCTGTTCCTCGAGCTTACGTTGAGCTTCATTGGAACAGTGCAAGAGGCCGAGGACGAAGAGGTCAGAGTGGGAGTGGAGTAGAGAATTAAAGTGACAGGCGACCGGAAGCTTGGGGTCATGCTTACGGACTGAACGGAGGTGTTCTGCAAAGCGGTCACCCAACCTGCCTTTGGTCTTCCCAGTGTAGAGGAGACCACATTGTGAGCAGCGAATACAGTATACTAAATTGCAAGAAGTACAAGTAAATCGCTGTTTCACCTGGAAAGGAGTGTTTGGGGCCCCGGATGGTGGGAAGGGAGGAGGTAAAAGGGCAGGTGTTGCATCTCCTGCACTTGCACGGGAAGGTGCCGTAGGAAGGTGAGGGAGTGTTGGGGGTGATTGAGGAGTGGACCAGGGTGTCGTGGAGGGAGCGGTTCCTTCAGTCTGCTGAAAGGGGAGAGGAGGGGAAGATGTGTTTGGTGGTGGGATCACGCTGGAGATGGCGGAGGATGATCCATTGAATGTGGAAGCTGGTGGGGTGAAAGGTGAGGACAAGTGGAACCCTATCGTGGTTCTGGGAGGGAGGGGAAGGGGTGAGAGCAGAAGTGCAGAAGATTATTGGTAATCTTTGAGTTGGTTTAAAACTTTGGTAGAGATCTGGTAAGCCCAGTTAACTCCCACACTTGGTAAGAATATAAGTCGTAAAGAATAACTTCATATATGCAATTTAGTATAGACGTTACAAGCCATTCATTGTTTTCCTTTTGCAAGGAGATTAGCATAATCTAACATTTACTATAAATTTACACATATTACTACTGTTTATTTGACAGTTAAAGTTTATAATAAGGTCTGATGTTGGTGATGGGGAGTGGGACTAATTGGATAGGTCTTTTAACTAGCCGGCACAGGCACAATGGGCTGAATGGCCGCCTTCTGTATCATTCTATGATATCCTGCTGTTTCTTGAAGATGTGGAAGATCCTGCGAAGGCATAGCGTAGATCCAGTAGCTAATGCAAAATCTAAAGAAAGCTTTTCTTTTTCTTATCCTGGGCACATTATCAAAACTTACCAAGATAGCAGGAACAGTGAAGATACTTGAGGCCTTAAGAAACTAAGACTATCTACAAAAGCTTAACATGCATCACAGTTTTTCAGAAAATTCCTACTGATCTTTAGCAGAATGACATGATTATAAATTGGAAAACAAAATAATTTTCAGGCAATATCCCTTCCCAATAATAATGCAAAAGAAGATATCTCAATCTCTGTTACTGTTTCTGAAATCTAATGTGAGCAGTAGATCTAGCAGGCTCATCTGGGAGATTTTATTTTTAAGCTATGTTTAAAATCAGATTTATCTTCATCTTTTGAGCATACTCAATTGATGGTAAATTTATCAAATTCGTATTTGGAGCTCTAAGGTAACAATATATTAGTGCAACCTTGAAGCAAGAGTATTTTTCAAGAAAAGTAGAAGAGGAAGAGACAAAATACAGATTTTTCACCAAAAAGACTGAAGAAAGATATAAAACTTGAATCGTTTAAATGCATAGGATCCAACAGAGATACGGTATTTATCATTTACATGAAAAAATCCATTCCATTTGTTAGGGTTTTCCATGCATTAGTATTCTACAAGAGCAATGATATTTAATTAAACCAAATAGTTGTACAACACCTGTCCCCGATAGATCAATCCTGCTTCTCAGTATTACGCAGGCAGCTGGAAAACCACCTACAGACCTCAAATCAAATTTAAGTATAGCGAAAGGCAACATTTAGCTCCATTGTAAAGTGGTGCCCTCCCTTTCAGAAGATTGCAAATTTGAATCGAAGCCTGAACTAACGCTCAAATTGGAGTCCTCTCATTTTGAGCTGGGGCGGTTTTAGGTCAGCATATTGGAAGGTTGCACAGGATACTCTTTAAACAAACTAAGCTTGCCTATATATCATCTAGGTACATCTCTGTTCATTCACAGATTTTGCTTTTACTTCCTAAGATTGAAAGATATTTAGTGAGCATGTTAAAATGCGCCGTGTGTTGTATTTAGTTTCAGTTAACATTATGCTAAACAAAACAGTGCTGAATGCTGCAATCCACCAAGCATAACTGATGGCAAAAAAACTGACTCCCAGCTATAGCATCTTAATTTGTTTAATTTCATTCTATCCCATTTCATAATGTTTTTCATGTTGTTTGACCATATTATGCTAGCTGAGAGCATACTATAATTTTCAGATTGCCGAACACGTGTATATAGTCCAATTATGCTAAGCTGGCAAGCCAAGTACTTCCTTTATCCAATCACTCAAGTCCTTACAATGGCTTCAGTACACAGCTAAAGCAACTTAATGTAAAAAAATAAATAAAAAATGTTGTTCCCGAGTTTACTGTTTCTGAAACCGTGCATATCTGTGTGCCAGCAGTCTTCACCTTTGGGTGGCCCTTACTTTCACTGCTGGGGATAGGGGGGAGAGCTGAGCTCAGCTCAGCTGGAAACTCAGTTCAGTAACTAGCCTCTGAAATGCAATGAAGATGGAAAGTTTTTAAAATAAAATTAAACTTTTAATAAGTTCCACATAGAATTGATTTTTGCACATAAATGCATAATGATAAGGCCTTATCTGGAGGAGACCTACAAGTACCCTTCATTAAGAATGCAGACACTGATTCTAATTAACAGTAATGGTTTTGTAAGTGTTCAGAAAGTAAACTCATTGACCCATTTAACCATAAGCTTGCCTTTGGTGAGAAAAGGCTATAAATATTTTAATGGAAGTGCCAAGGGCTGAGTCCATTGTATGGTAATGCAAAACCTGCTTGAACAACACGGCCTAATATTGTGCAGATAAAGCAGCAACCTCGTCTTGAACCTTAAACTAACAGTTGTTCAATTAGAATAATGAAGTGAAAAACACATAGATATTCTTTCTAAATATGTATTCCAACTGTTGTAACTGGGCATCCATTAATTGGCATTTACTACTAGTACAAACGTCTCTCAGCAAAACCTTCAATTGCCAGTCATTTGGTCTCATAATATTACAAATTTCTCGAGAGCTTTTGCTAGTTCTTATGAAATAGAGGGAGGGATGCACAGTTCTCGGGCACTGAGACAATGTTTGGATATGACAACTACATTCCGAGTTTCCTTTATATTGGAATTGCACTCCTGTATGTTATAAGGCTGCAGTGATCTCAGTATTGTGTAGAAGGCCCATTGGAGCAGGTTTGGGAAGGAGTCAGTTATGAAGCTTGTTCACCAGTATACAGTAAATATTTACAACATCACTTTTAGTAGATGGCACTAAATTGCTCTTATTTCTTAATCAATTTAATATCTCTTGAGGAAAACCAAAAACTGCTGGAAATGTGCAGCACAGCATTCAGCATCTGTGAAGAGAAAAGCCAGGTTTTGACAGTGCAGGCATGTACCCTTCAACCCGAAACATCATAGTGTTTGCTTTCCACGGATGCAGATTGCTCTGCTGCGTATTTCCAGCATTTTCTGTTTTTATTTCCGCTTTCCTGTATTTGCAGTTATTCCAATTTATCTCTGGAGAAATGTCTGTTGACAACATGTGTATTGCAGTAATTAAATAACAGCCCTATAAATACATTGAGAACAGTTGCATATGTATGTGAAGATATTTACTAACCCCTCATTTAGCTCTGAAGATCTATCAAAATGTATAAATGTTTCAGTGTTATAATGGAGCTGGTCAGGAGTTGCATTTGTGAATAAACGAGAGATAATTCTGGTTGACCTCTGGTGAATGGTTTGTTGCATGGAGAGAAGTATGAATGTGAAAATCTTATCATGGAAGAGTTATCAGTGGCCAAAGAATGAACTCCGTTCCAAGCCTAGAAATTCTGGTTAGGCAACTGTGCTATGCTGGGGAGGGGTGGGTGAAACTTCAACCTATTAGTCTCTTCTGCCTTGACTCTGCCCCAAATCATGTGGATGGGTTATTTGCTTAAAAGGGGTGGGCACCTGTGGTATTTTCCTGCAGCCAAGTAGAGCACTGGAATTTTGGAGTATCACCTTGCAGCTCCATTGGGGATGAGGGAAAGGCAATGAGCTGGTCTGGCCAAAGTGGCAGAAGATACCTAATGGCAGTAGTGCTCGCTGGTTGCATTTAGGAAATGGGATTGTGAGCCCCTCTTATGGCTTTTTCATAGCAAGTATGGCTGCATCGTACAGGTGTACTTTCTGTTGGCCAATCCCATCCCTTACTGATGCCACAATGAGGGGTGGGGCGAAGAAGAGTGGATGGAAGAAGCTCCTTATCTTTTCTAACCCCAGTTCCAAAGTAGCTGCACTGTGTTTCTGAAATTTTATGAGTTCCATACACTTAATTGTATTTACTTACCAAAAATGCAATACAGTCTTGCATCTAGTGTGTGTGTTCGTCACGCTTTGGCCATGAACCTTCAAATGATCAAAAATAATTTTAAGGAAAGAAAGGGTGTCATTTTATGCTGGTTTTATCCTGAAGCTGAAAATTTACCAACACATGCTAATCTGCAGATATCGCTCACCAGCAGCAATTAATCACAGCACGTGTCTATTTAGAGAATTGTTGCCTTAAAGCAATGGGACACCTGAAACTCGGCTCCATCATAGCAGCTAAACAATACATGAGTGTTAAAAAGGTGCAGCGCACCTGTCATTATAAAATGGTGCATCATAAGACTTACTGTGAGAAGCACTGTGGGACAACAACAAATTGCATTTATATAGCACCTTTAATGTAGTAAAATGTCCCAAGGTGCTTCACAGGAGCGTTATCAAACAAAATTTAACACCATGCCACAGATATTAGGGCAGATGACCAAAAACTTGGTCAAAGAGGTAGGTTTTAAGGAGCGTCTTAAAGGAGGAAAGAGAGGCGGAGAGGTTTTCCAGAGCTTAGGGCCTTGGCAGCTGAAGGCACGGCCGCCAATGGTGGAGCGATTAAAATTGGGGATGCTCAAGAAGCCAGAGTTAGAGGAGCGCAAATATCTCTGAGGGTTGTAGGGCTGGAGGAGATTACAGAGATAGGGAGGGGCGTGGCCATGGAGGGATTTGAAAACAAGGATGAGAATTTAAAAATTGAGATGTTGTTTAACCGGGAGCCAGTGTAGGTCAGTGAACACAAGAGTGATGGGTGAACGAGACTTGGTGCGAGTTAGGACATGGGCAGCAGAGCTTTGGATGACCTCAAGCTTATGGAGGCTTGAATGTGGGAGACCAGCAAAGAGAGCATTGGAATAGAGGTTAGAGGTAACAAAGGCATGGGTGAGGGTTTCAGCAGTAGATGAGCTGAGGCAGGGGCGGAGTTGGACGATGTTACGGAGGTGGAAATCTTAGTGATGGTGTGGATATGTGGTCAGAAGCTCATCTCGTGGTCAGATATGACATCAAGTTTGCGAACAGTGTGGTTCAGCCTCAGACAGTTGCCAGGGAGAGGGATGGAGTTGGTGGCTAGGGAACGGAGTTTGTGGTGGCAACCTGAAAACAGTGACTTTGGTCTTCCCAGTATTTAGTTGGAGGAAATTTCTGCTGCTCCAGTACTGGATATCGGACGAGCAGTTTGACAATTTAGAGACAGTGGCGGGGTCGAGAGAGGTGGTGGTGAGGTAGAGCAGGGTGTCGTCAGCATACATGTGGAACATGACGTGTTTTTGGATGATGTCGCCGAGGGGCAGCATGTAGATGAGAAATAGGAGGGGACCAAGGATATTGGTGCAGGAGCGGGAAGAGAAGCCATTGCAGGTGATTCTCTGGCTATGACTGGATAGATAAGAATGGAACCAGGTGAGTGCAGACCCACCCAGCTGGACGAATGAGGAGAGGGGTGATGATGGCAGATTTGAAGGGTGGGGGACAGTACCTGAGGAGGCATTGGAGGAGGATGGTGTGGTCAACTGTGTCAAAGGCTGCAGACAGATCGAGAAGGACAAGGAGGGCTAGTTTAGCATGGTCACAGTCATTTGTGACTTTGATGAGAGCCATTTCGGTACTGTAGCAGGGGCACAAACCTGAGTGGAGGGATTCAAACATGGAGTTCTGGGAAAGATTGGCACGGATTTGGGATGTGACAGCACATTTGACAGACTTTGGAGAGGAAAGGGAGGTTGGAGATGGGGATGGAGGGGTCAAGGGTTGTTTTTTTGAGGAGAGGGGTAATGATGGCAGATTTAAAGGGGAGTGGGACAGTACCTGAGGATATAGAACCATTAACAATATCAGTTAACATGGGGGCCAGGAAGGGAAGCTGGGTAGTCAGTAGTTAGCGGGAATAGGGTCGAGGGAGCAGGAGGTGGGTCTCGTGGACAAGATGAGCTTGGAGAGGGCATGAGGGGAGATAGGAGAGAAACTAGAGAAAGATGTAAGGCTAGGGCAGGGAGGGAAACTTAGAGGAAGTTTGGCTCGGTGAGTTAGGGGAAGGGAGGGAAGTGACAGGGCAGCTGAACGGATGGTTTCAATCTTAGAGACAAAGAAATCCATGGGCTCCTCGTGCTTGTTGTTGGAAGTGAGGGTGGAGGAGGCAGGGGAGATGGGTTTAAGAAGACAGTTTATAGTAGAGAAAAGAAGCCGGGATTATCTTTTCATTCCAGGATGATCCTGGAATCGTGAGCAGTTTTGGCAGAGGAAAGGAGGACCCAGTGCTTTGTGGTCCAGCCAGATCTGGCAATGAATGTCTAAACCAGTTATCCGCCATATACGTTCAAGTCTGCATCCCTTGGACTTATTGGAGCGGAAATGAGGGCCGTACTAGGGGGAATGACCAGGGTGAGAGAGAGTATTATTGTTAATGGAGTCTAGGGCATCAAAGGTGGAGGTCAGGGTGTGGTTGAGCAGATTGGTAGCTGTAGAAATGTTGTGAATGGAGGGCCAAAGGCTAGACCATTGGGATGTTGAAAGTGCAGTTGTAAGTGAATTGGGAGAGAGTTTTTCCAGGGGCAGACACAGAAGGAAGTAGGGTTGGGAAGGGGAAGGGAATGTAGGTGGAGAGCGATGCAAGGAAGTGATCAGAGATGGCCTTCTCTGTGATTGACACAATGGGAGTGGCGCGGACACGTGAGATGGCAAGGTCAAGGAGCTGGCCGTGAATATGGGTAGGGGAATTTATATGAAGGGAAAGATTAAGGGAGGATAGAAGGGCAGTGAACTCTCAGGAGAACATGATGAGTTGAGATGGAGGTTGAAATCACCGAGGATGAGAAGTCACTCTGCAGAGACTGAGTGTGGAAAGCAGTGAAGATATCTTGGTGAGAAAGCTGTCATGGTACTTGGGTGGGGGGTAGAGAAAGAGGATTTTAAATGAGAGACATAGGGGTGGAACAAGCTGAGATGCTCAAAGAAGGAGATGGTGCCAGAGGAGTAGGGAGACAGACCAAGATGTGATTTGGTGGTAAGTGCCACACTGCCACTGTAACGGTTTGGGCGGGGCAAGTGGTGGAAGGTATAGTTAGGCAGGGAGGCTTCATTTAGGAGGAAGGTGTCATCACCCCATAGCTCATGAGGCAACGATGAGTGCCTCGATGGGCCCTTCGGAGGATGCCAAGAGAGGTACAGAGGGAAGCTATAGGCTTCTCTAAGAGTCAAGTCTGGGACGGTGACAGGCAAGTAGGAAGGTCGTGGAGTGCTGAAGGGTTGGGGTAGGGAATTGGGAGGGCAGAGTACCTGAGAGGGGAGAAATGAAGAGGCATGATGACAGGAGAGAGTAAAGAGATGACAGGATGGGTAAAGAGGAAAGAAGAAAAAAGCGTCCGGAGCGGCAGCCTAAATGCACAAGTGAATGGACACACGGAAAACTCAAGTTGCATAGGCCTGGTTGCGTAGCAAGATTAGGACACATATATCCTGGTAGTAAACGGGGAATAGAGAGGAGACAATTGAAGGGAGTCCAGATTTAAGTCAGAAGTCCCGGGGTGGGATAAAGTTGATGTAGGTAGGGTGGAGTCAGCTTGGCACATCAACGAACTGATATCCAGGTTCGGAGACAGGTTTGGAGGGCGAGTGAGCCAGAAGCCAGACATCCATGTTTCCATACTTGGTGTGCTTTGCCTTGTGAGTGTCTGTAGGGCAACACGGTGGCATAGTGGTTAGCACTGGTGCCTCACAGCGCCAGGGACCCGGGTTCGAATCTGACCTCGGGTGACTGTCTGTGTGGAGTTTGCACATTCTCCCCGTGTCTGCGTGGGTTTCCTCCGGGTGCTCCGGTTTCCTCCCACAGTCCAAAAATGTGTGGGTTAGGTTGATTTGGCTATGATAAATTGACCCTTAGTGTTAGGGGGGTATTAAATATGTGGGGTTATGGGGATAGGATGGGATATTTTAGGGGGAATTAAATACGTGGGGTTACGGGGGTAGGGTGGGATATGTGTACTGTGGGGATTAAAGCAGGGACAGGGTACTGGATTTGGATGATCAGCCATGATCGTATTGAATGGTGGAGCAGGCTCGACGGGCCGAATGGCCTACTCCTGCTCCTAGATTCTATGTTTCTATGATAGTTACCAGTAAGTTATTAAAAAAAAAAATTCAAAACAGTGCATTATGCAGGAAATCTATGGGAGTGCAGTTTTTAAATTGCCCTGGGCTGCTCTTGAACTCAGCTGCTAATTCGAGTCTTGCAACAGTAATGGTTCTCTACGGGTCTGGAGTTTGTGCAGGGGGAACAACTAAATTAAAAAAAAAACTTACCTTATGACTTTAGTTATTTCACACTTGCCCTATCATTCACTGTGATAATTAAAAAAATTACTGTGGTCTGATATTTATTCATCAGTCTACTTCTGCCAAATCACCACCAAAATCCTTGCTTTCAGAGTTGTTTTCAGCTTTTTTTGGGGGGAAACGATGAGATAAGCTGCCTCCTGAGACAATTTACGAGGCTCGTGAGTGTACACTGTTGTTGAAGAATTTCATTTGGTTCTATGTTTTTTCACAGGTTATGGTTTTTAAATTTTATTATACATTAGGTTGCTCAGCAGATGGATTTCCCAGCTGCTCTAATAGATGATGCTGCTGATGTCATTGTACGGTTGTATGAACTCTTCATGAAATATGACGCCACTTTGATTGAGATAAACCCGATGGTGGAAGACTCGTCCGGCATGGGTAAAGTAACTCTTGCTGTTCTCTGCTCCTAAATTTCACTCCCGTTTAACAAAGTTTTATATAAATGTTCTTTATCATATTCCCGTATCTGCTTTGATTGCTACTCTCCATTACTTAACCCAACTTGTCGCTTCCATTTTTAACGTATGATCCATGGTTCAGATAAGTTGCTTACTAGAGAACTCATTTTGTACAAGTAATTGAACTGCTAATAGAGTTGCAGTTAATCTGTTCCGATGAGAGCCCTGCGCAGCATAAGCTGAAATGTATACTTCTAGGTTTTTTTTAATGAGCTTCTGACTTAAGCATGCCAAGTTGTGGTTTGGCTTCAGATTTTATGTAAGCATTCTGGTAGAATAATAAAAAAAAAAAGAATTTAACTGAGCAAGAAGTGTGAATTGGCATTTAGCCTCTGGGAAGGGCAGGATTTCCAAAGGACATCATGTATTTAGTGTCAACTATTTGTGGTAATGAACATTGTGTGGGTCATGCAGAATTATTGCTTAGACCTGACTTCAAGTGAGGTTATACACTTAGTACTGTATTAAATCAAACAGTCAGCCACTTGTGTTACAGACACTACTGTTCTGTGATGGATAAATAAATGTTGAAAAAACTTCAATTTTTTTGTATTCATGGAATGTGGCCCATCCTAGAGCCTTGAGAAGGCGGTGGTGGAGCTTCTCCTTGAACCACTGTAGTCCTTGTGGTGATGGTATGCCTACATTCACTGTGGATTTCTTCATTCTTTGAATATAAATTATCTTCTATGCACTGACATACTGTCCTGCTTGCCCCTCTGATTTGGGCTAGTTAGAACTTTTACATACATATTGGTAAATTATTCCTCACTGTGTAATGCTGTTCATTGTTTCCTTTCCCTTGGTTGGAAGGAAATTGTCCTGTAGTGTGCTGTGGTCATGTGACTACCATTTGAGAACTTACAAACTTCATGGAGTTTTTCAAGTTGTTTGAAGTCATGTAACAATTTCCATTATTTTTACACTGATATATATGTTAACTTTTCTAACCCGTTTATTTTCACTTGAAGATCTTTGCCTTTAAAATTGCCATTTCTGTAAACTTGGCAGATTAGTAAATTTCAAGACCTATTTTTCAGTCATGTGCATGGACGCAAAGATCACCTTTGATTCCAATGCTGCATACCGCCAAAAGCAAGTGTTTAACTTGCAAGACTGGAGCCAAGAAGATGAAAGAGACCGGGAAGCAGCAAAGGCAGACCTTAACTACATCGGACTAGATGGCAACATTGGCTGTTTGGGTAGGAAAGAATGTGAATTTGAAAAGAAATAATATCTATTGGTTAAAATAGTCGAGCGATTGTACCACCTCCTCAAAGGTTGCCACAGCCTCTTTTATTTGGACAATTTTATCTTTCCTCCTCCTTTCTTAGAGTCACTCTAAGGTGTTCCATTCACTGGAAGGTGTTGCCTTCCAGTACCTTACCAAAGTGGCTGCCCTTGTATAACCCAAGCCTATCATTTCTGTGAACTATTGAACTATAGTGTATCCACAACTAAGCCTCATCTTTCCTCACCCTGTGCCCACAAACTTGCTTTTTTTCAGTAGAACCAGATAGTGTTCAGGATAGGAACCTCAGCTGATTTCCCCCACCCCCCAGTAAGACCCCTACTGCCATCCTGACTGAGAACAACACAGACCAGGAATTTTACCTGGGATGGCTCAGCTGCATACTTCTCAGTCTAGAACCAGGGGTCACAATCTCAGAATAAGGGGTTGGCCATTTAGGACTGAGATGAGGTGAAATCTCTTCACTCAGAGGGTGGTGAATCTTTGGAATTCTCTACCCCAGAGAGCTGTGGATGCTCAGTCGTTGAGTATATTCAAGACAGAGATCGATAGATTTTTGAGTATTAAGGGAATCGAGGGATATGGGGATAGTGCAGGAAAGTGGAGTTGAGGTAGAAGATCAGCAGTGATCTTATTGAATGGCTCGAGGGGCCGAATGGCCTACTTCTCCTATTTCTTATGTTAATACTGCCTTTAGTAATCAAGCCATTGGGGTTGCCGCATGACTTCCTTTCTATCATGTAAAGGTTTTATATAAAATAACAAATAGCTGGGAGCGTATATGGAGCCTATAACACTGCCAGCAATCTGTTTTGTATGTGCTGTTCTGCTAACCTTCTTCAGCTAATTCAGCACTCTACCCTCCCCTCCCTCTTCTGTCTGCCAGCCATTTGCACTGTGGGCTAATTTATTCTCAGTACATAGTTCCTAAGTTGTCTGTAGCTTTCAATACTGATGCATCTTTTATTTCCATAAGGACAGTCTTACCATCACTCCAGCTATGTATCATTTTGTGAAACTTGCATATAGTTTTGTTTTTCCCCCTGTAAGCTGCATTCTAAACATTTCTCGATTCTACAGTGCAAAATGTCTGCAGCTTATTTCTTTGAGCAGTGATGGAGATTTTCTGTTTTCAAAATATGCAATTCTTTTCTTTCATTGAACGTCTAGTAAAATAATTTGGAAAACTAATTAGAAAGTAAATTTATGGCTATGTACAAAACCATAGACAATGGGCTGGATTTTCAATGACCCGTGGAATCGGGTTTGGAGGCGTGTGGGGGGGGGGGTTAAAGTTGCAGATTCGGGGATCCCGACCCCATCCCGCCTCCACGCAATTTTGATAAAATCGTGTGCGGTGTTCCCGACTCCGTCCCGCCTCCAAGAGGCGGGAGAGGCCATTAAAGCCCTTAACAAGCCCTAAATTGGCTCTGTAATGCCATTTTGAAATGTTTTAGCTAGTTTAACCCTTTTCTGACGTGAAGCACGCCTGATGTGAAACATGCCAGTGAAACCTGGTGGGAGCACAAGTGGATAGCTGACTATCAGCTGCAGGTCCACTATTACAACGGAGATGTGATGAAGGTAGTAGTAGTATTAGGTCTGAAAGTCGCCTCTGATGCTGCTGCATTGAATGTCTTCAGAGACTGCCGGGGCCTTTGGAGGACCTGGATGGAAAAAAAAATTCTCTCTCTCTCTCATTTTGCATCCAGGTCCTCTCACAGCAAAGGCCAGGCAATCTCTGAGACCAGGCAGTGTTTGACCTGCAATGATGACATCATCAGAGGCGACTTTCAGACTGAAACCACTAATTGGTTCATGGGTTCCCACATGCTGGAACTCAGTTGCCCAATTAAGTGAAAATTGCATCAATCTCCCACATCCAATTTCAGGCAGGTGGATAACACGAAATGCGGATGACACGACCCCAACCCGCCCCACTATCAAAATCCAGCCCAATGTCTTCATTCCTAGTGTAACTTGCAATAAATTAAAGAATTTTGATGTTATTTTCTGGTTTTGTGTCTACATACCAGTGCAGTGCTCCAAACGGTTGAACTTGTTTTTGTTTACACAGTGAATGGTGCAGGATTGGCTATGGCAACCATGGACATTATAAAACTTCATGGCGGTACTCCAGCTAATTTCCTGGATGTAGGCGGTGGAGCCACAGCCCAGCAAGTTACAGAGGCCTTCAAACTTATAACTTCAGACAAAAAAGTAGGTATAAAAGAAGAAAAAATATTCAAGTAGTTAAGTTAGAAATTACTTTTTTTTGGTAATTTGCGAAGTTGTTGACTCGTGCCGAGATGCAGCTCCATAGACGTGAGGGGCCCTAGGCTCCGACACCTTATTTGACTGTGAAGGGCATCTCAGGCCAGTACAATCCTGTCCTTGCCTGATGTCCATGGACACATATGCTCACTAATGTGCACACACTTTGCAGCGGGAATCACTGACTAGCTATCAAGAGAGGGGGAGCCCTGGCTGATATTCTCCAGCCCGGGTGCAGTAAAGAAACAAATTGTAATGTTCTTACCACTGTCCCCAGCTGATGTCAATAAACTCCATGCTGACCAGGAATTTAACCTGGCATTTTACTGGTTGGCATTGCTTTGTATCAGAATGTGTGATGTATTTACCTATTGCTTTTGGCACTTCTCTTGTAGCAGCATTAATTTTCTGATGTGACAAAGCACAAAATATAATTTTATTAGTCTCTACTGCTGCTAATCAATGTGAGTCAACTTATATTTGTTGTATTCTGAATTTGCATAACTTATACAAGATTCTCATTTCTACACACTACTCATGGAAAAGATCACAGTTATTCCACTATCTAACCACTTTCTCAGTAAGTGTAGGCCAGATATTGAAGTGTTCTTTTGTTTGTAAATTAAGCTACATATGGAGACACATGGCAATCACATACATACAGTTTGTTTATCCAGATGAGTCGTATGTACAAGGTCTCAAGGCATTCTCAAATTCAGAACTACAAAGCAATATATATATATAGAGATAGTTGTGTATCATTAAGTAATAGTATATAAGCGGGATTGAGGTTTCTTCTTGGCAGTTAGAATCATAGAATAGTACAGCACAGAAGGAGGCCATTCGGCCCATCGCGTCTGTGCTGGCTCTTTCGAAGAGCAATCCAGTTAGTCCCACTCCCCCGCTCTTTCCCCATATCCCTACAATTCTTTCTCCTTCAAGTATTTATCCAATTCCCTTTTGAAGGCTACTATTGAATCTGTATCCAGCACCCTATCAGGCAGTGCATTCCAAATCCTACGCACTCATTGGTTAAAAAGTTTTTCCTCATGTCGCCTCTGGTTCTTTTGCCGATCACCTTAAATCTGTGCCCTCTGGTTATCACCCTTCAGCCATTGGAAACAGTTTCTCTTTATTTATCTAAATCTTTCATGATTTTAAACACCTCTATCAAATCTCCTCTTAGCCTTCTTCTCTGCTCCAAGGAGAACAACCCCAGCTTCTTCAGTCTATCCATGTAACTGTAATCCCTCATCCATGGAACCATTCTAGTAAATCTCTTCTGTACCCTCTCGAAAGCCTTCATGTCCTTCCTAAAGTGTGGTGCCCAGAATTGGACACAATACTCCAGCTGGGGCAGAACTAGTGTTTTGTACAGGTTTAGCATAACTTCCTGGCTTTTGTACTCTATACCTCTATTTATAAAGCCCAGGATCCCATATGGCTTTATTAACTGCTTTAAACCTGTTCTGCCACCTTCAAAGATTTGCGCACAAGCACCCCCAAATGTCTCTCTTCTTGCACACAAAATGGTACAATATTAAAGGGGGTGCATGATCTCTCCTCATTATTCCTACCATATAAGTCTCAAGATAAGAACATAAAAAATAGGAGCAGGAGTAGGCCATTCGGCCCCTTGAGCCTGCTCCGCCATTCAGTAAGATCATGGCTGAGCTTCTACCTCAACTCCACTTTCCTGCACTATCCCCATATCCCTTAATTCCCTTAATACTCAAAAATCTATCGATCTCTGACTTGAATATACTCAACAACTGAGCCTCCACAGCCCTCTGGGGTAGAGAATTCCAAAGATTCACCACCCTCTGAGTGAAGAAATTTCTCCTCATCTCAGTCCTAAATGGCCGACCCACTATTCTGAGACTGTGACGTCTGGTTCTAGACTCCCCAACCAAGGGAAACATCCTCCCTGCATCTACCCTGTCAAGCCCTGTAAGAATTTTGTATGTTTCAATGAGATCACCTCTCATTCTTCTAAACTCCAGAGAATATAGGCCTAGTCTACTCAATCTCTCCTCATAGGACAATCCCCCCATCTCAGGAATCAGTCTGGTGAACCTTTGTTGCGCTCGCACTATGGCAAGTATATACTTCCTTAGGTAAGGAGACCAAAACTGTACACAATACTCCAGGTGTGGTCTCACCACGGCCCTATATAATTGCTGTAAGACATCTTTACTCTTATACTCAAATCCACTTGTAATAAAGGCCAAAATACCATTTGCTTGTTATATCTGCATTTTAACTTTCAGTCCCTCTGAACATCAACATTTCCCAATTTCTCACCATTTATAAAAAAAAACTCAGCTTTTCTATTTTTCCTACCAAAGTGGATAACTTCACATTTCTCCACATTATATTCCATTTGCCATGTTCTTACCCACTCACTTAGCCTGTCTATATCCCCTTGAAACCTCTTTGCATCCTCCTCACAACTTACATTCCCACCTAGCTTTGTATCATCAGCAAACTTGGATATATTGCATTTAGTCCCCTCATCCAAATCATTGATATAGATTGTGAATAGCTGTGGCCCAAGCACTGATCCTTGCGGTACCCCACTAGTTACAGCCTGCCAACCCGAAAATGACCCGTTATTCCTACTCTCTGTTTTCTGTCCGTTAACCAATCCTCAATCCAGGCTAGTATATTACCCCCAATCCCATGACCCTAATTTTGTTCAATAACCTCTTGTGTGGCACCTTATCTAATGCCTTCTGAAAATCCAAATACACCACATCCATTGGTTCCCCCTTATCTATTCTGCTAGTTACAACCTCAAAAAACTCTTAACAGATTCGTCAAACATGATTTCTCTTTCATAAATCCGTGTTGACTCTGCCCAATCCTATTATTATTTTCTAAGTGCCCTGTAACCACGTCCTTAATAATAGATTCTAGCATTTTCTTTACTACTGATGTCAGGCTAACTGGTCTGTAGTTCCCCATTTTTCTCTCTCCCTCCTTTCTTAAATAGTGGGGTTACATTTGCTACCTTCCAATCTGCGGGAACTGTTCGAGAATCAATGGAATTTTGGAAGATGACAACCACTGCATCCACTATCTCTATAGCCACCTCCTTCTAAACCCTAGGATGTAGGCCATCAGATCTAGGGGATTTATTGGCTTTCAGGCCCATTAATTTCTCCAGTACTAATTTTTGACGATACTAATTTCTTTCAGTTCCTCTTTCTCGCTAGACCCTTGGTTCTCCACTATTTCCGGGAGGTTTTTTGCACCTTCTCCCGTGAAGACAGACACAAAGTATTCGTTTAATTTCTCGGACAGATCCTTATTCCCCATTATAATTTCTCCTGTCTCAGCCTGTAAGGGACCCACATTTACTTTCGCTAATATTTACATTTTTACATACCTATAGAAGTTTTTGCAGTCTGTTTTTATGTCGTACGCTAGTTTACTCTCACATTCTATTTTCCCTTCATCAATTTCTTGGTCCTCCTTTGCTAAATTCTAAAATCCTCCCAATCCTCCGGCTTATTGCTCTTTTTGGCAATATTATAAGCCTCTTCTTTTGATCTAATCCTATCTTTAACTTCTCTTGTTAGCCACGGTTGGACCACTTTTCCTGTGGGGTT
Source organism: Squalus acanthias (assembly GCA_030390025.1). NCBI lineage: Eukaryota > Metazoa > Chordata > Chondrichthyes > Squaliformes > Squalidae > Squalus > Squalus acanthias. Next base: position 96,383,725 of record CM059430.1, read on the forward strand.
TTTGTGCCTTAAAGGAATGTATATTTGTTGTAAATTATGTATTAATTCTTGAAATGCTAACCATTGCTTGTCTACCGTCATATCTTTTAATGTAGTTTCCCAGTCTACCTTAGCCAAGCCTCCCCTCATACCTATGTAGTTTGCTTTGTTTAGATTTAAGACCCTAGTTCTGGATTTAACTAAATTACTTTCAAACTTAATGTAAAATTCTATCATATTATGGTCACTCTTCCCTAAGGGCCCCTTTACTACAAGGTTATTAATTAACCCTTTCTCATTGCGCAATACTAGATCTAAAATAGCCTGTTCCCTAGTTGGTTCCTCAACATACTGATCTAGAAAACTATCTTGTATACATTCCATGAATTCGTCTTCCACACTATTACTGCAAATTTGGTTTGCTCAGTCTATATGTAGATTAAAGTCCTCCATGATTACGGTATTCCCCTTTTTACACGCCTCTAATTTCCTGATTTATACTCTGTCCTACATTACAAATACTGTTTGGGGGCCTATAAACAACTCCCACCAATGTTTTCTGCCCCTTGCTGTTTCTTAGCTCTACCCAAACTGATTCTACTTCTTGATTTTCGGAGCTAAGATCCTTTCTCTCTACTGTCTTTTTTCCATCCTTTATTATCGGGGCTACCCCTCCTCCTTTTCCATTTTGCCTATCTCTTCTAAAAGTTAAGTATCCTGGAATATTTAGTTCCCAACCTTGGTCACTTTGCAACCACGTCTCCGTAATGGCTATTAGATCAAACCTATTAATTTCTATCTCCGCTGTTAATTCATCTATTTTGTTGCGAATGCTTTGCGCATTCAGATATAGTGCCTTTACCTTTGACTTATTTCTATTTTTCCCCTGATGGCACCTTAGTCGCTGATGCCTTATTACCTTTGTTACTCTCTCTCTACCTTCCTGACCCACTGCTTATTTTTACCCAAAACTCTGCTCTGCTCTAGAGTCTTGACATTTCTCTTGCTACTTTTAAATTTACTCTTTCCTGAATCCTCCCCCCACCCCCCCCCCCCCCCCCCCTTTATTAGGTTAAAGTCCTGTCTGCTGCCCTGGTTATTCGATTCGCCAGGACACTGGTTCCAGCCTGGTTTAAGTGGAGCCTGTCCCAACTGAACAGCTCCCTCTTTCCCCAGTACTGGTGCCAGTGCCTCTTGAAGCAAAACCCCTGCCTCCCACACCACTCTGAGCCACGCATTTAACCTTCTAATCTGCTTATCCCTATGCCGATTGTATTGCCTCACACTTCTCTACATTGAAATTTATCTGCCATATGTCCACCCATTCCACCAGCCTGTTTATGTCTTCTTGAAGTCTATTACTATCTTCCTCACTTTACTGCACTACCAATTTTCACGTCATCTGCAGATTTCAAAATTGTGCCCTGTACCCCCAAGTCCAAGTCATTAATGTATATCAAAAAGAGCAGTGGTCCGAGTACTGAACCTTGGGGAACACCACTGTATACCTCCCTCCAGTCTAGTTAGTTATAACTGAACAGAAGGAAGACTGGTTTGAGACACCATGGCCAGAGGGCATGTTTATCAAAGAGGTGGCTTGGAGTTTGTGATGTTTGGATGAGTAGTGGCGATTAGTCTTTCCTTATCAATCCTGAGCTTAATTGTGAGAACCTGATCAGGAAGTTGTTGGAAGAGGAGGCTGAAATGAGCCCACAGGAAGGGGCCCACACATTTCAAAACTTTTTTGGTTCTAGTTGCAGGCTACTTATTACTTATTGTGATTGTCGTGTCCTCCAGATGTAGTATGGTATTAGGCGGGGTCAGACTAAGAGACAATACAAGAAGGTCTAAGATAGGTTTACAGTGCATGTGTGTGAATGCACGAAGTGTGGTAAATACAGTTGGTAAGCTGCAGGCGCAGATAGACACATGGGAATATGATTTTGTGGCGATAACGGAGACCTGGCTTAAAAAAAGTGCAGGATTGGATACTAAATATTCCTGGATGTAAGGTGTTTAGGAATGATGGGGAAGGAAAGAAAGGAGATGGGGTGGCAGTATTGATTAAGGAGAATATTACAGTGCCGGAGAGAGAGCATGTCCTGGAGGGGTCAAGGACAGAATCTCTTTGTTTAGCATTGAGAAACAATAGAGGTGCCATTACACTACTAGGTGTAGTCTATGGGCCACCAACTGGTGGGAACGATATAGAGGAGCAAATTTGCAGGGAAATTACAGAGAGGTGCAAGAACTATAGAGTAGTGATAGTGGGGGACTTCAACTATCCTAATATAGACTGGGATAGTAATAGTGTAAAGGGCAGAGAGGGGGAAGAATTTCTGAAATGTATTGAGAACTTTCTTGATCAGTACGTTTCCGGCCCAACGAGGAAGGAGGCATTGCTAGATCTGGTTCTGGGGGATGAGGTGAGTCAGGTAGAGCAAGTGTCAGTAGGGGAACATGTAGGGAACAGCGATCATAGTATCATAAAGTTTAGATTAGCTATGGAAAAGGACAGGCAGCAATCTAGAGTAAATATACTTAATTGGAGGAAGGCCCAATTTACATAGGATTACATAGGATATACAGCACAGAAACAGGCTATTCGGCCCAACCAGTCCATGCCGGTGTTTATGCTCCACTTGCGCCTCCTCCTGTCTTTCCTCATCTAAGTCTATCAGCATAACCCTCTATTCCCTTCTCCCTCATATGTTTGTCCAGCCTCCCCTTAAATGCATCTATACTATTCGCTTCAACCACTCCGTGTTAGCGAGTTCCACATTCTCACCACTCTTTGGGTAAAGAAGTTTCTTCTGAATTCCCTATTGGATTTCTTAGTGACTATCTTATATTGATGGCCTCCAGTTATGCTCTTCTCACAAGTGGAAACATTCTCTCTGTATCCACTCTATCAAAACCTTTCATAATTTTATAGACCTCCATTAGGTCACCCCTCAGCCTTTTTTCAAGAGAAAAGAGACCCAGCCTGTTCATCCTTTCCTGATGTGTATACCCTCGCATTTCTGGTATGATCCTTGTAAATCTTCTCTGCACCCTCTCCAGTGCCTCTATATCCTTTTTATAATATGGTGACCAGAACTGCACGCAGTACTCCAAGTGTGGTCTAACCAAGGTTCGATACAGGTTTAGCATAACTTCCCTACTTTTCAATTCTATCCCTCGAGAAATAAACCCTAGTGCTTGGTTTGCATTTTTAACGGCCTTGCTAACCTGTGGCGCAACTTTGTGATTTGTGTATTTGTACTCCGAGATCCCTTTGTTCCTCTACCCCACCTAGACTCCCACCCTCCAAGTGATAAGTGACCTCCCTATTCTTCCTACAAAATGTAATACCTCACATTTGTCTGTTCTGCAAGTTTATTAATGTCCTCCTGTAATTTGTTGCAGTCCTCCTTAGTATTGACTATCCCCCCAAATTTGGTACCATCCGCAAATTTAGAAATTGTGTTTTTGATTTCAAAGTCTAAATCGTTAATGTAAATTGTGAACACCAGTGGTCCCAGCACTGATCCTTGTGGATACTGCTACCCTCCTTCTGCCACTGTGAATAGCTACCCTCTACTCCCACTCTCTGCTTTTTGTCTTGAAGCCAGCCAGTAGGGTTGCAAAATTCCGGGAATTTTTAAAAGAGGAAACTTTCCATGGGAATTTTCGGGAATTTATGGGAATTTTGAGTTTTTTTGCACACTGATGGTTTTTGTCTCTGACCCTTATATTATCTTTGTCATCAAAATAGACATACTGTTCCATACAAATAAAAACAGGCTTTCAAAACTTTATTTAGGTTATAATTTTGAACTTTATTGAAGCCCCACAAAAAAGACCCATCTAAAATAAAATAAAAAGAGCGTCAGCTTATTTAGCCTGTAATTTGTTCTTATTTTGTCCCTTTGAGTCTTCTACTCATGAGTCTTCTGAGTCTTCTACTCATCATTGCTCCTCCTGATTCTCTGACTCTGGCTCTGACGTGTCCATTTCCTCCTCTGTGTCACTGTCTAGCTGTGTGGTGGACACTTCTGTATCTGGCTCAATAAGTTGTAGGTTCGCCTGGATAGCCACCAGTTTCTCCACTCTCTTGTTAGTCAACCTGTTGCGCACCTTTGTATGCGTATTCCCAAAAAGTGACCAGTTTTGTTCAGAGGCCGCTGATGAAGGTGGGATTTGGAGCATCACCGATGCAATGGGTGACAGGGCCTCAGATGCACAAAGTCCCTTCCACCAGGTATGTGCACTGATATGCTTGCATGATTCCCATATCCCGTCCCCATTCCAAAGACCTTGCTTGGTAGAGAACTTTGCCAGACTTCCCAGAACTTTGCCCACGTCCAGATTGAGGTGGCGTGAGAGGGTAGAAATCACACTGTAAGCGCTGTTGATCTGTTCTCCAGAAAGTATTGGTCTCCCAACATGCTTTGGGTCCAGCATGTATGCTGCAGCATGAATCGGCTTGACACAAAATTCTTGACGCATCTGTATGAATTGAACAATTGCCTTCTCCTCTGCTTTGAGCAGTAGGGATGTGGGTAGGGCAATGCTGATTTGTTCTTTTAAATCAGCAAAAAGCCTGAGAACATCTGACAAGACAGCGTCATCTCCTTCAATCTGAGCAATTGCAGATGCTACTGGTGAGAGTAGTTTAAGGCTGCTAACCACTCTCTCCCAAAACACATCATCCAGCAGTATTTTCTTGATGGTGGTTTCCATATCCCCAGACTGGGATATTGCCATTTCTTGCAGCGACTCCTTACCCTCCAGAAGGCTGTTGTACATTATGACAACGCCACCCCATCTAGTGTTGCTGGGCAGCTTCAGTGTGGTGTTCTTGTTCTTTGTTGTTTGCTTGGAGTTGTAGGTTGCTGCAACTACCTGTTTTCCCCTGACATACTTAACAACTTGCTTGGCTCTCTTGTACAGTGTTTCCATGGTTCTCAAACCCATGATGTCCTTGAGCAGGTTGAGCCCATGAGCTGCGCACTCAATAGATGTAATATGAGGGTAGGCCTCCTCCACTTGAGCCCAAGCAGCCTTCATATTCGCAGCATTGTCAGTAACTACTGCAAAGACCTTTTGTGATCCAAGATCGTTGATGACCGCTTTCAGCTCATCAGCAATGTATGTGCCTGAGTGTTGTCCTTCGTGTCTGTGCTCTTGAAGAACACTGGGAGAGGAGTGGAGAAGATGTAGTTTATGATGCCCTCCCCTCGTACATTTGACCACCCATCTGAGATAACTGCAACACAGTCTGCCATCTCTATTGTTTCTCTGAGCTTTCCTTGGACTCTGTTATACTCAGCCTCCAGCAAATAAGTAGACAAAGCATGTCTGGTGGGAGGACAGTATGCAGGGCGAATAACATTGAAAAATCTCTTCCAGTACACATTGGCTGTGAGCATGAGGGGTGAGCCTGTCGCATATACAGCTCGAGCAAGGCACTCATCTGCATTCTTCTGGCTATGGTTATCCATTGTATCAAAGAACCTTCCAAGTGGGCCAGGAGTTGCTGATGATAAGGAGCCTGATGCTGAATGTGAACCATCACCTTCTTGAATGGAAGCAGAGGGACTCTGGGCTGACTGCTGTGAGCTTTGAGTGAAGTTGTTGCATTTGGATAAATGCTGCTGCATCTTTGTGGCATTCTTTACATATGGCTTTGTACAGTGTTTGCACATGTACACAGTCTTTCCATCTTTAATGCCTGGGATAAAATGCTTCCACACATCCGACGGTAAACGTGGCATTGTTCTATGCAGAGAAATAAAGGGCATTCGTCTCTGTGTCGAACTGCGGTCGATCAGCACGATTGCAACAGGCCAGGGTGAGTAAATTTTTCCTGATGCTCCATGTGATGGAAGCATGACCTGTGCACGCACGACGCTACATCACCAATAGAGGGAGCTAATCGCTCATCCACTCATCCAACCAATCAGGACACATTTGTTCACAGTCACACATAAAACTTGTAATTATTAAAACAAGCCAAGTAAGAAGATAAACATATATTGATTAAGAAATTCCTTAATAATTAAGATTCCATCTCTGTTAGTAATTTTAAGAGAGGACCTGTGGAAAAAAAAAAGAAAGACAAAAAAAAACAATATTATGCTAGCATGTGCTTTTTTGGGCAAAATTCCCAAGCTAAACTTCCCGTGGAAAATTTCCGGAAATTTACCGGAAACTTTCCACCCCTTTGCAACCCTACCAGCCAGCAATCCATTCTGCTACTTGTCCCCTGACTCTACATTCTCTGACCGTATTCATTAGTCTATTATGGGTACCTTATCAAAGGCCTTTTGAAAATCTAAATATATTACATCTACTGCATTACCATTGTCTACTCTCTCTGTTACCTCTTCAAAAAATTCAATAAGGTTGGTCAAGCAAGATTTTCTCTTTTGAAATTCATGCTGACTATTCATTATTATACTTTTTGTTTCTAGATGTTCTTCTGTTCTCTCCTTTAGTAGGGATTCCATTATTTTTCCTACCACCGATGTTAAGCTGACTGGTCTATAATTCCCTGGACATGTTCTATCCCCCTTCTTAAATATAGGTATTATGTTAGCTATCCGCCAGTCCTCTGGCATGACACCTTTTTCTAATGAATTATTAAATATGTGTAGTAATGCCTCTGCTGTTTCTTCCCTAGATTCCCTAATTTCAGTGGGTTGAGAATGGATCTGGCCCAGGTAAATTGGAATCAAAGAGTGGCAGGCAAAACTGTAATCGAACAATGGGCTGCCTTTAAAGAGGAGATGGTTCGGGTACAGTCGAGGTACAGTTCCACGAGGGGGAAAGGTAGGGCAACTAAAGACAGAGCCCCCTGGATGACGAAAGAGATAGAGAGTAAGATGAAGCAGAAAAAGGGGGCGTATGACAGATGTCAGGTTGAGAATACAAGTGAGAGCCAGGCTGAATATAGAAAGTTCAGAGGGGAGGTGAAAAAGGAAATGAGAGGGGCAAAGAGAGAGTATGAGAATAGATTGGCAGCTAACATAAAAGGGAATCCAAAAGTCTTCTATAGGCATATAAATAGTAAACGGGTAGTAAGAGGAGTGGTGGGGCCGATTAGGGACCAAAATGGAGACATACGCATGGAGGCAGAGGGCATGGCTGAGGTACTAAATAAGTACTTTGCATCTGTCTTTACCAAGGAAGAAGATGCTGCCGAAGTCATAGTGAAAGAGGAGGTAGTGGAAATACTGGATGAGATAAAAATTGATCGAGGAGGCACTAGCAAAGCTGGCTGTACTTAAAGTAGATAAGTCGCCAGGACTGGATGGGATGCATCCTAGGATGCTGAGGGAAGTAAAGATGGAAATTGCGGAGGTACTGGCCATAGTCTTCCAATCTTCCTTGGATACGGGGGTGGTGCCAGAGGACTGGAGAACTGCAAATGTTACACCCTTGTTCAAAAAAGGGTGTAAGGATAAACCCAGCATCTACAGGACAGTCAGTTTAACCTCAGTAGTGGGGAAGCTTTTAGAAACGATAATCCCGGACAAAATTAACAGTCACTTGGACAAGTGTGGATTAATTAAGGAAAGCTATCACGGATTTGTTAAAGACAAATTGTGTTTAACTAACCTGGTTGAATTTTTTGATGAGGTAACAGAGAGGGTTGATGAGGGCAATGTGGTTGATGTGTAAATGGACCTCCAAAAGGCGTTTGATAAAGTGCCACATAATAGGCTTGCCAGCAAAGTTGAAGTCCATGGAACAAAAGGGACAGTGGCAGCATGGATACGAAATTGGCTAAGTGACAGGAAACAGAGAGTAGTGGTGAATGGTTGTTTTTCGGACTGGAGGAAGGTATACAGTGGTGTTTCCCAGGGGTCACTACTAGGACCACTGCTTTTCTTGATATAAATGACTTGGACTTGGGTGTACAGGGCACAATTTCAAAATTTGCAGATGACGCAAAACTTGGAAGTATAGTGAACAGTGAGGAGGATAGTGATAGACTTCAAGAGGACATAGACAGACCGGTGGAATGGGCGGACACGTGACCGATGAAACTTAATGCAGAAAAGTGCGAAGTGATGCATTTTGGTAGGAAGAACGAGGAGAGGCAATATAAACTAAAGGGTACAATTCTTAAGGGGGTGCATGAACAGAGAGAACTGGGGGTATATGTGCACAAATCATTGAAGGTGGCCGGGCAGGTTGAGAAAGCAGTTAAAAAAGCATACGGGATCCTAGGCTTCATGCATAGAGGCACAGAGTACAAAAGCAAGGAAGTTATGATGAACCTTTATAAAACACTGGTTCAGGCTCCACTGGAGTATTGTGTCCAATTCTGGGCACCGCACTTTAGGAAGGATGTGAGGGCCTTAGAGAGGGTGCAGAAAAGATTTACAAAAATGGTTCCGGGGTGAGGGACTTCAGTTATGTGGATAGACTGGAGAAACTGGGGTTATTCTCCTTAGAGCAGAGAAGGTTGAAAGGAGATTTGATAGAGGTGTTCAAAATCATGAGGGGTCTAGACAGAGCAGATAGAGAGAAATTGTTCCCATTGGCGAAAGGATTGAGAACCAGAGGACACAGATTTAAGGTGATTGGCAAAAGAACCAAAGGTGACATGAGGAAAAACCTTTTTATGCAGCGAGTGGTTAGGATCTGGAATGCACTGCCTGAAAGGGTGGTGGAGGCAGACTCAATCTTGGCTTTCAAAGGGGAATTGGATCAGTACCTAAAGGAAAAACATTTGCAGGGCCACGGGGAAAGGGTGGGGGGGAGTGTGATTAGCTGAAATGCTCTTGCAAAGAGCCGGCACAGGCTCGACGGACTGAGTGGCCTCCTTCTGTGCTGTAACCATTCTCTGATTCTATGTTTACCTCATATGTTTGTAGTTAACATCGTCTAGCTATGAGTAGATCGTGTGTGCTGGAGTCCCGTCTGCTGGGCAACAGGCTAAGCACACATACACTAGGATGTAGGTAGATGGTGAGACCAATCATGGCTCTTTTGGTTGCAGGACTTTTGAGATGATGGTCTTTTTTTTTTCTTATTAGCCACTTCTAAAGCATTCCATGTTCTAATAACCCTCTGATTTTTTTTCTAATTTTGCCCTACACACACTACTGGTGACAATCCTGCATTTGTGAACATGCATTACTCATTTGTCTGTACTAATGGAAATACTCTTTCACTCTTCGTCTTTTCAAACTCTTTTGAAAACCTGTTTGAATATTTTGAACAGTGCCATGGGATCTTTTACACCCACCTGAGAGAGCAGATGTGGCCTCAGTTTAACTTCTCACCCAAAATGCAGCATTTTCTCAGTACTGCACTGAAATGTTAGCCTAGGTTGTGTCTAAAGTCCTGGGATGAGGTTTGAAACCACAACCGTCTGACTCAGCAGCGAAAGTGCAATCTCTGAGCCAAGGGATAAAATGGAGCGGGAATTCGATCAGCTGGAAGTAGTTGTTCATGTTAAACCCCGTGATGTAGAGAAGCGCAGGATTCAGGTCCTGTAAAAACAGCCTTAGGAGAAGGGTGATACGACCTCAAAGGTAATAATCTCCGGATTACTAACACTGTAACTTGCTAGCCAGTACAGGACCAGCCAAATTAGGAAGGTAAATATGTGGCTATAGACATTGGCCTAGAAATTCCGTTCCCTACGGGTGTGTACGCGCTGTGTACTCACCCGTAGGGCCAACGGAAGTGCCGGTTTTACGCATGCACTGTGCATGCGCTGGAAACCGGCACTTCCATTCTCTGCAGAAAGGGCTTCCCAGGTCAAACGCCTGCGCCGTAGGCAGCGCGTACGTTAGAAACTTCCGTTTTTTCCACACTGGCTTGAGTCCAGGTAGTCGGGAACAGATGCGCCTAGAAAAGCAGGCGAATAGTTTAAGAAAGTTTAAAAAAAAAAAAATTTCCACTGATTTATCATTTTAAAATACTTTAAAGAAAGGTAAGTTTATTTTTAGCCCCATTAAAAACTTTAATTATTTTTTTCAAAAATTTAAATTTTTGTTTAAAATAGTTAATTTATGTAATTTATAGTCATTTTAAAAATGTGATTTTTAAAAATTTATTTGAAGTTTTACTTATGTTTTGGGGCTGATCTCTATTCACAGATTTGACAGGTCTTCCTGTCCAATCTATGAATGGAGATTCCCTGCTCTGATTGGCTCCCCATGGCCCACGTGATCCCAGGGATGCTGTGAACTAGCTGCGCCCCTGGGATACGCGTGCCCTGCACACCGGCAATTTGAAGAGGCACAGCAACGGATTTCTGCGCCTCCCGGGAGCCCTCCGGTCCAGGCGCAGATTTTTCCGAATCGCAGCCCTCTGCCCGCAGGAGGGCTGCGAAGGGAATTTCTGGACCATTGTGTAGGAGGGAAGGGTTCAGATTGCTGGGGCATTAGGTCTAGTTCTGGAGTAGAAGTGAGCAGTACCAGGAGGATGACCTACACCTAAACGGAGTTGGGCTAACTTGGGGGAGGCCTTAAGGTGTTATGGTGAGGAAGGGGAAAAGCAAGAGAGTAGATTAGGCAGTTTGAAAGGGAAAGTAAACTTTAGGTGTATAGGGAATAAGGAGGTTGAAGTAGATTTAACAGGACAAGATAGTACAGAGAAATTTGGGCAAAGTAAAGATAAGTTGCTATTATATTTATAATATTTGTTGGAACCAGAAATCAGAACAGCCTGTTTTGTGGCCTGTATTAGCATTTCAAATTTGTGACACTGCATTTTTCTCTTGCCAGTTTTCTCCTTTGCCTTCTCCTGAAGGTGTCATCTCTTTGCTGGGATACGGTTTGACCTCTGCTACCTTGTCCAACTGACAATTATTCATTATGTGAGCTTTAACCGTGAGCGTCTGCAGGCTATTCCATGTAGGGGCGTCACAACGAAGCCCACTCTTGTCCTCCCTAAGTATCCATGCACACACACCTCTTGAGTTTTGCTGAATTGTGATCAGGAGTGGGAATCTTGGCTGATTTTTCTGGTCAGGGCACTGATGCCAGTTGTTGCTCCTTCCAAGGAGCCACTCCCAAGGCTGAGATTACCTGGCTGAAGATAGACTGGTGTATGTTTCTATCACACAAAGGGTAGCAGAAATTTGGAACACTCTCTCCCAAAAGGCTGTGGATACTGGGTCAATTGAAGTTTTCAAGACTGAGATCGATAGAGTTTTGTCTGGTAAGGGTATCGAGGTATATGGAACAAATGCAGTTGAGGTACAGATCAGCCTTGATATAATTGAATTGCAGAACAGGCTTGAGGGGCTGAATGGCCTACTCCTGTTCCTATGTTTCTTAATTCTAAGCAACAATAATGACTAAATCATCAAATTTTAACTTTTACATTTTCTTTAAATGTTTTTGTTCTGTGAACAATTTGCATGGTGACTGTTTCACTTGGCCGTCATAATTGGTATTCATGATACTAAAGTTCCTAATTATAAGCCTGAAATTAAATTCGATCAGCTTCTAAATTTAATTTAGCTCCTTTGGTGAGCCTGCTGACACAGACAGGAGATTTATACGAAACTGATGATTTAATCGGGCTTTGAATGAATTTAAATTTCAGCTTTTGAAAGTTATTGATAGACACTTACCAATGATAAGGAGAACGTTGTAAGGGATGCTATCTCCCATGACTGAGCAGCTGGACTGTAAGGCAAGTGATCTGTGGTCTGACTGTTAAAGAATTCCATGAATCCTGTTTGCAGTAGGATTTGCAGTAATCTTGTTCAAAATTCAAGAATCATTTTAAGGAACAAATTACAGAAGTGAATTCAAAGTCAAACCTCAGTTGGACTTGGAAACGTGCCAAAGCTTTTAAACAAAACAACTTAGGGTTCCATTAAAAATCTAATTAGTTTAGTGGTGCAGTGCCTGTGAGGTTTGGAACACCACAGAGTGGGAGGGCAGAGATGATTCTCAACTCTGCTTTGTTTCTGACCTGAGCTGCACAGGTATTGAAAGGAGGTAAACGTAAATGGGGTGTTCTCATTAGACCACCTACGCATGGCTCCTGGTGGCCAAATAAAGAGCAGCATTGCTGATAAGTTGCAAACAGGACATTTGTCTGTCTCCTTGGGAACAAAGATGTGTACAAATGCGTGAAGTGTGCCAATTTAGTGCTGGATCACGCTGATTATCCCCCCCCCCCCCCCCCCCCCCCCCCCAAAATCAGTTTGTATTCCTGTAAAAGGATGAGCATTGCTTCAGGGTGAATTGTTAGCACTGAAGCATGGTAATGTTACAGAAAGTCTTCATGAAATACAAGGGAAGTGCCAGAAATACACGGCTGGTCTATCTGAATCTGAAAAAGAAGAGATTAGTTGACCTTTTAGGTGCACCCCCTATGTAGAAGTGGTATCGTCAGGCAGAAGAGCCCCATTGCAGGACTGAACAAAACAACAACGGGGGATGGGGGGTGGTGCTGCGGGTGGCAGGAGAACAACAGGTAAAGGTCAAGCATACAGATATACATGCAGACTAAGCTTAATAGCCTGTAAGTATATTTTAAAATGCTGCCAAGACGTGTAAAGTCCTGGATATCATACAAAGGTCACAGCAAATTGCTTTTACTTTGGCCTTGGGGGTACTTTTACTACTGGTTCCTGACGTATAGGTCTCGTGCACCTAGCAGCAACCCCAGTGTCGACTTGCTGGTATCACTAAGACCAACTTCTGTTTCTTTCTGGCCTTAAGGAATGAATTGTTTACTTTTGGGTTACTGCTGGGGCACAAGACCAGCATGTTGGGAACTGGCAATGCAGAAGCCGCTTCAGTTAGACTGCAAGTGGGAATTGGAGAAAAAAATCAGCATGTAAAAACTATTTTGGAAATGGGGCAGTTTCACCACCACTTTTTATAGAATCATAGAATGGTTACAGCACAGAAGGAGGCCATTCGGCCCGTCGAGCCCTTGCCGGCTCTCTGCAAGAGCACTTCAGCTAGTCACACTCCCCCCCCCCCCCGCCCTTTCCCCGTAGCCCTGCAAATTCTTTTCCTTCAGGTACTTATCCAATTCTCCTTTGAAAGCCACGATTGAGTCTGCCTCCACCACCCTCTCCGGCAGTGCATTCCAGATCCTAACCACTCGCTGCGTAAAAAGGTTTTTCTTCATGTCACCTTTGGTTCTTCTGCCAATCACCTTAAATCTGTGTCCTCTGGTTCTCGACCCTTCCGTCAACGGGAACAGTTTCTCTCTATCTACTCTGTCTAGACCCCTCGTGATTTTGAACACCTCTATCAAATCTCCTCTCAACCGTCTCGGCTCCAAGGAGGACAACCCCAGCTTCCCTAGTCTATCCACGTAACTAAAGTCCCTCATCCCTGGAACCATTCTTGTAAATCTTTTCTGCACGCTCTCTAAGGCCTTCACATCCTTCCTAAAGTGCGGTGCCCAGAATTGGACACAATACTCCAGTTGAGGCCGGACCAGTGTTTTATAAAGGTTCATCATAACTTCCTTGCTTTTGTACTCTGTGCCTCTATGCATGAAGCCCAGGATCCCGTATGCTTTTTTAACTGCTTTCTCAACCTGCCCGGCCACCTTCAATGATTTGTGCACATATACCCCCAGTTCTCTCTGTTCATGCACCCCCTTAAGAATTGTACACTTTAGTTTATATTGCCTCTCCTCGTTCTTCCTACCAAAATGTATCACTTCACACTTTTCTGCATTAAATTTCATCTGCCACGTGTCCGTCCATTCCACCAGTCTGTCTATGTCCTCTTGAAGTCTGTCACTATCCTCCTCACTGTTCACTATACTTCCAAGTTTTGTGTCATCTGCAAATTTTGAAATTGTGCCCTGTACACCCAAATCGAAGTAATTAATATATACCAAGAAAAACAGTGGTCCTAGTACCGACCCCTGGGAAACACCACGGTGTACCTTCCTCCAGTCTGAAAAACAACCGTTCACCACTGCTCTCTGTTTCCTGTCACTTAGCCAATTTTGTATCCATGCTGCCACTGCCCCTTTTATTGCATGGGTTTCAACTTTGCTGGGAAGGCTATTATGTGGCACTTTATCAAACGCCTTTTGGAAGTCCGTGTACACCATCAACCGCATTGCCCTCATCAACCCTCTCTGTTACCTTATCAAAAAACTCAAACAAGCTAGTTAAACACGATTTGCCTTTAACAAATCATGCTGGCTTTCCTTAATTGATCCCCACTTGTCCAAGTGACCTGTTAATTTTGTCCGGGATTATCGTTTCTAAAAGCTTCCCCACTACCGAGGTTAAACTGACTGGCCTGTAGTTTCTGGGTTTATCATTATAGATGGCTCTTGAACCTGGATGCAGGTCCTCTGGAGTATCTAAACAGAGTCTTTTATTAGCACTAAGTACTGTAACAGATGTATTTAGTATAAAAGAATAGATACATATTCATTGAATTTCTATATTTCTTGCTCCTTACTATAAAAATGTGCAACACAAACACATGGAACATGCGGCCTATTAATACAGATAAGGACTGTTTTTGAAGCAATTTATATTTTCATTCTAAACATTGTGTTTGACTCCTAATAATAAAGGAAGTATAGAAGGAATTGAGGCAAAATAGTGATGTTTATAAGTGTCAGGTATATTAATGTCCGCTGAGCTCAGATTTAAGCACCACTATGGACATGAGTACATCATTTAGTCTGACACTTCGTCTGGAATTTTGCTGGTCCTCAGAGTGCGGGATTGGAGGCGGGACCGCTGTCAAAATCGCAAAGATTGACTGGGTAGGAAACCCGCTGTCAACTCGCCTCCAATCAATCTTCCCAAGTGTCGGGTCCCCGATTTGCGCATGGACCCGACACCTAGTGGTGGGAAGAGGATTATAGCCATTTATCTGCCTGTTAACAGGTACTTGATACTTGTTAACAGGCTCTTTTTCAATTCTGCCGCTTCTGCCTTGGGTTCCACGACGTCCGGACACCACGCCAGGTAAGTGTGGCGTGTTGTGAGTCTGCTGTAATGTTTCTGCATTGATGACAGCTGCAGAAGTGGTGTGAAGGATCCAGTGGTGCACTGGTGAGTTTCAGAGGTAAGAAAATTTTGGGAAAATCATTTTTAATGCATTTACACTTTTCTGTAGGTAACAAGTTTTGAATTGGCTGTCTAGTCCCACCCCATTGGGAGAACCTCTCTCACCAGTGACAGATCGCTTCTGTTACCTCACCTGCAGCTGCCATCTGTTCTAGCCTATGGACGGAGAGCCTGGGTGCAAGAGCTCACCTTTGTACAGTGATTGTCAGTGTTTGCAGCACCTCAATGCTGTCAAACACTGAGAAATGAGCTGTCAAAGAAAAATTGTGCGTGGTCCCTTTAAGAAAACCGGCAGATGACGCGTCATCAAATGACGTCATCTGACCGGCTTCCTCTTAATTGACCGGCAAGCCCGCAGGGCGGGCTTAACAAGGCCAATCGACGTAAAATCACATCTGTTGGGTGGGACTGGAACCCGGAAACCAGCTGACCCGCTCCCAAGCCGCATCTATTTGCAAAATCACGGCCGTTATTGCAGTACTAAGGAATTGCTGCATCACCACAGGTGGCGTCTTTCACATCAGATGGTAAACCAACATGCCTTCCACCTGTTCAAGTAGATGTTAAAGGATGGGGTATGGGGCCTGACCGTACTGGAGGTGAGATGTCTGGGCCTAGCAACACCAGGGAACAGGTTTGGATGTAACAAGACTTTTGTTGGGAGGGGGGGGGGGAAGGGGAAGTCTTCCCACTCCATCTTCTGTGCCTTGCCAGCCGAACAGAAGCACCACTGAAAGAATTAAATAAAGTTGAGAGTTTTTGCAGCATGACTTAATTTATTTTGACGATGAGCATTTCTCAAATAAATAAAGTTGGGCTGCACAGATGCACATTCTTATTTATTTAGTTCAGTCGTAGAGAACAGGAGGATCATGCCAAACATAATGGCCCAGAAATTGATCTCGCTCTGTTCCCGCGGGGGTAAGGCTTCCCCGCGATCTCTTACTCCGCGTTGGCTTTTTCAGATCCAGCTCGCACGAACTTGATGTTCCAGACATCAGCTGGGCAGTGCTTGCGTATCCCACCGGCGTAGTGAATTCGTGCGAGCTGTGGGATCATGTGACTCAGTTAGAGCCAATGGCAGCACACCATCTTCCATTCATAAGTTTCACATACGTGCAGTGAAATCTATGAATCTTACACCCCCCCAAAATAACAACTAAACCTCAATTAAATTAAAAAAAACCCCATCACATTAATAAAATAAGTATAGTTAAATAAATTAACCATTTTAAATAAAAAATTAAATTTTTGAAAAAATTTAAAATCTTTTAAAAAGTTATAAAAATAAACTTACCTGTCTTTAAAGTCTCTAAAAAAGATATACCTGTTAAAAAAAATTCAAAAAAATACTTAATTCACTACTTACCTTGTTAAAAGTGGGTCTTACTCCTCCTTTTTACATTTCTAAAATCTTCCGTCCTTACCTGCGCGTCCAAAGCACGAAGTGCACAGCGTGCGCGCAGCCTGTAGCGCGCACGCGATGCACCGAGGAACCGCCCCCTTTTCAAAAGACCAAGTGCCGGTTTTCAGCGCATGCGCAGGGCATGCAGAAAACCGGCAATTGGAGAGAGAATACGCGAGAGTACGCAGTGCGTACTCTCGCGCAGCGGGATGAATTTTTGGCCCAATAAGACGTGCCTGACATAACAATAGAAGCTCTCGAACTGTCACAGGCTGTAAGCTGATGTCCAGCATGGAAAAAAGGGATTGAATATTTAATGTGTGTTTCATACTATACACAAGATTTTAACTTCCAGAGAAAGGTCTCCCTAACTCCTGGAATTAACTAAAGTGGTTACATTGTAGCAATGATAAAAAAAAAGTAATTGGGATGCAGGATTTGCCAGAGGTTGGACTACAACTAGCAGGGGACCTCACTTAGCAGAACCCTGCACAGCGATGGGAATTAGGGTGCAACATACACTATTGCATTCTTTGCTATTATGTATTCTAGTCAGCCTCCTGCTATCAGCTCTTTGCAGCTTTTTTTTTCACTTTTCTGCATTTCTTTCGGTGCAAGATGCTTACACCCAAAAATAAATCAGATGAAAAATGCACTGGTTAGTCCTTCACTTACTAGAATTAACAGTTTTTTCAGATGGCCTCCTCTCACTGAGCAATTGTTTGAGTTCCTTCATTGTCAAAATCCTGAAACTCCCTACTGAACAGCGCTGTGGGAGTACCGTCTCCACATGGACGGCAGTGGATCAAGAAGGCCCACCACTATTTTCTCAGGGAAACTAGGGATGAGCAATAAATGCTGGGCTTGAGTCAGATCCATACTTCAGAGGTTATACTGTAGTTTAAAGCAGAAACCTAATGCTGGTGGGGGTGCCAGTATTGGATTTTTATTATAATCTTATGCATGCAACAAAGTCCCACAAAAAGCACTAGTGAAAGACGGTTAATATGTTTTTGGTAGTGTTGGTTAAAAGAGGAACATTGGTCAAAACACCAAAAGAACGCCTTGTTGTTCTTCGAGTAGTGCCCTGCAGATGGCGCATGGGTTTAAAACGTCTCATCTGAAGGATGACATCCCCAACAATGCAGTGCGGTCACAGTACTGCGCACAAGTGCCAGCCTAGTTTATGTACTGAAGTCCTGAAGGGGGCTTGTACCTACATCTTCTGACTCAAGTGAGAGTCCCATTAACTCAACTAAACAAAACCATGCTGACACTAGCACTGGTCAGCTTAGGCATCTTAAGCTTGCTTTCATCATAGATGTGTGTTGTGAAAGATTTCAGTTTACAAACAACATGCTGTATTTAGGGTTAAATTCCTAATGGAAGGTCAAGCACCCTGTATGTTGTATTCAAATCTGTGCAACTATTTTCTTTTCACATTTAAAATATCATTGAGCCTTCTAGGATAAATTATTTTCGGTTCGAAAGGCAGTATCCTAGTAGGTAAGTCATTGCTGAGGAGGCAGCAGCAGAGGCCGAGGCAGCGGACCTGGAAGGAGTCGGCATCTGAGAGGTAGAAACAAATCCGGCAATTCCAAAAGAACAGCAAAATCAAGGAGTGACATCACAGGACTGCAGATAGGTGATTCTTCTTCTTAGGCAGTCCCTCGGAACCGAGGATGACTTGCTTCCACACTAAAAATTAGTTCTCGGGTGACTGATAAGTCCAATGCGGGACCTACAGTCTCTGTCACAGGTGGGGCAGACGGTGGTTGAAGGGGCGGGTGAGTGGGGTGTTTGGGTTGACGTGCACTCCTTCCGCTGTTCGCGCTTGGCTTTCGCTTGCTCCCGGCGAAGAGACTCGGTGTTCGGCGCCTTCCCGGATGCTTCTCCTCCACTTTGTGCGGTCTTGGGCCAGGGATTCCCAGGTGTCGGTGGGGATGTTGCACTTTTTCAAGGAGGCTTTGAGGGTGTCCTTGAAGCGTTTCCTATGCCCACCTGGGGCGCTCTTGCCGTGTCGGAGCTCCGAGTAGAGCGCTTGTTTTGGGAGACTCGTATCGGGCATGCGGACGATGTGGCCCGTCCATCGGAGCTGATCGAGCGTGGTCAAAGCTTCGATGCTGGGGATGTTGGCCTGAGCGAGAACATTGACGTTGGTGCGCCTTTCCTGCCAATGGATTTGCAGGATCTTGCGGAGGCAGCGTTGGTGGTACCTCTCCAGTGCTTTGAGGTGCCTGCTGTACATGGTCCATGTCTCTGAAGCATACAGGAGGGCGGGTATCACTACTGCTCTGTAGACCATGAGCTTGGTGCTGGGTTTGAGGTCCTGGTCTTCAAACACTCTCTTCCTCAGGCGACCGAAGGCTGCACTGGCACACTGTAGGCGGTGTTGGACTTCGTCATTGACGTCTGCCCTTGTTGACAGTAGGCTCCCGAGGCATGGAAAGTGGTCCACGTTGTCCAAGGCCCCGTCGTGGATTTTGATAATCGGGGGGCAGTACTGTGTGGCGGGGGCAGGTTGGTAGAGGACCTTTGTCTTACGGATGTTTAGTATAAGGTCCATGTTCTCGTACGCTTAGGTGAAGGTGTTGACGATGGTTTGGAGTTTGGCCTCGGAGTGTGCGCAGATGCAAGCGTCGTCTGCATACTGTAATTCGATGACAGAGGATGGGACGACCTTGGATCTGGACTGGAGGCGACGGAGGTTGAACAGTTTCCCGTTTGTTCTGTAGATTAGCTCCACTCCAGCGGGGAGCTTACTGAGGGTGAGATGGGGCATTGCAGCCAGGAAGATCGAGAAGAGCGTTGGTGCGATGACATGGCCTTGCTTGACCCCGGTCCGTACGTGAATTGGGTCTGTGGTGGATCCGTTGGTCAGGATCACGGCTTGCATGTTGTCGTGAAGCAGGCGGAGGATGGTGACAAACTTTTGAGGGCAGCCGAATTTGAGGAGGACACTCCATAATCCCTCACGGTTGACGGTGTTGAAAGCCTTTGTGAGGTCAAAGGCGGCCATGTAAAGCGGTTGGTGCTGTTCCCTGCATTTCTCTTGTAGCTGATGCGCGGTGAAGATCATGTCCATTGTGACCCTTAGTGGGCGGAATCCGCATTGCGACCCTGGGAGGAGCTCTTCAGCCACTGGGAGAAGGCGATTGAGGAGGATTCTTGCGATGACTTTCCCTGTGGCAGACAGCAGGGAGTCTCCTCTGTAATTACCGCAATCGGACTTGTCACCTTTCTTGAAGATGGTCATAATTACGGCGTCTCTGAGATCACCTAGCATGCTCTCCTTCTTCCAAATAAGAGAAATGAGTTCTCAAGTATTCGCGCGAATAGTGCTTCTCTGCCATGTTTTAGCGCCTCGGCGGGGATTCCATCTGCTCCTGAGGCCTTGTTGTTCTTCAGTTGTCGGATGGCCTTTTCAGCCTCATGCCGGGCTGGGGTTGTGCTGAGGTGGTGGCGGGTAGCATGCTGCGGGATGGAGTTGAGGACCCTCGCGTCGAAGACAGAGTCTCGGTTAAGGACATCTTCGAAGTGCTCCTTCCTGCCTCTCTGTCCTGATGAGTACCTGTCCGTTCTTGGCCCGCAGTGGGGTAGGACCTTGGGTGCTTGGGTCGTAGGTGGTCTTGACTGCGCTAAAGAATCCACGCACGTCATGGTTGTCGGCTAGCTGCTGGATCTCCTGCGCTTTCTCCACCCACCATCTGTTCTTTAGGTCGCGAGTTTTTTGTTGGACCTCTTCCTTCAGGCGTCTGTAGAGCTGCTTTCTTGCTCTCGAGTTCTGTTGCTGTTTCCAGATCAGGAATGCCTTGCGCTTGCGGCTTATTAGCTCCTGGATCTCCTGGTCGTTCTCGTCAAACCAGTCTTGGTGTTTCCTGGTCGAGTGACCGAGCGTCTCTTCACAGGTGCTGATTATGGAGGCCTTGAGTGCAGACCAGGTGCTGTGGACACTCTGTCTCTGATTCACTGGGAGTCATCAAGTTGGTTGTGAGGAGCAGGCTGAATAGGGCTTTCTTAGCAGGGTCTTTGAGTGCTGCAGCGTTGATTTTCCTGCGGCATTGCTTCTGTTGCCACCGCTGTTTTGGGGCGACGTTGATGGAGATGACAGAGCGGTGGCCTGTCCAGCCGTCGTCAGCTCCTGTCATGGTGCGGGTGATGCAGACGTCCTTGCCGTCCCTCGCTCGGACGATGACGTAGTCCAGCAGATGCCAGTGCTTGGAGCGAGGTCGGGGCCCAGGGCCGAGGACAAGGCCCAAGAGCGAGGACGAGCCCAGCAGCGAGGTAGAGGCCCAGGAGTGGCGCAGCGTGGGCCAGCAGCGAGGTCGGGAGGACCACACTGCAGCCTATGAAACCCAGGCAGAGGGGACCTGCTGGAAGGAGGGAGGAGGACAGTAGGAGTATGTTTGTGTGTGTGTGCTAGGCCGATGTCGCAGAGCCTGATCTCCAATCGTCTTGGATCCCCTTACCATTGGACCAAGACCTTGCTCTGTCAAGCCCGTGTGGTAGCTGGTGTGCAACGGCCACCCCACGTTAAAAGAATTCACGCACAGGCATCTTCCACCCTTTAAAATGAAGTTCGGGACCTGGACCGTCAGGACCCTCATGGACAACCCTGACAGCGAGAGACCGGAACGCCATACTGCTATCATTGCCCGGGAGCTCAGACGTTTCGACATAGACATCACCGCCCTAAGCGAAACCTGGCTGGCAGGGGAAGGCCAGCTCAAGGGGCAAGGCGGTGGTTACACCACCTTCTGGAAAGGCAAACCTGAAGAATAACGCCGCCTCCATAGGGTAGGCTTTGCCATAAAAAGTGAGCTAGTTGAACGTCTCCAAGACTCCCCTTGTGGAATAAACGAACGCTTCATGACTCTACGGCGCACCCTAGCCCGGAAGCAGTGCACTGCAGTCATCAGTGCGTATGCCCTAACACTGGAAGCCACAGACGAGACCAAAGAGGAATTCTACTCCAGCCTCGAACAATCCCTGTCCCGAGTCCCAATGGGCAACAAGCTGATCCTCCATGGCGACTTCAACGCCAGAGTTGGAAAGGACACAGACCTCTGGGGAGGTGTGATCGGCAGAGAGGGGGTAAGGAAAGCCAACTCCCACGGTACCCTTCTTCTTGACGAAATGCTTAGAACATGCCCTTGTCATAACCAACTCCTTGTTCCGTCAGAGAGACAAGTACAAGGCTTCATGGCAACACCCTCGCTCCAAGCACTGATGGGTGACTAAATCAAGCGCACCACTTCCTTCTTAGGGTGCTAACGTCGGAGAGTGGGGCAGAGACTTCAGCAGCGCTGCACACTGGACTTGCAGCGCTGCCACGTTCAAAGGCTCCTTCCCTCCCTTAAAGGGAAGGGCCATCGCTGCAGGCTCTGCAATTTAAAAAGCAGAGTGCCGGGCTAATCGATTGCGGGCAGGAACCTGCGAAAAAAACTAGAACAGGAAAGGTAAGTTTTTTTCCCCACTTAATTCGGCCACCTCGCCTTTAATCATCGCCCCCGAAGGCGCTGGCCGCCCGATTCACGCCTCCTGCAGCTGTCGGTGTTTTCGACCGGCGCTGCTACAGGGGGCGGAAGTCAATTTCGTGTCCGGGGCGATGCGCAGGGCGATGGCGTCACGATCTCCGGGCGAAGGAGATTGGGGGGCAATGCCGTAGCGCCGCCGCAGAACTCACGCCGAATATGGCGGGAGTTGATGTCAGCGTCGTGGCTGGTCGTAAAACCATTTGCGTCCTGTTAGCCTCCCGAGGTGCAAAGGCACCCAATTTAACCCCCTTAGTCTTAAATTTATTTCTGTAAGTTAGTTAATAGTCGAATAAATGGAGGCATGGCAGGGCACCTCAGTCCCGTGGAATGCACATCCTGTGCCGTGTGGGAACTCCAGGACGCTTCCCGTGTCCTGGACAACCACGTGTGCAGGAAGTGTCGTCGGCTGGAGGAGCTCGAGCTCCGGGTTTCGGCGCTTGAGCAGCAGCTGGCGTCACTGTGGTGCATCCGTGAGGCTGAGAGCTACGTGGATAGAATGTTTCAGGAGGTGATCACCCCGCAGCATAAGAGTGTGCAGGCAGAGAGGGAATGGGTGACCGTCAGACAAACAAGGAGGACCAGGCAGGTAGTGCAGGAGCCCCCTGAGTGCATCTTGCTCTCCAACCAGTATGGTGAGGGTGATGGTTCCTCTGGGGGGTACAGCCAGAGCCAAGTCCACGGCACCATGGGTGGCTCAGCTGTACAGGGGGGGGCAAAGGGAGATCGGGAAGGCAATTGTGGTAGGGGATTCGATAGTTAGGGGAACAGACAGGCGTTTCTGCGGCCGCAGACGTGATTCCAGGATGGTATGTTGCCTCCCTGGTGCCAGGGTCAAAGATGCATTGCTGGATCTGGTGCTGGGGAAAGAGATGGGCCAGATCGACCAAGTGTCTGTGGGAGACCACTTGGGTACGAGTGATCATCGTATCGTAAGATTTAGATTAGCAATGGAGAGGAGTGGAACTTCTAAACTGGAATAGGGCTAACTTCAATGGGATGCGAAAGGATCTAGCCAGGGTAAAATAGAACCCAAGACTGACAGGAAAAACTGTAATGGAACAATGGGTGATCTTAAAGGAGGAGATATTCCAAGTTCAGGCTAGGTACATTCCAACAAGAGGGAAGGGGAAGGGAACCAAAGTAAGGGCTCCTTGGATGACGAGGGAGATAGAGAAGATGATGAAAGAAAAAAAGAGGGTGTATGATGCATGTCAGATGAATTCTTCAGGGGAGAACCAGACCAAATACAATAAGTTGAGAGGGGATGTGAAGTTGAAAATAAGATTGGCAAAGAGAGAATATGAGAGTAGAATGGCGGTTAACATAAAAGGGAACCCAAAAATCTTCTACCGGCATGTAAACAGTAAGCGGGTAGTAAGAGGCGGGGTGGGGCCTATTAGGGATAAAGATGGTGATATATGCTTAGAGGCGCAGGGCAAGGCTAGAATACTCAATGAGTACTTTGTGTCGGTGTTTACTAAGGAGGTGGATGCTGACAAAGTATCGGTAGAAGTGGAAAAGGTAGAAGCAATGGAAGGGGTGAAAATTGATAGACAGGATGTACTAGAAAGGCTGGGTATGCTTAGAGTGGACACGTCGCCTGGTCCAGATGGCTTGCATCCCAGGTTGCTAAGGGAATTGGGGGAGGAGATAGCGGAAGCGCTTGCCATAATTTTCCAATCTTCCCTAGACGCGGGGGAGGTGCCTGAGGATTGGAAAGTGGCAAATGTGACACCATTGTTCAAGAAAGGGTGTAAGGACAATCCTAGTAACTACAGGCCGGTCAGTTTAACATCAGTGGTGGGTAAAGTTTTAGAAACAATAATCAAGGAAAAAATTAATAGGCACTTAGAGGTTTAAGCTAATTAGGGAGAGCCAACACAGATTTGTAAAAGGCAGATCGTGTTTGACTAATCTAATTGAATTTTTTGACAAAGCAACAGGGAGGATTGATGAAGGGAATGCAATGGATGTTGTCTACATGGATTTTCGGAAGGCGTTTGACAAAGTACCACATAGAAGGCTGGTTAACAAAATTGAAGCTCATGGAATAGGTGGGTCAGTGGCAGCTTGGATAAGGAATTGGCTTAAGGATAGAAAACAGTGAGTTGTGGTAAATGGCTGTTTTTCAGACTGGAGGATGGTAGACAGTGGTGTTCCCCAAAGGTCAGTGCTGGAGCCATTGCTTTTTTTGATATATATAAATGACCTGGATATTGGAAAACAGTAACATTTCTAAATTTGCTGATGACACCAAACTTGGGGGGTGTGAGAAACAGTGAGGATGATACCAATCGACTGCAACATGACATAGAAAGGCTAGCAGAATGGGCAGACAAGTGGCAGATGGAATTTAATACAAAGAAGTGTGAGGTGATGCATTTTGGCAGAAGGAACAGGGAAAGGCAATATACACTTACTGGCACAGTTTTAAAGAGTGCGCAGGGACAGAGGGACCTGGAAGTTAATGTGCATCGGTCCCTGAAGGTGGCAGGACATATTGAAAGAGTGGTTAGCAAAGCATATGGGATCTTGGGCTTCATAAATAGAGGTATTGAGTACAAAAGTAGAGAAGTTATGCTGAACCTTTATAAATGTGAGAAGTCGCACAACACCAGGTTATAGTCCAACAGCTTTATTTGAAATCACAAGCTTTCGGAGCGCTGCTCTTTCGTCAGGTGAAGTGAACCTTTATAAAGCGCTGGTTAGGCCACAACTGGAGTATTGCGTCTTTAGGAAGGATGTGAAGGTACTTGAGAGGGTGCAGAGGAGATTTAGCAGAATGATTCTGGGGATGGGGAATCTTACAAGGACAGGTTGGAGAAGCTGGATTTGTTTTCATTAGTGCAAAGGAGGTTGAGGGGTGATTTGATAGAGGTGTACAAGATTATGACGGGTTTGGATAGACTAGACGGGAAAAGGCTGTTCCCACTAGTTGATGGTACAAGGACTAGGGGACACAGATTTAAGGTTTTGGGCAAGAGATACAGGGGGGATGTGAGGAAAAAAAAATTTACGCAGCGAGTGGTGAGGACCTGGAACTCGCTGCCGACGGAAGTGGTGGAAGCAGAGACGCTCAATGTTTTCAAGGGGAGACTGGATAGGCACATGAGGGAAATAAACTTGCAGGGCTACGGGGATAGAGCGTGGGAATGGGACTGACTGGATTGCTCTACAGAGAGCCGGCACGGACTCGATGGGCCTAATGGCCTCCTGTGCCTCTATGTCACTGAGCGGCTGCAGAACATTATGAGGAGGGAAGGTGAACAGCCAGAGGTCGTGGTCCATATCGGTACCAATGACATAGGTAGAAAAAGGGAGGAGGCCCTGCAGGCAGATTTTAGGGAGCGAGGAAAGAGATTAAAAAGCAGGACTTCAAAGGTGGTAATCTCTGGAGCTAGTGAGTATAGAAATAGGAGGATAGAGCAGAGATAGTGGCTGGAGAGATGGTGCAGGAGGGAGGGTTTCAGATTCCTGTGACATTGGGGCCGGTTCTGGGGGAGGTGGGACCTGTACAGGCTGGACGGGTTGCACCTCAACAGAGTTGGAACCAATGTCCTCTCGGGGGGGCGTTTGCTAGTGCTGTTGGGGAGGGTTTAAACTAATTTGACAAGGGGATGGGCACCAGGATGTAGCATTAGAAAGGAGAAACAAAGTGCACAAAGGATGGGGAAAGACAGATAGCACTGGAGTAAGAAATAGTAAGGTATTAGGTGGGGTCAGACTAAGAGAGAATACAAGAAGGTCTAAGACAGGTTTACAGTGCATGCGTATAAATGCACAAAGCGTAGTGAATAAGGTTGGCGAGCTGCAGGCGCAAACAGCCACTTGGGAATATGATGTTGTGGCGATAACGGAGACCTGGCTCAAAAAAGGGCAGGATTGGGTTTTAAATATTCCTGGATATAAGGTCATGATGTGGAGATGCCGGTGTTGGACTGGGGTGGACAAATGTGAGAAGTCGCACAACACCAGGTTATAGTCCAACAGCTTTATTTGAAATCACAAGCTTTCGGAGCGCTGCTCCTTCGTCACCTGACGAAGGAGCAGCGCTCCGAAAGCTTGTGATTTCAAATAAAGCTGTTGGACTATAACCTGGTGTTGTGCGACTTCTCACATTTGGATATAAGGTGTTCAGGAAAGATAGGGAAGGAAAGAAAGGAGGTGGGGTGTCTGTATTGGTTAAGGAAAATGTTACCGTGCTAGAGAGAGAGGATGTCCTGGAGGGGTCAAGGACGGAATCTATTTGGTTAGAGTTCAGAAGTAATAGAGGTGCCATTACACTACTAGGTGTATTCTCTCAGCCACCAACTACTGGGAAAGATATAGAGGAGCAAATTACAGAGAGGTGCAAGAACTATAGAGTAGTAATAATGGGCTACTTCAATTATCCTAATATAGACTGGGATAATAATACTGTAAAGGGCAGAGAGGGGGAAGAATTTCTGAAGTGTGTTCAGGAGCACTTTCTTGATCAATACGTTTCCGGCCCAACAAGGAAGGAGGCGTGGCTGGATCTGGTTCTGGGGAATGAGGTGGGTCAAGTGGAGCAAGTGTCAGTAGGGGAACAGTTAGGGAACAGTGGTCATAGTATCATAAGATTTAGATTAGCTATGAAAAAGGACAGGGAGCAATCTAGAATAAAAATACTTAATTGGAGGAAGGCAAATTTAAGTGGGTTGAGAACGGATCTGGCCGGGTAAATTGGAGTCAAAGATTGGCAGGCAAAACTAATCAAACAATGGGCTGCCTTTAAAGAGGAGGTGGTTCGGGTGCAGTCGAGGTACATTTCCACGAGGATGAAAGGTAGGGCAACTAAAGCCAGAGCTCCCTGGATGGTGAAAGAGATAGAGAGTAAGATGAAGCAGAAAAAGAGCACGTATGACAGATGTCAGGTTCAGAATACAAGTGAGAATCAGGCTTAATATAGAAAATTCAGAGGGGAAGTGAAAAAGGAAATAAGAGGGGCAAAGAGAGAGTATGAGAATAGATTGGCAGCTAACCTAAAAGGGAATTCAAAAGTCTTCTATAGGCATTTAAATAATAAACAGGTAGTAAGAGGAGGGGTGGGGCCGATTAGGGACCAAAAAGGAGACGTACGCACGGAGGCAGAAGGCATGGCTGAGGTACTAAATGAGTATTTTGCATCTGTCTTCACCAAGGAAGAAAATGCTGCCGAAGTCATAGTGAAAGAGGAGGTAGTGGAGATACTGGATGAGATAAAAATTGATAGAGGAGGTCCAAGAAAGGCTGAAATAAAAACAGAAAATGCTGGAAATACTCAGCAGGTCACGCAGCATCTGTGGAGAGAGAAACAGAGTTAACGTTTCAGGTCAATGACCCTTCCTCAGAACTGGAAAAAGCTGGCGATGGAACAGGTTTTTAAGCAAGTGTAGGGGTAGGGAATGGGGGGAGGAGAGGAAAGAACAAAAGGGAAGGTCTGTGATAGGATGGGAGGCATTTGCTTAAAAACCTGTTCCATCTCCAGCTTTTTCCAGTTCTGACGATAATCAGGGACAAAGTTAACAGTCACTTGGACAAGTGTGGACTAATTAAGGAAAGCCAGCACGGATTTGTTAAAGGCAAATCGTGTTTAACTAACTTGTAGGAGTTTTTTGATGAGGGCAATGCAGTTGACGTATATATGAACTCCAAAAGGTGTTCGATAAAGTGGTACATAATAGACTTGCTAGCAAAGTTGAAGCCCATGGAATGAAAGGGACAGTAGCAGCATGGATACGAAATTGGCTGAGTGACAGTAAATGGAGAGTAGTGGTGAGCAGTTGTTTTTCGGACTGGAGGAAGGTATACAGTGGTGTTCCCCAGGCATTGGTTCTAGGACCACTGCTTTTCTTGATTTATGTTAATGACTTGGACTTGGGAGTACAGGGCACAATTTCAAAATTTGCAGATGACACAAAACTTAGAAGTATAGTGAGCAGTGAGGAAGATAGTGATAGAAGACGTAGATAGGCTGGTGAAATGGGCAGACACGTGGCAGATGAAATTTAATGCAGAAAAGTGCGATGTGATACATTTTGGTAGGAAGAAAGAGGAGAGACAATATAAACTAACGGGTACAATCCTAAAGGGGGTGCATGAGCAGAGAGACCTGGGGGTATCTGCACAAATCGTTGAAGGTGGCAGGGCAGGTTGAAAAAGCGTTCAAAAAAGCATACGGGATACTGGGCGTCCTAAATAGCGGCATGGAGTACAGAAGCAAGGAAGTTATGATGAACTTTATAAAACACTGGTTCAGGCTCAACTGGAGTATTGTGTCCAATTCTGGGCACTGCACTTTAGGAAGAATGTGAAGGCCTTAGAGAGGATGCAGAAAAGATTTAAGAGAATGATACCAGGGATGAGGGACTTCAGTTACGTGGATAGACTGGAGAAACTGGGGTTGTTCTCTTTGGAGCAGAGAAGGCTGAGAAGAGATTTGATAGAGGTATTCAAAATCATGAGGGTTTTAGATGGGGTCGATAGAGGGAAACTGTTCCCATTGGCGGAAGGATCGAGAACTAGAAGTGACAGATTTAAGGTGATTGGCAGAAGAACCAAAGGCGACATGAGAAAAAACTTTTTTACGCAACGAGTGGTTATGATCTGAAATGCACTGACTGAAAGGGTGGTGGAGGCAGACTCAATCGTGGCTTTCAAAAGGGAATTGGATAAGTACCTGTAGGAAAAAAAAATTGCAGGGCTAAGGGGAAAGGACGGGGGAGTGGGACTAGCTGAAGTACTCTTGCAGAGAGCCGGCACGGGCTGAATGGCCTCCTTCTGTGCTGTAGCCATTCTATGATTCTATTTTCTAAGGGGGGGAATGACCCTACCTCTTCTAGAAAATAAACATGCCTTCAGCATTCTCATTTCCCCATAGAAATGTCTAAATCTTCCACTGCTGCAAACCGCATTTTCATGCAAGTCCATTTTCTCTCCCATGGCATATGTAATAAACCAGTGGGTGTACATGCCGCTCAAATTATGACAGACCGCGTTAAACTGAACTTTCAGAACTACTTGTTTCCACATGTCATATGTTCAGGGCTGTTTTTGAGTGGCCATCTCTTTGGGACTGTCCAGTTCTTTTTTGAAGCTGTTGGTCTGCTTGTTGACAAGTGTATGTAATAAAACTGTTTTTCATTTACAAATGTCTCGCAGTAATTAATTAAATTAATTACTCACCTTTAATTCAAAATCTCCAACCAACTGGTAAGCTGTATAAAATACCTTGTATCTAGGCATTATAGTTGTGTGGAAAAAAGTCCTACTAAGTGACAATCAGTTCCAATTTCAAATATCCAAATAAAATCTTAAATATTTTAGGCTCTTACTATGTATTACTTAATTCTACATTGAAAATGAAGCTGCTTGCCTTGATCATACCAGGAGTGATGTTGGTAAAAATGTAAACCTGGAATGTGCATTTTGTACATGAGCTAATTTAAATGATTTATAAAAAAAATTAACAGTACCAGATCATAACAGGGTTCTGTGTGACCTTACACTGGCCCCCTTTGCTTTGTGCAGAGCTAACCCTTTCAAATACCCACTGGGCAGAATTTCATTTATTTTCAATGATGTACTTGAAATTCTAGTGCAGCAGGAACCTGGCTTAACAATGCCTTTCTATGGTCATAGGATTTTGCTACCAGCGGTTTTCTGAGATAACCAAAAACTTAAGACATTTTAGTTTGAATCTAAATGTTTCAATTTTTATTATGTGGAAAACTTGCCACAAGCCAGCAATCACATTATAACAGAGGTAGCATTACAGTGACTAGACTTTTGATTGGTCTACTGCAGAAATGTCCAAGCTTTTTCTCTTCACGGCTCAGTTGGGTGCATGCCATAGAGCCTCACAGGACACATGCAAAGTTTAAATGACTGCTCCCAATAATTTGCATATATATCAAGTTGATGAATCAAACAATAAGATACTCTAATTCAGGATTTATCCACCAATGAGACCACAGTGTTATGGGCTAGGAAGTGAAGTCCTTTCCAAACCTTCAGATCCACATTCTTCGAACAGAGCAAACAAAGTCCAGTAAGATGTACAAGCGCAGATAGAACTAAACTGAAGAGATTTACTAGAATGGTACCAGGGATGAGGGACTTCAGTTATGTGGAAAGACTGGACAAGCTGGGGTTCTCCTTAGAGCAGAGGAGGTTAAGAGGAGATTTGATAGAGGTGTTCAAAATCATGAATGGTTTTGATAGAGTAAATAAGGAGAAACTATTTCCAGTGGCAGAAGGGTCGGTAACCAGAGGACACAGATTTAAGGTGATTGTCAAAAGATCCAGTGGTGACATGAGGAAACAATTTTTTACACAGCGATTTGTGATCTGGAATGCATTGCCTTGGAGGGTGGTGGAAGCAGATTCAATAGTAACATTCAAAAGAGAATTGGATAAATACTTGAAGGAAAACATTTTCAGGGCTATGGGGAAAGATCGGAGGAGTAGAACTAGTTGAATAGCTGTACCAAAGAGCTGGCACAGGCATGATGGCCCAAATGGTGGCCTCCTGTGCTGTATCAATCTATGATTCTATGGAAGGGTTGAGAGAAGTGGTGGAGAGGTAGAACTGGGTGGCGTGACGTACATGTGGAAGCTGACCTCTTGTCTGTAGATAATATGAGCATATAGATGAGAAAGAGGAGGGGGCAAAAGATGGACCATTGGTGGGAGTCGAAAGTTGTAGGTGTGGCGGTGAGAAGATGCCAGAGATGCTCTACCTATAATCGGATCCGTAAGAGTAGAACAAAGCAAGGGCACTCCCACTGAGCTGGACAATGGAGGAGAGAGGTTGAAGGGGGAGAGTGTGGTCGAAATGTCAAAGGCTTTAAAGAGGACAAAGAGTGATAATGCATCATGGTTACAGTCACAGAGAATATTGTTGACGACTGTGAATATCTCTCCGAGTCATACTAATTTCTACTCGCCATATTTGTCTTTTTATATGTCTTTCCCTCTTTCTCTACGTCTCCTTTCCCTCTCTGTAAGGCAGTCATGAATTCCTTCACTGATCTGCTCAATTTCTCTATCTTAACCTTTAATGTAATATGTAGTGAGTAGGCGGTAAGAAATGGGATTGGGTCAGAATGTGCTGTTTGGAAACTGGTGCAACACGTACAGATGAGAACGGTCCAGCAATGGCACAAATTTTAAATTCTCATCCTTGCATTCAAATCCTTTCATGGCCTCACCCCTTTCTATCTCTACCTTCTTCCAGCCCTACTACCCTCAGAGAACTCTGCGTTCTACCAATTCTGACCTCTTGTGCATCTCCGATACAATATAGACGTAACATTTGCACACAGACCTGTATGCAGATGATGCACATAACTGCAGTAAACTGGGGTGTCCAAATGATGGCTGTGGCCATACCCAGCTGGTGACGCCCTGCATTCTAGCATACACATCTTGTGCAGTTTAGTTCTCTGCATTTCTACGTCTTAACTTGACTTTGTTTGCTGTGTTTGAAGATTGTGAATCTGGAGGTTTGGAAAGGACTTAATTTTTTTGATTATAACACTGTGGTCTCATTGAATATGTTGGAATTAAGTGAAGTGATGATGTGAGCCCTGATAACTTAAACAGTTTTATCAAATAACAAAAGTTAATCATGCATCACGTAATTATCCAAATTGTGCGTGAATAAAATGAAATCTTTTGGGGTTCTTTCCCTCCACCTCCGAGAATTGTGTTTCTCTACTTGTGCATTTGTATGTCTTTAGTTACTATTTTTGTCATGTTTAGCCTGTTCTTTGAATAATTTTCAAATCCTCTTGTCAATGCAGCATTACTTCCTTTTGTAGCATAATAAAAGACAGATAGTGATCTAACCTAATGCACTAACCTTGCATCTTGCAAACTGCCAGAATTGTATGCCAGCTGTCAAATATGCAATTGGTTCATTCTGCTATACCTCAGTTGCCAAACTTCAATGTCGGTAGATGACAAGCTTTGTTTTTATTTCACAGTAGACTTATTTTGTGAAACTTGCAATGACCAGTTTTTCAAAGGTAGTGAAAGAATACTATTCAAAAGTAAGAGTTATGCTCAAGTGGATTGCTTAGATGTCTAATTTTTCACACCTCAACTTTTGATTAATACATATAGTACAAAGTATGGCCTTGTGTCCTTTGAAACTTGCTTTCTTCAATCTCGGATTGGCTTTATTTGATGTGATTCAACACAATGATATTAGGTCTATCAAAGGACTTTATTGACTGAAAAGGAAATACCATCTGACCATTGTGCTCATAATGTGGAGTGATGTGAAAAAGATCTTTAATCTTCCATTCATGATGGAAAAGACACGAGATCTTCATGGTCTGAAGTAATATTTCACTGTCACTGAATTAGATCATTTAGGTGTGAAGACTTTTACTGCAGTATAAGTGTATATTCAGTTTATACATGTAAAGTTATTGATTACAGAAAGGAAAATTGAAGAAGGTATAAAGTCTGGATAAATGATCCTTGTTTTTTTCTAGTTAAAGTTCCAGTGATGAATTTGATTATAATTCTACTTTTATTCTGATATCCACTGACAGACTATTCAAAACCAGGGCACAGAAGCACCATAGAGGTCACTGTCATACAACAGCTTCTCTATGTCCTATTAAACTTTCATCCCAGTTTTTGTGAATTTGTATTCCCATCGATGTGAAAATGTCGATGGTGGAAAAATGTTGTTTTGTGCCCATTATCAGCATCTAACACTGTCGGGTCAAGTATGGCACGAATTAGATATGGAGTAAATCTCCTTGTGCAATGTTTTAGTAATGTACTTAAACCCCAATCTGAGAAAACCACCCGTAATTATACCAGAATTAAGGGCAACATTGGAAAAAAGATCATTTGATCCAGCAAGCCTAATCCTTCCAACAGTCCACTTAAAATTTGTGTAATCAGGAACTCTACCCAACCTATTTAATCTCCCCAAAAAGATGCTTAAGCACAGGTAAAGCTTCAAAGAAGACACTGCTCGGTAAATGTCTCCCTGATGTGATGAGGCACTATAAAAATGCAAGTTTTTTTCTTGCATCTTGAACTGAGCAACATGCTATTGTCCTTTAATTTCTTTCTCTTAAATTGCAGTTTCATCAGTATCTTCTATATGCTAGCTTCATTTGCAGGTTGTCTAATGATGTACTATGGCAGGAACGTGGCATTTTAAGATAAATTTCAACTTGTTTGGGAAAATATGAAGTCTCTGATATTTTTAATAAATATCTTGTGTGCTCACTCACTTTGTGCCCAAAATATGCCCTTTTGATTTTGCTCAAGGATTTATTTAAATTTTTTGCGTCTTTGGGCCTGATGAAACAGCATTAGTGTTTGGAGCTATACCATTTAATAAGTAGTATTTTAGATCTAATTTTTATTTTCTCGCTAAACTTGATATGTAATTTTCTCTTCATCTGACTATATATCTCTTTAGAAAGCTGTGCCTGCGGATTCTGCCTGGATCTCTGAAAGCATGAGGCAGTCTGGTGTCCTTTCTTGGAAACCTACTCGACCTAGATATCCCCGCTCACAAACACAGTTTATTCTCCCCCAGAAGGTAGCAGTCGATCAAGTTGAAACCTTCTCTTCCGTTCAGTTGGGCCACAATGCGCTTCTACACAGAGAGGATCCTTGAGATTCCCTGCATCAGATAAACCTGAGTGTTACCTCCAACTTAACCTGATCCCCACCCTATACTTAAATGTATGAACAACCTTCGTCTGTCAATATATTCTGTTTTTAAGTACAGCGCAACAAAACCGTAGTATCAGTGACCTCAAAATGCACCCATGTATTTTTTTTTAAGAGCACTGTCTGCTGCTTGGTCTGCAAGGCACAAGTAAGGAGTGTGATGGAATACTCTCCACTTGCCTGGATGAGTGCAGCTCCAACAACACTCAAGAAACTCAACGCCATCCAGAACAAAGCAGCCTGCTTGATTGGCGCCCCCTCTACCACCTTAAACATCCACTCCTTCCACCACCGGCGTACCGTGGCTGCAGTGTGTACCATTTACAAGATGCACTGCAGCAACTCGCCAAGGCTTCTTTGGCAGCACCTCTCAAACTCGCGACCTCTTCCATCTAGAAGGACAAGGGCAGCAGACACATGTGAACACCACCAAGTTCCTCTCCAAGTCACACATCATCCTGACTTAAAAGTATATCGCCGATCCTTCATCGTCGCTGGGTCAAAATCCTGGAACAGTAGTGTCAGTGACCTCAAAATGCATCCATGTATTTTTTTTAAGAGCACTGTCTGCTGCTTGGTCTGCACAGAGCTCCACTCCTCGGTCTAATTAGATGGAAATGCAGAATCTGTTCCTAGAATCTCATGTAATTGGATTCTTGACCTTTTTTGATCTCCTTAAACCAGTCAATAATTTAAAAGTGCTCATTAGATTTTCACAAAATAAAACTTTCTCATCAGCTTGTGTTTATTTTTGAAATTGGCCCTGTGTGGCCCATTATTATGTAGATGAAGACTAACTTATGGTGAAATCACATTGATTCGTTTTGGTTTTATGTAGTACTGACAGAGTTAGAAGCTTTTATTTCTTTTAAAGTTAGTTGCCAAGGAAACATACTTGTCATTCACCAACACCTATGAATTAGCCATGACGCCTCCTCAAAAGCGATAAAGCACCTTGTTGGGTGGGAGAAGGAGGAGGTTCGACAGGCTAGTGAGGAGGTTCGACAGGCTAGTTAGGAGGATCAGAAATCATGGGAAAGAGAAAAATGTCATGAAGAGCTAAAGATGAAAGAAAAATAATCGATGTTTTTTTTCTCAGCTTGTCAGAAGTAGAACTTTGCTTACTACTGATAAGTATTTGAAGCTTTCCAGCATTGTTTACCATTGCCTTGCATTTGTTTAACTGTATAGAATTATACTATAGTGGATAATGATTTCACAGTCATAGTAACTCTCTGTGTATCTCCTTGGTTTCTTGGTCTTCGTCTGGTTTTATAGTTCTCCTTATCTTGTTTCTTCCATGTACATTTCAGAATTTTATACACCCCTTTTCCATTGTGAATTTTTTTCCACGCCAGTTTTACTCTCCTGTTTGGTCCTCGGCTTGTAAATGCCCAAAAGTGAAAATCGAGAGGAGAGGCTTTTTACACACTCTCAGCTCAGTTCATAGAGTACTTAAGGCCCACAGCATAACTAGGCACAACATTGGCACTAATCTCTCTTAGAGATACCAGCTTCAGGTAGGAATTTTCACACTGGTTCAGTTGAGGTTGCTGTTCTGAGCTTGGAATTAAAGCACGTTAGAATCATAGAATCTTACAGTACAGAAGGAGGCCATTCGGCCCATCGTGCCTGTGCGACTCTTTGAAAGAGCTATCCAATTAGTCCTACTCTTTCCCCATAGCCCTGCAATACTTTCCTTTTCAAGTATATTCCCTTTTGAAAGTTACTATTGAATCTGCTCCCACCACCCTTTCAGGCAGTGCATTCCAAATCACAACAACTCGCTGCTTTTAAAAATAAATTCTCCTCATCTCCCCTCTGGTGCTTTTGCCAATTATCTTAACTCTGTGTCTTCTAGTTACCCGATCCGCCTGCCGGTGGAAACAGTTTCTCCTTATTTACTCTATCAAAAGTTTTACTCTGCATCTGGCTCTGCTATACATCACCTGGGTGTGCTCCGTATTGTCAACCTGGATGGCCTAAAATGAAAAAACGTGTTTAATTTTCCAGTCCTGAGATCCTCACCTGACGGGCACAGAAGTTCTGATGGTTTCTTTTGAGGGGAGGAAAGACAGCAGTTTATGTCTCTGTGACCTATTTGTTTAATTAGTTTAGGAACTGCAAACTATTTGTCAGTGTTAATGATATTTGAGAATATCTTTGTGATCAGCAGATTGCCAGAGGAACTGCAATCTTAGCAGCACTTTTCATTTTAAAATGCCATTATATTAAATATTTTATGATACTGCTGTATTTTCTTCAGATCTTTTAATGGTTTTAGTTCATTGTTTTCTTGAAAGAACTTGAGGGTAATTCAATTATCACATCATAACAGTGTAGCATACAAAGCAAACCAGAAAGAAGTTTTAATCGTCCATCAAATTGCTGAACAAGAACTAACTTCAGGTTGCTACTATGTAAACTTTGTACTGACGCATGCCTAGATTTGGTTTGAGTGAAATACACCATTACTAAATTTAAAATTAAATCACACATCATAAAATGTACTGTAGAATATCATTATAACTCCACATTATCTGGATATATTTCTGCCTTTCATTAATGGAGAAGCTATCTGTTTGCTATATTTTTTGTTTTCCTTTAAAGATTGTATTGTGGAGACCTTTATTATTTAAAGTCATAAATCAGTAGGTTTTCTTTCCTGTAATTTTCCCCCCAATAACACTGGTAGTAAATGATTACCTGATTATTTGTTTCGCTTGCAGGTTCAGGCGATTCTGGTGAACATATTTGGTGGCATTATGCGTTGCGATGTAATTGCTCAAGGAATCATTACTGCTGTTTCAGATCTGAACTTGAAAATTCCCATTGTTGTTCGATTACAAGGTGAGAACATTTAAAAGATACACACATAGACATCCATAAATTTCAAGCCCTTATAAGTATGTATCAGAATTCTGATGAAGGATTACACCCAAACCATTCACTTTTATTTTTTGACTGTGCAGAAACTGACTGACTTGCTATGTAGCTTAAGCATTTCCTGTTTTATTTTAAGTAATCAGCATCTTTTGCTAAAATGTTAATGTTGCTCTGTCAGTATTTGGTCACTGCATTGGGGAACTGGGAGCTAGTGGAAGTTGACGAGAACTGTGGTAATAGATGAGTAGGACTTAGTACTGGATAAGATACTGGCATTGGAATTGTGGGTGAGTTAGAGTTTTTTAATAGGGTGGATGGTGGTTAGTGCACTGAACAAGTAGAGTGGATAGAAGGGCTAACTTTTGAAGTTTGCCGAGAGGTCAAGAAGGGCTAATAGGCTGTGGTCAGAATCACACAGGATATTGGCGACTTTGAGAAGTCTGGTGTCAATACTGTGAAGGGATTTGAACAGGGAGAGGTGATTCTGATGACCTTAAAAAAGAAGGGGGAGGGAAAATGAGCAGTCGTGTGAGAGGGTGGTAAGGTCGAGAGTGGGCTTTTTAAAGAGGGGAATGATGGCTGTCTTGAAGGTGGAGAAACAACACCTGATGAGAGTTATTGGCAATGTCTGAGGGTTGCGTTACGGTGAGTGATTAAAATCATAGAAATTTATGGCACAGAATGAGGCCATTTGGCCCATTGTGCCTGTGCCGGCCGCAAAAGAGCTATTGAGCCTAATCCCAGTTTCCAGCTCTTGGTCCGTAGCCTTGTAGGTTACAACATTTCAGGTGCATATCTAAGTACTACTTAAATGCGGTGAGGGTTTCTGCCTCTGCCACCCTTTCAAGCAGAGAGTTCCAGACCCCCACCATCATCTGGGTGAAAACATTTCTCCTCAGTTCTCCTTTAATCCTTCTACCAATTACTTTAAATCTATTCTCCTTGGTTATTGATCTCTCTCTCCTATCTACTCTATCTAGGCCCTTCATAATTTTATACATCTCAATTAAATCTCCCCACAGCCTCCTTGGTTCCAAAGCAAATAACCCCAGCCTATCCAATCTTTCCTCATAACTAAAATTTCCCAGTCCTGGCAACATCCTCGTAAATCTCCTCTGTACCCCCTCTATCGATCACATCCTTCCTGTAATGTGGTGACCAGAACTGTACGCAGTACTCTAGCTGTGGCCGAAATAGTGTTTTATGCAGTTCCAGCATAACCTCCCTGCTCTTGTATTTTATGCCTCAGCTAATAAAGGAAAGTATCCTGTATGCTGCCTTAGCCACCTTATCTACCTGTCTTGCTACCTTCAGGGATCTGTGAATATACACTCCAAGGTCCCTCTGTTCTTCTACACGTCCCAGTATCCTATCAGTTACTGTGTATTCCCTTGCCTTATTTACCCTTCCCAAATGCATTGCCTCACACTTCTCCGGATTGAATTCCTTTTGCCACTTTTCTGTCCACCTGACCAGTCAATTGATATCTTCCCGCAGTCTAGGACTTTCTTCCTCACTATCAACCGCACGGCCAATTTTTGTATTATCTGCAAACTTCTTAATCATGCCCCCTACATTAAAGTCTAAATCATTGATATGTACCATAAAAAGCAAGGGACCCAGTACTGAGCCCCGCGGAACCCCACTGGAAACAGCCATCCAGTCACAACAACACCTGTTGACCATTACCCTTTGCTTCCTGCCAGTGAGCCAATTTTGGATCCAACTTGCCACTTTCCCTTGGATCTCATGGGCTTTTACTTTTCTGACCAGTCTGCCATGTGGAACCTTGTCAAAAGCCTTGCTAAAATCCATGTAGACTACATCAAATGCGCTATCCTCATCGACCCTCCTTGTTACCTCCGAGTTTGTTGTAGTGTCAGCTGTGGCTCAGTAGGTAGCATCGTCACCTCTGAGTCAGAAGGTTGTGGGTTCAGGTCCCACTCCAGGGACTTGAGCACAAAAATCTAGGCTGACACTCCCGTGCAGTACTGAGAGAGTGCTGTACTGTCGGAGGTACTGTCTTTCAGATGAGATGTTAAACTGAGGCCCCATCTGCTCTCTCAAGTGGCGTAAAAGCTCCTATGGCACTATTTTGAAGAAAGCAGGGGAGTTATCCCTGGTGTCCTAGCCAATATTTATCCTTCAATCAACATCACTAACAACAGATTATCTGGTCATTATCATATTGCTGTTTGCAGGAGCTTGCTGTGCGCAAATTGGCTACATTACAACAGTGACTACACGTCAAAAAGTACTTCATTGGCTGTAAAGCGCTTTGGGGTGTCCTGATATCGTGAAAGGCGCTATATAAATGCAAGTCTGTCTTTTTCTTCGACCTTCCTATAACAAATCCATGCTGACTGTCCTTGATTAATCCGTGCCTTTCTAAATGACGATTAATACTGCCCCTCAGAATTTTTTCCAATAATTTGCCCACTACTGAGGAACCTGGCCAGGTAGGAGCTGAGGCAGCAAGAGAGGTGGAGCACAGGGGCAGAAATTTTAGAGATGACAAAATCCATGAGATTATTACACCTCATCCCATCACTACATGCACTCCCCCATGAAGGATCTGATTATATTTTGTGTAATGCCAGTGTGCTTTTCTCAATTACCTTTTTGGGTAGAACATTTATAATTTGGGAAAGTCGGTTTTCCTTTTGTATGTTCTAAATTTACTTTCCACCGAATCTCCATTTATGCCCTCTGGTCCTGTTTTCTTGGTATACTTTGAAGTACTAATCCATGTTTACCGTACATGTACCATTTACTTTTTCCTGCATTTTGAAG
This sequence comes from Squalus acanthias, assembly GCA_030390025.1. NCBI lineage: Eukaryota > Metazoa > Chordata > Chondrichthyes > Squaliformes > Squalidae > Squalus > Squalus acanthias. The sequence goes on from CM059430.1 coordinate 96,423,068, forward strand.
AACTGCTTCCTTTCTGTACTCTATAGAGCTTAATTTCTCTAATCTTTCCTCAAGCTTACTCCCTTTAAAATTGGGATCAATCTTACTGCTATTGTCTGTACTCTATCTAATGAAAGTATATTTTAATATCCAAGTCACTTGTATAGATTAGAAACAATGAGGTTCTAAGGACTGACTCCATTCATGACTCCCCTCCGCATCCCTGTAATTAGCAGTCATTCATAAAAAGTTTTTTTGAAAGTCTTAAGTAAATCATATGTGGAGTGTTTAATATCCGCAGGGGTTTGTCAAGCAGAATCCTCCCCTTCTATATCCATGCTGACTGTTAGTAAATTATTGCTATTACAGGTGCTCCTCCAGTATACAGCATCATTTCACCTCATTAATGCACGGTTAATAGGCCTGTAGTTTCCTGGGTCTGTTTTGTTAACCTTTTTAAAAGTGCACTTCTGTCTTGTGACAGTAACCAGTGTCTCACAAATTTCCTTCTTGCAACCTAGGAGTGTACACCATCTGTCCTGGGGTATATGTTTGTCTTAAGCTCCCTTAACTTACTGGGTATCTCTGCAGTGCTGACTTCAGAATCCTCTCAAGATGGAGTGTACTGGATGCATTGTCTGATCTGTCTCGTATTTCATTCTGTACAGGAATGTGCAATTACACTGATTTGTCTACACTTTTTATAGTTTTCTAAAAACTATTGCTGTCTTTAAAACTCTGGAATCTTTCTTTTTGTCATTGATCAGTTTGCTGATGGTTAGTGTCTGGCTACATGACCATTATCTTTATTGTCTCTAGGCAAGAGCGATGAGAAAATAATACAGAATAATCCAACTAACAACAGAGTGGTCTTGAATTCAAACTTATTACCACAGTAGCATCCACCAATTATTAGAATGAGGACAGTCGAGGAATATTTAGGCAGACATGTCAGGTAAATAATCTTGAAAGATTTGAGGTAGAAAACCAAGACACATATAGATACATAAATATCTCTATAAACTTAATCACACAAATTATACATAGATTTACCCTTTAAGACCATACATCTACTCTTTGATCCATTGGTTGTAAAGCATTTTGGAAAATCCTGAGGACCTGATATGGTGCGATATAAATGCAAGTTCTTTCTTTCGATAAGACCATACATCTAATTTGATATAAAGCTAATGACAGTGGTAGACTGCAAAGCTGAACAGGATAAGCTACAGGAGGATTTGAATGTATTTGGGAATTGGGCAGACAGGTGGCAGATGAAATTTAATGTAGAGAAATGCAAAGTGCTTCACATGAGGACAGAAAATCCAGGAAGGGAGTATTACTTAAATGGAAACAAAATAATGTCTGGAAAATGAAAGAGATCTGGGGGTCCTGAGTGACAATAAATTGGAGCTATCGCAACGATGCTCAATGGCAGCGAGTAAAACAAATCAGATTATGGGATGTATTAAAAGGTCAATTTTGAGCTGAAATAGCGAGGTAATCCTATTACTTTATAAATCATTGGTACACTTAGAATACTGTGCACAGATCTTGTTGAGCAAGAACAAAAGGATATTGCAGTTATTGAAAGGATACAAAAGAGGGCAACCAGAATGATTGAGGAGATGGAGAAATTAGATTATGAGGAACGATTATGTAAATTGGGCATGTTCTCACTGGAAGAGAGAAGGTGGAGAGGTGATGTGACTGCTGTTTTTACAGTTCTAAAGAGACTAGATAATGTAGACCAGAACAAGCTGTTTCCACCTTGTCCAGAACAGTAAAACCAGAGGACACTGCCTGTGTTTGAAATTCAAAACAAACCTGCAGAAACATTATTTCAGTGCAAGAGTGGTGAATCTATGGAACAGGCGCCCTAGGGAGATGGTGGAAGCAGATGGTGTTGATTCATTCAAATGCAAATTAGATACATTGCTTTCAGTAGATAATATTTTGGGATACAGTATATGAGTAATTTGAGACATGACGCATGGTAAGTGTAGCATGCTTGGTTGGAGCAGATGACTTTGGACCTATGGTTCCCAAAGCTTTTCATCACTGGGAGTTTTCCTCACCTCATCTGTTGTAGACTAATTGATAGAGATTGATCGCAATGATTAGTCAACAACTCCATTATCGTTTTATCACGCGACTACCAGGATGGTAGAAGGTGAACTAAACGGATTGTGGTCTTTTTTCATCTAGCAATTCCTGTGTTAGTGTTTTGGAAATTTTAAGCATACCTCCATTTGTAATGGAATGACGCAGGAATAAAACCAGTACTTTTTACCCAGTGCACCAGCACAAGTCAAGCTCAAAACTCGCTTTCCAGGACATGGCTATAGTTAAGACTGAACAAAATACTTGCGCTAAGTTTTTGTACGTCATTGTAATTTAAGAAACTTCACATTGCAAATTTAGGGTATGCAAATGCAGTTGCACTTTGATCTTTTGAATACCGAATATTTTTTTAAGTACGTACATTTTGTAGTTGCTACAGAATCAATTTTCTGGAAATTTACAGTGATCTGTTAATATTTCTTGAGCATATTGTAGCTTTAGGACATCCTGCCAGTTTGATTCTGTGATTGACCCCACTCCCGAGGCCTATCTGTTTATGCTATCCCACTTTGGTCCTTTTTCTCCTGTCAGCAGCACATCAGATTCATGCCAGTGCTGAGAGAAAATGGACTATGCATCACTCCATCTGTTTTGGTTAAAGGGTATGAGATCCTCATTAATTTCTACCGATAAAAATCTAACTCATTAAGGGAAGTCTAAGCTTTAAATTTGAAGTTGCAGGAGGACATTTCTATCACTAGACACCTGCAGTGCTTGCCACTCTCAAACCTCACTGTAAATTAAGTCAAAGATTCTGAAGGGCATTGAAATAGATTATATTAAAGAATCAAAAGAAATAACTGTCAGATAGGCCTGCTATATACTTAGTCATTCCAACTACTGTACCAGCTCCAACAAGGGGAAAACTTTTCAAAATGAATCCCACTGGAGTTCAAGTTCTGCTTAAAAGATCATTTCTATTAAGCATGAACATATAAATTAGCTTGAAGGTGATTCCTGTTCTCTGTTTAGATCGCATCTCCATATGGCCACAGGGTCTGGGAAATAGAGTGGCTGTGCCAATACTCTGGTTTTTATCCTGGGCAGTTCATTACTTCCTTTGCTCATGCCCTGGGCGGGGGGGGGCGGAAATCCTACTGCTAATGGTTAGCTGAACTAATAGTTAACAATTGATCAGTACACTGGCGTGTCCAAGTCATCAGTGGAACTGGCAATGCGCTAATGGGAGTTGCTGGCCACCAGTGACGGTATTCCACGACAACGTGCACCTGGAAAGTGGAGAGAGAGACGAGGACAGTGATCGACACCGATACACACTAGAGAATTTTTTTTTAAAGTGTACTAGTTTTTGATGGAAACGTTGCATTGTATCAACTTTTGTTGGGGTCTTTGTCATTCAGGCACACGTGTTGATGACGCGAAAGCAATAATAGCTGCGAGCAGCCTGAAGATCCTTGCCTGTGACGACCTGGATGATGCCGCTCGAATGGTAATATTGATTGCGTAACCTGGAGTTTGTGTACAAATGTAAAATGTTTAAATTTGCCATTGAATGTAATATGCTGCATAGATCTGCAGGAATGCTACATGTGTGTGCCATTTCTCCCCCCCCCCCATATCGAGAATTAAACCGCGCGCAGCAGCTTTCTAATTCTAACAGCAAAATCGTATGAAATGCTCTGTCTGTGATTCTGCTACCAGGATACAGGAACCAATTTTAGCATTTTAAATGGGGAGTCATCATACGGATGCAACGCTGCTGCAATGTGAATTAAACGCGCCCAAACTGATGCAACCAGCAAATAAATATGAACATAAATACAAACAATAGAATTTTTGGTATTCTGTATATTAATTATTTCCTCTCCATACAGTTTTGACTGAAAGCAGGATTGGTTATAGTTATTTATGAGCTTTTCCCAGACTTCTAAATCCTGTCAGTGTCACGGTGAGCGCTCTGTTAGGGGAATCTAATTTATTTATGTGCTGAAGTACTACATCTGTCTTGAAGTGCCATGATCACTTCATCAGCTCACTCCTACTTGAATAATTTATTTATACATCTGGACAATTTAATTACTAAATGTTTTTTAAATTAAATTCCAAATCTAATCTTGGTGTATATGTTTTTTCTCATTTTCTAATGGTGTTTCCTCAGTCCACTGCTCTATACTAACTAGTTGGAACCAAAATGTTGCACACTATTGTGGAGCATGACTGCAGTTGACTGTGGTACTAACTTTTGAAATTAGCAAATGAAAGTTATTTGTTGTGTGAGCAAAATTCTATCATTGGTTGCCTTCTGAGTCATTATAAAACACTTGATCCCAGTAATCCACAGCCTTTTTTGATGTCTTGTGTAGTGACTGAGTGCTTTTAAGTGTGTTGCAGAGCTTGGAGCATGTTTGAGCAGTTGCATTGAAGTCTTGAGTGTGCTGAGTTTGTTGATGGGAAAGGGACATTTTAAAGGAGTTGTATGGCTCCATCAGCATCAAATCATGGGAAGGGATGTTTTTTGCTGAAAAATAATACTGTAAACTCTAATTTATCAATCGCCCTGCTACAAAAAGTGCTCCCTCTGTTTAGAGGATGTAATTATAGGCAGTGTTTACTGTTGCAATGATTTTCATTGTCTTGTCTATATTGTTGAAGCAAAGAAATTATTTGTACAGACTACTTCTGGGGCAGGAGGGACCTGGTTCACAGTGGATGATTGCACCTCAACAGAGCTGGGACCAGTGCCCTTGTGAGAAAGTTAACTAGTACTTTGGGGGAGGGTTTAATCTAATTTGGCAGGGGGGTGGGCACCAGGGTGAAACATTAGAGGGAAGAAACAAGTTTCACAGAGGACTGAGAGAAGCAAATAGCACTAGAGTAAAGAATAGTTCAGAAATAGGAGGTACTAGACAGGGGCAAATGCGAAGCAGACTAAGATGGGTTTGGAATGCATGTACGTAAATGCACGGAGGATGGTAAATAAGGTCGGTGAGCTGCAGGCATAAGTCGCCACATGGGACTATGATATTGTGGCAATAACAGACACATGGCTGAAAAAAGGGGAGAATTAAGAACTTAATATTCCTGGCTACAATGTATTCAGGAAAGATAGGGAAGGGGAAAAATGGAGGGGTGGCAGTACTGATCAAAGTAACTATTATAACATTGGAGGGGAATGATGTAGTTGAGGGATCAAAAATAGAGTCTATTTGGTTAGAATTAAGGAACAATAGAGCAGCTATTATGCTACTGGGTGTATACTTTCGGCCACCAAATAGTGGGAAGGCGATACAGGTGCAAATTTGCAGGCAAAGATGCAAGAACTACAGAGTAGTGATAATTGGGGGACTTCAATTATCCTAATATAGACTGGGATAGTAACAGTGTAAAGGGGCAAAGAGGAGGAGGAATTCCTGAAATGTGTACAAGAGAACTTTCTTGATCATTGTGTTTCCAGCCAAACAAGGAAGGATCTAGTTCTGGGGAATAAAGTAGAGCATGTTTCAGTGGGAGAGCATTTTGGGGAGCAGTGATCATAATATCACCAGGTTTAGAATAGTTATGGAAAAGGACATGGTACAATAAAGCGTAAAAAAATTTAACTGGAGGAGGACTAACTTCAGTGAGTTGAAAAGGGATCTGGCCCAGGTGGATTGAAATCAATAATTGGTAGGCAAAACAGTAATTGAACAATGGGAGGCCTTCAAAGGGGAGATGGTTTGGGTACAGAGTAGACACATTCCCATGAGGGGGGGAAAAGGAAGGGCTTCCAAAGCTAGAGCTCCCTGGATGACTAAAGATAGAGGTTAAAATGAGACCAAAAAAGGAGGCTTATTACAATTGTAATACAGTGGAGAACAAAGCTGAATATAGAAAGTATAGAGGAGATCTAAAAAAGGGAATAAGAGCGACTAAGAGAGAGTATGAGAATAGATTAGCAGCTAACATAAAAGGGAACCCAAAAGTCTTTTATAAACATGCAAATAGTAAAGGGTAGTCAAAGGAAGGGTAGGGCCGATTCGGGACTAAAAAGATCATCTTATGGAGGCAGGGAGCATGGCTAAGGTACTAAATGAGCACTTAGCATCTGTCTTCACTAGAGAAGAGGATGCTGCCAATGTGGCAGTAGCGATATTTGATAGGATAAAGATGGATAAAGAGGAGGTACTAAAAAGGTTGGCAATCCTCAAAGTGGAAAAGTCACCTGGTCCGGATGGGATGCATCCTAGGTTACTGAGGGAAGTAAGGGTGAAAATTGCAGAGGCTCTGACCACAATCTTCCACTCTTCCTTGGATATGGGGGTGGTGCCAGAGGACTGGAGGATTGCAGATGTTACACCCCTGTTTTAAAAAGGAAGGAGAGGGGTAAACCCGGCAAATACAGGCCAGGCAGCTTAATGTCGGTGCAGAGGAAACTTTTAGAGACAATAATCTGGGTCAAAATTAATTGGCATTTGGAAAAGTAAGGGCTAATAAATAAAAGTCAGCACGGATTTGTTAAAGGCAAATCGTGTTTGACTAACTTGATCGAGTTCTTTGACAGTGACGGAGACGGGTGATGAGGGTAATGCGGTTGATCATAGAATCATAGAAATTTACAGCACAGAAGGAGGCCATTTGGCCCATCGTGTCTGCGCCAGTCGAAAAAGAGCTATCCAGCTTAATGCCACTTTCCAGCCCTTGGTCGGTAGCCTTGTAGGTTACAGCGCTTCAAGTGCATATCCAAGTACTTTTTAAATGCGGTGAGGGTTTCTGCCACTACCACCCTTCCAGGCAATGAGTTCTAGACCCCCACCACCCTCTGGGTGAAAATATTTCTCCTCAACTCCCCTCTAATCCTTCTACCAATTACTTTAAATCTATGTCCCTGTCTATTGACCTCTCTGCTAAGGGAAATAGGTCCTACCTATCCACTCTATCTAGGCCCCTCATAATTTTATACACCCCAATTAAAACTCCCCTCAGCCTCCTCTGTTCTAAAGAAAACAACCCCAGCCTATCTACTCTTTCCTCATAGCTAAAATTCTCCAGTCCTGGCAACATCCTCGTAAATCTCTGTACCCTCTCTAGTGCGATCACATCCTTCTTGTAATGTGGTGACCAGAACTGTATGCAGTACTTTAACTGTGGCCTAACTAGTGTTTATACAGTTCTAGCATAACCTTTGTCCTTTTCCATAACAACGCTAAATCTAACTGAATTATGATCACTACCACCAAAATGCTCTCCCACTGATGCCCCTTCCACCTGCCCAGCTTGATTCCCTAAAACTAAGTCCAGAACTCTTGTTGGGCTTGCTACGTACTGGCTAAAAAAGTTCCCCTGAATGTATTTTAAGAATTCTACGCCCTCTATACCTTTTACACTGATTCTATCCCAGTTAATAATTGGGTAGTTGAAATCCCCTACTATTACTGCCCTATTGTTTTTGCACTTCTCAAAAACTTGCCTACATATTTGATCTTCTATCTCCCTCTGACTGTTTTGGGAGTCTATAGTACACTCCCAGCAGCGTGATTGCCCCTTTTTTGTTCTTCACATCAACCTATATGGCCTCATTTGATGATCGTTCTAGCATATTATCCCTCCTGACTGCTGTAATTGATGTGTATAAATATTTTTAAAAGGAGTTTGACAAAGTACCACATAATAGACTTGTTAGCAATATTAAAGCCCATGCGATTGAAGGGAGAGTAGCAACATGGATACAAAACTGGCTAAGGGACAGAAAGCAGAGAGTAGTGGTGAACAGTTGTTTTTCAGACTGGAGGGAAGTATACAGTGGTGTTCCCCGGGGTCGGTATTGGGACCACTGCTCTTTTTGCTGGTAAAATGGGCAGACACATGTCAAATGAAATTTAACGCAGAGAAGTGTGAAGTGATCTCATTCTTCCTCCCAAAATGTGAGAGGCAATATGAACTAAATGGTACAATTTTAAAGGGGGTGCAGGAACAGAGAGACTCGGGGGGAGGGGTGTATGTACACAAATCTTTGAAGGTGGCAGGACAAGTTGAGAAGACGGTTAAAAAGGCATGCGAGATCCTTGGCTTTATTAATAGAGGAATGGAGTACAAAAGCAAGGAAGCTATGCTAAACCTTTATAAAACACTGGTTAGGCCTCAGCTAGAGTATTGTATTGTGTTCAATTCTGGGCACCACATTTTAGGAAGAATGTCAAGGTCTTGGAGAGGGTGCAGAAGAGATTTACTAGAATGGTACCAGGGATGAGGGACTTCAGTTATGTGGAGAGACTGGAGAAGCTGAGGTTGTTCTCCTTAGAGCAGAGAAGGTTAAGAGGAGATTTGATGGAGGTGTTCAAAATCATGAATGTTTTTGATAGAGTAAATAAGAAGAAATTGTTTTCCGTGGCAGAAGGGTCAGTAACCAGAGGACACAGATTTAAGGTGATTGGCAAAAGAACCAGAGGTGACATGAGGAAACATTTTTTTACACAGCCAGGTGTTGTGATCTGGGATGCACTGCCTTAAAGGGTGGTGGAAGCAGATTCAATAGTGACATTCGAAAGGGAATACTTGAAGGGGAAAAATTTACAGCGCTTTGGGGAAAGAGCAGGGGAGTGGGACCAATTGGATAGTTCTGCCAAAGAGTCAACACAGGCACGATAGGCCAAATGGCCCCCTTCTGAGCTGCATTATTCTATGATTCTATTAAATACAATCTTGGATAATCATTAGTAATTGGATGGTAATGGTAGTTATTTTCTTTTTAAAGGAAACCGTAATGCTTTGAAGAATAGCTGCCAGCATGAATTATATTCTGTACACCAGTTTTAAAGAGCAAACATACCAAAAGTTAAAAGAACTGCGAATATTTTCAATCAGCTCTTGTCGAAATCTGTGGTCATTACAATTTATGGGACATCTGTTTTTGGAATCACTTTACTTTTATCTCTCCTCTCCAAACAGGTTGTAAAACTTTCAGAAATTGTTTCACTGGCCAAAGAAGCTCAAGTCAACGTGAATTTCCAGCTCCCAATCTAATTGCGAAACTCCAACCTCAAAGCTAGAGGCTTTACTGGACACAGTTATAAAATAACTATTTATTTTTCATGTGGTTATGTTTCTTGAAATGATTGCTTAATAAAAGGAATGTGGTTAGCAGCCTAGAGTTATTTATTAGCTTGTTGTTCTAGGGGAAGACCAAAGTACATTAAAAGGCACAACACTCCTTATTACGGTCCTATCAAGGCTACATTAAATCACCAAAATGTTTCTTAGTTCAGTCGTATGAAAAATTCAAAATAACTGCATAATTGGCACCATATATTTATACCGGTTACCTGCTTAACACCAGGCATTTTTTATTTTGTTCATGCAGCATGATCCACGTGATCAGTAAAATTTCGCCACTTTAATTGCTAGCCTGAGGTTGCATATTAGAAGCCAATAGTGAAGATTGTTAAAAAAATATGAACACCTGCATTAAAATAGTGAAGAGCTGAATGTTGTATGAACGCATTAAATGTTTTGTTTGCTAAATCTCCAACAGTAATTTCTAGCTTTTAGTTCCTTCACATAATGGCCGTACAAGGGCTCTCCCCCGTGCTCTAGTTTTGCATGTGCAAACACAGTTTTGTCACGCTGTAATGTTTGATTTCTGGATGCTTTTTACTTCAATTCTGCTTTTGTGGAGGATTCAGGGAATGGGGCATTTTTGTGACTATTGCCTGCCACTAATTTACACTAGGCTAAACAATGTATGTATCACTTCGGCTTGCACAGAAGATTGTAATATCAGCATTTTTAATAAATTCCTAAATGTTACTAATGAATAATTTTTCCAACCTGAATGAAGCAGCACTAATTGCATGTTGACTTAGTAAGCTTATTAAACAAGAATGTAGTCTTTGCACATGACCATCGTTGTTTTTGTTTGTATATGATTAAGAATATTCAGTTTTAGTGTGCCACTCCCTCTAAACAGTTAAGATGCTGGTTATCAGAGAATCCCACCCACTACAAACCTGATTATAGTAGGGTAGTAGAAATCCAGAATTCTCTAAAAGGCCGTGGATGCTGGCACAATTGGAGCTTTCAAGACTGAGATCGATAGAGTTTTACTGGGTAAGGGTATCAAAGAATATGGAGCTATGGCGGGTAAATGGAGTTGGGGTACAGATCAGACATGATCTAATTGAATGGCGGAGCTGGCTCGAGGGGCTGAATGGCCTGGTCCTATTATGATTAACGTAGAATGAACCCTGGCTTACCCACTCCAATTTGTTGGAGATAAATACTGTACTGCAGAACTAGCTCAAAAACATGTCTAGAGATCAGAAAGACTTCATTATCACTGAGAATTTGTGAGAAGTAAATAACTAGAGCTTGCTTGTTTTTCTATAGCCAAGAGAGGCAAGGAAAACAAAATAGCGGACTTCTCCCTTGCGACCTCAGTTGGTAGAACATCCATTATATTTCAAAAACTTACAAAGTATTCACACAAGGTAGGTCTGAGGAAAAGTGGATTTTAATGCTGAGGTGTAATTGGGAGGGAGTCTCAATATCATGATGGTTCCCAGTATGCTGTACAAAATCCTAAATGGTTGACTGGAAAAATTGCCTTGTTTAACTCTTGCTGGAACAGCTGTGGCCGTGCATGTTTTCCGAGAGTAGTGCTAAATTCTGGTTGTGGTGTTCTCTGTTGTATTTGTCTGGTGATGTTTTATTTTTGACTCAAATTTTCATTAAACTGTGTCTGTTTGATTCACTGAATATTACACAGTTGTGATGCTATTTATGCAAAAAGTGAAAATATGAGCTCAAAATGAAATGTAGACTTGTCATCTGGGCTGCAGTTCGTCTTAAACTTCACTGCAGGTTATGTGCCTGTGATGGGATTAGTGCGGTTATTTTATTGCCACAGCGACACTTAATAATGAAAATAATTTCAAAAACCTCAAGTCTCAAGCTGCCCTTTTCATTGTTACGAAACAGAGAAGAATTTTGAATATTGAAGATCATTTCATTTTCAAGTTTTTAAATAAGCCAATATAGCAAAATGAGAAATTGTTTCTAATTAATTGTTATTTTCAGTTTGAAGGGTAATTTCAAATTAAGCGCACATATATTTAATGAACAAATCTTAATGAGTGCATATCTAATTATGTATGAGGAAAAAATTGTAGTTTTACAGCATAGAATTTGAAGATTTTATTGCAATGTTTTGAAGGGTAGCATAAAAAAAGTGAATGACATGAACTTTAGCAAATAATCTGAAGTTGTTGGCATTATACAAACATTCACATTTATGTAACTAGATAGCTTGGCCTGAGAACATCTCTCTGTATTCCTCCAGAAGTACAATCAACTCGTCCCTGAAGCCATGGAAAGCCAAGATCCTGTCTCTGGTGTTTGATGGCATGAGAGAGATATTTCACCTATTTGGAGTTTCTCTTGCATTTTGAAATGATGGTGATAGTTTGGTCAATTTAAACAAGCAAGGTTTCAGGGTTTGTGTGCTTGGCAGAAGGCTGGGTAAATGTATATTATTGAGGTATTTAGTGAGAGGTCAAACCGATGAATCTATGGTGGAATAGATTGAAAAATTGTAATTTGAAAAAAAAATTAAAAGACCATTTGATTTTTACAAACATTCAAAACAATTCATTTGTCGTAACTTACTGGTTTAGGTTCACTTTTCCTGTCTTCCTGTTATTTTGTAATTTATGGATTTAATGGCATTGGTGGCACTGCTTGCCAAGAAACCAGTCTATTCACCACCCTTCTGTCCTTCAGGCTTTAGTTTGAATTGCCTCTCAGTATTGGCTATTAAGAGGTGACCAAACCTTGGCTGCCATAGTCCAATTCTGAGAATATTTGCCAGCAACAGTGGCAATCCTGATATAAAAAGTACTGGGATTAAGTTTTGCGAGCATGGAAATAACATCCGTTACCACATCAGTGTATTTTGTGAAGTATTTTGTTTCCACTCGCGGGCAGCATGTATCGTTTTGATGAGTCAATGACCAAACACGTCACGGTTAAAACACGCACTAGAGTGGTGAGCTTTGACTAGTTTATTTTAATAATTTATATTATCCACAGTATAACAACCTCTTGTCAGTTTATAATGACTCAAGACTAAAGGGGCCTTGTTATCCTATTGGACTGGTCGGGTGCCAGAGTAAGTACATTACAACAGTGACTACACTTCAAAAGCACTTCATTGGCTGTAAAGCGCTTTGATACGTCCTGAGGTCGTGAAAGGTGCTATATAAATGCAAGTCTTTCTTTTCTTTGTGCTCCAGTAGGCAAATTATCAGTTGAAGCACAACCTTTTGCAATGCATTTCTTTAATTTTAGAAATTAAAAAAGCCTTGGCAGATGCTTCTTTAGGTATTGTTTTAAATATTGATAGCTTTGCAGCCTCGCCAAAGTTACCTTTTAAAAAAAATGGCATTTCATCAACTTGTTCCTCTACTATTTGTTCTCCAATAATTTTCACTTACCCAGCAACATCATGCACCATTCTGTAGCTCAGAACACAAAGCAGGCAACCTGCTGCCCAACCTTGACCAATGCAGTTCTTGAAGCAGCCATTAGATGAACAAGAACAAGCCATCTTGGTCTCTGCATTTGTGTGTATATTTGTGTTGAATCATGGAAATTACAGCACAGGATAGGACCATTTGGCCCATCACACTTGCTGGTTCTAGTCCTTCAGTTGCAGCTATGTACTCCAATCTCACTCGCTTCAGTTTAACTTTTGCTTCTCTTTTTTTTCCTTCTTTGATTGTCTTGCTTGTACTAGCTATTTTGGTTAAATTGGTTCCTGCGATGTAAACAGATTACACATTAGGGCATGGTAGATTACTGAAGTTATTTCTTGGAAACAAAAAAAAAATACATATCTTGCATTAACATGATTGAATTTTACCCATTGAATTCTCTTTTGTGTCTTATAATATCTTTGTTGAAGTTTTAGCTTGGCCTCTCTCAAAAGCCTGGCTGGGACTGCATGGGGATAATTTTCTGCCCCAGTTAGGCAGGCAGGGGTTAAGAATTGAGTAGGGACCCATGTAGCTGGGCCGCGCCCATTCCTCCTTATTCGTAGATAGCGATCGTCAGCATCAATTACCCATGACGCCATAATTGCTTGAAATATAGATAGTTATATTCAAGTAAGACAGTAATGATGGGAATGGAAATTCAAGTTGTTTCTCCATGCATAACTATTTCAGTATGTGTGTTGGAATATGGTCTGAATACAAACAAAAATGAATTGGAGTAGGTATTAAACAAAATTTTTAAATAAATCTATTAAAGTGTTGAACAGAGAGAAACGTTGTCTTTCCTCATCTTAAATTGAGTTTTTTTCTTTTTGCCAAAAGAAAGAATAAAGGAGTTGACTTGTGAAAGCTTCACATAGAAAATGTAAATGTTTGAATTAGTGACAGCTGTTGGACAGAGAAATGTGCCCCCCCCCCCAAAATAAAAATCACAGAACACTGAACTCAATGTTTAGAGAGATCTCTTGGAAACTTACAAGCCAATAGTTCCAAATGCTGGACTTCCTACCCTCCCCCCCACCTCACCATCACCACTCCTTGGGCTGTTACAGAAATGCCTTCCTTCTCCCCTCATTGCTGTTCTTCCAAACCACAGATCACAGAGCTCCCACCAATGTCACCAAACCCCAACATCCACATCCCAGTGCTGTCAAACCCCATGTCCCCCAGCCCAGTGCTGTCAAACCCCAGATTCCCCAGCCCAGTGCTGCCAAACCCCAGGTCCCCCAGCCCAGTGCTGTCAAACCCCATGTCCCCCAGCCCAGTGATGTCAAACTCCAGAAAGAAAGACTTGCATTTATATAGCGCCTTTCACGACCACCGGACGTCCCAAAGCGCTTTACAGTAAATGAAGTACTTTTTGAAGTGTAGTCACTGTTGTAATGTAGTGACCGCAGCAGCCAATTTGTGCACAAACAGCAATGTTATAATGACCAGATAATCTGTTTCTGTTATGTTGATTGAGGGATAAATATTGACCAAGACACCGGGGATAACTCCCCTGCTCCTCTTCAAAATAGTGCCATGGGATCTTTTACATCCACCCGAGAGAGCAGATGGGGCCACGGTTTAACGTCTCATCCGAAAGACGGCACCTCCAACAGTGTAGCACTCTCTCAGCACTGCACTGGAGTGTCGGCCTGGATTTTTGTTCTCAAGTTTCTGGAGTGGAACTAGGAAGTCACAACCTTCTGAGTCAGAGGCGAGAATGCTACCCACTGAGCCACGGCTGATACCACAACCACCTCCTTAGTGCTACCAAAGTCCAGGACCGTCTGCAGTGCAGCTAACACCCATCCCCTCCCTGTACTGCTCTACCAGGTACTTGCTTCCAACTGGTACATCTTGCATGCCATCTTGCTGTGTATCCTCAGTTTAAAAACGGTAAAGCGTATGCAATCTTAGGTAAAGAAATTTATATAAATCAAGACCACTCATGGTTTTCACATAATAATGGAGAGTTGTGGAATTCAAATCCCAACGCACCCATAAAAGTCTCAGAATACTATGTAATAAAAATGGAATTTGACTTGTTCAGTCAGGACAAATCATGCTTTAATGGCTATTATAAAACAGTTTGGGGGAGGAATTCGGTACCTTAGTGCCTGGCGCAGGAGCTAATGGGGCGCTGAGGCAGTAGCGCTGCGGAGAGGCGAATCCTGCGCTGCACGCCAAATTCGGCCCACCCATAGCGCAGTCGCTACAAGTTAGCGCCGGGGACTTCAGTGCCAGGCAGATCGTGGTGTCAGCGAGTGTGCAATGCTCACTGGGCACCCGATCTGCCAAACGTATCGCCCCCTGCCGTAGCGCCTGGTCCTAACAGCAACAGGGAGAGGAGGCGTCAAGCAGGCGGATGCCGGTTCCAGGGGTGCTATTTAAAGGGATCATTAGTAATAAGTTGCAGCTGTCAGGTTAGTGGTGTTGCAGTGCTTCCTTGTCAGTTTGAGATTAAGTTCAACTCTTGAACTGTCATTCAAAGGTTGTTTAGTCTCCGGAGTGTTGCGGCTTCTAAAAGTTAGTTACATTTATTCTCACAAAATATCAAAGTGCTGCATTTCCTTACATTAATGGGGGCTGTATTGGCAGTCGATCTCGCCCTCCAGGATCTACTGCAGAGGGAGCGTAGGCAGCGAGAAAGATTGGAACATATTGCCAGAGGAAGGAGGAGGGCCAGCAGGGCTCTCAACAGGAGGCCTTACCCTCCGAGTGTCTTCCGACAGCAATTCTCCTACATTCAATTAAACCAGGAGCAGTCTATTAGAAGGCTCCACTTCAGCAAGGAGGTGGTCACAGAACTCTGCCACCTCTTGCAACCAGACCTTGAGACTCGGATCAGGATGAGGACGGCTCACTCAGTGGCATTCAAGGTCACCGTCGCACTCAATTTCTTCACCAGCGGATCCTTCCAGTCTGCAACAGGAGATATAAGTAACATCTCGCAGTTTGCCATCTATCACTGCATCGGGGAGGTCACAGAAGCTCTCTACAGTAGGAGAAGGGACTACATTTCCTTCCCCATAACCAAAGAGAAGCAGGACGAGCGTGCATGTGGCTTTGCCAGAATAGCGGGATTCCCCCTGGTGCAGGGCGCCATTGACTGCACCCACGTGGATTTGCGGGCACCACATAACATTCCTGAGATCTTCCGTAACCGCAAAGGCTACCACTCACTTAATATCCAGTTGGTGTGCGACCACAGACAGCGAATCCTCAATGTGAATGCCTGCTATCCTGGCAGCAGCCACGATGCCTTTATCCTGCACCAGACTGTTGTGCCAGCACTCTTCCAGCTGCCACATCAAGCTCGCAGCTGACTGGTTGGAGACAAGGGGTATCCACTCACCATCTGGCTCGTGGCTCCCCTCCGCAATCCCAACACTCCTGCTCAGCACTCATATAATGAGAGCCATGCTGCCACCAGGAACATCATTGAGCAGACCATCGGCCTGCTGAAGCAACGGTTCCACTACCTTGACCACTCGGGAGGAGCCCTCCAGTACTCGGTGGAGCGGGTGTCCCATTTTGTCGTGGTGTGCTGCATACACCACAATCTGGCCATCATGAGGTCCCAGCCCTTGCCAGCAGGGATTGCGGGACCACCTCAGGAGGAGGAAGATGAGGAGGAGGAGGCAGCCACTCAATTGGCCTTCCGGAAGGGTGGTCCTTGACTGCCTCATCAGACTGTGGTTCCAATAAATTCAACCCCAGGTCCCCGTTGCTCACCACATCCCCATCATTCCATCCCTGTTGCAGGCCATTAACAGAGCACAGCTGAAATGAGAGACAGTACAAAACTATCCGAAGTGTATTAATAAATTTCTCAATAATCAGTGAACACATCTTTACAACAACAACATTTACTATTCACCCTTGTGCAATCCCTTAGTGCCTCGCGTTACTGTGCCTTTACCTACTCTAGTGCTCCTACAAAGTGTTGACCCAATGGCTGCAGCAGGGCTGGTGGAAGGCTGCTGAGTGTCCGTGCAGGTGACTTCAGATGGCCTTGCAGGACATCCTCGGCCAGCTCTGGACCTGGAAGGCCCGGCTATAGACTGCACCACCTCAGAATGGGTGGCAGCAGTCTGGGCTGGCTGGATGACAGGCAGCGACAAGGGCAATGGTGGAGTGTCAGTGGTGGGAGCAGGAATGTTGTCATCCTGAGAGAGGACAGCAGGTTCCTGCTCCACTGACCCACTGCAACTCCTCCGGGGCAGCACCTCAGCATCCCTAGCAATCTGTTGGAGCACATTGAATTTTACATTAAGTTTGAGAGTGATGTAGTCCAATCTGAAACTAAGGTCTTCAATCTAAACAGAGGAAACTACAAGGGTATGAGGGACAAGTTGGCCATGGTAGATTGGGAGACTACACTAAAAGGTATGAAGGTGGACATATAATGGCTAACATTCAAGGAAATAATGCATAATTTGCAACAAACATATATTCCTCTAGGGCATAAAAACCCAAAAGGAAAAGTGATCCAACCATGGCTAACAAAAGAAATTAAAGCTAGTATTAAGTCAAAGGAGGAAGCTTATAAAGTTGCCAGAAAAAGCGGTCAGCCTGAGGATTGGGATCTTTTTAGAAATCAGCAAAGAGGGACCAAGAAATTGATAAAGAAAGGGAAAATGGAATATGAGCACAAACTAGCGAAAAATATAAAAACGGATTGTAAAAGCTTCTATCGGTATGTGAAAAGGAAAAGACTGGCGAAGGTAAATGTAGGTCCTTTACAGTCAGAGACAGGAGAATTTATGATGGGGAATGAGGAAATGGCAGGGAAATTAAATAAATACTTAGTTTCTGTCTTCACGGAGGAAGACACAAAAAACCTCCCAGAAATACGAGAAAACCAAGGGTGTGGCGAGAATGAGGAACTTAAAGAAATTATTATTAGTAAAAAATCAGTACTAGCAAAATTAATGGGACTTAAAGTCGATAAATCCCAAGGACCGGATGACCTACATCCTAGGGTTTTGAAAGAGGTGGCCATTGGGATAGTGGACACATTGGTTGTCATCTTCCAAAATTCTATAGATTCTGGAACGGTTCCTGCAGATTGGAGGATAGCAAATGTAACCTCGCTATTTAAGAAAGGAGGGAGAGAGAAAACGGGGAACTACAGACCTGTTAGCCTCACATCAGTAGTTGGGAAAATGCTGGAATCTATTATAAAGGATGCAATAACTGGGCACTTAGAAACTAATAGTAAGATTGGGCAGAGTCAACATGGATTTATGAAAGGGAAATCCTGTTTAACAAACCTATTGGAGTTCTTTGAGGATGTAACTAGACAAAGGGGAACCAGTAGATGTGGTGTATTTGGATCTTCAGAAGGCCTTCGATAAGGTCCCACACAAGAGGTTGGTGAACAAAATTAGGGCACATGGAATTGGGGGTAATATACTAGCATGGATTGAGAATTGGTTAACAGACAGAAAACAAAGAGTAGGGATAAACGGGTCTTTTTCAGGATGGCAGGCTGTGACTCGTGGGGTACTGCAAGGATCGGTGCTTGGGCCCCAGCTATTCACAATCTATATCAATGATTTGGATGAGGAGACTAAATGTAACATTTCTAAATTTGCTGATGATACAAAGCTAGGTGGCAGTGGCAGTTGTGAAGAGGATGTGAAGAGGCTTCAAGGGGATCTCGACAGGCTCAGTGAGTGGACGAGAACATGGCAGATGGAATATAATGTGGATAAATGTGAAGTTATCCACTTTGGTAGAAAAAACAGAAAGGCAGAGTATTTCCTAAATGGTGAAAGATTGAGGAATGCAGATGCTCAAAGGGACCTGGGTGTCCTTGTACATGACTCACTGAAAGTGAATGTGCAGGTGCAGCAAGCCATTAGGAAGGCAAATGGTATGCTGGCCTTCATTACAAGAGGATTTGAGTACAGGAGTAAAGAAGTCTTATTCCAATTATATAAGGCCTTGGTGAGACCACACCTGGAGTACTGTGTACAATTTTGGTCTCCTTACCTAAGGAAGGATATACTTGCCATAGAGGGAGTGCAACGAAGGTTCACTAGATTGATTCCTGGGATGGTGGGACTGTTGTATGAGAAGAGATTGAGTAAACTAGACCTGTATTCTCTTGAATTCAGAAGAATGAGAGGGGATCTCATTGAAGCATACAAAATTATTACAGGGCTTGATAGGGTGGATACTGGAAGAATGTTTCCATTGGCTGGGGAGTCTAGAACCAGGGGCCACAGCCTCAGGATAAAGGGTAGGCCATTCAGGACTGAGATGAGAAGAAATTTATTCACACAGAGGGTGGTGAATCTTTGAAATTCTCTGCCCCAGAGGGCTGTGGAGGCTCAGTCATTGGGTATATTCAAAACAGATGTCGATAGATTTCTGACTAGTAAGGGCATCAAGGGATATGGTGATAGGGCCGGTGAATGGAGTTGAGGCAGAAGATCAGCCATGATCTCATTGGATGGCGGGCAAGGCTCGAAGGGCCGAATGGCCTACTCCTGCTCCTATTTCTTATGTTCTTATGGCCCGCTGCGACACCGTGAAAGCCCCAGTAGACCCAGCCACAATGGCAGCAGTCAGAGCTTGTGTGGCATCAAGCTGAGACTGCATGAGAGCAGTCTGAGATTGGATGCCACCCAGCATAGACTGCATTACAGCACTAAGACGTTGCGTCGCTTCCATCTGTGCTGCATTGGAAGCTGCCAAATCGCCCATCACACGCGGCATCAGGTCTGGGTCGCCACGGTCTCTCTGGGAGTCTAGCATCCTTTGCAGACTGGAAATGATGGGCTCCATGGTGTGCGCAGAGTCTTGTATAATGTTGGAGGTGGACTCCTCCATGCTCCTTACCATTGCCGACAGGCTCTCGGGCACCCTTATCTTTTCACCTATCATCTCCGTGTGCATGCCCATCACCCTTCTTCTAAAGGCCTCCCCATCGAGGTCCTCATCAGAGTCCTGTGCAGCAGAACTCGCCCGCGAGCTCGTCCTCCGGGGAACTGGCTCCTGAGCACCCTTTCCCCCTGGCCTTGCTGCAGCCCACTCGTTCCCGGTGCATCACCTTGTGCAGATCCCACTACTATTCTAGCCTCTAAAGAATGCGTAGTGCCAGTATCTGAGCTGGTGCCTGCGGGTGTTCTTCCTCCTCCTCTTCTCCCGCCTCGGTCTCGACCGTGCCCTCAGGGACAGGCTGCTCAGGTGCTTGCTCATTATCTGAAAGCATAAAGGCACAAGAGACGGGTTAAGGTGAGGGGAGGGGGCAGGAAGGAAGAAAGGCATGCATACAGCATGATAAGCTGGAAAGTGTGAAAGTGGGGTGAGGGGGAAGTGGGATGTGAGAAGAAGGAGTCGGGATGAACATACCGTTGTTGTCCCCAAGGGGGTCAATGTTGCCGGTGGCCACGGTGCCCACCACCTGCCACCCAATTATTATGCAACACTTGAGTCTCCAGCTCAGACAGTGGTTGGGTGTCGGCCTGTCCCCCGCCTGTGCGCTCCTGCTCCCTCCTGTTGTGAGCCACCTTGGCCTACAAGAGAAAGGGGAGTGTGTGAGTGAGTGTGGAGCAATGTGTTTGGGTGATGTGCCTGCCATAGTGGAATAGCTGTCATTGTGTGCAAGGTGTGAGATGTGGGTGTGAGCGTTGGTAGGTAGAGATTGTTGGTGGGTGAGTGCTGGGGTGTGGTACTTTGGGCAGTGTGTGCAGACTGTGGTTCAGACGGTGATATGTAGCATTTGTTCAGGCAGTGACTCACCCTGACCACCCGAGTGAGGTTGTTAAACTTCTTCCTGCACTGTGTGTGGGTCCTGGGAACCACAGTGCTGCCCGAGACCTGATGGGCTACCTCCCTCCACATGGCGCGGAAGACTTGTGGCGAGGGCCTCCTGCCACTTGCCGGGTACAGCACCGCCCTCCGTCTCTCCACAGCGAAGACCAACTCTTCCAATGCTTGGTCTGAAAATCTGCGGGTCTCTCTCCCTGGGGCGTGGATCTGCCATGAGTACAGTTGGTTGAGTCGTCCGGCTCCTTGGACTTGGCCTGCTCCTGCTTGCTGACACAGGTTCACAGGCAGCAATGCTGAGAATGAGGTTCTGCAGCATGAATGAACCTCCCCTTTAAGAACTGGAAAGAGCCTGTGGCAAAGATGACTTGCGATTAGACTGCACCTGATATTGGTTAGCGCTTTGAGTCTAACACCACTGAGCTAGGCCGTTAGCGCTTGATTTAGCGCTCCCATCCTTTCTTTGAGCAATGACACTGAATTTTGCGTGCAGCGAGATTCATTAGCGCCTGGCGCTAAATCTCAAACTTTTCCAAAGTTATCGCCTACTCCTGGGCTATAATGAATTTCTCCCCCTTTATCTTGTGATCAACACAATGGGGAGATCTGCTAGTTTATTATATCTTAGAAGTCTCATCTGTGCACATTTCCTATTGTATAATGCACTCATTCCTGTTTTTTTTTTATGCACTCGCACTTTTGTTGAGCTATTTCCATCGCGCTCTCCTGATTTTTACTTGTCTCTCAAGTCCTACATTACTTGATGTCCAAGGTAGGTGGCACTATTACCTACTTACCATTCTAAACCAGCCACATCATGGTGGTACTGTAGAATCCAGCTTTAGGTCTTTCACGTCTTCAAGGTAAGTTCTTTTTATATTAATTACATCTAAAATCATCTAAGTTTTAAAAAGAAATTTGCAGCCCCAGTGTTCCTGCTGCTGTTGGAGCCCCAATGGTTCCTATTGTAGCCTCCCCTGGCTTGCTCACACCCCATTGCCTTTCTCTGGCCTTAAGACCTACTCGCTGTCAACTTGAAGCTTGGGCCTCAGCCACTTTGCTTCCCACTCCACGGTCTTTGGGCTAAGTGATTTCTGTCCTTATTGTGATCCTCCCTCTTCCCTAATTTGCCAGCACTAACCTCGGAAACTGGCAATTTGTTTTTTAAAAGTGCTTATTGTGGTGTACTCTAGATAAGAGAGAGATCGAATGCTTGACTTACCATCAGGAATGCCATGGCAGATCAACTACACATTTAAAAAAACTAAAAGTTTTGCATCCGACGCATGTCCGTCTCACTCCAGATGTCACGCTTCAAAATCAGTGTACTTTTATTGGCCTGGATTTTGCAGTTGGTGGCCTAACGAAGGATTACGCCGCCGGCATCCGAACCGAATGCGCACTTACCTGCTGGGAACCCCCCTCCGAGAAGTTTCTGTCAGGCGCTGCAGAGTAGAGGACAGCGTAGTGGCCCACAGATCCCAGGGGCGCACCATGTGTGGGAGCATACCTGGGATCACGTGGGCCAGAGCTCAAATCAGCAAACAGAAGGTCTCTCATTAATACTATTAGAGATCGTAGGGCTATTCTCCATTTAAGCTTCAGTACTTAAGAAATATACTTAAATTTGTGATTTGGGGGTCTGGGTTGTTTCAAAAAAAAGTATGGATAGCTCAAAATTGTGGTGCTACTTTGCTTTTTTAAAAATAGTAATGATTTAGAGCAAGTTGCATTTCCAATCATTTAGATTGAAAATCACAATTACCCTTCTGGGCTGCCTACAACCAAGTGTTCTCCAGTTAGAATGCTTCCATCCAGACAGGACTGACCCCAGACCTGCTGTGAGTAGAGCTGGAGAAGTTTTCTCTCTGCAAAGCAAATTTGAAATGCGTCTTTTCTTATATGCGGAGATGCCGGTGTTGGACTGGGGTGGACAAAATTGAGAGGTCGCACAACACCAGGTTATAGTCCAACAGTTTTATTTGAAATCACAAGCTTTCGGAGCTATCGATTTGCTCCTTCACCACAGGGGAATTCCTATAGTCTCTGGGAACTATGCTCGATCTTCCATAATATGCATTTCAGAATCGTCTAAGCAAATCATTTATTTTTTTCATGCACAAATTGGAAAGCTATTTTCACCACTTCGTGTTGCTGTTTAATCTTCCCTTTTAATGAATGGAGTGCAACTTCTTAATTATCTTGTCAGGAGGTATCTCCTTACGCTGTGCAAACAGGCTCTGTGCCTGTTTGCACCAGCCGTAAAATTTTCATACGTAATTGCTGGGCTGTTGGTGGGCAATTAGCCCAACTCTGCGCCAGCGATTAGGATTTCAATGTCGGTGCGGATCACCTGTCAAGTCGGAACTTGACAGATCGCAAGTTCGGGATTTAGAGCATGCGGAAATCCCGAACTTGCTGTCCATTTCAAAGGCGGTATGACGGCGTACTCTGAGAGTGCGCTGTCATACCGACCGCAAATTCTGGCCCATTAAAATAAAAGAAAGCCAGTCATTTCATGCTGGATCCTTCTGAGCTCGAGCCAGAAATTTACAGACTGCTACCATGACTGACAGAAAGTTACAATTGATTGGATTCTCCCCACAGTGGTTTTAAACCATCAGGCTAGAGTAAACACAGAGAGCAGGTGAGCAGTGGCCTTAAACTGACAGGCCAGGGTAAACATAGCTCCAGCTTAACAACTGAACATGACGACTGCTTCAGATAGCCTGTCATGAGCTATGTCACTATATTTTAACTGATTTTGAAAGAATTGCTAGACTTAATTAGGTTTTGTTATATTTTTAATTTTCTTGGAGTGAATAATTATGATTGTTTTTGATGAGAAAGCTGTCCAAACTCGGGTACTTGTTGCCATTCATGCAGAATTGTAATATTGAATGATTTTGTTACTGAGAAGGTTCATCCCATTATGCATAATTAAGTATTCTTTTGAAATGCAATGAATTCAATTAAGCTAAATAATGCTGTTAACATGATGTATTTATCAGGGTTGAGGCAAATCATTTAGAGATGTTACAGAAAGACCTTGGAATTCAATCTTCACTATTTGTAACCTGACTCTTGAGACTGAAAATAAATCAAACTGAGAGATTGTTTTTGTAATAGATATTATTCTCTTAAATTTGTTTGTTATGTGCCAGGTACTTTCAAAACCCATTAACTTTAGAGCCCTGGATATGTTGCACCGAGATTGTGAAATATCTTATTTTGCAAATGTGACAAAACTAAATATGAATCAAATTTTAATGCAGTGAATTGAGGTACAGTAATTTCTAAGCTGTGGACAAACTCTATCCACAAGTAAGATTGGCACAGGAGGCATTTTGTTTAATACTAATGCATGTTACCTTTACCTTGTCCTCTCCCTCACGATTTTACCATTTCACAGCCACTCCCATCAAGACTTTCCTTTTCCAGGTAGTGGCATCAGTTTACTCCAGGATTTGTGGCTTAACCAGGGATGCACGAATGTGGAGGTGCAAGAAACATCATTGCCCAGATTTCACTCGTGTTGAGATTCCAGATTTAGCTCGACAGATTGAGTTCTTGACACCTACAAGTTGCAGGTTGGTTATTGATCTCTGCATGGACTATGATTGATGACATCAATTGGCCTGTCATTGAGTAATTTGGGTTTTTTGATGTTTCAGTTTCAGTAAAACAACTGAGAAAAGAATTGTGACTTACAAACACTTATAGCTCATGAAACCATCGGAATTTCAGCACAAAAGGTGGCCATTTGGCTTGACCACATTGGAGCTATCTACTCCAATCGCACTTAAATCAATATTCCAATTATAATTGTGAGGAACCTTTATTTACTATTGAGGAGTAGTTGCTTCTGCTGCCTCACAAAATGCTTCCAATAAATGCCTGCTTTGTAACTTGAGGTCACATAAATTTTACAGTCGTTAAACTGAATGTCACTATCATCACCACATATTGTGAGTAGGCAACCTCTCTGACCAGGAGAAAGCACAGGGAACTTTTCCTTGGAGACAAGAGGCAGAGTGATTTTCCCCCGTGCCTATTTATAAGACCAAGGCTTCTGGACAGGCATCGACAGTTCTCTTGTTCTCACCTTTGCCTCGGGAGAATTGTGTTTGCTCCATTGGGAAGACAGTTTTCTACTTCTTTTGTCCAAAATCTTGGTCTTAATCTATTTTTACAATCGTCAAAGCCAAGACATTGATTATTATTTCAATTTTTTTCTATGTGCGAGGTAGGGTCTCCTCATTTCATAGTTATTTAACCTTACATTAGAAGTATTAATAATAGTCATGGATCTGAATTTTTACTGGTTAAAGCTGTAATACATAACATGAATCAGTTTTCGCCATTTCCTGCCAACGGTTTGCAAACCTAGCCTCGCCTTCCAGGGGTCCAGTGGAGGAAGCTGTAACAGAAAGTTGCATAGGTCACTGGTATTCTTCAAATATTCTATTTGTGAGTAGATTACATGTTTAACCAGGAAAAATCAGAGCAGGGGAGTGGGAGTAATTGGATAGCTCTTTCAAAGAGCTGGCACATGCATGATGGGCCGAATGGTCTCCTTCTGTACTGTATCATTCTATGATTCTATGTTATCTATTCAAAATTGGTGACTTTGGGAAAAGAAAGAGGCACTTGCATATATCAATAGATTTGGCTTCAGAAGAAGCTATCTAGAATTCACATTTATATAGCGCCTTTCACGACCTCAGGACATCCCAAAGCACTTTACAGCCAATGAAGTACTTTTTGAAGTGTAGTCACTGTTGTAATGTAGGAAACGCGGCAGCGAATTTGCGCACAGCAAGCTCCCACAAACAGCAATGTGATAATGACTAGATAATCTGTCTTTGTTGTTGTTTGAGGGATAAATATTGACCAGGACACCAGGGAGAACTCCCCTGCTCTTCTTTGAAATATTGCATGGGATCTTTTACATCCACCTGAGAAGGTAGACAGGGCCTCGGTTTAACGTCTCATCTGAAAGACGCCACCTCCGGCAATGCCACACTCCCTCAGTACTGCACTGGAGTGCCAACCTAGGTCATGTGCTCAAGTCCCTGGAGTGGAACTTGACCCACAACATTTTGTGCTACCAACTGAGCTACTTAAATACAATGGGAATCCAATCTTAAAAAAATCTGGGAACTCTCAGTAGGTAAAGCAGCAGCTGTAGACAGAGAAAGATAAGGTTACCATTTCAGGTCGATGACTTTGGTCAAAATGGTCATCGTTCTGAAACATTAACCCTCCCTTTCTCTCTCTATAGCTGCTGCCTGACCTGCTGAATGATATCGGCAGTTTCTGTTTTATTTCAGATATCCAGCATCTGCAGTATTTTGCTTTTAGTTTTATTCTTTATAAAAAAAAATCTGCTAGTTCATGGGGCTAGCTACAATCCACCTCTATGGTCACGATAAGGGAAGACCTCCCATCAGAGAATAACTAAGGAAACACGGTGGCATAGTGGTTAGCACTGTTGCCTCACAGCGCCAGGGACCCGGGTTCGAATCTGGCCTCGGGTGACTGTCTGTGTGGAGTTTGCACATTCTCCCTGTGTCTGCGTGGGTTTCCTCCGGGTGCTCCGGTTTCCTCCCACAGTCCAAAGATGTGCGGGTTAGGTTGATTTGGCTATGATAAATTGACCCTTAGTGTTAGGGGGATTAAATACGTGGGGTTATGGGGATAGGGTGGGATATGTGTCGGTGCAGGCTCGATGGGCTGAAATGGCCTCTATCTGCACTGTGGGGATTCTGTGATTCTGTGAAAGAGTAGGGCGTATTAGAGACCAAAAAGGCAACTTATTTGTGGAGGCGGAAGACATGGGTATGGTTCTTAATAAATACTTTGCGTCTGTCTTCACAGAAGAGAGGGACGATGCAGACATTATAGATAAGGAGGAGTGTGAAATATTAGATCGGATAAATGTAGAGAGAAAGGAAGTATTAAGAGGTTTAGCAACCTTGAAAGTAGATAAATCGCCAGGCCCAGATGAAATGTATCCCAGGCTGTTAAGAGAGGCAAAGGAGGAAATAACAGAGGCTCTGACTGTCATTTTCCAATCCACTCTGGCTACAGGTGTGGCACTGGAGGACTGCTAACATTGTGCCATTGTTTAAAAAAGGAGAAAGGACCGATTAATACTGGCCAGTCAGCCTTACCTCGGTGGTTGGCAAATTATTGGAAAAATATTCCAAGGGATAGTATAAATCATCATTTACGAAGACATGGATTAATCAAGGACAGTCAGCATGGATTTGATAAGGGAAGGTCATGTCTGACTAACTTGATGGAATTTTTTGAGGAGGTAACAAAGAGGATCGATGAGGGTGTAATGCATTTGATGTAGTCTACATAGATTTTAGCAAGGCCTTTGACAATGTCCCACATGGCAGGTTGGTCAAAAAGTAAAAGCCCATGGCATCCAACGGAAAGTGGCAAGTTGGATCCAAAATTGGCTCAGTGGCAGGAAGCAACGGGTAATGGTCGACAGGTGTTTTAGTGACTGGAAGGCTGTTTCCAGTGGGGTTGCACAGGGCTCAGTACTCAGTCCCTTGTTTTTTGTGGTATACATAAATGATTTAGACTTCAATGTGGGGGGCATGACTAAGATGTTTGCAGATGATACAAAATTGGCCATGTGGTTGATAGTGAGGAAGAAAGCTGTAGACTGCAGGAAGATATCAATGGACTAGTCAGGTGGGCAGAAAAGTGGCAAATGGAATTCAATCCGGAGAAGTGTGAGGTAATGCATTTGGGGAGGGCTAACAAGGCAAGAGAATACACAATAAATGGTAGTATACTGTGAAGTGTAGAGTAACAGAGGGACCTTGGAGTGCATGTCCACAGATCCCTTAAAGTAGCAGGACAGGTAGATAAAGTGGTTAAGAAGGCATACGGGATACTTTCCTTTATTAGCCGTGGCATAGAATATAGGAGCAGAGAGATTATGCTAGAACTGTGTAAAACACTAGTTAGGCCACAGCTAGAGTACTGCGTACAGTTCTGGTCACCACATTACAGGAAAGATGTGATCGCACTAGAGAGGGTACAGAGGAGATTTACAAGGATGTTGCCAGGACTGGAGAATTTTAGCTATGAGGAAAGATTGGATAGGCTGGGGTTGTTTTCTTTGGAACAGAGGAGGCTGAGGGGAGACTTAATTGAGGTGTATAAAATTATGAGAGGCCTAGATAGAGTGGATAGGAAGGACCGATTTTCCTTAGCAGAGAGGTCAATAACCAGGTGGCATAGATTTAAAGTAATTGGTAGAAGGATTAGAGGGGAGCTGAAGAGAAATGTTTTCACCCAGAGGGTGGTGGGGGTCTAGATCGCACTGCCTGAAAGGGTGGTAGAGGCAGAAACCCTCATCACATTTAAAAAGTACTTGGATATGCACTTGAAGTGCTGTAAACTGCAAGGCTACGGACCAAGTGCTGGAAAGTAGGATTAGGCTGGATAGTTCTTTTTCGACCGACGCAGACACGATGGGCCAAGTGGCCTCCTTCTGTGCCATAAATTTCTATGATTCAGATTCAGAAATCCCGCTCCTAACTGATGCAACATTGAAAAGAAAGAACTTGCATTTATATAGCACCTTTAGTCTTCAGGAATCCCAAAGCACTTCATTGTCAGTAAATTACTTTTGAATTGCAGTTGCTGTTATATGGGCAAATGTGGCAATCAAGCTGCACACAGCAAGTCCCACAAATAGCAATGACTCATAAATGAGCAGTGAATCTGTTTTTGGTGGTGTTGGTTCAGGGAGGCATGTTGACCAAGATACCGGGAGAACTGCCTGCTCTTCTTCAGGATCCCGATTTGCATCTTTAAAGAAGAATCCCACCTGCTTTAAACAGGTGCCTTTGCCACCTGTTCAGAAGAAAATCGAAGATGGGCGGATCCAGGCAGGATGCTGATGGGTAAGACATGACAGAGACAGATTTTATCTGTCCACTAGCCCAGTCTCCGCCAGGCGGCTAGGGTCAAAATCGCCCCTAATGTAACTTTTATTAATTTCCCACAATCAACATGGCATCAGCAATACTATGGAGGCTAACAAGTCCATTGGAGAAAAATACAAAGATCACCTACGTAAACTTTGACATGTATTACTTCAAAGTGCCAAGAAATATTTGAATGAGTTCATTGTGCACTGGTCTCTGATACCATCCCTAATGATATTCATAGGGGACTTACTTAAACCTTGGAGATTGTTGTTGATATTCCATTCCCGAAACTCCTGTTGTAGGGACTCGGCAGGTTATAACCAGCAGCCTTCATTTTGAAATGCATAGAAACACTTAACTGTCGTGGAGCTCACCAACTCATTACAATGCCTATTAAGAAAATTCCCTTACAACTTCCTTCATTAAAAGGTTGAAGGAGAGATCTGCTTTGCAGGATATTGAAGGCCCAGGTAGCAGCCAGTGACCAAAGTACAGGATTACTTTGAAAGAGTCTATCCGACTTTCATCACTGCAGTCTTGCTTTCTGGATGAGAGGCAATCAGAAATATGACCAGCATTGAACACCCCATTAGACATCTACAGTGGAAGGCTATATTTATCATTTATTGTACCTTACAGTTCTTCAGTATTTTGTATTTCTGTGCCACATCCGAGAATTCATCAATTAAATATCCATTATTGAATGTTCCTTCAGTCATAGCAAGAGTTCTATCAAAACCCCATTGGCAGTCACGTAATTAGTTCTACTTGTTATGCTGAATGTTAAACCAGAGTGCCTAGGAGAATTCCAATTTTTCAGGTAAGTTGAAAAAGAGGAAATGCAACCCAGGAGAAATTGAAAATAATTCACTGTCAATCATATTAATTTGTCTCTTATGGAATTCCTATAGTTGCAGGGCTTTTTAAAAATGTATTCACATGTGGGCATCGTTGGCAAGGCCAGCATTTATTGCCCATCTCTAATTGCCCTTGAGAAGGTGGTGGTGAGCCGCTTTCTTGAACTGCTGCAGTCCGTGTGGTGAAGGTACTCTCACAGTGCTGCTAGGTATGGAGTTCCAGGATTTCGACCAAGTGATGATGAAGGAACAGCGATGTATGTAATTTTGAGGAAATGCACAAGAAAGGTGAAGTGTAAGTGCAGCTATGCTTTTATAAAAGTAATTTCCTTGGTGCTCCTTTTGAGTATATTCAAGACAGAGATCAATAGATTTTTGGATATTAAGGGAATCAAGGGATATGGGGATAGTGCAGGAAAGTGGAGATGAGGTAGAAGATCAGCCATGATCTTATTGAATGGCGGAGCACGCTCGAGGGGCCAAATGCTCCTATTTCTTATGTTCTTATGTAGATTGTATTCTTTTATTATACTCCACATAAATGTCTAGGCTGCCCAACCAACCAGGCATAATATTAGGGATGGCAGTGATTTAAGAGAGTTTTTGCCTGCATTTATTTTTCCTGTTCTTCTACAATATGAAGACATGCTGCCAAACGGAGATCTTCAGTTCACAAAAATAAGTACGGATGAGTGAGGTTATTTGGCTCATTTAGTTCACCGTCCAAATAATCTACAATCTCCCTGTCTTAGTATCTGACTGCTTCTTACAACCATAGAAGTTTACCGCTCAGGAGGTCATTCAACAACAACTTGCATTTATATAGAGGCTTTAATAGAGACAAGTGTTCCAATGGACTTCAAAGAGGCATAATCAGAAAAAAATGGTTCAGGGAGGGGTTGCTAGAGTGTGGGGCCTAGATGGCTGAAGGCCAATGGAGGGGCAAAGGGGTGACCAGGAATTGGTGTGGAATAGGATATAGCAGAGTTTTGGATGATCTGAAGTTTATGGAGGATGAAGGATGGGAGGCCAGCATTGGAATAGTTGAGTCTGAAGGTGACAAAGGTGTGGATGAGGGTTTCAGCAGCAGTTGGGCTGAAGCAGGGGCAGAGGTGGGTGATATTATGGAGGGTTATTTGATGGAAGGGATATGGGGTCAGAAGCTCATCTCGTGGTCCAATAGGATGCCAGGATTGGCAATAGTCTGGTTCAATCTGAGACAATGACTAGGGAGTGGGAGGCAATCGGTGGCAAGGATACAGAGTTTGCGACAGGGGCTGGAGGGCTTTGGTCTTTCTATCCAAGCTGCCATGTTTTCTCTTCCACATATGACTGAACTTTACTAACAAACCTCTTGTGAGACACCTTATTGGAGGCCTTCTGAAAATCCATATACAATACATCAACTATATTCCCTTTATCAATCACTTCCTCAAAAAGCTATATTACATTTACCAAACATGAGTTGTCTTTAATACATTTGTGATTGCTGTCCTTGATTATCCCACGCACTTCTATATACTCATTAATTTTATCTTAAATTATGGGTGTTGAGTGTTTGCCCTTTTAATCCTCTTGAATAGAGGTGCTACTTTGACTAACCTGGATATCTAAGGAGGATTGAAAAATTGTGGTCAGAGCCTCTGTTTTGACCTCTCTGACTTCCTTCAACAGCCAAGGGTCCAAGTCATCAGAACCCGTGACTGATCTCACCTTGGGTTCTGCTACTTTCTTCACAACTAATTCACCAATCCAGAATATTTGCTTCCGCTACATTAGCTGAAAGACCGTTCCAGCTACAAAGTTTGTTTACTTGCCATTAATAATAAGGAGGTAGATTGCAAATTCAAAATTAGCTCCACTCCTTCGAAATGCCCCCATTCCTTCAGAAATGCTGTCAATCCCCAACACATGCTCTGACGAGTTTTCTTCGGAGTTTTGGGGGCACACTCCCCTGGTGTATGCTGGCTAATTTCAGAACATTATTTTTGCCTCCTAGGTGATTGATTTTTTTGTCACATTAAAATTCTCTTCCACTAATTTTTGAGGTTGGTTACTACAGTATCTTAAATCAGACATTGAGGGTCACAAGGACTGACAGCACTCTTACTGTTTAGTATGCACCTCTTTTGAATTCCATCAATTTTTACAATAATTTTATTAAACAGTTCTATCAATATTTTACTGAGATATCCTCACTGTTACTGTTCAAGGTGTGCATTTGAGACCAATTTCAGTCGCCTTAAGCTCACTCCATATAATTTGACACATTTAAAATTACCAAATGATATTCCCACCTCTTCCAGAGGCTGCCACCTGCTCAATATTTTTTTATTCGTTCATAGGATGTGGGCGTCTTGAACTGCAGAGGACAGTTAAGAGTCAACCACATTGCTGTGGGTCTGGAGTCACATATGGGCCAGACCATATGGAGGGTTATTTGATGGAAGGGATATGGGGTCAGAAGCTCATCTCGTGGTCCAATAGGATGCCAAGATTGGCAATAGTCTGGTTCAATCTGAGACAATGGCGAGGGAGTGGGAGGCAGATTTCCTTCCTTAAAGGACATTAGTGAATCAGGTGAGTTTTTATGGTCACCACTACTGATACTAGCTTTACATTCCAGATTTATTTAATTAACTGTATTTAAAGTCCCCAGCTGCCGTGGTGAGATTTTGAACTCACGTCTCCAGATCACTGGTCCAGGTCTCTGGATTACTAGTCCAGACCACTGTGCTACCGTACCCTTGGCATCTTACTATGCAGTTCTTTATACATGGGCAAGCGTGTGCGATTGTGTGTGTGTGTGTTGATGTGTCTGTGCATCAGCAGCTGGTGTCATGTGATGTAATCATCCCATAACAGATCTGACCTCATTATATCCATCCCAGTACAAAGTCTCCTCTCAAACCTTTTGCTTCAATAAGATTTCAGCTCCAAATAAAGTCACCCTGAATCTAACGCTACCCTGAAAGAATACTTAACTCTGGCACTCCCAGTGAAGGTCCATGCCTACCAATTTCCTGCACCAACTATGAGAAATCTTTTCAGATTGAACGCAAGAGTGGCGCAAACTGAGGAGAAGCTGGAAGATTCAGGGAGTAAAGTTGGAAACTAATGGAGGACTGGTAATAGAACATTAGGGGGTAGAGTTTCCGCTTTGGGCGCAATCGGCGATTCCAGTGCAAATTGCACCCAAAATTTCCTTTTTCTTCCCCGGGTTTCTACTCAAAGTGTTCTGCATATCGGCAAACGCAAAATCTGCCATGAACCAGCGCAATCGGGCAGCGTTTTAAAAAGTAATTTTAAAAACAAAATTTTGCTTTAAAATATATTCCTTGATAATTGGTGGGAGCTCTTTTCAAGGGGAGACTGGATAGGCACTTGAGGGAAATAAACTTGCAGGGCTATGGGGATAGAGCGGGGGAATGGGACTGACTGGATCGCTCCACAGAGAGCTGGCACGGACTCGATGGGCCGAATGGCCTCCTTCTGTGCCGTTATGACTCTATGATACATTTAAGAGTGGTAACTTGGTGCAGTTTGATTAATGCTGCTGAAAAAGGGTTCATCGCAAAAAGTAAGCATTTTAAATCACAGAGTCAATCCAACACCTGTGAGTAACCCAATTTTAAATTACTGAAAATTACTTTTATAAAATATGCAAAACTAGGTGAGGTGAGAGTGACTGCCCTTGACATCAAGGCAGCATTTGACTGAGTGTGGCATCAAGGAGCCCTAGTAAAACTGAAGTCAATGGGAATCAGGGGGAAAACGCTCCACTGGCTGGAGTCATACCTAGCACAAAGGAAGATGGTTGTGGTGATTGAAGGTCAATCATCACAGCCCCAGGACATCGCTGCAGGAGTTCCTCAGGGCAGTGTCCTAGGCCCAACCACCTTCAGCTGCTTCATCAATGACCTTCCCTCCATCATAAGGTCAGAAATGGGGATGTTCGCTGATGACTGCACAGTGTTCAGTGCCATTCACAACACTTAAGATAATGAAGCAGCCCATGCCTGCATGCAACAAGACCTGGACGATGTTCAGGCTCGGGCTGATAAGTGGCAGGTAACATTCGCGCCACAGAAGTGCCAGGCAATGACTATCTCCAACAAGCGAGAGTCTAAACACCGCCCCTTGCCATCAATGGCATTACCATCACCGAATCCCCCACCAACATCAACATCCTGGGGGTCACCATTGACCTGAAACTTAACTGGACCAGCCACATAAATACTGTGGCAACAGGAGCAGGTCAGAGGCTAGGTATTGTGGAAGTGTATTTTCAGTTGGATACAAAATGGCTTCTTGGACACAAAATAGCTTCCTAAGACACAGAATATAAAATCTAAAATGGCCTACACAATGTCTGTTAGAAAGATTAGCCAATTGTTTATAGTTTCAACCTAATGAAGGAATTTCAGTTTGTAGACTGTTTTAATTGCCCCCAATAAATAATTTAGGATTGTAGATCAAAGAAGTTTACAAGGCTATGGTGTGAAGTACTATCTCCCTTGAATTCTAGATGGTGTGGTGGGAGAAATCACACGTAACCCTTTGGAGGGATTCCTGCTGTTTTAAATCTTTATGACCTCTAGAAAGACCTTTCATGTACAGTATACACAAATACTCTATTAACTTGTTTTATAGGCACTATGCTGTCAATTAATGATTTATTACCATGTCATGTGATATAGGAAGCTTGTATTTTTTCTGAACTATAAATTTCGAGCAGTTTTTGTATTTGCAGAGTGTCATCATAGCCTAGTTTTGACTATGGTTGCATTCTCCTTGCAGCAAGTAAAAATAATAAACTTCCTTTGACGATACTTTATGTTTAAAGAGTCTTACTAGGAAGTCGAAACTTCGACAGTATTACTTAGAGGTTCCACCGAGATCGCTTGCTACCTTTCGGTAAGTCACGGACAAAGGACACCACAAATTTCTAGTGACAAATCTTGACTGGCCACAGTGATGTTTTATCACATAAAAAGGATTTCTCATTAGATACTAAATTGGTGCAGTCTGTTTCTTCCGACGGTGACACAGCGATCTGTAGGACTCGAGTTTTGGATTTGAGTTGAATCATGTAACTTTTGCTTCTTTTATTTCTAATGTTAAGAGGAGGGGGAGGATTTTGGCGGCTCAAGTTTCAAAACTATCGGGCAGAGGAGGTAAGGAAAAAAAAAAGTCGGCAGGGTTGTGTCCCGGACTGAAAGGTACCAGGTTGTGAGAAAGCGCTAAAAGATTAAAACTGCAGTATCAAGGGTGGGTCCCTTGAGCCGGAGAAAAGAGTCTCGCGGCAGAAAGGTTTAGATAAGAAACCTTCATATATAGAGTATAAGTTAAATGTTAAGGACTCAGTTTGTAGTGGTGAACAACGCAAACTGGGAATCGACTATTTGTTTAGCTTAAAGTATAAGGTTAAATGTTTAATTACTTGATTTGTTTGCCTGTTTGGGCTTTTGCGTTACTTATCATTGTCTTTATTGTTGTTAATTCTTGTTATTGTTTGTCACTTGCGGAGCTCCGAAGGGTTAATAATAATCGTAAAGGGGTAAAGGGTGAAATTTGCGATTCAGAAGACGAGTGCCTAGTATAACTAAACTTTACTAAGATGGGAGCTTCACAGAACAAGATCCCAGAAAAAGGAACTCCAGCCTTTTACATCTTCCAGAACTGTGGTTGGATGTCCACAAGGGATTTGCCTGATTGGTCTAAATGGACCAAGAATGGCAGACACCCGTTCCCCATTGACGGAACCTTTAATGTGGATAGAATTACATGTCTGGAGGACTGTCTCACAAATAGAGACCCACAAAGAAAAGGTAAAAAGTCAGTAAATTGGTCAGCCTTTTCAGACTAGAAAAAGGAAGCAGAAAGGCGTAAGGACCGTAGTATACAAGTCAGTAGATCTGAAATTAAAAATAAGAGAAAAGAGCAAGAGCCCAGTGGTAAATTGGCTAAACAAGATGAAGTTAGACAAATGACTTTAAGACAAACCCCGAAGCCTACCGCTCATACCTCTCTTTACCCTCCTTTACCCATGTCTCACTCAAGTGATGACGGGGATCAGGGATGGTACAGAAAACCTCCCACATATGAAGAGCGACTACAGGGTACAGCGAATAGTGAAGTACCTGACCTCCAAAATGGAGATCAGGGGTCTAGCCCAGATCACACCACCGTTAACGGAGGTCCAAGTCACAATACCAGATCCCAAACAGCCCTCAATATACATCCACTCAGACGGTTCCCCAACGTCCGAGTCTGACGGAGATCCAGTTGTTGTCCATCGCCCATGGACAGCTTCCGAGCTACGGACAATAATCCACGAGTTACCGAACCCCTCAGAGGACTTAGAAAAAGCAATTAGTGAGCTCAAAAGCACCATTATTTGCCATCAGCCCACTATTGTGGACGTTGACCAGCTACTCAGGGCTTGGTTAAAAGATTCCAGATACCGCCTTTTAACAGAAGGCGAAGATAGTTTCCAAGATATTAACGATCATAAACAGACAAGGCATGGAATCCAGAAACACTACCAAATGATCAATTCTGGACCGAATTCTATAGAGTAATGCATATTAAATTCCCAAAAAGAACTAATTAGACAAAAATAATTGAGACAACTCAGAAAAAGGACGAAGACGTTGAGGATTATATAGAAAGAATAGAAGCAGTTATGGGGCAGCATTCTGGAATGACCAAAGAAAATTACCAGACTCCTTTAATCAATGCCCTTGTAAATGGTCTCAGAGCGGAACTTAAAGAACCATTGACTCTAGTCTGCCTAGATTGGAGACATAAAACCACTCCTGAGCTAACACAAATTCTAAAAGGAATTCAGGAGAGA
Organism: Squalus acanthias; assembly: GCA_030390025.1. Lineage (NCBI taxonomy): Eukaryota > Metazoa > Chordata > Chondrichthyes > Squaliformes > Squalidae > Squalus > Squalus acanthias. Next base: position 96,459,108 of record CM059430.1, read on the forward strand.
AATAGAGACCAAAAGAACAAGGTTTCCCTCTTAATGGAACAAGCAGCTTTTGCAGCCCCGACTGCCCAGACAACCATTTATTATCAGGGTCAATACAGAGGACAAGGCAGAGGGAATAACAGAGGTAGATTTAGAGGAAGAGGTAGAGGAGGGACAGGCAGAGGCCAGTGGAACGGAGGAGGTGCAAACTCTCCATGTTTTAACTGTGGTCAGATCGGACACTGGAAGGCTAACTGCCCGTTCCCCAAGCAGCAAAGTCAAGGCTGGGGAGGTGCACCAAACGATGTAGATACCCAAGCCCAGGTTTACACTCGTCCGCAGGCAGGTTTTACAACAGGGAACCCTTGGGGAGGTCAAAATATGGAAGGACAATTTGGATCCCCATGGCAAAATTATTCAAAATGACGCAGAGAAACAGCCCCGAATGTTACCCACATTCTTCAGTTACCTTCAGTATCAGTAAATTCTAAAGATGAGCCATACTTATCCATAAAAATTCAGGGCAAGAAAGTTCCTTTTCTTGTTGACACAGGAGCCACAAGCTCACTATTAACAAAGCAATATGCTAGAGGAGCTCCATGTACAGAAAAGAATGTCACATGTGTAGGACTCTCCGGCATCTCACAGACTATGACGTGGTCACAACCATTAGCAATACAAACAGACAATTTTTCTGGTCAGCACGCCTTTCTCCTATCAGACGACGCCCCTATGAACCTTTTAGGAAGAGATTTGCTATGCAAAATGCAAGCAACAATAATATGTTCTGAAAAAGGACTACAGGTGTACATCCCTACTGATAGATGCACTATGTGTCCTTTACAAGAATGCTCCCCTCCAGTTATTTCACGGGAAACGGAGCAACTGCTGGATCAAATTCCGCCACAAGTATGGTCTAGCCATTCAAACGAGGTTGGCAAAATGCTAACTGCTCAGCCATACAAAGTTACGTTAAGACCATCCGTCCGATTGCCCCGTAGACCTCAGTACCCGCTTTCAACAGCAGCCGAACAAGGAATTCAGCCTGTCATTAACTCTTTGTTACAGCAAGGAATAATTATTCCAACCCAGAGCCCATGCAACACTCCAATTTTGCCAGTCGAAAAGAAGGAAAGTGGGAAATGGAGACTAGTGCAAGATCTCAGAGCAGTTAACGAATCAGTACTACCAGTTTATCCAGTTGTGCCAAATCCTGCTACCATTCTAACTAGTATTCCCTCTGGATCAAAGTATTACACTGTCATCGATTTATGTTCAGCTTTCTTCAGTATCCCTATCCACCAAGATTCACAGTTCCTATTCGCTTTCACATTTAAAGGGACACAGTTCACTTGGACAAGACTTCCACAAGGTTACACAGAGAGTCCCACAATCTTTTCTCAAAGCCTCAAACGTGATTTAGAGGACATTCTCTTCACTGGAGGGTCCACACTTATCCAATATGTAGATGATTTGCTGATAGCTTCGCCTGATAAACAGTCATGTCAAACTGACTCGCTTATTATGCTTCATGCCTTAGCAGTAAAGGGACATAAAGTATCACGTTCCAAGATGCAGTTCGTGTCAGAGAAAGTACAGTATTTGGGACATGAACTCCGTGGTGATAGCCGCTGTCTGTCGCAGGGGAGAATCAGAGCAATTTGTGAAGCACCGTTACCTACTACTAAACAGCAATTAAAACATTTTCTTGGCATGTCAGGATACTGTAGACAATGGATCATGGGGTATTCAGACCTGGTGCGCCCATTGCTTGATATCTCCATGCCCATGGAGGAAGACCCTCTTGCTTGGAATCAGAAGGCAACGGACGCCTTTGAGAATGTCAAGCAAGCCCTTATATCGGCTCCAGCATTAGGGCTGCCAGACTATCAGAAGCAGTTCAATCTTTTTGTCCATCATAAATTGGGCTTTGCTCAATCCGTTTTGACTCAAACTCATGGTGATAAACAAAGACCTTTAGCCTATTTCAGTACTCAATTAGATCCTGTTGCACGCGGCCTGCCTGGATGCCTGCCAATTCTAGCCGCCGCCTATTATGCTGTACAACAGGCTCAAAGTATCACGCTCAATCACCGGACTATTTTATTTGTGCCACATTCAGTCGAAGTACTGTTGACAAAATGCGCCACTCAACATCTGACATCAGCTCGCAGCAGTAAATATGAGGTTGAATTATTGTCCAACCCTAATCTCCTAATTCAAAGATGTTCGGTTTTGAATCCAGCCACACTGCTGCCCACGGAAGAAGATGGAATCCCACATTGCTGCGAGACGGTCACCCAATTGGTGACCAAGCCTCGAATAGATCTATCTGAAACTCCTATTTCTAATAGTGACTTAATATACTACGTAGACGGGTCAGCTCTTAGGGATGACAAAGGATCACCCAGAGCTGGCTATGCCATATCAGATGATCATTCAGTTGTAGAAGCGCTCTCATTACCTCAATCTTTTTCAGCACAACAAGCAGAACTTTTCGCTCTTACAAGGGCTTGTATACTGGCTACTGATAAATCTGTTAACACTTATACCGACTCCCGGTACGCTTTTGGGGTCGCCCATGATTATGGACAGATCTGGAAACTAAGGGGATTTCTAACTTCTTCAGGATCGACTATTAAAAATGCCGAACAAATTGACAATCTTTTAAAGGCTCTATTGTGTCCCGCTAGAATTTCAGTTATCAAATGTCAGGCTCATACAGGCAGTCAGGATCAAATAGCACTGGGTAACGAATGGTCAGATAGAGCTGCCAAATCAGCCGCTCTGTCTGATATAGGGCCACAAGTTTCAGCCTTTGTTTTGCGTCAACAAAAATTGGACAATGACCCGCCTTCTATTAATGATGTTTTAGCCTTTCAGTCACAGGCTAACTCGGACGAAGTGTTAAGTTGGGCAAGGGATTCTTGTTTTAAAACGCCTGAAGGGATATGGGTTCACCATGACGGCCGCATGGTGGCTCCAAAATCTTTACTCCCGTGGATTGCCCGATGCGTTCATGTTTTCACGCATGCGGGCAAAGGGGGGATGGCAGACTATATTAATCAAACATGGTATGCACCAGGTATTTCGGCAATTGCAAAACAAATCAGTGAAAGGTGCACCACTTGCCAGGAAATGAATCCAGGCAAGACAGAGAAAGTACAGTCTGCCTCCCACCCAAATCCATCAGGCTCTTTTGTAAATTTGCAAATGGATTTTATTGAATTACCTGTATGTTTAGGATTCAAATACGTGTTAGTAATTATAGATATGTTTTCAAGATGGATTGAAACCTTTCCATGTAAAAAAAATGATGCTGTAACAGTTGCAAAGTGTTTGCTAAAAGAAATCATACCAAGGTTTGGAATACCTATGCAGCTTTCATGCGACAATGGATCGCACTTTACTGGAGTGATCGTAAAGGAACTATGTAAAGCTTTGCAGATTAATCAGCATTTTCACTGCAGTTATCATCCACAGTCCGCGGGACTGGTAGAAAGATATAACGGAGTACTGAAGAATAAACTTTCTAAACTTTGCAATGAAACCGGACTTAAATGGGTCGAACTATTACCCTTAGCATTAATGATAATGCGAGCAGCAACTAACAGGATAACTGGACTGTCGCCACATGAGATTGTTATGGGACGACCCCAAAGACTGCCATTCTCAGCACCCTTTACGGTCAAACAAATGGACATTCATAAAATGGATGAAAATATGCTAAACTATTGCATTGCACTAACTAGATGTATTTCTAGCTTTCACCGACAGGTAAAGGAAGCTCAAACGGAACCAGCAGAAGGAAAGTGCCATAACTTGGAACCAGGAGACGACGTTTATGTAAAAGTCTTCAAAAGAAAGAACGGTCTGCAGCCACGCTTTGAAGGGCCATATCAAGTACTCTTGGCAACAAATACAGCTGTAAAGGTCAAGGAAAGACCTACCTGGATCCACGCATCCCACTGCAAGAAAGCACCAAACAAGGACAATTGAATCTTAAAGGACTTAAACAATGAAGCTGTTACTTATACTTTGCATATCAATTGGACTAATACGCATGACGTGCCAAAGAGGTGGGGAAGGATCCCGAAAGAAACGAGTATTATATGTTAACACTTTCTTGTATATGACTTATGAACATGCTAAACCTAGTGACAGAACTAGTTGTTGGGTCTGTGCCCATATACCTACTCACACAAAGGGGGGAATCCCTCTAAGATCAATTCCCTTTAATACTTCCGAAACAGCAGAATGGGTAATAAGGCGAAACAGTTCAAGGGACCCGGATAAGACCTCGGATGTAACACAGTGGAGATCAGCAGGGTATAACCTAACCACCTTTCAGGGGTGGTATCAGCCCAATTATAATCATACTCGAACACTCCTGTTTCTTGTATTAACCAATACCTCAGGAGCTGGTAGGCCACAGGGGGCATTATGTTTTAAAAAGCAGGCTGAAGTAAGCAGGATGCAGGATGAAAAGGAAGTCGGAGAGAGCTCTTGTAATCAAACAGTCGTGTGGCAACCACCAATTCCTGGCCTGTTTGACCAGGGATTTTTTCAGTTTGACTGGACTAAGGTAAATAATAAAACCAGCAGGTCCCCCTGGACCGGCGATCCTATCCGAATATGGATGGGAGGAGAGGGTAATCTGACAGCCTATAACTGTACCTATTTTATATGCGGGAACAAGGCTTACCCATGGTTGCCACATAACTGGATAGGATCCTGCTATTTAGGTTATGTGGTACCTTATATCCATATTTTAGATGAGATAGGAAAACATTATGAATTCCAAAGAACTAAAAGAGAGGTAGAAACTTATGAAAGAGTCTTTGGAGTATTAATAGCCCCATACGGAGTAGGGAAGTTAATGGGAGAAGTAACCGAGCTAGCGGACCAGATAGAAAAAGTAGCAAATGAAACTGAGGAAGGATTGTCCGAAATGAGTGCGGAAATGGTAGCTATGAGAGTAATGACATTACAGAATCGAATGGCATTAGATTATCTGTTGGCAGATAAAGGAGGAACTTGTACTTTGATAGGGAGTGAATGTTGTACCTATATCCCAGACAGTTCAGAAAATATAACTAACATTGTTAAACACATAAGAGATGCAGTGAGTCAGTATAAGAATCCAAAGAGCCAAGGATGGTTTGACTGGATGCTGGGAGGATGGCTGGGATCAATGGGACAAATATTATTGCATGGACTTGTAATAGTAGTAGCAGTAATTGTATGTATCAGTCTGTTTGTCAAAATGGCCAAGTGTTGTTGTGATAGGCTAAGTAAGGTAGTTTTACCCGAAGGAGGTATGCTGGTGCAGAGGGAACTAAATGAAGAAGAAGAGGACGACCCTCTAGGAGAAGAACTAAGGCGATTGAATAAGATAAATTTTTAAGGATTAGATGGCCAAGATGATGCCAGTCACAGTGGGTTCGGGGACCGAGAAGAAGGATAAGGGACTGAAAGGGTCAATTTCAGCTAGATATTGTCCTAGTAAGGACAAAAAGGGGGGAATGTGGAAGTGTATTTTTAGTTGGATACAAAATGGCTTCTTGGACACAAAATGGCTTCCTAAGACACAGAATATAAAATCTAAAATGGCCTACACAATGTCTGTTAGAAAGATTAGCCAATTGTTTATAGTTTCAACCTAATGAAGGAATTTCAGTTTGTAGACTGTTTTAATTGCCCCCAATAAATAATTTAGGATTGTAGATCAAAGAAGTTTACAAGGCTCTGGTGTGAAGTACTATCTCCCTTGAATTCTAGATGGTGTGGTGGGAGAAATCACACGTAACCCTTTGGAGGGATTCCTGCTATTTTAAATCTTTATGACCTCTAGAAAGACCTTTCATGTACAGTATACACAAATACTCTATTAACTTGTTTTATAGGCACTATGCTGTCAATTAATGATTTATTACCATGTCATGTGATATAGGAAGCTTGTATTTTTTCTGAACTATAAATTTCGAGCAGTTTTTGTATTTGCAGAGTGTCATCATAGCCTAGTTTTGACTATGGTTGCATTCTCCTTGCAGCAAGTAAAAATAATAAACTTCCTTTGACGATACTTTATGTTTAAAGAGTCTTACTAGGAAGTCGAAACTTCGACAGTATTCTGTGGTGAGTGTCTCACCTCTTGACTCCCCAAAGCCTTTCCACCATCTGCAAGGCACAAGTAAGGAGTGTGATGGAATTCTCTCCACTTGCCTGGATGAGTGCAGCTCCAGCAACACTCAAGAAACTCGACACCATCCAGAACAAAGCAGCCCGCTTGATTGGCACCTCCTCTACCACCTTAAACATCCACTCCTTCCACCACCGGCGTACCGTGGCTGCAGTGTGTACCATTTACAAGATGCACTGCAGCAACTCGCCAAGGCTTCTTTGGCAGCACCTCTCAAACTCGCGACCTCCTCCATGTAGAAGGACAAGGGCAGCAGACACATGGGAATACCACCACCTCCAAGTTCCCCTCCAAGTCACACATCATCCTGACTTAGAAGTATATCGCCGATCCTTCATCGTCGCTGGGTCAAAATCCTGGAACAGTAGTGTCAGTGACCTCAAAATGCATCCATGTATTTTTTTTAAGAGCACTGTCTGCTGCTTGGTCTGCACAGAGCTCCACTCCTCGGTCTAATTGGATGGAAATGCAGAATCTGTTCCTAGAATCTCATGTAATTGGATTCTTGACCTTTTTTGATCTCCTTAAACCAGTCAATAATTTAAAAGTGCTCATTAGATTTTCACAAAATAAAACTTTCTCATCAGCCAGTGTTTATTTTTGAAATTGGCCCTGTGTGGTCCATTGTTATGTAACTTATGGTAAATCACATTGATTCGTTTTGGTTTTATGTAGTACTGACAAAGTTAGAAGTTTTATTTCTTTTAAAGTTAGTTGCCAAGGAAACATACTTGTCATTCACCAACCTGTGAATTAGCCATGACGCCTCCTCTGCAGCCATGGCGTACCGTGCCTACAGTGTGTACCATCTACAAGATGCACTGCAGCAACTCGCCAAGGCTTCTTCGGCAGCACCTCCCAAACCCGCGACCTCTACCACCTAGAAGGACAAGGGCAGCAGGCGCATGGGAACACCACCACCTCCAAGTTCCCCTCCAAGTCACACACCATCCTGACTTAGAAGTATATCGCCGATCCTTCATCGTCGCTGGGTCAAAATCTTGGAGTTCCCTCCCTAACATCACTGTGGGAGTACCTTCACCACATGGACTGCAGCGGTTCAAGAAGGCGGCTCACCACCACCTTCTCAAGGGCAATTAGAGATGGGCAATAAATGCTGGCCTTGCCAGCGACGCCCACATCCCATAAAAACGAATTTAAAAAAAAATTCTGGTTAGATTGGGATACAGTAGTCAGTTCCTTAGTAAATTAAAAAAATAAAATCATTCAAAACCTTCCTATTAGTGTCCTTGCACCCAAAAGATCCAGCTTAATCTTTGGAGCCACCTCGAAGATCTGCAAACGAGCACAATTAGCGGAAACTCCCAATGGTGATTAATTCACCCTGGGGGCATGGTGAGTTTTGTGGGCGGGGCTGACTTCTAGCGTAATGTTTTTAAAGCTAGCTCAAAAGATCACGGAAACTCGAGTTGTGCTGAGCGCAATTTGCGCTTAAAATTCTGCGATCTTTTGCGCTGGTTACGCAGATATCGGGTGAATTGCGCCCCAAAATACCAATGCAACCAAGTGGAAACTCCAGGCCTAGATGTATAGGGTACATAAGAACATAAGAAGTAGGAGCAGGAGTAGGCCATTTGGCCTTTCTATGTCCCCTAGTTCTAGTCTCACCCGTCATCGGGAACATCCTCCCCGCATCCACCCGATCCAACCCCTTCACAATCTTATATGTTTCAATAAGATCGCCTCTCATTCTTCTGAACTCCAATGAGTAGAGTCCCAATCTACCCAACCTCTCCTCATATGACCACCCCCTCATCCCCGGGATTAACCGAGTGAACCTTTTTTGCACTGCCTCGAGAGCAAGGATGTCTTTCCTTAAGTAAGGACACCAAAACTGTATGCAGTATTCCAGGTGCGGTCTCACCAATACCTTGTACAACTGAAGCAATACCTCCCTATTTTTATATTCTATCCCCCTAGCAATGAAAGCCAACATTCCATTTGCCTTCTTAATCACTTGCTGCACCTGCATACTAACCTTTTGAGTTTCGTGCACCAGGACCCCCAGATCCCTTTGCACTTCAGTACTCTCCAGTTTCTTGCCATTAAGATAATAAATTGCTCTAGGATTTTTCCTGCCAAAGTGCATCACCTCACACTTTCCAGTGTTGTATTCCATCTGCCAAATCTCTGCCCACTTACTTAGCCTGTCTATGTCCCCTTGCAGGTTTTTTATGTCCTCCTCACTCACTACTTTCCCTCCCATCTTTGTATCATCTGCAAATTTTGATATGTTACACTTGGTCCCTTCCTCCAAATCGTTAATATAGATTGTAAAGAGTTGGGGACCCAGCACTGACCCCTGTGGAACACCACTAGTTACTGATTGCCAGTCTGAGAATGAACCATTTATCCCAATCTTTGCTTTCTGTTGGATAGCCAATCCTCTATCCATGCCAGAATATTACCCCCAATCCCGTGATTTTTTACCTTAAGCAATAATCTTTTGTGTGGCACCTTGTCAAATGCCTTTTGGAAGTCTAAATACACTACATCCACTGGTTCCCCTTTATCCACTCTATATGTTACTTCCTCAAAGAACTCCAGCAAATTTGTCAAACATGACTTCCCCTTCGTAAAACCATGCTGACTTTGTCCTATTAAATTATGATTATCCAAATGTCCTGTTACTGTTTCCTTAATAATGGACTCCAAAATTTTACCTACCACAGATGTTAGGCTAACCGGTCTATAGTTACCAGCCTTCTGTCTACTGCCCTTTTTAAATAAGGGTGTTACATTAGCAGTTTTCCAGTCTGCCGGGACCTCAGCGGAATCCAGGGAGTTTTGAAAAATTATTACCAATGCATCTACAATCCCTACCGCCACTTCCTTCAAGACTCTAGGATGTAAGCCATCAGGTCCAGGTGATTTATCCGCCTTGAGTCCCATTATTTTACCGAGTACCACTTCCTTAGTGATTTTGATCGTGTTTAGCTCCTCTCCCCCTATAGCCCCCTGTTTGTCCAGTGTTGGGATATTCTTAGTGTCCTCTACTGTAAAGACTGATACAAAATATTCATTCAGTGTTTTTGCCATCTCCATATTTCCCAACATTAATTTCCCGGTCTCATCCTCTAAGGGAGCCTATCCGCCATTCATGGCTGATCTTCTACCTCAACTCCATTTTCCTGCACTATCCCCATATCCCTTGATTCCCCTAGTATCCAAAAATATATCAATCTCTGTCTTGAATATACTCAATGACTGAGCCTCCACAGCCCTCTGGGGTAGAGAAATGCAAAGATTCACCACCCTCTGAGTGAAGAAATTTCTCCTCATCTCAGTCCTAAATGGCCGACCCCTTATTCTGAAACTGTGACCCCTGGTTCTAGACTCCCCAGTCAGGGGAAACATCCTCCCTGCATCTACCCTGTCAAGCCCTGTAAGAGTTTTATAGGTTTCAATGAGATATGATGTTTGAAAGTCAGGGCCAGGTACTGGCTGTAATAAAAATGCAAAATGATGGCTGGGGGATGCTAGTAACCCACAAGGATAAGTTCATAGAATCATGCAGCACAGAAGGGGGCCATTCAGTCCATCATGCCTGTGCCAGCTTTCTGAAAGAGCTACCAATTAGTCCCACTACTTCCCCACGGCCTTGCAAACAATTTCCTTTTCAAGTATGCATCCAATTCCCTTCTGAAAGTTACTGTGAAATCTGCTTCCACCACCTTTTCAGGCAGTGCATTCCACATCATAACAACTCGCTGAGGAAAGACATTTTTCTTCATCTCCTCCCTGGCTTTTTTGCCAATTATTTTAAATCTGTGTCCTCTGGTCACCGACCCACCTGCCAATGAAAACAATTTCTCCCCATCTGCTCTTATCAAAACCTCTGGGATGAGCTCAGGAGGGAGATGTTTGTGGAGATGAGACTGTGGATGTTCTGATATGTTTGTGTTGTATTTCTACCCATTTATTTTTGAAAAGCTGAAGAGTGGTCCCCAACATCTTCATACGTAACAACCTTGCACAGTGCGGCGCAAAAACTTGGAACAGCCCAAGTTAAATCATTACCCTGTGTAGCTTTAGCTCATTTCAGCTGGCACACCGATGGTGAAAACTAGCTAGGCTTCTCGCTTCTAAGCCAGGGATACTACCTGCTGGAAAATGAACATTGTAGGAGTGGCCTGGGGTGAGCTCGGGAAGGATTGGGATCAGCCGTAATGTCACCACTAGATGCGCGGAACTTTGACTGCACCTGGCACGATGACTTCCTTATACCTCCCTGACAGTGCATTGGGATTGCATCCATTGATCTGGTGCCTCATCATTCAAATTGAAGCAGTGAAGCCATTCACACGAGATAATAGAAGTATGAGGGGGGAGGGCAGCAACAGGTTTCCAAATCATATGTTTGGATTTCTCAGATTTTAAATTCAGTTTATAAAGGGAGCGCGGGTTCTGAAGAGGAAGTGTTGTTAACACTTGTATTGGAAGAATTAGAAATGCCCACATGGTGATTTCTCAGAAAATGCTGGAAATATACAGCAGGTCCATCAGCATCTGAAAATAGAACAGACAGAGGAATGTTTTTGATGTAGGCCCTTCCTCAGAATTAATGTGAATCTGTCTTTTCTCTTTTCAGATGCTGATGGGCCCACTGTTTATTTCCACCACTTTCTGTTTTCTGATGTCCTGCAACTTTCTTTCCCCGCCCCGCCCCCTCATTTATCTTTATTGACGATTTTGCAAAATGATCAACTGATCATACAGAGGGAACCCCAGCTTTCTTGATAGAAACATAGAAATAGAAAATAGGAGCAGGAGTAGGCCATTCAGCCCTTCGAGCCTGCTCCGCCATTCAATATGATCATGGCTGATCCCCTCTCTCAATACCATATTCCCCCTCTCCCCATACCCCTTGATGCCTTTTGTGTCTAGATATCTATCTATCTCCTTCTTAAATATATTCAGTGACTTGGCCTCCACAGCCTGTCTGTGGTAGAGAATTCCGCAGGTTCACCACCCTCTGAGTGAAGAAATTTCTCCTCATCTCAGTCCTAAATGTCCTACCCCGTATCCTGAGATTGTGACCCCTCGTTCTAGACCCCCCAGCCAGGGAAAGTATCCTCCCTGCATCCAGTCTGTCTAGCCCTGTCAGAATTGTATACGTTTCAATGAGATCCCCTCTCATTCTTCTAAACTCTAGTGAATACAGGCCTAGTCGACCCAATCTCTCCTCATACGACAGTCCTGCCATCCCAGGAATCAGTCTCGTGAACCTTCGCTGCACTCCCTCTATGGCAAGTATATCCTTTCTTAGGTAAGGAGACCAAAACTGCACACAGTACTCCAGGTGTAGTCTCACCAAGGCCCTGTATAACTGTAGTAAGACTTCCTTGCTCCTGTACTCAAATCCTCCTGCAATGAAGGCCAACATACCATTTGCTTTCCTAACTACTTGCTGCACCTGCATGTTTGCTTTCAGTGACTGGTGTACAAGGACACCCAGGTCCCTCTGTACATCAACATTTCCCAATCTATCACCATTTAAATAATACTCTACCTTTCTGTTTTTCCTACTGAAGTAGATAACTTCACATTTATCCACGTTATACTGCATCTGCCATGTATTTGCCCACTCACTCAATTTGTCTAAATCGCTTTGAAGCCTCTTTGCATCCTCCTCACAACTCACAATCCCACCTAGTTTCGTGTCATCAGCAAACTTGGAAATATTACATTTTGTTCCCTCATCCAAATCATTGATATATATATTGTGAATAGCTGGGGCCCAAGAACTGATCCCTGTGGTACCCCACTGGTCACCGCCTGCCACCCTGAAAAAGACCCATTTTTTCCTACTCTCTGTTTCCTGTCTGTTAACCAATTTTCAATCCATGCCAGTATATTATCCCCAATCCCATGTGCTTTAATTTTGCACACTAACCTCTTATGTGGGACTTTATCAAAGGCCTTCTGAAAATCCAAATATACCACATCCACTGGTTCTCCATCCTCAAAAAAAACCAGTAGGTTTGTCAAACATGATTTCCCTTTCATAAATCCATGTTGACTTTGTCTAATCCCGTTGATATTTTCTAAGTGTCCTGTTATCACATCCTTTATAATAGACTCTAGCATTTTCCCTACTACTGATGTTAGGCCAACCGGTCTGTAGTTCCCTGTTTCTCTCTCTCTCTCCTTTTTTAAATAGTGGGGTTACATTTGCCACCCTCCAATCTGCAGGAACTGTTCCATAATCTATAGAATTTTGGAAGATGACAACCAATGCATCCATTATTTCCATGACTACTTCTTTTAGTACTCTGGGATGCAGATTATCAAGCCCTGGGGATTTATCAGCTTTCAGTCCCATTAATTTCTCCAGCACTATTTTTTTACAATACTAATTTCCTTTAATTCCTCCTTCTCATTAGACCCTTGGTTCCCTAGCATTTCTGGGAAGTTATTTGTGTCCTCTTCCGTGAAGACAGAACCAAAGTATTTGTTTAATTGCTCTGCCATTTCCTTGTTCCCCATTATAAATTCTCCCGTTTCTGATTGTAAGGGACCTACATTTGTCTTCGCTAATCTTTTTCTTTTTACATACTTGTAGAAGCTTTTATAATCCGCTTTTATGTTCCTTGCAAGTTTACTCTCATACTCTATTTTCCCCCTCTTAATCAATCTCTTGGTCCTTTTTTGCTGAACTCTAAACTGCTCCCAATCCTCAGGCTTGCTACTTTTTCTGGCAACTTTATATGACTCCTCTTTGGATCTAATACTATTCTTAATTTCTTTTGTTAGCCATGGTTGGGCCGCTTTTCCTTTTGTGTTTTTGCGCCAGAAAGGAATGTATAACTGTTGCAATTCATGCATTCGTTCCTTAAATGTTAGCCATTGCCTATCCACCATCATGCCTTTTAATGATGCTCCCTAATCTATCATAGCCAACTCATTCCTCATACCTTCATAGTTTCCTTTGTTTAGATTTAGGACCTCTAGTTTCGGATTGGACTTCTTTACTTTCCATCTTAATGAAGAATTCTATCATGTTATGGTCACTCTTCCCTAAAGGACCCCGCACAACAAGATTATTAATTAACCCCTTCTCATTGCACAATACCCAATCTAGGATAGCCTGTTCCCTAGTTGGCTCCTCAACGTACTGGTCTAAAAAACCATCTCGTACACACTCCAGGAATTCATCCTCCACAGTATTATTGCTAATTTGGTTTGACCAGTCTATATGTAGATTAAAGTCACCCATGATTACTGTAGTACCCTTGTTACATGCATCTAATTTCCTGTTTGATGCCATCCCCTACATTACCACTACTGTTTGGAGGCCTATAGACAACTCCCACCAATGTTTTCTGCCCCTTGGTGCTTCTTAGCTCCACCCAGACTGATTCTACATCTTGATTTTCTGAGCCTATATCCTTTCTCACTATTGCTCTGATTTCATCCTTTACTAACAACGCCACCCCACCTCCTTTTCCTCTGCCCTTCCTAAATATCGAATATCCTTGGATATTCAGCTCCCAGCCTTGGTCACCCTGCAGCCATGTCTCTGTAATCGCAATAATATCGTATCCGTTTACATCTATTTGCGCTGTTAATTCGTCTACCTTATTACAAATGCTTCGTGCATTCAGATACAGTGCCTTTAGATTTGTATTTTTAACATTTTTAGACATCTTGACATTTTTTTTACTGTGGCCCCATTTGTCTTATTACCATTTTTTCTTACCCGGACCCTATTTGTTAGTGCATTCCTTTGTTTCTACGCTCTGTCCCTTCCTGACACAATCTGGTTATCCTTACCCCAATCACTTTCCTGCACTGCTTCCTTGTCTTTTCTCTTCAGCATTCTAGATTTCTCTCCACCGGGACCCTCCCCCCCCCCACCCCCATTTAGTTTAAAGCCCTATCTACCTCCCTAGTTATTCAATTCGCTAGAACTCTAGTCCCAGCATGGTTCAGGTATTCCGTCCCAATGGAACAGCTCTCTCTTTCCCCAGTACTGGTGCCAGTGCCCCACAAATCGAAACCCACTTCTCCCACACCAATATTTGAGCCACGCATTCCTCTCCCTGATCCTATTGACCCTATGCCAATTTGCTCGTGGCTCCGGTAATAATTCAGAGATTATGACCTTTGTGGTTGTGCTTTTTAATTTAGTCCCTAGCTGCTCAAACTCTCTCAGCAGAACCTCTTTCTTTGTCCTACCTATGTTGTTGGTACCTACGTGGACCACGACAACTGGATCCTCCCCCTCCCACTCCAAGTTCTTCTCCAGCCCAGAGGAGATGTCCTTTACCCTGGCACCGGGTAGGCATTTCTTGTTTCGATTGGTTGAGTGGATCCAGTGTGAGCTGGGAGCTGGGAGCAGTTAGCTTTGAAGTTGACCCAGTATATACTCCACACTACTCCAAAAAAAAATCAACTCATTCAACTTTAGCAAGGTTAAGAGAGACGTAACTCAGGCATATGAATAATGTACACCGCAACAAAGAAGCTTGCAGTAATGGAGGCTGTCTCATTCACTACATTCGCGTTTAAATTATACAGTGTAGAATAATGTTTGGGAATCAAATGGGCTGATAGAGTGCTTATTTAAATCATTAAAACGTAACAATTCACAAATGGTGACTTAAGAATTTACCTCACAAAAAACATTTAATAAAAACAGTTCTTTAATGAAGTAAAATCTGGAGAGTCAAAAGGAATATCTCCGAAAAAAATGGAACAGAATAGGAGAAAAATCCAAATTTCGGAAAGGAATTTCTATCAATAAAATGTGAGACTTTGATCCAGCGTTTTATCACATTTCTTGCAAACATCCCAAACCACTTCACAGACAATGAATTGAAGTGCAGTGACTATTGTCAAGTTTTATAAAAATGCAGCAGCCATTTTCTGTACAGAAAGAACCCACAAGCTGCTATAAAATAGTTAATCTGTTTCTGGAGGTGCTGGGTGCAGGGAGGAATCTTGAGCAGGACACTGGGAGAATGCCCTATTGTTCTTTGGATAGTGTTGTGGGATTTTTAACATCCACTTGAAAAATTAAATAAATCTGTTGGACTATAACCTGGTGTTGTGCGACTTCTCATTTTTGAAAAAGTAGACAGGGCCTCGGTTCAATGTATCATCTGAAGGTCCTAACCTCGCACAATAGGGTGGCAGTTTTCCCTCAGTGCTGCCTAGATGATGTGCTCAAACTCGGAAGCGAGAATGCTGATGCTCCAATTATACAGAAAAATTGGGCACTTTTCAGAACTGGCAGAATCTTCAGTTACTATAGCAACTGTCGTTGAAATGCCATGAGGAGCAAAAGGATTAAATTCCAGTATTTACACAATTAAATGTAGCAATGGTACATACATTTTAATATGTGCATAAAAGTGACAAATAACTCCAAGGCAAATCTAATTGCTGTAATTCGAAGACGGGGATTGCTTCAGTGAGTTATCTTGAATTATCAACAACAATTTCTAATCTCATTAAAGAAAAAAAAGACTTGCATTTTTACAGCGCCTTTCAGGACCTCAGAACGTTCCCAAGTGTTTTACAGCCAATTAAGCACTTTTTGAAGTGTAGTCACTTTTGTAATGTAGGAAATGCAACAGCCAATTTGAGCACAACAAGCTCCCACAAACAACGACGTGATAATAACCAGATTCCTCAAGGTGAACCAGAAAGGCCATTTGCCGTCTCCCCCACTGTACGTCAGCAGCCTTCCACCAGCCATGCTGCAACCACTGGGGTAGCACTGTGTGACATCAGTAGGACAGGCAAAGACACACACAAGACAGTCACTAAGGGAATGCATAAGGGTGATGAGTTGATTTCTTGATGTCATATTGGATGAATAGATGTATAAAGTTGGATTGGAAAGTTTGCTTTGTGGTGGCTTTTATTTCAGCATCGTGGCCAAGAGGACGCTGTGATGGTCAGTAACAGAGGGAAGGTAAGGTGTGGGACTAATGTTGAAAGGGGAATTGGGGTTGTGATCACTGGTACTGCAGGCGGATGATTCCATCATGGATATCCCGGCCAGAAAGGGGCTGTCTGGGTTGCATCCTTCCTTCTGCTTCCTCCTCTTCTGATTCCTCCTCTTCTGCTTCTTCCTCATCTCTCTGTGAGCAGATACTGCAAATCTGAAATAAAAGCATAAAATGCTGGAAATACTAAGCAGGTCAGGTAGCATCTCAACCTGAGACATGAACTCTGTTTCTCTCTCCACGCATGTTGCCTGACCTGCTGAGTATTTTCAGTATTTTCTGTCTTCTCAGAGGCCTTCCTTCCTTTACTATCTGAGGCCTTGCAAGCATCCAGCAGCACTCCCTGCACAGTTAAAAAAACTTTTAACATGTGTTGCACCAAGCCACTACTTCAACAAAATAATAAAAATCCATTCCGAAAGCTTAAATGCAAACTTACCTGAAAGATGTGTATGTCCCTTTAAGAGGTGCTGACAGCATCTGTCAGTTCTCTGAATGCTGGGTTTTCATGGCGAGCTTAGGACCCAGTGCTGAACTCAGCACTAAGGTCCAAGTTCGCTGAGGTGACATTAAGTCGGCGTTGCACGCAGACTGACGTCACCCTCTCTTAATTTACATTTCCAGGGCCAGCGCTGTTATCGGCAGCGCTAAGACCTTCACCAAAATGGCGGCTGCCGAGTCCCGCACCAGAGAAGGGCGCTCAAGTGGCAGCCGCCATTTTTAGATCGGATCGCGGTAGAAACTCGTGGTGGTAAATGCACCAATTTCTAGGCCCTGGTCTTCACACAGATGATGGTAAATACATGGAATAGCTGACCAAGGGAGGCAGTGTACATATTTGAAGAGGATGCCAGATATGGTTTTGGCATTATTGAAGGGGATGAGAGGGAAAGTGGAAATGTAATCTCTAGGACTGCTTTGAAAGATAGAAATGATCTTTTCCGGTCCTGTACAGTCCATGGTCGTAAGGAGGTTGAGGAAAAAGTGGGTGGGAAGGGGAGAGGGACACTTACTTAATTATATTTAGTGAGGTGTCATCGGTAACCATGGTTTCTTGGAGCTTGCTTGATTGCCTTAGGAAGTCACGAAGGAACTTCCTGGAGTTTTCCTGAAATTGATCAATTATTTTTACCTCTGTAGTTTTGCCATCCCAGTTTACTAGCAACTGGGGAGTGTGGTGCATGAGGTTACACCATCTAATGGATGGGGTAAGCATTGATGGGCCTGATGGGTTCATTTGCTTGCTATTTTCCCCCCATGTATTCATGATACTGGTATTAACTGAAAATATACCAAATAATAAGGGTGCAGAATTCATTGACGGAGTTCGCCAGGAAATGCTGGCCAGTGCTGAGATTATAAACAGTTCTAATTCAATGATGGGCAAAATATAAATGTTGGCTTTGATGTTAACATTCACATGTATTACCAAAATATTCGACAGGAAATCTGAAAAACTTCTTTGTGGCCAAATTCCCTCTTCTCTTATTCATCAGCAAATTGGACGTTGTTAGATCCTCTGTGGAAATTCTTCTGCCTATATCCATTTTTACTGAGGGCTGTAGATTATTCATTGAATAATCTATTAAAAAGCACAGACATACAAATGACTTGGATGCTATTAAACAAAAAGAGGGAATTGTATTTTCTTATAGCTGACCGTTATTGGCGAGCCGCGTTTGAAAGTAAATGTTTCTGGCAAGTGGGCCTTGAACAAACATTTAATTGTCATATTTTGATTTGTCACTCACTATGAAACCATCCTACGCTGATGTATTCTAGTCATTCTGACTTAAGTACCTTGACTTTCTCGTCACTAGAGCTGACACGTTAAATGTTTTATTTAGCTTCTTCCGGTTGCAAGTGCTGTATATGCGCACAGGCATTCTCTGAAGTTTTAGCATTGCAGATCTCATTGTATGTCTCAGATGTGCGAGCTGCCTAGATACTCATTCCTGTTTTTCGTATTACAGAATGCAGCAAATGCTTTTTCAAGGGAGGTTGGTCACGCAAAAAGCAACCATAATGGAAGTGAATTTTTACCATTATAACAGTATCATCCAATTCTCCATTGAAACATAGAAATTACCAGCTGAAATCATGTGTATAGATTTGACTCAGAAAACCAATGGGAAGATTGAATTGTAAATGAGCATATTGATCTTAGCAAAACCTGCAAAAAGACTTGATCGGTTAAATGACTGAAATTTTTATCGACCTAGCAGCAGACAATTACAAAGAAAGGTGCATGGAATGTATCATGTTTATATTCCAATAGATTACACAAAGGAATGCAGTGATTTGTCATTTAATTGAAGACTACTGTCACATAGAATTACATAGCATGTATAGCACAGAAACAGACCATTCGGCCCAACTGGTCTATGCTGGTGTTTATGCTCCAGACGACCCTCCTCCCACCCCTCTTCATCTGACCCGATCAGGATAACCTTCTATTCCTTTCTCCCTCATGTGTTCCACATTCTAATCACTCTCTGGGTAAAGAAGTTTCTCCTTATATAAATCTGACTGCTCTGCTCTAAAACCTCGCTTGTGGTTGATCAATTATGTACTCCTGCTCCTGAAGTCTGCATTATGGAGTTTATGCTGACGGCAACTCCACTGGGTTCTAGTAGAAGGTGGAGAAAAGCCTTTGAGGCATGAAGCCTCTCGTGAACAGTTTCCCTTTCATATATAGTTTACTAAACCTTAGGTGGTGATTTGGTGGATGGCCAAAGCCAACTGATTTAAAATTCTATGTTGAGAGGATACTCTTGTCATTGGGCAGGAGGGAGAGAGGCATTTTATTGTAATAAATGAAATGAAAACGAACAGTGCTAAGATAATTTAAAGGGGAACCACTTCATGAAAAAGTGCTCAGCAAATCTTTTCTTTTTCCGGTTGATGAATCAAATTCATTGCATCTCTTGTATGTGGCTTTATTGTGATGACAATGAAGTACTTTCCCTGCTCACAATAAAGTAATTTTCCAAACACTTCTTCATGAAGACAATGCCATTTGAAAAGAAATGTTAAAAGGAAAAAACGCAATTCTTTCCCACTTACAGTGATTGCCGTCAGCAAGTTATAGGGTGCAAAATTCGGATCGTTAGCGCCGGTTTCTTTTGGGCGCAATGAGTGCCCTTAGAGCTCCAAAACGGTGTCTGCGGCACGTGTGCCAACTTGTGGGGTGAATCGCGTTGGTGTGTGCGCAGTGAACGACTGCCGAAAGTATGCAGAGCAGGCAGGTCATGACCTCAATCAGCATATAACGCTGATTTGACGCCAGCGGTGCCATTTTGGAGCTCAGTGCTCCAGCTAACGTCCTCTCTTAACCTCGCACAGCTGAACACGCATTCAGCAGCAGGAAGGACCCCCCACCAGTGCCGTTTAAAGGGCTCACCACCTACTTACAGGTTAGTTGCTGATTGATTTCTACCTGCTGCTGGTGCGATTCTACAAGTACTTGGTGTTTTCTGTAGTGGTGTCAAATTGCAAAAGACTACAGGGAGTGGTGTGGCAGGTGCTGAAGGACTTTTTGCTGACTTCAAGGATTCTGCACAAGCCACTTGCTGACAGACATGGGTGCATTAGTAGGAATTCCCCTTGGAATATAGCATGACCTGGAGAATGACCAGAGGCTACACAGAGCAGGACAAGCTGCAAGAAGAGGGAGGAGGGGGAGAAGGGCACTCAGCAGGAAGCCATATCCACCCAGGGTGTTCAGGGAGTAATTCACCTAGCCTAACCTCAGCGAGGAACAGTGTGTGAGACATTTGCGCTTCAGTAAGGTCGCCCTCATCGACATCTGCCACCTGCCGCAGCCACGACTGTAACCTCAGAGCAGGGCAAGGACCGCATTGCCAGTGGCTGTGAAGGTGACCGTAGTGATGAACGTTTATGCGTCTGGCTCCTTGGAGCTGGAGATATTTGCAACATCTCGCAGTTTGCCATCCACTGTTGCGTAAGGGAGGTCACTGAGGTTCTCTATTCAAAGAGAGCTGACTACATTTCATTCTCTCCAGCCAGAGAGCAGCAGGCGCAGCGAGCACACGGCTTTGCTAGGATTGCGCGGTGCAGGGTGCCATTGGCTGCATGCACGTCACTTTGGCTGCATGGATATTGCTTTCTCTCAACGTCCAGCTGGTTAGCAAATCATGCAGGTCAATGCCCAGTATCCTGGCAGCAGTCACGATGCCTTCATTCTGCGGCAGTCCGCTGTGCCAGCTGCATTTCAGTCACCACGGCCAACCACAGGGTGGCTACTGGCCACAAGGGCTAGCCACTGACGACATGGCTCATGACTCCGGCGCACAACACGTGCGCAGCATGCATACAATAAAAGCCGTGTTGCCACACAAAATGTGATAGCGCAGACCATTGGCGTGCTGAAACAACACTTCCGCTGCCTGGACTGCTCTGGAGGAGCCCTGCAGTACTCGGCCAAGCCGGTGCCGAGATTCGTGGTGGTCTGCTGCATGCTGCACAACCTCGCCATCATGAGGGCACAGCCCTTGCCCCCAGCTATACAGTGAGCAGCTGAGGAGGAGGAGGAGGAGGAGGAAGAGGAGGAAGAAGGAAGAGGCAACCGACATGCCCCTTTCTGGCCAGGCTGTCCGTGAAGAACTCATCTGAGTGCGATATCAGTAACAGCAACCCCAATTCCCCATTCACCAACAGTGTCACACCTTACCTTCCGTCTGTCAGTGACCATCTGTCCACTTGGCCACAATGCAAAAATAAAACCCTCCAGTGCTTGGTGGAAATATATTTGCATTGGAATCTTGGTCCTGCTCATTTCAGCTCAACAGCTAGAAATAGTAACTTAGGAAGAGTAGGAACAGGAGTAGGCCACTCAGCCCCTCAGGCCTGCTCCACCATTCAACTATACCATTGGAGATCTGTACCTCAACTCCATTTTGCCACCTTTGATCCATATCCCTTGATACCCTTACCCAACAAAAACCTATCGATCTGAGTCGTGAAAGCTCAGCATCCACAGCCTTTTGGGGGAGGAGAGTTCCAGATTTCTACTGTTCTTTGTGTGAAAAAGTTTTTCCTGATTTTACTCCTGAACGTCCTAGCTCTAATTTTAAGATTATGCCCCTTTGTTCTTGATTCCCCCACCAGAGGAAATAGTTTCTCCTTATCAAATCCTTTCAGCAATTTACACACCTCAAATAACAACGATGTTTAAAAACCTGAATTGTGTCTGGGTCCAGTGTTTAACATTTGCCTGTGTTTCTCATATTCTCCCATTATGAGATTCACGTCTTTGAAAACCTTGTTCATGTAGATGCGCTCAGAATGTGGTAACTAATGGTTTGTGAAGCCATTCACTTTGTTTCTAAGTAATCTCTGACATGGCGTATTGCAAAGACAGCTTTGACATGTTGAATAGTGAAAACTGCTGGCTACTTGCTTTTACCAGTAGGCAGTGGATTTGATTTATGGTTTGAACTTTTGTTTTCAGCAAATAAAAATGTGGCCTTGTCTTGTTTTGCTTGTAGCCAACCCTCTGAAGGGCATTTTAAAGCCTGTAATTTACTCCAAAACAACTTACAAAACCTAGCCATTTAATCTTTGTAAACCTAAGTGTCACTGCTTATAAAAATTAACTGCCTCAATTCTCTGAAAATGCCCTGTTATGGTGGTTCATCCACATTTCTTGATTTCTTGATGCCATTCTTATCCAATCCTTCCTGCACATATAGGCTCCAAGCACCCTTTCATGCCTCTGCTTCCTTTCTTAGAAGTCATGCAGTCATGTACTGAGAGGGGGCTTACCCTCCATGAACGTATAGAAAGCCGAATGGCCTCCTTCTGTGCCGTAAATTTCTATGATTCTATGAAAGCCTTGAAACTCATTTAATGTTTTTTGCTGTCCTGGGCGACGGTTTGTGAGTTTTGTGTTGATCTTCCCACAGGATGTGCATCATTTTAGCAGGTACTGAGCTTTGGGATTGTTGGATCGTGTAGCATATCAACAGTAGTGAAATTCCTATTGTTTATGTCCATTTGTCCTTACAGAAATATTGCAAGTCACTTCATCTTATGCATACCTTTCATTCAGGACTGTAAGTGATTTGACGAGCAATATTCCCGCTCATTTTTTTTTGGTGCGCGGTCCTTTTAAATTTGCTCAGCAGCAGCAGCTGGTGAGTGGCCTGCGCGGGACCTCCCGATTGGTGCACGGCCGCACACATTAGGGGGAACATTGTTGACCAGCCTTTCCGTTTCAAATTCTGTTTGTTAAAGATTCAAGACAGGTTCTAATCTGCACTTTGGATTCTAGCCACTAATTTTCTGTCAATCAGTGTAAGATGCACACTTTGTACAATAAACAGACTGATTCTGTCCACGATAACATTCAAGCTCTGTTACATTGGGGGGGACACTTAATTCTTTCCTTGGTTATTTTAAAGGCGGACTGTCTGTATGTGTTTGGGAAGGGAGACGGGATGTACGTACGAATGGTATCACATGAGTATGAAATGGTGATGCATTCACCAGGGTGGTGCCCCTTTAAATTTTCCGTTTCTTTATCATTCTGATTTAAAGTCTGCAGTTTCATGCTAAACTGTTTGGCCTGATTGTTGTTAAAAAAATATGCATTGTTCACTTAAGTAGTAGCAAAATCAGTCGGTGGTTCTAGTTACAATCAGTTTATTCTTTATTTCAGCATACAAAGCAATTTTGCAAGTGGAGTATCATCAGCAGACAGAGCACAATTAAACATAGGTATGCATTCTTCTCACTGCAATAGCTAAAAGAAAAGAAATGCTTCTTCTTATACACTGTTTTTTCTTATTGTTTCAGGCTACTGACATGTCCCTTGAAAATGGCATTGATTAGTATCCACACTTGAGTGAAGCCACCTTTGTATTCTAGGAGAAATAGCGATATTTGGTCTGGCCATGTCAAATCTCATGTGGGAAAGGCTTTGTCTCTGCTTTCATCATTTATATCACTGTCATGATTCAAATGCCTTTGGGAGAGAAAACCTTCCATCTAGCTGGCTATTTGCTTAAAATCTTGACAGGGAAAAATAGTTAAAACTTTACTTTAGGGAGGATGTCAAAGTCACTGAGAAGGTACAGAAGAGATTGACTAAAGTGATACCAGGGATGAGAGGCTTTAGTTAGGAGATGAAACTGGGGGTCACTTTATTACAGCTGACAAAGTCAAGGGGCTAAAAATTCGAGTATGCTGGAAACCTGCCGGTAACCGGGCCCGCCGAGAGAGCGCAGCAGCACTGGTATTTTGGTGCTGCCTGCTCATTAACATCAGCGGGGCGTTGATTTTGTGGTGTAACGCATTAAGAACATAAGAACATAAGAAATAGGAGTAGGAGTAGGCCATTCGGCCCTTCGAGCCTGCTCCGCCATTCAATGATCTTCTGCCTCAACTCCATTCACCGGCCCTATCGCCATATCCCTTGATGCCCTTACTAGTCAGAAACCTATCGGCTTCTGTTTTGAATATACCCAATGACTGAGCCTCCACAGGCCTCTGGGATAGAGAATTCCAAAGATTCACCACCCTCTGTGTGAATAAATTTCTTCTCATCTCAGTCCTGAATGGCCTACCCTTTATCTTGAGGCTGTGGCCCCTGGTTCTAGACTCCCCAGCTAAGGGAAACATTCTCCCAGCATCCATCCTATCAAGCCCTGTAATAATTTTGTATGCTTCAATGAGATCTCCTCTCATTCTTCTGAATTCAAGAGAATACAGGCCTAGTTTACTCAACCTCTTCTCATACGACAGTCCTGCCAGCCCAGGAATCAATCTTGTGAACCTTCATTGCACTTCCTCTATGGAAAGGTAAGGAGACCAAAACTGTACACAGTACTCCAGGTGTGGTCTCACCAAGGCCCCATATAATTGGAGTAAGACTTCTTTACTCCTGTACTCAAATCCTCTTGTAATGAAGGCCAGCATACCATTTGCCTTCCTAATGGCTTGCTGCACCTGCACATTCACTTTCAGTAAGTCATGTACAAGGACACCCAGGTCCCTTTGAGCATCTGCATTCCTCAATCTTTCACCATTTAGGAAATACTCTGCCTTTCTGTTTTTTCTACCAAAGTGGATAACTTCACATTCATCCACATTATATTTCATCTGCCATGTTCTCGCCCACTCACTGAGCCTGTCAAGATCCCCTTGAAGCCTCTTCACATCCTCTTCCCAACTGACACTGCCACCTAGCTTTGTATCATCAGCAAATTTGGAAATGTTACATTTAGCCCCCTCATCCAAATCATTGATATAGATTGTGAATAGCTGGGGCCCAAGCACCGATCCTTGCGGTACCCCACTAGTCACAGCCTGCCATCCTGAAAAAGGCCCGTTTATCCCTACTCTTTGTTTTCTGTCTGTTAACCAATTCTCAATCCATGCTGGTATATTACCCCCAATTCCATGTGCCCTAATTTTGTTCACCAACCTCTTGTGTAGGACCTTATCGAAGGCCTTCTTGCCAGTGCTAAGCTCAGCAGGAGGCCGAAGGTTGCGTCTGTCTCCCGCTTGCAGTGAAGGAGAACGGGGAAGAAAGGAGCGAACCTGTTGGCCATGTACGGAATAGTTGCCATACTTGCTACAAAAATATTACCTGCCACCCGATTATTAACGATGTTTGCTGATTTTTTAATAGTTCATGAAATGAATGTATCTGCGTTCTCTGTAACACTAATCTTTCCCCAAATGGTTACTCTTGAAAGTGTTTAAATGTGTAGTCATCGTGCCAGCTTTTAGTGGGCCTTACATACTCGACACAAAATAATTATTTGATAAATAATTGGTTATGGAATTTTGAATAAATTAATTACAATTCCTTAAAATCTTAAGCTGTTGAGTCCAGATTTGCTGGGGGGTGTGACGTTCTGGTGATGCTATCATAAAGATAAAAGAAATCTTATCAGAGATGACCTTCCAACGTTGACCCACTGATTTACTGACCCACAAACATTGTAGGCCTCCCAGAAAGCCGCCAGAAAATGCAACCCCTCCACCACTGATAGGCAAAAAATGAAAGTATTAAAGAAGAACCTTGGCAAAGGAGGCGTTTGACATTCCGGCATCTATCTGAGGTGTTTTGCACTTGTCAGCCTCCATCCTCGTGTACAAACTGCCAAGTCCTGCCAGACTCCTCATGGCTGTTAATGCTGCTGAAACGCTTTTAGCGACTGCACGCACTAGCATGCTTTAGAGAGGGTGGCAGTAGAAGTGGCGAAATCCAAAGTAGATGAGCGGCCGTCAACTTGGCATTGCACGCCGATTGACGTCATGCTCCAACTCATTAGAATACTTCTGGCGTTCACAGGCAATGGGAAAGCTGCTGACCTGCCAAAAATGGCGGCCGCCATGGGACCCGCCCGCAGCGGGCAATATTGTGGCGGCCGCCATTTATTCCCCAAATTTGATGGTAATGGGTGGCGCTAAACTTTTAGCTCAAGGAGTTCTGATAGAGCAGTTCAAAGTTATGAGGGGTTTTGCTAGGGTAAATAAGATATAACAATTTCTACCAGTTGGTGAGCCAATAATAGGGCATATGTTTAAGATTGTAAATGAGAAAGAACAAAGGGGAAGGTTAGGATCATTTTTTTTACACAGAGGGTTGTTAGAACATGGAATGCCCTACCAGAAACAGTACTGGAAGCAAAATCCATTATAGCTTTTAAAAGGCAATCGGATAAATATTTCAAAAAGTAAAAAAAAAATGGGTCTGGGGAAAGGACAGGGGAATGCGCCGAAGTGGAGAGCACTTTCAGTGAGCTGGCATGGCCACGATGGGCTGAATGGCCTCCTTTTATGCTGTAAAATGTGTGGACTTCTAATTGGTCTATAAACTGAAAGTGCTAAGTGACTTTATTTGTCACTGTAAATAGTTTGTGTGTTGTTCTGTGTTGAAGGTTGCTTTGTAAACAAATTTTGCAATGAGAACTTCTTTGCCAATAGCATTGAAGGTTATAGCTGCCCTCATGTTTAATGCTTCTGGCATGGTTCAAGTCCCTGTGCGTCTCAGGCAGTTCGCCACATCAGAGCCACACGACAGCTGCGTTGATGAAACCGTCATCTGGGCAGATGGGTTTTAAAGAAGCAAGGAGTTGGCAACAACATTTTGATGTTGGTGCCATAGCTGGTGTGATGCTGGCAAAACACGGGGGGTGAAATCTGTCTTGGGATGTAGCGCAAAGCCAGCAATTGGCAGCCTGGTTTGCATACCACCTGATTATCTTTTCCGTAAGAAAACAAACAGAGATCACATTGAAGTTGTCTGCTTCACATTTTACAATCTAAAAATTGTTTTAGCTGTATACGGTTGATGGAAGTCTTGTTCTCCTTACAGATACCAAAAATAGAATTATCAAATCCGCTGTCAGCTTTTAAGGTGCCAACAACTCACTTCATGCACCATTTTTCCGTTATCTTACATGTTTGATGGGTAGTGGAAATGTGGAACTCTCTCCCTCAAAAGGCTGTGGGTCAATTGAAATTTTTAACACTGAGATCGATAGATTTTTATTAGGTAAGGGTATCAAGGGATATGGAGCATTGGCATGTAAATGGAATTGAGGTACAGATTAGCCATGGTAGGAAGAATGAGGAGAAACCATACACACTAAATGGTACAATTTTAAAGGGGTATGCAAGAACAGAGAGACCTGGGGGTGTTTGTGCACAAATCTTTGAGGGTGGCAGGACAGGTTAACAAAGCAGTTAATAAAGCATATGGGATCTTGGGCTTTATAAATAGAGGCGTACATAAGCCAAGAAGTTACTCTAAACCGATATAAAACACTAGTTCGGCCTCAGCTGGCTTATTGTGTCCAATTCTGGGCACCACACTTTAGGAAGGATGTGAAGGCTTTGGAGAGGGTACAGAAGAGATTTACTAGAATGGTTCCAGGGATGAGGGATTACAGTTACGTGCATAGACTAGAGAAGCTGGGGTTGTTCTCCTTGGAGCAGTGAAGGCTAAGAGGAGATTTGATAGAGGTGTTTAAAATCATGAAGGGTTTAGATAGAGTAAATAACAATAAACTGTTTCCAATGGCTGAAGGGTCGTTAATGAGAGGGCACAGATTTAAGGTGATCGGCAAAAGAACCAGAGGCGACATGAGGAAAACCTTTTTTACACAAGGAGTGGTTAAGATTTGGAATGCACTGCCTGATAGGGTGCTGGATACAGATTCAGTAGTAGCCTTCAAAAGGGAATTGGATAAATACTTGAAGGAGAAAAAATTGCAGGGATATGGGGAAAGAGCAGGGAGTGGGACTAACTGGATTGCTCTTCGAAAGAGCCGGTGCAGAATCGATGGGCAAAATGTCCTTGTTCTATGCTGTACTATTCTATGATTCTATGATCTAACAGAGTGGTGGAACAGGCTCGAGGGGCTGAATGACTTACTCCTATTCCTATGTAAGACATCACTCAACAGATTTGGGCATTTCTGACTGAGAAGAGCCAGTTTTGAATGGTCAAGAGTTGCAAACTCTTCTGTAAGGATTCTATCAGAGAAGGCAAAAACTGGTGCTTCATCCCCCAAAACAGCCTGATGAATCAAGTGTCAGGAGAGGTAGATCAAAGCTGGCACCACCGGTCACCGCTATCCCAGAAGTGTGGCAGGTTCTTGAAAGGCCCTGCTAATGCATAGCTCAGGGAGTCCCAGCAGGTGTCAGTGTGTCAGTACAGCCTGCCAACACACTTCTTCCACATGGGAATCACTTGCAGTGTGTTACGTTAGTTGTCGCACCTATGAAGCAAAGCACAAGCACCAATGGATAGAACAGTGCCAACATAATAGAGGAAATAAGTGCACGCCACTGAATTTGGAGACTGTGCCAAGTATTTATTTGTTAATACTTAGATATAGTAGGAGCAAGCCCAGCATAAGATAGCAATGGATAGTATATAAAGAACTGAGTATGAAAGTGCAGGACAAGGTGGTTTGGTTACTGTTACTTGGCAGAAATAGTTAGCCTGTTCAGGAAATGGTGCTTCTTGAAAGGCACTGGCATTAATACCGGGCACATCAGTCTTCCTTGCATTGCCAGTACCATGGCTTATTGCTGTTTGACATTTTCACCCACCTCCTCTGCAATCCCAGTCATCAAACTGCATGCAGAGGTCTCTTTTAAATAAAGTTGTATAGCATGTAACCAATGCCAATTATTCTGTAAACCTGGGAGGGTGTGGGGATTGTACTGTAAGGCAGTTCACGATCTATCCTACACGTGCAGTGATGTTTGACGATACCAATAGCACACTTGACATATTCTAATTGTAGGAATATCATTGTTGCATCTGTACTTTGCTTCTGTCCATGGTTGACACATGGATCTCCTGAGCTGTGGCTGCAAAACATAGCCTTGGTCTTACTTTGCCATCCTGCCACTCTTTATTCTCCTCCAGGGTGGCATAGATGATTGTATTAAAATGAAAGCGTACATGTCTCTGTGCTGGTGATTGTGTACTATCTCCACCTTGGCATCAAAACATACCCTTCTGGTCATATAAGCACAGCATTGTGCCAAAGGATCTGAATGGCATCATGGGTTTAGGCGATGACCCTGTGGGCTCTGGGAAAGACAACCGTTCTGCAGAATTGTGTTCTCCTCTCATGTTGCTGGGAAAGTGATGGCTGTTGGTTGGAATTGTTTTCCAGTTCCTGTGATCTGTACATTTAATCTAGACAATAAATGATCAGCTTAGCTTGGCAACGTCATTCAATGCCTCATCTCAACTTTATATTTTAGGTGAGGCATTTGATTAACTTTGCTGGGCTGAACTGATTAAGTAAAAAGAGGGAATAATGTTCCCAGTACTGCAGCCAAAATGAACATTGTTCTATCACTGAGACATGTATCTCTATAATATATGAGAAGTCTTGAATATGCACACACATCTTGTTTAGTGACCCGTAACTATTCTCTCTTGTCATACTACTTCCATCAAGCCTGCTGCACAAAAAAGACACCCAACTAACACTGCAAATTTACCTTTGAATCGGCCTAGTTCCTGATTTGTATCTCCAAGGTACTCACATTCAGCCTCTTGTCTCTCCCCACTCCATCTAACATCAACGCTCCTCACCAGCTCACTGCAGCGACCCCCCAACTTTGACGCAGACCCCCCACTGTACCTTTCCCATAGCCACCTCCCTGACTGACCTAATCCAGCACTAAGCAAAGCTGCATTCTCCATTGTGCCCTCCGATGACCCATAGAACCTCCTCCCAGTCCTATCAAACCCTAGTGCTCTCAAACATCAGGATTCCCTCTCTTAGATCCCCCCGCCACAACACTCCCACACTCCATGACTCACAATGCGCACACTTTCTGACCATCAAAATATTACCACATCACGGGAATCGGTGGTGGGGTTTGGGGTGGGGGGTGGGGAAGGGGAGCGCGAGATGGCAGGGGCCCAGATTATTTCTGTGGGGGCCGGAGGACCAACTCCTGCTTATCTTTTGGGGACCTCTTCAGCTCTATCACTAGTGAAACTGCTCATAGAGTGCACAGAGCATGCTCTGACCTGTTCCCTCTTGAAATTGCAATTATGTACATCATGCTCCCATGTGAATGCTCAGCATGGAGACAATTTCAGTAGGGAATAAAATTGGCAAAGAAAAATATGTTTAAAGAAAATTGCTTCAAGCACTTAATTGTCTGAAAGTGGAAGTGCAGATAGATAAAGCAATTAAAAAGGTTAATAGCATTTTCAGTTTTATAAATAAGGCATGAAGTACAAGAACAAAGAGGTAATGATAAATTTGAACAAGTACGATACCAGGGATATGATACTGTGGGGGAAAAATTTGGTACCTTAGCGCCTCCCATTAGCGCTAGAACATTATTGCTAGGGTGAGATGAATCCAGCGCCACACAGCAAATCTCACCCCTCTGAAGCGCCACCGGTAACAGTTATCACCGGGAGCCTCAATGCCAGGTGGACCATGACATCAGTGAGTGTGCAACGTTCACTGACCATCCGATCTGCAAAATTGATTGTCGCCTGGAGTAAACAGCGACAGGGAGAGCTGGCATGAAGCACCAGGAAGCTGGCTCCAGGGATGTTATTTAAAGGGATCATCAATAATGACTCACAGCTGTCAGATTAATAAAGTTTCAGTGGTTTCTTGTCAGTTTCAAATAGTCCAAAAGTTTCATTCAGTACTTTCAAGGTTATTTTGTATCAGGAGTGTTGTGGCAACTAAAAAGTAGCTACATTTATTCTTAAAAAAAATCAAACTGCTACATTTGGTAATATTAATGGGGGCTGTACTGGCATGTCACCTCACCCTCCAGGATCTATGGTGGAGGGAGCATAGGCAGCCAGAATAACGGGAACATGTGCGCAGAGAGATGAGGAGGGATATCAGGGCTCTCAGCAGGAGGCCTTATCCTCCAATGGTATTCTGAAAGCACTTCTCCTACCTTCAGTGAAGTGAGGAGCAGTGTATTAGACTGCTTCGCTTCACCAAGGGGTTGATCACAGAACTCTGCCACTTCCTCCAAACAGACCTGCAGCCTCACACCAGGTTGACTTAAAGCCCAGATCCCCTTTACTCACCACATCCCCATCATTCCATCCCTCTCGCAGGCCGTTTCACACCGCTGAAATGACAGACACCACAAAAGAATGGCAAGTGAGTTAATAAATTTATCAAAAATCAGTGAACACATATTTACAACAAAAATATTAACTATTCACCCTTGTGCAATCCCTTAGTGCCTGTCGTTACTGTGCCTTTGCCTAGTGCTCCTACGAAGTGTTGGCCCAGTGGCTGCAGCAGGGCGGGTGGAAGGCTGCTGAGTGTCTGTACGGGAGACTTCAGATGGCCTTGCAGGACGCCCTCGACCAGCTCTGGGCCTGGAAGGCCCGGCTGTAGACTGCACCACCTCAGCATGGGCGGCAGCAGTCTGGGCTGGCTGGATGACAGGCAGCGACAAGGGCAATGGTGGAGTGCCAGTGGTGGGAGCAGGAATGCTGTCATCCTGAGAGAGGACAGCAGGTTCCTGCTCCACTGACCCACTGCCACTTCCCCGGGGCAGCACCTCAGCATCCCTAGCAATCTGTTGGATCACAGATTGCTGGCCTGCTGCCACACCGTGAAAACCCCGGTCGATGTTGCTAGACCCAGCCACGTTGGCAGCAGTTAGAGCTTGCGTGGCATCAAGCTGAGACATGGGGTGCGCAGAGCCTTGTGCAATGTTGAAGGTGGACTTCTCCATGCTCCTTACCATTGCCGACAGGCTCTTGGGCATCCTTGCCATTGCACCTATCATCTCTGTGTACATGCCCATCACCCTTGTTCTAAAGACCTCTCCATTGAGGTCCTCATCTGAGTCCTGTGCAGCAGAACTCGCACGCGAACTCGCCCTCCGGGGAGCTGGCCCCCGAGCTACCCTTTCCCCCTGGCCTTGCTGCAGCCCACTCGTCCTCAGTGCCTCACCCTGTGCAGATCCTGCTACTATACTAGCCTCTAAAGAATACGTCGTGCCAGTATGTGAGCTGGTGCCTGCAGGTGAAGCATGCAGTGACGTGGTGTGTTCTGCGTCCTCCTCTTCTCCCACCTCGCTCTTAACGGTTCCCTCAGGGACAGGCTGCTCAGGTGCTTGCTGATTATCTGAAAGCAGAAAGGCACAAGAGTCGGGTTAAGGTGAGGGGAGGGGGGCAGGAAGGGAGAAATACATGCATACAGCATGATTAGCTGGAAAGTGCGAAATGCATGTGGGGTGAGGGGGAAGTGGGATGTGAGAAGAAGGAGTAGGTATGGACATACCGTTGTTGTCCCCAAGGGGGTCAACATCGCCGGTGGCCACGGCGCCCACCACCTGGTGCCCAATAATCAGACAGTGGTTGAGTGTTGGCTTGTCCCCCACCTGTGCACTCCTACTCCCTCCTGCAAGAGAAAGGAAAGTGTGTGAGTGAGTGTGGAGCAATGTGTTTGGGTGATGTGCCTGCCATAGTTGAATAGCTCTCATTGTGTGCAAGGTGTGAGATGTGGGTGTGAGTGTTTGTAGGTAGAGATTGTTGGTGGGGGAGTGCTGGGGGTGTGGTGGTTTTGGCAGTGTGTGAAGACTATGGTTCAGATGGTGGTATGCAGCATTTATTGGAGCATTCACTCACCCTGACCACCCGTGTGAGGTTGTTAAATTTCTTCCTGCACTGTGTGTGGGTCCTGGGGACCACAGTGCTACCTGAGATGTGCTGCGCTACCTCCCTCCACATGGTGTGGAAGACTTGCGGTGAGGGCCTTCTGCCACTTGCCGGGTAGAGCACCGCCCTCCATCTCTCCACAACAAACACCAACGCCTCCAATGCTTCATCGCAGAGTCTGTGGGCTCTGTCCCTGGGGCGTGGATCTGCCATGAGTACAGCTGGTTCAGTCCTCTGGCTCCTTCTCCTTGTCCTGCTGCTGCTTGCTGAGGCAGCTGCACAGCCAACAATGCTGAGAATGAGGTTTTGCAGCATCAACGAACCTTCCCTATAAGTTCTGAAAAAAGCCTGTGGCAATCATGGCTTGCGATTAGACTGCACCTGATATTGGTCCACCCTTTGAGTGTAACGCCAATAAGCTTGGGCTTTAAGACTTGAATTTTTTTGAGCAGTGAGCATGAATTTTGTGTGCAGTCTGAAGCATTAGTGCCTGGCGCTGATTCTCCAACTTTTCTGATGATACCACCCATTCCTGGGCTATAATGAATTTCTAGCCCTATATCTATAAGGAGAGACTTGAGATACTGGGACTATTTCCTTTGGTGCAGAGAAAGCTAAGGGGAGACTTAGAGGTTTTTGAAATTATGAGGGTTTTGATAGAGTAAATAAGCAAAGACAGTGGGGGCTAAATTCGATAGCCACTGAAAATGCACGGGAATCGTGATGTGTGATTAACTCACGCCCGTTCAATTTAATGCAGGTACCCCACAAACTTCCTGCTGCCTGCTCATTTCCATGATTGTAGTGTGCAGCCAGCGCTAACCGCGCTGTTGATTGGCTGCACGCAATAGGAGGGGCCCCAAAATTGTGAGGTTAGCACCACTTAATGCCAGCCTGCACCTCTTAAAGGGGAGGCACATTCTGGCTGGAGCAGGTGGTGGAAAACATTGTACAATAAATTTTGACCTGGGAAACACTCAATAATTGCACAACATGGGATAGAGCGGGCTCCAAGGTTTTACGACACTGCACTGGAGGCCTTGGTGGAGGAGAATGAAAGGTGGAGTGATGTGCTATATCCACAGGGGGCCATGAGACCTTCCAGACAAACGCTCATAAGACAGTGGGAGCAGAGAACCATGGAGGTCAATACCAGGAGTCAAGCCCCGAGGACCTGGATGCAGTGCCGCAAAAATTCAATGACCTCACATGAATGGTCAAGGTCAGTGAATGTACCTTCAAATGCCATATCCCACCAACTGTACCACTAGCCCCAGCAACAGCCCCCATCACTTACCTACCAACAATCTCTATCAATCAGGTCGCATGCCTAACATTCATAGCTTCACCTCACCCTCATGCACTTGGCACTGCTACAAGCCTCACACCCACTTCTCACAGCTTGCATACACTGCCAGCTATTCAACAAAGACAGCCACATCACCCAAATAGAAAGCACGACACTCGCTGACACGTTTCCCTCTCTCTTGCAGGACAAGGTCGTGCACAACCGGAGGCCACAGGAGCTAAACGGCGGGGGACAGGCACGGCTACATATCCTTACCCCCATGGAGGAAATGGTGCTCGCCATCATTGGAACGGCCATTGCTGAGGCCGTGGCCAGCTACGGGGCTGAAACCAGAGAAGATGACGGTATGCTCCTACCTAATCCTCCTTCTCACATCCCACTTCCCCCTCATCCCACAATCTCCTCTGATTTACAAGCTGCCGATGGTATGAGCATGCACCTCTTGCTTTCCCCCCCTCCCCTCACCACAACCTTACCCTTGTGCTTTACTCCTTTCAGATACCCAAGAACTGCAACCTGGCCAGGCACTGGTGGAAGAGCAATAGGAGGAAGAGCAACAAGGCAGTGATGATGAAGACACACAGTCACTTGGGGGGCGATTTTCCCACTGGAGGCGAGATGGAGGCGGGTTTCGGTTTGGGTGGGATTGAAACCCGCCTCCACTGATAGTTTTCAAAAAATTGAGATTTTCCCCTGATTGGCCACTTGATTTCAGAGGTGTGGGATGCCCTTGGTCAATTAGTGTTTTGGGACTGAAACCCGCCTCTGCTGACATCACTTTTCCAGTCTGATTTTATGGCTTCTTGCTGCCTTGGCTCATTCCACAGCATTTCTGCCTATGCTGCACCACCTGCAACATATTCTGAGAAACCACTATGTCCAATTCCAAAGCAAGGGCCTCCCTGAGGCTCTCGGATGAGGCGCTGCAAATGTTGTTTGAGGGGGTGACAGCTAGCAGGGAGGTGCTCTTCTACTCATCTGGGAGGAAGAGGCCTCCCAAAGAAGGCTGTGTGGGTACAGCTGGCAAGGGATATAACCTCCAGATCTGTGTGCAGATTGGAGAATGTTTCTGTGTATTGATGAAATGCCATTCCTGTTGGAAAGCATTAAAATGATTTGATGCCAAAGTGTTGGCGTTATGGCATCTGTTCTTTTGCCTTAGGCAGCTCCACATTGCGGGCACCGCCACACTTGCGTTGTCAGGTTGGTGGCCTGAGTGAAGCCAGAGAGTCCATTGTCAATGATGTCTTAGGATGAAGCCAAGGACATGTACCAACTTGGGCAACCTATGCAAATCTCGCCATGATAAGTTCATCCCTTGCATCCCGGGCAGCCATGTGCTCGCGTGCTGCCGCTGCTGCTGGTCGATACACCAGCGCTCTGACCTCCTCCTGCTTCTCCTCCTCCTCCTGCTCCTTCTCCTCCTCCTGCTCCTCCTCCTCCTCCTCCAGATCTCCTCCTCCTCAGCCTCCTCCTCATCCTCATCTGAGGAGGGCTGGAGCTGAGCCACTTGCTCCTCAGGAAGCTGCAAGCCACGACGCTGTTCAATGTTGTGCAGTGCACAGCAGACCACGACCATTCTGGAGACCCTGTATGGTGTATACTGCAGGGCTCCACCTGATCGGTCAAGGCAATGGAAGCGCATCTTCAACAACCCAATGGTTTGCCCTATGATGACCTGGTCAAAGTGTGGCTGGCATTGTAGCGCTCTTCAGCCTCGTTAGCTGGCCTCCTGATCGGCGTCATTAGCCACTTCTTCAGGGGGTAGCCTTTGTCACCAAGAAGCCATCCGTTAAGTTGGTTTGGCAGATTGAAAAGTGGAGGAACACGAGTGCCGCAGGATGAAAGAGTCATGGCAACTACCACAGAACTTGGCACAAACATGCAAGAACTCCTTCTTGCGGTTACACACCAGCTGTACGTTGAGGAAGTGGAAGCCCTTGCGGTTGACAAAGATAGCTGGGTTGTAATGGGGTGCCCTAAGGGCCACATGTGTGCAGTCTATGACGCCCTGCACCATTGGCATGCCTGCCATATTTGCAAAGCCAACCGAATGGGCGGTTATACTTGCTTGATCCCTTGAGAACTGGATGTAATTGTGGGCCTTAGCAAAAAGGGCATCGGTAACCTGCATGATGCAACTGTGGGTGGCCGACTGGGAGATGCCGCTGATGTCTGTTGATGATCCCTGGAAGTAGTCTGAGGCAAAGAAGTTGAGTGCAGTGGTGACTTTGACAGCCACTGGTAAGGGATGTCCACCCATTCCTCTGGGCATCAGGTCATTCTGCAGCAGTCCGCAGATCTCTTAGATAACCTCTCGTGAAAGTCTCAGCCTCCTTTGGCACTGCTGCTCACTCATGTTGAGGTAGCTCATCCTTTGTCTGGGAACCCTCTGTTGGGGGTATCTCCTGCGGCGAGGTGCCTCGATGCGCTGGCGCCTTCTGCCCTGTGCAGCATCAGGTGGCTGAGCAGGAGGTTGGGGCTCCTGCTGCTGTTGCTCCTGAGCTACCTGGTTCTGCTGCTGCCGTGGCTGCTCCTCATCCGAATCTGAGGTCCATGGCGAAAGAAAATGAATGGTTCCCATGCTGCTTGCAGATGCGTCTGTTGAGGAAGCACTCATTGCAAGTGGGGAGAGGGTCTTCCAAGGAGGTCCCACAGTTGATAGATTCAAGCTGCAGCACCTCCGACTTCGGAAGGCCTTCTAAAAGTGCTCAAAGACCTTTTAAAGCCAAGGTCTGGCACCTGCAAGTAATCCTTGATGAAATAAACGATGTATTGTTGGAGCCTGCAGCTGTGAGGAGACCACCCACGAGTCAACCCGCCAGGTTTACCTGGCGTGGTTTAGGAGGGTCGTGGAACACGCCGAAATGTTCGTAAAATCACAAGGGCCTCTCAAAATAGGCTTAGAGAGGCCCTTAACGAGCATTTAATGATGTTAACAAGCGCTATGGCCAGCTGGAGGCGGGACCGTTTCCCGACCTCCAAAACCGGCACCGGCAAAATCCCGCGGAGGCGGGTTCCGAACCCACCCTCATTGATTCTGATTTTCCCGCCTTTCCCGCCTCCAAACCTGCCTGCTCCAACGTCAGAAAATCGCCCCCTTGATTTCACACTCGCAGCCACCAGCTCAGATACTGACACTGCGCGTAATTTAGAGGATAGATTAGAGGCAGGATCTGCATGTGGTGAGACACCGGGCACAAGTAGCCTACAGCCAGGGCAGGGGCAAGGATAGGGCAGGTGCCAGCTCGCCGGAGGGCGAGGTCACACACGAGTTCTGCTGCACAGGATTCAGATGAGCACTTTGATGGGGTAGGCCACAGAAGAAGGCTGAAGGGTATACACATTGACATACTTGGTGCATTGGGAAGCCTGCCAGAAAGCCTGAGTGCAATGTCAAGGAGCATGGAGCAGTCCGGCACCAACTTTGCACAGTGCTTTGCGCAGAGCTTGGAGCCCATTCTTTCCAGCCTGGAAGTGGTGGCCAACACCATTAGCGCACTTGTGGACCCAACCATGATGCAGCATCTGATGGCCGAGATCTCAGCTTCCATTGCAGCACAAGGACAAGGTTGCACACCGGAGTCATGAGCCATGCTGTCAGCGGATAGCCCTTGTCGCCTAATAGCCACCCTCTGGTTTGTTGTGGTGGCTCAAATGCAGTTGGCACAGCCATTGTGACGGCTGCCAGGATACCGGGCATTGATCTGCATGATTCGCTGCCTATGGTCGCACACCAGCTGGACGTTGAGGGAGTGGAATCCCTTTTGGTTCCAGTGTATGGCAGAGTTGACATGCAGTGCCCGCAAACCAATGTGCATGCACCCAATGGCACCCTGCACCATGGGGAAGCCTGCGATCCTAGCGAAGCTGTATGCTCGCTCCGCCTGCTGGTCTCTGGCTGGAGAGAATGAAATGTAGTCGGCTCTCTTTGAAGATAGAGCCTCAGTGACCTCCCTTACGCAGCAGTGGATGGCAAACTATGAGATGTTGCAAATATCTCCAGCTCCAGCCTAGAAGGAGCCCGACGCATAAAAGTTCATCACCACAGTCACCTTCGCAGCCACTGGCAATGCGGTCCTCGTCCTGCTCTGAGGTTGCAGTTGTGGCTGCAGCAGGTGGCAGATTTCAGTGAGGACGTCCTTACTGAAGTGCAGACGTCTGACACATTGATCCTCACTGAGGTTCAGGTAGGGGAATTGCCCCCTGAACACCCTGGGCGGATATGGCATCCTGCTGAGAGCCCTTCTCCCCCTCCTCCTCCTCCCCCCTCTTCCACTATCTAGTCCTGCTCTGCGGGCCCTTTGTTCATTCTCCAAATCATGCTGTATTCCAAGGGGAATGCCTACTAGTGCACCCATGTCTGGCAGCAAGTGGTTTGTGCAGAAGACTTGAAGTCAGGAAAAAATCCTTCAGCACCTGTTGCACCACTCCCTGTAGACTTTAGCAACTTTAAACAACTATAGAAAGCACCAAACCTGTAAGTAGTTGATGATCCCTTTAAATAGCGCTGGTGGGGGTCCTTCCTGCTGCTGAATGCGTGGTTAGCTGTGCCAGCTTAAGAGAGCTTAGCTGGAGTGTTGAGCTCCAAAATGGCAGTGCTGGCATCAAATCAGCGTTGCACGTCAGGAGACGGTAATCCGAGGCCCCGTCTGCTCTCTCAGGTGGATGTAAAAGATCCCATGGCACTTTTGGAAGAAGATCAGGTGAGGCCAACATTTATCCCTCAACAAACATCACTAAAAAAACAGATTATCTGGGCATTATCACATTGTTGTTTGTGGGAGCTTGCTGTGTGCAAATTGGTTGCCGCGTTTCCTGCATTGCAACAGTGACTACTTCATTGGCTGTAAAGCTCTTTGGGATGTCCTGAGGTTGTGAAAGGTGCGATATAAATGCAAGTTCTTTCTTCTTTAAGAACATAAGAACTTAAGAAATATGAGCAGGAGTAGGCCAATCGGCCCCTCGAGCCTGCTCCGCCATTCAATAAGATCATGGCTGATCTGATCCTAACCTCAAATCTAAAGAACACAAGAAGTAGGAGCAGGACCCGGCCACTCAGTCCCTGGGCCCGCTCCGCCACCCACAGGGCCTTGACCGATCCGAACTCAGCCTCATGTCCAATTTCCTGCCCGCTCCCCGTAACCCCTAATTCCCTTTACTTCTAGGAAACTGTCTATTTCTATTTTAAATTTATTTAATGATGTAGCTTCCACAGCTTCCTGGGGCAGCAAATTCCACAGACCTACTACCCTCTGAGTGAAGAAGTTTCTCCTCATCTCAGTTTTGAAAGAGCAGCCCCTTATTCTAAGGTTATGCCCCCTAGTTCTAGTTTCACCCATCCTTGGGAACATCCTTACCGCATCCACCCGATCAAGCCCCTTCACAATCACAGAATCACAGAATCCCCACAGTGCAGATAGAGGCCATTTCGGCCCATCGAGCCTGCACCGACACATATCCCACCCTATCCCCGTAACCCCATGTATTTAATCCCCCTAACACTAAGGGTCAATTTATCATAGCCAAATCAACCTAACCCGCACATCTTTGGACTGTGGGAGGAAACCGGAGCACCCGGAGGAAACCCACGCAGACACGGGGAGAATGTGCAAACTCCTTATATGTTTCAATAAGATCACCTCTCATTCTTCTGAACTCCAATGAGTAGAGTCCCAATCTACCCAACCTCTCCTCATATGTCCACCCCCTCATCCCCGGGATTAACCGAGTGAACCTTCTTTGTACTGCCTCGAGAGCAAGTATGTCTTTTCTTAAATATGGACACCAAAACTGTATGCAGTATTCCAGGTGCGGTCTCACCAATACCTTATATAACTGCAGCAATACCTCCCTGTTTTTATAATCTATCCCCCTAGCAATAAAAGCCAACATTCCATTGGCCTTCTTGATCACCTGCTGCACCTGCATACTAACTTTTTGATTTTCTTGCACTAGGACCCCCAGATCCCTTTGTACTGCAGTACTTTCCAGTTTCTCGCCATTAAGATAATAACTTGCTCTCTGATTTTTCCTGCCAAAGTGCATAACCTCACATTTTCCAATATTGTATTGCATCTGCCAAATCTCTGCCCACTCATCCAGCCTGTCTATATCCCCTTGTAGGTTTTTTATGTCCTCCTCACTTTCTACTTTCCCTCCCATCTTTGTATCATCTGCAAACTTTGATATGTTACACTCGGTCCCCTCCTCCAAATCATTAATATAGATTGTAAAGAGTTGGGGACCCAGCACCGACCCCTGCGGAACACCACTGGCTACTGGTTGCCAGTCCGAGAATGAACCATTTATCCCAACTCTCTGCTTCCTGTTAGATAACCAATCCAGAATATTACCCCCAATCCAGTGATTTTTTTATCTTGAGCAATAATCTTTTATGTGGCACCTTGTCGAATGCCTTCTGGAAGTCTAAATACACTACGTCCACTGG
This sequence comes from Squalus acanthias, assembly GCA_030390025.1. Classification (NCBI taxonomy): domain Eukaryota; kingdom Metazoa; phylum Chordata; class Chondrichthyes; order Squaliformes; family Squalidae; genus Squalus; species Squalus acanthias. The sequence goes on from CM059430.1 coordinate 96,499,200, forward strand.
TTCCCCTTTATCCACCCTATACGTTATGTCCTTAAAGAACTCAAGCAAATTTGTCAGACATGACGTCCCCTTCATAAAGCCATGCTGACTTTGTCCTATTAAATTATGTTTATCTAAATGTTCCGTTACTGTCTCCTTAATAATAAACTCCAAAATTTTACCCACCACAGATGTTAGGCTAACTGGTCTATAATTTCCAGCCTTCTGCCTACTACCCTTTTTAAATAAGGGTGTTACATTAGCAGTTTTCCAATCTGCCGGGACCTTTGCGGAGTCCAGGGAATTTTGGAAAATTATTACCAAAGCATCCACAATCTCTACTGCCACTTCCCTCAAGACCCTAGGATGTAAGCCATCAGGTCTCTTGAACTGAAGTTCCAGAACCACTTCATCCTTTGTTCTCAAATTTTTGGCCTGTACGCAGCTTTTGATTAAATAAATGGATGTTGGTTCTGTCCATTCAGTGCAATGGCGTAGTGATTGAAAAAAAATGGGCTGTAGATGTATAAGTCGCACCGAAATAAAAAGCAAAAGCTTAAAATTCTCACAACTTTTCTTCTTAGGAAAAAAGCTATTTGAATTGGAAAGTTTGCTGAACATACTTATTTTGGTTAATGGTTATGACGTCAACAAAACAATTGGAGAATTCTGCAATTTTATGATGGTAAATTATCCAGCTGTGACAGGAAATGCTTCCTCAAAGACACAGAACACTAAGTTGCTTTAGTTAGTGTTCTGCAGAGGTTCTAAGTGTCTTTGATCAGGTCTGAATGACAGGCCTGTTAATTGCCCTCCTCTTGCAAGTGGTCGATCGAATTGATGATGTGACCTGACTATCTGGCCTTTTATCTACTTGTTGTATCATTTCTGTCCATTGAAGGTTTAAATTTAATTAGTAAAGCAGTAGTAATAAATGACAGTACGGTATCTGTGCCCTCCATTCAAGTACGAGTGATTCTTTTTCAAGAAGAGATCTTGTAGCTTGTGATTTTGGGGCTTGGCATATAAATAACAATGGCCACCACAGGATAGCTGCACTATATAAGATTGCAGCTGCTCAGTATTTATCTGTACCTAGATATTACTGCCACAAAGAGCCATGCTCACTATGACTATTACCAGTTAACTAAGGGTGGCTGGCTTTTTATAGACCATGGGAGAGTTATACTGCCTATCTCACAGATAGTTATACAGAAAAAATCCACAACTCGATAGTCTGAATGGCACCCTTTGTGAACTTCTCACCGTGTGTTAGTACTTTTAAAAATGATCCTTCACTCTTCTACGTGTTTCCCCGTGCCACATCATTCCTTAACCTGTACCTCGTGTTACAAATTTGCATTTACACACAGTCCCCACCTTTTAAACCACTCACGTTTAAATTCGGCAGTCGATTAAAGCTGGCAAATAGCGCAAACTATTTGCCATTACCATTATTGTTGATTTCAAAGCTGTCGTTTACAGCGTGTTAACCGCGCCGGCTATTTCAGGCAGGAGCAGGTGTTCAGTGAATAGTTCTCACCTCGTTAAGGTGAAATTTCCTTGTATACTTAATCACCTCTAACTGGTGTTGGGTTATACCTGCACTGCTCATACGAACATACGAACAATGACAGACAGGCAAAGACCCTCTGGTCCATCGAGCCTGTCCCACACAATTGTGCTACCTTGTGTATCCCAATATATACTCTCCATCCCACCCGAACCATGTGATCTCCTGGGAAAGGCGAAAAACCAGATTTTAAAAAACCCAGGCCAATTTGGGGAAAATAATCTGGGAAATTCCTCTCCGACCCATCTAGGCGATCGAAACTAGTCCAGGAGATCACTCTGGCCCTGAATTCCCTGCAGTACCTGCCTTCTGTAAGAGGTGATCTCTGTCCCAGCCAGAAACAGGTCCAGCTCTCGCTTGAAGGAATTCAGCGAATCAGCGTCCATCGCACGAGACGGCAGCCTGTTCCAGAGGTCCACTATTCTCTGGGAAAGGACCACCTCCTGACATCTAACCGAGATCTGGCCTTATACAAGGTAAATTTGTGACCCCTGGTCCTCCCTAACCTATTTAATTGAAACAAACTGTCAGCTGGAACACAATCTATTCCCTTCATTATCTTATAAACCTCAGTCAGATCCCACCTAAGTCTACGCTTCTCTAAAGTGTAGAATCCCAACCTTTTTAGCCTATCTTGATAACTAAAATGCTTTAAACTGGGAATTAGTCCAGTGATCCTCCTCTGCACCCTCTCCAAAGCCTCAAGATCACCCACCATGTGAGGAGACCAAAGCTGGACACAGTATTCCAAGTGCGGCCTGACTTAGGTCTTGTACAAGGACAAAATAGTATGCCTCATCTTGTACTCAATTGTCCTATGGATACACCCCAACACCCTATTCGCTCCAGCTATCGCTTCACGGCATTGCGCATGTACCTTTAGAGATGTATGCACTAGAATGCCCAAATCTCTTTCTTTCTCCACGTTCTTTAATGCTTTTCCCTGAAGGGTGTATGAATGTTGAGCATTTGCCCCGCCCACATACATAACACTGCACTTCTCCAAGTTATACATCATTTGCCAGTCACGAGCCCAATCTCCCAACACATTAAGATCCACCTGAAGCAGACGAGCATTGTCTACAGTCCTAACACTCGCACAGATCTTAGTATCATCTGGAAATTTGCAGATTGTGCCCCCAACACCTACATCCAGATTATTAATAAAAATAGTAAAGAGCAACGGTCCCAACACCAATGTCTACTGGACTTCCCTCATCCACCAACTTTGTATTTCCCTCAAAAACTACAATTAGATTTGTAAGACATGACCTCCTTTTTATGAAGCCATGTTGGGTGTCCCCAATATGTTCCTCTCTATCCAAGCATTCATATATTGCATCCCTAATAATTGCCTGAAGCAATCTTACCTATTACTGATGTCAAACTAATGGGCCAATAGTTACCTGGGTCTGTCTTGTCAACTTTTTTAAAGATGGAGACTACATTAGCCTCCTTCCAGTCTATAGGAACAATTCCAGAGTGCAGTGAGCTATTAAAAATACAGGCTAGGGGCTCGCACAGCACATGTCCCATCTCCCTGAGGACCCTCAGGTGGATATCATCCGGCCCGGCTGCTCAACTCTTTCTAAAACGATGGCCCATAATTTGCGGCCCCTATGGGTGCGTACGCAAGAGGCGCATGCATGAAAACCTGGAACTTGGGATCTGTCAAGAATCTTCTTGACAGATCCAATACATCCCCAGGAAATGGACATCTGCGGGCCGAAAACATCTGCCCAATGAATGCCCGTGAAATTCTTACGCCTGGTAAAAGGTGTAAGGCCAGCTTTTACCAGTAAAGAGTTTAAATGAACATAAAAATAAGTTAAAAAAACCTGTACAATAAGGTAAGGTTATTTTTAGCCCTTTAAAACATTTACATTTATTTTTCAAAAATTTAATTTTTGTTTTAAATATTTAATTAAATGGTGTTTGAATTAATTTTAAATATGTAATTTATTTATTTATTTGAGTGTAGATGTATTTTTGGGGGTATTCCCATTCATGCTTATGGGGTTTCCGTACATACAGAATCCCTATAGGCATGAATGAGGATTCCCTTCTTTCATCCGTTGGGCCGGCCCACGTGATCCCAGGGGTGCTTGCGAACCGCCCAGAGCGGCCCAGGACTGCGAGTCTCCGTATCTCCCGGACCACCATTTACGCAAAGATTTTCTCCTGCGGGAAGCCTCCGACCGGAAATTCAGGGCCATTATGTTCATCTATGCTACATTACTAGTTTTGTTGTAACATTATTAAATTCTAATAGTTGAAGCATCATCTTCAAGAGTGAAGACCGATGCAAAGTGCTCATTTAATATTTCTGCCATATCCAGTGAGTCCTTTGTAACCCGTCCTTGAACATCCTTCAATGGCCCAATACAGGATTTGACAGTTCTCTGACTCTTCACATAATTGAAAAAGTTTTTCCCATTACTTTCACAGTTGTCTACGATCCTTTTTTCCATTAGCTTACATCTTATTTGTCTTTGTACATAACCAGTCAGCCACCTTGGCTTTTTCTTACCACACTTCCTTCTTTTGATTTTGAGCACGTATTTGTTTTCCACATCTTTTATCTTGTTCTGAAAAACTTTCCATTTGTATTCTACATCGGTTTTCAGCACCACCCAGTCGGGTTAGCCAATTTACCTGTTCCAGATCATCTGCCATTTCAGTGAAGTTTGCTCTTCTGAAATCTGGTACGAGTTGCAGATTCTCAGTACCTTTAGTTCTACCAGCCAATCAAAACCTTATAATGTTGTGGCCACTGTTGGCCAGTTGTTCCCCCAAATGGAGGCCCAATACGAGGTCAGGCTCATTACTAAACACTAGGGGGGGGAATTTCATCCCCCTAGCACCTCCCGTTAGCACCAGCAGATGGCGCTAACGAGGCGCTAGAGCATTATCACTGGGGTGCGGCGAATCCAGAGCGTCATGCCAAATCCCGCCTCCCGTAGCGTCGCCGGTAACAGTTATTGCCAGGAGCATCAACGCCAGGTGAATCGTGATGTCAATGAGTGTGCAACACTCACTGACCGCCCGATCTGCAAAATTGATTGTCACCACCTGGCTTAGCGCCTGGAGTAAACAGCGACAGGGAGAGCTGGTGTGAAGCACCAGGAAGCCGGCTCCAGGGATGTTATTTAAAGGGATCATGAGTAATGACTCGCAGCTGTCAGGTTAGTGCAGTTTCAGTGGTTTCTTGTCTGTTTCACACAGTCCAACAGTTTCATTCAGTAATTTCAAGGTTCTTTTGTATCAGGAGTGTTGTGGCAACTAAAAAGTAGCTTCATTTATTCTTAAAAAAATCAAACTGCTACAATTGGTTACATTAATGGGGGCTGTACTGGCATGCCACCTCGCCCTCCAGGATCTATGGCAGAGGGAGTATAGGCAGCGAGAATGACGGGAATTGATGCAGGGAGATGAGAAAGGACATCAGGGCTCTCAGCAGGAGGCCTTACACTCCGAGGATATTCCGAAAGCACTTCTCCTACCTTCAATGAAATGAGGAGCAGTGTATTAGACTGCTTCGCTTCACCAAGGAGGTGGTCACAGAACTCTGCCAGCTCCTCCAAACAGATCTCTAGCCTCACACCAGGTTGATTTAAAGCCCACATCCTCTTTGCTCACCACATCCCCATCATTCCATCCCTCTTGCAGGCCGTTTCACACCGCAAGCTGACACCACAAAAGAAGGGTAAGTGAATTAATAAATTTATCAAAAATCAGTGAACACATATTTACAACAAAAATAGTAACTATTCACCCTTGTGCAATCCCTTAGTGCCTGTCATTACTGTGCCTTTGCCTACTCTAGTGCTCCTACGAAGTGTTGGTCCAGTGGCTGCAGCAGGGCTGGTGGAAGGCTGCTGAGTGTCTGTGCGGGAGACTTCAGATGGCCTTGCAGGACTTCCTCGACCAGCTCTGGGCCTGGAAGGCCCGGCTGTTGACTGCACCACCTCAGCATGGGCGGCAGCAGTCTGGGCTGGCTGGATGATAGGCAGCAACAAGGGCAATGGCGGAGTGGCAGTGGTGGGAGCAGGAATGCTGTCATCCTGAGCGAGGACAGCAGATTCCTGCTCCACTGGCCCACTGCCACTCCCCCGGGGCAGCACCTCAGCATACCTAGCAATCTGTTGGAGCAAAGATTGCTGGCCTGCTGTGACACCGTGAAAGCCCTGGTCAATGGTGGTAGACCCAGCCATGATGACAGCAGTCAGAGCTTGCGTGGCATCAAGCTGAGACTGCATGAGAGCAGTCTGAGATTGGATGCCACCAAGCATAGACTGCATTACAGCACTAAGACGTTGTGTCGCTTCCACTTGTGCTACAATGGAAGCTGCCAAATCGCCCATCACATGCGGCATCAGGTCGGTTACCATGGTCTCTCTGGGAGTCTACCATCCTTTGCAGACTGGAAATGATGGGCTCCATGGTGCTCGCAGAACCTTGTGCAATGTTGGAGGCGGACGCCTCAATGCTCCTTACCATTGCTGACAGGGTCTCGGGCACCCTTGCCATTGCATCCATCATCTCCATGTGCATGCCCAGCACCCTTCTTCTAAAGGCTTCCCATCGAGGTCCTCATCGGAGTCCTGTGCAACAGAACCCATGCGCGAACTCGCCCTCTGGGGAGCTGGCCCCCGAGCTACTCTTACCCCCTGGCCTTGCTGCAGCTCACTCATCCCCGGTGCCTCACCCTGTGCAGATCATACTACAGTACTATACTAGCCTCTAAAGAATGCATAGTGCCAGTATCTGAGCTGGATTCTCGGATATAAGCTATCAGGTCTCTGTACTTTTTCTGCCTGAAGTTTGAGTAACTTCTTTTGGAGCATTTCTCTTTAAATAATAACCTGCACTAACAGTTCTACACCCACCTCTGGTGGTTAAACGATCCAAGTGTCCACCCACTCTGTGAAAACCATTATATATAGAACTTTTATTTCTGCGCGCACTTCCTGTCAGTCACACCTCAGACTTCAATCCTACTGCATAATGCAAATTTCACACTTAAAAAATATTTAAAGAAAGGCAGACATTTACAACTTGCACAAATGTTCCCCAGGAAGAGAAAATATCGCAGCCGCAAGGTCTGCAGCCTCTTAATTCACCTTCCCACAAACAAAACCAGGGTTCTGATCTCCAGCATAAACAGCAATGAACCTACAAGTGAACTCACCCAGTGTTTACTTAGCACCAGTTAGACTCTATAGCCTTAATTAGCAGAGGAGTATTATATTGCGATTCACATGGTTTAACATCTTGCCCTTCTAAAACAGTGCCTCCTCTGACATGCCATAGGAGATTTGCTAATTATATCTAAACATAATATATACGGCAGAATGATTATTGGATACCTCTACTAGATGGATTGATATTGAGTCTGTTTAACCATGACAAACAGATCAATGACATAAGTCACAAAGGGATTAACCATCATAATGAGATGGAAAACTGCCAAGTTCCTATTTCTACAGTACAGACCTTGATCATTCAAATGTGTGTTCTAATTTTAGGTTGGCTAGCAGTAATAAAATAAACAATTTATTATTATAGTTATGTGGAGGTTAAATAGTTCTTCTCTTCCTAGTAAGCTTACAAGTAGAGGACTTGCAATCTCCCTCCATAAAATTCTATCATTTATACGCACTAATAAATTACTGATGCATAAGACATAACCTCCTGATTTGCTTTTCTTTGGGGAGACAGCCCCAGTAGCTAATGAGCCATGAGTCATGCTGTATTTGATCATCTTCAGTGCTGTACTGAGGGAATGCTGCATTGTAAGAACATAAGAAATAGGAGCAGGAGTAGGCCATTCGGCCCTTCGAGCCTGCTCCGCCAGCCAATGAGATCATGGCTGATCTTCTGCCTCAACTCCATTCACCGGCCCTATCGCCATATCCCTTGATGCCCTTACTAGACTTCTATCTATCAACTTCTGTTTTGAATATACCCAATGACTGAGCCTCCACAGCCCTCTGGGGTAGAGAATTCCAAAGATTCGCCACCCTCTGTGTGAAGAAATTTCGTCTCATCTCAGTCCTGAATGGCCTACCCTTTATCCTGAGGCTGTGGCCCCTGGTTCTAGACACCCCAGCCAAGGGAAACATTCTCCCAGCATCCACCCTATCAAGCCCTGTAATAATTTTGTATGCTTCAATGAGATCTCCTCTCATTCTTCTGAATTCAAGAGAACACAGGCCTAGTTTACTCAATCTCTTCTCATACGACAGTCCCGCCATCCCAGGAATCAATCTCGTGAACCTTTGTTGCACTCCCTCTATGGCAAGTATATCCTTCCTTAGGTAAGGAGACCAAAATTGTATACAGTACTCCAGGTGTGGTCTCACCAAGGCCCCATATAATTGGAGTAAGAATTCTTTACTCCTGTACTCAAATCCTCTTGTAATGAAGGCCAGCATACCATTTGCCTTCCTAATGGCTTGCTGAACCTGCACATTCACTTTCAGTGACTCATGTACAAGGACACCCAGGTCCCTTTGAGCATCTGCATTCCCCAATCTTTCACCATTTAGGAAATACTCTGCCTTTCTGTTTTTTCTACCAAAGTGGATAACTTCACATTCATCCACATTATATTTCATCTGCCATGTTCTCGCCCACTCACTGAGCCTGGCGAGATCCCCTTGAAGCCTCTTCACATCCTCTTCACAACTGACACTGCCACCTAGCTTTGTATCATCAGCAAATTTGGAAATGTTACATTTAGTCCCCTCATCCAAATCATTGATATACAGGAAACTTTCGTTTATCCGGCATCGACGGGACCGGCGTGGTGCCGGTTTATCGAAAGTACCGGATAACGGAGAGTTATATCTACCGAGGCTATTTTTAACCTAAAAAAATCAAGAAATGTGCAGTATACAGTATTTGGGTACTCACCTACAGAATGTTGTGTTAAATGGATAGTGGACGATGCTTGATTAAGTACAGTACTGCCAGTTGAGGGTAATCCATAACTCTTTAATTACTTAACAGTAAAACAAAACTTATAAACGACTGTCTACAGTACTGTAGTTGACTGTACACTTATTCCGAGTCATCTGGTTCATCAGAAATATCCGTGCCAGCTGGGTCATCAGGATCACGCAGTTCCACCGATTCTTCAGGCACTTCCGCTGCTGCGACTCTTTTGGAAGCTTTCTTAAACATGTTGCGGATGTCGGTTTGCTTAGTGGACTCTTGCCTTTTCTGTAGAAAGGTGGAATGCAGAATATGGAGTTGCATAACTTCTTGTGCAGTGTAGCAATTCTGCCTTTCAGCAAATTTGAGGATTGTAGAAAATCCTTCTGCAGCTTTAGCCCAAGAAATCTTCTCTTCTTCAGAAATCTCATCCTCTTCACTTTCCATCTCGCTTTCCTTTTCTTTCTTTGGATTCAAAACATTCTGAATTATTTCATCATCACTTAGCATATGCACAACACCAACTTCTCTATCTGCATCAACCCACTGCTCGATATCACTTTCACTGAGGTGACGTAGAGGGTTTGCTGGGCCTGCATTTTTCACCATTCCAGCCATTTCCATTATTGTACTCTTCTTGGGACGAACACTGAACCCATGAAATTCCTCCTCTGAAGAAGAACCTTCAGTAAACATTACAGAAGGCCACAATTTGCGCCAGGCTTGCCTCAGAGTGTGACCTTTCACCAATTTCCAGGAACATGCAACATTATAGATGGCATCTTTAATATTGTATTCCTTCTGCAAATCTTGAATATTCTCATCTTGGCTTAGCAGTTTACGTAGGAAGTCTTTCTTGTAATGACACTTCAGATTTTGGATAACGCCCTGGTCCATGGGTTGGATGAGAGAAGTTACATTTGGTGGCAAATAAATGGTGAAAATATTTCCCGAAACCAACTGGGATTCATGCGGATGGGCTCTGCAATTATCAAGCAATAAAATGCATTTGCTATCTTCAGGTTTCCCTATTCTGCGGAAATGTTCCTTCACAGATGGAACAAAAATATGATGGAACCAATCGGAGAAGATTTCCTTATCCATCCAAGCATTTTTTTGAGCTTTGTACTCAACAGGTAAGTGCCTCACATTTTTAAATGCACGGGGATTTTTATACTTCCCGATAACAAGAAGTTTAACCCGGTGTGATCCAGCAGCGTTCGCACATGTTAGCACGGTTACACGATCTTTATTTTTCTTGTAACCTGAAGCATTAGCCTCACTAGCCCCAGCAAGCGTTGATTCTGGCAAAAACCTCCAAAACAAGCCAGTTTCATCGGCATTGTAGATCTGTGCTGGCGACAAATCATGTTGCTGCACAATCCGATTGAAATAATTGCAGTATTCTTCTGCGGCTTCGTGATCAGCTGATTTCTTCTCCCCGGAAATATCGAGTCGTCGTATCCCGTGCCGTAACTTGAAGCACGTTAGCCATCCATCGGAGAAAGCACACTTGTCAGTGAGCTCCATCCTATCGTAGAATTCCTTCGCTTTCTCGATGAGCATGGGTCCGGAAATTGGAACACCCTCTGAACGCTTAAGAGAAAACCATTCATAAAGCACGGTATCCAGCTCTTCAAGCTTAGGCTTACGAAGCGTACGCCGTTTCTCTACACTCTTGCATGTCTCCGAGCTTGAATAAAACTTGAGCAGCTTATCCTTCTGCGATTTGATGTCGTAGATTGTTGACGAACCGATTTTGAATTCATTCATAATGTTGATACGCTTCTCTCCCCTTTCTAGTCGTTGGCATATCTCGATTTTCTGTTTTAAAGTTAAGACCACTCTCTTCCTTTTGCTTGGACCAGCTTTTGGGAATTCCATAATGCAAGATGGAGGAGATAATTGCCGATGAAGATGGAAAGACACACAGAACAATGGTGGCTAGGAAGAGACTACCAGCAGCGTGGCAGACACACAGCAAAATGGTGGATCAGAAGAGACTACAGTACCAGCAGCGTGGCAGACACACAGTAAAATGGTGGATCAGAAGAGACTACAGTACCAGCAGCGTGGGAGACACCCAGCAAAATGGTGGATCAGAAGAGACTACCAGCATCGTGGGAGACACCCAGCAAAATGGCCGATCCGAAGAGACTCCAGGCAGCGTGGGAGAATCTACTCATGCTACTGCAATGTTTCGGACTTGCGACAGCGCCAGGAGGCCGAGTAGTGGCACTTTTGAAAAGTACCCCTACTGACTAAATCGGCGTTCGCGGACTCGGACTCGGACTCGGGATCGGCAACATTGCCGGTTATTTGAGAGGAGTTTTCGGAGCACTCGGCGTTCGCGGAGACTCGACTGCGACTCGGCAACATTGCCGGTTATTTGAGAGGAGTTTTCGGAGGATGATTTTTGCCAGTTAAGCGAGAATTCCGGTTATTTGGGTGCCGGATAAACGAAAGTTTCCTGTAGATTGTGAATAGCTGGGGCCCAAGCACCGATCCTTGCAGTACCCCACTAATCACAGCCTGTCATCCTGAAAAAGACCTGTTTATCCTTACTCTTTGTTTTCTGTCTGTTAACCAATTCTCAATCCATGCTAGTATATTATCCCCAATTCCATGTGCCCTAATTTTGTTCACCAACCTCTTGTGTGGGACCTTATCGAAGGCCTTCTTAAAATGCAAATACACCACATCTACCAGTTCCCCTTTGTCTACTCCACTAGTTACATCCTCAAAGAACTCCAATAGGTTTGTTAAACAGGATTTCCCTTTCATAAATCCATGTTGACTCTGCCCAACTACTATTAGTTTCTAAGTGCCCAGTTATTGCGTCCTTTATAATAGATTCCAGCATTTTTCGAACTACTGATGTGAGGCTAACAGGTCTGTAGTTCCCCGTTTTCTCTCTTCCTCCTTTCTTAAATAACGGGGTTACATTTGCTATCCTCCAATCTGCAGGAACCGTTCCAGAATCTGTAGAATTTTGGAAGATGACAACCAATGCGACCACTATTCCAATGGCCACCTCTTTCAAAACCCTCGGATGTAGGTCATCCGGTCCTTGGGATTTATCGACTTTAAGTCCCATTAATTTTGCTAGTACTGTTTTTTTTACTAATAATAATTTCTTTAAGTTCCTCATTCTCGCCACACCCTTGGTTTTCTTGTATTTCTGGGAGGTTTTTTGTCTCTTCCTCCGTGAAGACAGAAACCAAGTATTTATTTAATTTCCCAGCCATTTCCTCATTCCCCATTATAAATTCTCCCGTACAAAAAGAAAAGAAAATACTGCAGATGCTGGAAATCTGAAATAAAAACAGAAAAGGCTGGAGATACTCAGCAGGTCAGGCAGCATCTGTGAAGAGAGAAACAGAGTTAACATTTCAGGTCGATGACCTTTCGTCAGAACTGGAAAAAAGCAGGAAATGGAACAGATTTTTAAGCAAGTGTAGGGGCAGGGAAAGGGGGGAGGGGGATGAAAGAATAAAAGGGAAGGTCTGTGATAGGATAGAAGGCAGGAGAGGTTAAGAGGCATTAAGAGATATTCAAGGCAAAAGGAGATGGTAATGGGACAGGTTAAGAAACAAAGGATGGCTCTAGATGAAGTGTAAATTGCGCTGGAAGAGTGAAAGACAGCTGCCATGTGGGAGAGAAGAACAGAAGGCACAAACAAAAAGTGTGGATAAAAAATATAGAAATGATAGAGGCCAGGTTATGATCTGAAATTGTTGAACTCTATGTTGAGTCCAGAGGGCTGTAAAGTGCCTAATCGAAAGATGAGGTGCTGTTCCTCGAGCTTACGCTGAGCTTCAGTGGAACAATGCAGGAGGCCGAGGACGGTGAGGTCTGAGTGGGAGTGGAGTGGAGAATTAAAGTGACAGGCGACCGGAAGCTCGGGGTCCCCCTTACGGACTGAACGGGGGTGTTCCGCAAAGCGGTCACCCAATCTGCGTTTGGTCTCCCCAATGTAGAGGAGACCACATCATGAGCAACCAATACAGTATACTAAATTGCAAGAAGTACAAGTAAATCGCTGTTTCACCTGGAAGGGGTGATTGGGGCCCTGGACAGTGGGAAGGGGAGAGGTATAAGGGCATGTGTTGCATCTCCTGCGCTTGCACGGGAAGGGGTGTTGGGGGTGATAGTGGAGTGGACCAGGGTGTCGTGGAGGGCGCAGTCCCTTCGGAATGCTGAAAGGGGAGGTGAGGGGAAGATGTGTTTGGTGGTGGGATCACGCTGGAGGTGGCGGAAATGGCGGAGGATGATCCGTTGAATGTGGAGGCTGGTGGGGTGAAAGGTGAGGACAAGGGGTTCTCTATCGTGGTTCCGGGAGGGAGGGGCAGGGGTGAGGGCAGAAGTGCGGGAGATAGAATGGACCGTGCCAACCACAGTAGAGGGGAATCCTCGGTTGAGGAAAACGGAAGACATGTCGGAAGCACTGGTATGGAAGGTGGCATCGTCAGAGCAGATGCGGTGGAGATGGAGAAACTGGGAGAATGGAATAGAGTCCTTACAGGAGGCGGGGTGGGAGGAAGTGTTGTCCAGGTAGCTGTGGGAGTCAGTGGGCTTGTAGTGAATGTTTGTCAATAACCTATCCCCAGAGATGGAGACGGAGAAGTCGAGGAAGGGAAGGGAAGAGTCGGAGATGGACCATGTGAAGGTGAGGGAAGGGTGGAAATTGGAAGCAAAGTGAATTAAATTATCTAGTTCAGGGCAAGAGCAGGAAACGGCACCGATACAGTCATCAAAATGTACCGGAAAAAGAGGTGAGGGAGGGGACCTGAGTAGGACTGGAACAAAGAGTGTTCCACGTATCCCACAAAAAGGCAGGCATAGCTAGGACCCATGCGGGTTCCCATAGCAACACCTTTGATTTGGAGGAAGTGAGTGGAGTCAAAGGAGAAGTTGTTCAATGTGAGAACAAGTTCAGCCAGGCGGAGGAGGGTGGTGGTGGATGGGGACTGGTTGGGCCTCTGTTCAAGGAAGAAGCGGAGCACCCTCAGGCCATCCTGGTGGGGGATGGAGGTGTAGAGGGATTGTACGTCCATGGTGAAAAGGAGGCGGTTGGGGCCAGGAAACTGGAAACTGTTAAAGTGGCGGAGGGCGTCGGAAGAGTCGCGGATGTAGGTGGGAAATTCTCCCGTCTCTGTCTGTAAAGGACCTACATTTACCTTCGCCAGTCTTTTCCTTTTCACATACCTATAGAAGCTTTTACAATCCGTTTTTATATTTGTCAACAGATGTTGAGGCAATTTTAACTCAACAACAACAAGTTGCATTTATATGATGCCTTTAACATAGTAAAACGCCCCAAGGCACTGCCAACGAGCCACATGAGATATTAAGGCAGATGACCAAAAGCTTGGTCAAAGAGGTAGGTTTTAAGGAGTGCCATAAAAGAGGAGAGAGAGGTAGCGAGGCGCAGAGTTTTAAGGAGATAAATCCAGAGCTTAGAGCCTGGGCAGCTGGAGTCATGGCCGCCAATGGTGAAGCGATTAAAATCGGGGATGTGCAAGAGGTCAGAATTGGAGGACCGCAGAGATCTCGGAGGGTTGTAGGGCTGGAGGAGATTACAGTGATAGGGAGGGGTGAGGCCATGGAGGGATTTGAAAACAAGGATAAGAATTTTAAAATTGAGGCGTTGCAGGACTGGGAGACAATGTAGGCCAGCAAGCACAGTGATGAACAGGACTTGGTGCGAGTTAGAATAAGGGCAGCAGAGTTTTGGATGAGCTGAAGTTTACGGAGGGTGGAAGATGGGAGGCTGGCCAGTAGAGCAATGGAATAGTCAAGTCTGGAGGTAACAAAGGTATGGATGAGGGTTTCTGTAGCAGATGAGTTGAGGCAGGGGCGGAGTCGGGCGATGTTACGGAGGTGAAATTAGGCAGTCTTGGTGATAAAGCAGATATGTGATTGGAAGATCAACTCGGTGTCAAATACAATACCAAGGTTGCGAACGGTTTGATTCAGCCTAAAACAGCTACCAGGGAGAGGGATGGAGTCGATGGCTAGGGAGCGGAGTTTGTGGTGGGGACCGAACACAATGGCTTTGGATTCTCACTATTTAGTTGGAGGAAATTTTTGCTCATCCAGTATTGTGTGTCGGAGAAGCAGTGTGACAAATCTGAGACAGTGAGGTCAAGAGAGGAAGTGGTGAGGTAGAGCAGGGTGTCGTCAGTGTACATGTGGAACCTGATGTGTTTTCGGATGATGTCACCATGGGGCAGCATGTAGATGAGAAATAGGAGGGGGCCAAGGATAGATTGTGGGGGACACCAGAGGTAACAGTGCAGGAGTGGGAAGAGAAGCCATTGCAAGTGATTCTCTGGCTATGACTGGAAAGATAGGAATGGAACCAGGCGCGCACAGTCCCTCCTAGCTGGAAGACGGAGGAGAGGAGTTGGAGGAGAATTGTGTGGTCAACTATGTCGAAGGCTGCAGACAAGGCGAGAAGGATGAGGAGGTATAGTTTAACACAGTCACATAGGATGTCATTTGTGACTTTGGTAAGGGCCGTTTCAGTACTGTGGCGGGTGCTAAAAACTGATTGGAGGGATTCAAACATTGAGCTGCGGGAAAGGTGGGCACGGATTTGGGAGGCTATAACACGTTCAAGGACTTTGGAGAGGAAAGGGAGGTTGGAAATGGGGCGGTAGTTTGCAAAGACAGAGGGGTCAAGGATTTTTTTTTTGAGGAGCGAGGTGATGATGGCAGATTTGAAGGGGAGGTGGACAGTACCTGAGGAGAGTGAATCGTTAAGAATGTCAGCTAATTTGGGGTCCAGGAAAGGAAGTTGGGTGTTCAGCTGTATGGTGGGAATAGGGTCAAGGGAGCAGGTGATGGGTCTCATGGACAAGGTGAGCTCAGTGAGGGCATGATGGGAGATAGGAGGGAAACCAGAGAAACATGTGAATTCAGGTCTAGGGCAGGGGGGAACCTGAGGAGAAATTTGGCTCGGTGTGCTAGGGGAATGGAGGGAAGCAGCAGAGGCAGCCTAACGGATGGTCTCAATGGCTGGGATTTTCCCGTTTCCCACCCGCACGGTGCGGGAGGACCCGGGAGATGGTGGGAAGCACAGAGGAGTGTTGTATCTTTATAGGGTTAATCATGTCCTCCTAATGTGATGCCATTATGTCAACACATCCTCCCTACGTCTAGTTAATCTCCGTTCATTGCGTCTACGCTCCCACCTGTTTCTTGTTCATTGTATTCACTAATAAGAAACTGTGGGTATCAGTTATGGCTTTCCTTTCTCATCTCCTTCCAGTACATCCATAACTAACTTTATTCATACCAGTAACTCCCTTACAGTCACCTGACTATCTGGCTGTAATTTTTATCTTTTGTCACATACTGTTAGTGAGGTAATGTTTGCTATACTCCAGGCTTGACTATGTACTTTTGCAAATACTGCAGATTTAGTCCTTAATATATGTGCATATATTTTATATATAAAGAAAAGCTTACTATGGCTATTCTACCTGGTACACCTATTCTTACAGGGGGGTGTAATGGGACTTTGGTGTGCACAGAATGACTGCTACTCTCACCTACATAACAACAGTGACTGCACTTGAAAAGTAACTCATCCTTTTTTCTATCTGTATCTGTTATCCACTTATAACCTTCAAACTTTTCTCAAATACTTATTAATTCCACTCTCTTTAAAGGAGTTAAATCAATGTGGCAATAAGTAATATTGCTGGGAATCTGCTCTGCATACTCATTTCACGGTGGGGAGGGGGAAATCTGTTCTATTCTTGTGTCTCGCTAATTTTGTGCTCATCTGTTCCAGTTCCGTGACCACAGTACAAGTTAAATAATCTTCTTACTTCACATTATCCGTTCCTTTCATTATTTTAAATACCTGAATCACTTCCCCGCTCAACCCTTTTTCTCCATTTAGAACAAATTCTGTTTTTATGTATCTCGTGTCTCAAAGCCAAAAGTCCAGAAATCAGCAGATATTGAATTCTCTCCATTTGTTTTCAACCAATAAATTTTGGCCCAACTTTTTATCAAATGCTCTTGATACTAGTCAGTTCCATTTGCTGTCACACCTTTGGAGAGTTGGAAAGCAGGGCTACCTCCCAACCTTTGTACAACATCAGCCCATGTCTCCCTTCATCCTCCAATATTAATTGCACCTTTCTCTGCTTCCTTGTTCTTTTAGATTTACTGGTCGACTACTAAACTCTTCCTCTCCTTTCTTAAATGCTCATTAACTTAAAGGTTTTAAGGAGTATATTCCCCTTCTTAGTGTTGAAGTTAATACTTTTTGGTGAGTGAAAACTGAGTGACTAAAATATATTTCTCCTCTCCAAGCTATAAGTACCTTTTTCAAAAACCATTTCTCTACCTCTGATGTTCCTACAATAATGTTTGGCGCAGATCGATGCCAGACTTGCCTCTTACATTGCATCCTAGACCACTTAGTAGAAGGATTTCAATGTAATAGTGGCAATTCCATATTTCCATCTCTCCAATCAGGTTTCTGCCCACCCTGAAACAGCCTTAATCAAAGTCACAAATGACATCCTCTGACGGTGGCGCATTATCTCTCCTTGTACTCCTCCACCTCTCTGCAGCCTTTGACACAGTTGACCACACCATCCTGCTACAATGCCTCTCTTCTGTCATTCAGATCAGTCAGACTGCCCTCGCCTGGTTCCACTCTTACTTATACAATCATAGCCACAGCATTTCGAGCAATCACTTCTTCCCCTACCCGCCACCCCCGCCAACCCCTCCCCCCACCCCACCCCGCACCCGCACCATTACCACTGGAATGCTCCAAGGATCTGTCCTTGGCCCCTGCCTCTTCCTCATCTACATGCTGCCCCTTGGCCACATCATCCGAAGACATGGCTTGGGCTTCCACCCAGCTCTATCTCTCCACCACCTTTCTTGATGCCACTACGTTAAAGACCCTCTTTAAATGCAAGTTGTTTATTTTTATATTTCCACATATTTTTGATCTCAATAAGCAAAGTAAAATGACCGAGGTGATGGCCCTCTGAACTGGAGATCTATTGTCAGGGATTAAATAGCTTTGAAGCAGCTGAATGAAACATGTTTCTGAGCCAGTGCCATGATCGTACGTGGGTCTCTGCTGCCACTTTGGAAATATAAGAAGCTTTTCATTTGTTATATTCCTGCATATGCTTTATAAGTGGCTGAATGTGTCCAGTAAGTGCATACAAACTGCAAATTTGAAATTCAAAGTCAAGGAAGCAATTCACTATCTGTAGGCATTTACATTTACATTAAATTAACCTCTGAAAGTTTTTTTTAAATATAAAGAATAACCTTTAGTTGTTTTATATCTGATTCTAAAATCGGTGTTAGTATAAACCTATGGGACGTACTTAATTTACAACAATCCAAAAAACACGACTTTTGGAATGATATTAAAGGCAGGGATTTCACTTTTATATTTAAATCTTAAAAATATTGGATGAGGTCCAAGGCAAAGTCCTTAAATTAATCTCCAACCGGGGATTTGGCTGTGTTTAAATCTCTTCCTCATGATTATTCACAAGGGAGAATAAGAGGATTTATCGTACTGCTGGCTCTCAAATTATGAAAGGATTTTGAAGAATGTTGGGAAGTAACATATTGTGTGAGAAGGAGCCGAGATGTTTTATAAACCTTGTCCACCTCGATAGTGCTGGGCCGTTTCTATTTCTATTGCTTTACAGGTTTTCAAAGGCAATATTAGACCCGGATGTCTGCGGCCTTCTGGTGCACTCCTGCCACAAGTGGGCAGACTTGCGGCAGAGCGTCTGGGGAAATAGGCTGCGACCCGGACACACTGCCAGATTCCCCGCTCACCCTGAACGAGGTCACCCATCAGAGGGGGGAACAGCTATGGGCAAGGAGACTCCCAGGCCAGGAGTATCATGGACCACGGCCCGGGAACCTCCTGCTGGCTGGGAAGTTGGGTGAGAACCTGCTGGCTGGTGGAAGTACAGCCCTCGTGGTTGTCCCGGCCTGTGACTCTACCTGGACCTGTTCAGATGTGCCTGACTTTTTTTTCCTCTTTCTCAGCCCTCTTAGAAAGTGAGGCTGATGCGCCAAAGATGTTACTTTTCTGCGCCGGGAGCACTAGCACCTCCGCCGGTGTGCCAATAGTGGCACATGCACCCGGCAGAAAAATTAGGGAATCTCCTCCGACCCTGGAAGGTCTGGCAGTGACAGCAGTGGAGATTCTTGGTGGACATAAAAGGGCACTTATGACAGGATCGCGGACCCAATGGTGTTTGGATTTGCAAATGTTAATTGCTGCACATATTTCAAAGGTTTCAGCATTTGAAAGGTTAATGAAAATGTAACAATCAGTAACGATCCAATCAAGCTCAACTGAATCGCTTTATTGGGGTCCACAACTATGCCAACCGTATTAAAAAAATTATAGGGCAATTTCACTTTATAAGTTTCAAAAGCTCTTTCAAAGAGCCGGCACAGGCATGATGGACCAAATGGCCTCCTTCTGTGCTGTAAGGTTCTATGACTCTATGGGGGAGAAATTCACTATTGCCCCGTTTGGGGCGCTAAATCTTTAAAGTTTGGAAAATTAGATCCAGGAGAAACCATCCAAGACTGGTGAGTTTTTTGAAATAAGGGGTTGGATTTTCCTCTGAACTACCACCCATTTTTCTGGTGGTTTTGTGGCGCTAAATTGAATAAAGTGGGGCAGTAATGTCCCCTACCTTAAAACCACTGGTCCATCACTACAATAGAAATACCTTCTAATAAAAAACAACAATTGGCTTTAAGGCCACATTTAAATGCTCACATGGATGTGGCTAAACTCCTCCAATCCGTTTTTCCTGAATTCCACCCCACATTATTACCACCACCATAGACGTGGCTGTAAGAGCATCACTAAGGTATTGAGGAGGCCATTTTGTTTCCTGTAACTGAAGGTTGGTGTTACTTAAGTGACTATCAATCTGTTTAGCACTTTGGAGGTTCTGTCAGGATTTTTCTTGCCATATTTTGTCAGCTTGGCCCAGTTTTGGATTGGTACATGGATTTCGCAATAGTAATCCCTCTATTCTTATATTATGAAGAGAAGGATGAGGAGATGGAAGTGGCTAGATTGGAAGTTCTTCGAGTGAGACATCACAAGATATATTTGTTCCCAACATACAGATACCCACTCACCAGGGTTTACTTAGACTTTTATGACTGTGAATGCCTCAAAAAGCTGCCCCTCTCTTCAGAGGCTATTGGGGAAATGTGTCAATTACTAGCTGAAGACCTGCACTCACTTCCACCAGTTGTACAACATTGTGTGCACGAATCAAAGTCATCACTTCCTTGAATTTGTTTACCACTGGATCCTTCCAGGCAGCATCTTGTGATTCTTGCCACATCAATCAGGCCGCAGCTCATCACTGTATCAAGGAGGTCAGCGATGCTCTATTCAGAAGGGCTGTGCAATTCATATCCTTCCCAATGGAACCAGAGAAACAGAGTGCTCTCCAGTTCTAAAGAGTGACAGGGTTCCCACAGGTGCAAGAAGCAATTATTGGAATGAATTTGGCACTCAAAGCCCTATATGACAACCTCCTTAATTTGATGAACAGGAAAGGCTTTTATTCTATCAATATGCAGCTGTATGTGATGCCAATCACCTTATCCTTACAGTGGTTGCACTCTCGCCTCTGAATCCAAAGATTGTGGGTTCAAGTCCCACTCCAGAGACTTGAGAACGTATTCTGGGCTGACACTAAGGGAGTGTTGTACTGTTCGGGGTATTGTCTTTCGGATGAGATGTTAAACGGAGACGACTGCCCTCTCAGCTGGAAGTACAAGATCCCATAGCAGTATTCAAAGAAGAGCAGGGGAGTTCTCCCGGTGTCCTGGACAATAAATATCCCTCAACCTACATCACTAAAACTCAGATTATCTGGTCATTATCTCATTGCTTTTTGTGGGACCATGCTGTGCGCAAATTGGTTGCTGCGTTTCCCTACATTATAACAGTGACTCCACTTCAAAAGTAATTCATTGGCTGTAAAGCGCCTTGGGACATCCTGAGGTCGTGAAAAGAGCGATATAAAAGTCTTTCTTTTTTTTTCCTTTTAGCCTGAACGTGAATTTACTAAACCAAGGAAGCTGTCATGATGCTTTCATCATGCAACAATATCAGAGCCACGTATCAGGACGGTTGATTAGGCCTATTGCCTGCAGTCATGGCTTATGACACCAGTAAGGCTTCCACAGGCAGAGGATGACAACAGATATAATGAGGCCTGTGTCAGCACAAGATCTGTCATATAGCAGCCAATAGGCATTTTCAAGTCTCATTTTAGTTGCCTGCATAAATCTGGTGCACACAGATACCCACTTACCAAGAGTGGAAGTCTTCAGAATTACTGTAGCTTGTTGTGTACAGCATAACATTGCAATGAAGAAAGGCTTGCTGCTGTCAGAAGCTGAAGGGAATGGTGATGAAGATGGGGGAGGGGGGACAAGAAGCACCTCCATCCCCGCGGCATGAGGAGGGTGTACAAGAAGCAGAGGACATGGGATTTAACACCTGCCTGTTCTCCCCCCACACCCTCACAAAGTCCCTCCCTGTCAAAGACTTCTGCCTATTGCCTTCATAAGATATAAGTCTACATTTCCCCTCTCATCATGCAACTCTCAAAGGTATGTAAATGTACACAAAAATGAACTCAGAAATCTATGGTCAAGCTCTGTTTCCTTTATAGAACAACATTCACCAAAGGTGCCCAAACATTGATTCACCCTATTTACAACTATTTAACACCACGTCCACCCATTAAGAACATAAGAACATAAGAAATAGGAGCAGGAGTAGGCCATTCGGCCCCTCGAGCCTGCTCCACCATTCAATAAGATCATGGCTGATCTGATCTTGGCCTCAACTCCACTTTTCTGCCTGTTCCCCATAACCTTTGACTCCCCTGTTTTTCAAATATCTGTCTATCCTGCACCCTCAGAGGCTGAAGGCTCCTCTGAGGAGTACTCCTGGTCTTCCTCCTGGACAGTGGGAGGGGGCTCTTGATGGACCCTTGGGAGAGTAAAGACATCAGTTAGATATATATGTCGATTGCGAACACATCCCATTATGCACACGATGAGCATTCAATTTCTCTTGACATCAGATCCCATTTGAGTCACTCATGAATGCCATTTAGATGTATGGAAAATAATTATGTCACCAGGTTGTTCTAATGAGCCTCTCTCTCCGTCTCCCACTTCCGGCTGGTTCACCACTCTGGTTAATTCCAATGCACCCTCCTCTGCATTGGTCAAAATTGCCATGGATTGAGGGCCTCATCCCGTTCTCTTCCTCTCCCTCTTATTGTGGGCTCACTTTTCCTGTAATGAGGGAAAGAAGGGAAGTTTGAGTGAGAGTGAGTGTAAAGAATGACTGGGATCGATGTTTAGAGGGAAACTATGGTGGAGTGGGGTGCCAATACCAAGTTGCCTCCTTTTGTGTTGTTAGTTGGCGTCACTGCATTAGGATGAGGGTGAGCGTGAGGGGTGCATAGTAAGACGGGGATGTGATACTGTAGATAGAGAGAAAGGGATGGGTGAAGGTGCAAGGGATGTTGGGGTGAGTAAGGATGTGCAGGAGTAGGGTTAGCAATGCAGAGGGATGGGGATGTGATGACAGGCACAGCAGCATGAAGCTAAGTGTGGCTTTATACTCATTTTCCTGATCGCATAAGATCATTAAACCTTTTGCGGCACTGCACCCAGGTCCGAACTACCACTGATCTGGCCGTCACCTCCTCAGCAATCTGCAGCCACGCTGCCTCCGTCTGCTGGGGAGGGGTCTTCCTACCATCCGTAGGGAAGAGAACCTCCCTACGTCCTCTGACTCCCTCCGCAAGAACATGGAGGGAGTCATCGATGAACCTAGGAGCAGCCTTTCTGCACTCATTCTTCACTGATTCAGATACCTGCAGCACTGAAGCCCTTGAAATGACAAGAGAGAGCAAATGGGGCCATGGCCCCTTTAAATATACCGGCAATAAATGCGTCATCAGTTGACGTCAGCAGACCCGCACCTTGTAATTGGGCCGGGTAACGCGCAGGGCGGGCCTGACAAGGCCAATTACTGGAAAATCTTTTCTCACAGCGGGATCAACACAGCAGTGGGGTCGTATCCTGCCAACACACTCACCTGCCATGAACCCGCACAGGTAGGCAAAATTGCGGCCTTTGTGTCTGTCTTCACGGAAGAAGACACAAAAAAACTCCCAGAAATAATGGAGAACCAAGGGTCTAGTGAGAATGAGGAACTGAAAGAAATTAGTATTCGTCAAAAAATAGTACTGGAGAAATTAATGGGCCTGAAAGCCGATAATTCCCCTGGATCTGATGGCCGACATCCTAGGGTTTAAAAAAAGGTGGCTATAGAGATAGTGGATGCATTGGTTGTCATAGATTCTAGAACGGTTCCTGCAGATTGGAAGATAGCAAATGTAACACCACTATTTAAGAAAGGAGGGAGAGAGAAAACAGGGAACTACAGACCAGTTAGCCTGACATCAGTAGTAGGAAAAATACTAGAATCTATTATTAAGGACGTGATAACAGGGCACTTAGAAAATAATAATAGGATTGGGCAGAGTCAACACGGATTTATGAAAGGGAAATCATGTTTGACAAATCTGTTAGAGTTTTTTGAGGTTGTAACTAGCAGAATAGATAAGGGGGAACCAGTGGATGTGATGTATTTGGATTTTCAGAAGGCATTTGATAAGGTGCCACACAAGAGGTTATTAAACAAAATTAGGGCTCATGGGATTGGGATGATATACTAGCATGGATTGAGGATTGGTTAATGGACAGAAAGCAGAGAGTAGGAATAAACGAGTCGTTTTCAGGTTGGCAGGCTGTAACTAGTGGGGTACCGCAAGGATCAGTGCTTGGGCCTCAGCTATTCACAATCTATATCAATGATTTGGATGAGGGGACCAAATGTAATATATCCAAGTTTGCTGATGACACAAAGCTAGGTGGGAATGTAAGTTGTGAGGAGGATGCAAAGAGGCTTCAAGGGGGTGTAGACAGGCTAAATGAATGGGCAAGAACATGGCAAATGGAATATAATGGGGAGAAATTTGAAGTTATCCACTTTGGTAGGAAAAATAATAAAGCAGAGTATTTTTTAAATGGGGAGAGATTGGGAAATGTTGGTGTTCAGAGGGACCTGGGTGTCATTGTACACGAATCACTGAAAGTTAACATGCAGGTACAGCAAGCAATTAGGAAAGCAAATGGTATGTTGGCCTTTATTACAAGAGGATTTGAGTATAAGAGTAAAGACGTCTTACTGCAATTATATAGGGCTGTGGTGAGACCACACCTGGAGTATTGTGTACAGTTTTGGTCTCCTTACCTAAGGAAGGATATACTTGCCATAGAGAGAGTGCAACGAAGGTTCACCAGTCTGATTCCTGGGATGGAGGGATTGTCCTATGAGGAGAGATTGAGTAGACTGGGCCTATATTCTCTGGAGTTTAGAAGAATGAGAGGTGATCTCATTGAAACAGACAAAATTCTTACAGGACTTGACAGGGTAGATGCGGGGAGGATGTTTCCCCTGGCTGGGGAGTCTAGAACCAGGGGTCACAGTCTCAGAATAAGGGGTCAGCCATTTAGGACTGAGATGAGGAGAAATTTCTTCACTCAGAGCGTGGTGAATCTTTGGAATTCTCTATCCCAGAGGGCAGTGGAGGCTCAGTCGTTGAGTATATTCAAGACAGAGATCGATAGATTTTTGGATATTAAGCGAATCAAGGGATATGGGGATAGTGCAGGAAAGTGGAGATGAGGTAGAAGATCAGCCATGATCTTATTGAATGACGGAGCAGGCTCGAGGGGCCGAATGGCCTACTCTTGCTCCTATTTCTTAAGTTCTTTATGTTTTTATGTTCTTATTACCATTAGTGCTGAGCACGGGCTCAGAGGTGCTACTGTTTGGTGTCATCACAGACCAAATAGGTCCTAATCAGGTCATGAAAGGCCAGTTCAAAGCATCTATTGAAGCAGTTGTAGCTGCCATTCTGGAAGCCATCACTTTCCTTAGTACCTCCTCTTCCTGGCAACTTATTGGTGCAGAAATCCCCTGGAATGTCAATCTCTCCAGGGTGCTCTGTGTTTCTTGGGAAATTTCCTGTAATGTGTTGCAGATGCAGGTAGTACCCTCATCCCACTTCTCTATCATTTCAACCAGATGCATGAGAACTGTCTGCACTGCCTGCATGTGAGATTGATGTTCCCTATTCATAGCTCTTTTGAAGACTGTGCCCATGAAACCTGGGTTTCAAGACTTCCCATTGGCAGTAATCCTATCAGGGGCGGTATTACTACTTCAAACCCACGCTGCGTAGCAAACGAGGGTACGAGGAAGAAACACCAGCGGACTAGCGGTGGAGTCGCGTGGGTGGGTAGTAGCCCTGCTTCATTGCTAACCCACAAATGGGAGGAGTGTGTATCAGTTATGATATGAAATTGGAAAGGGAGGGGCCAGCTTCCTAATTTGTACAAAATTTAAAATATGAAACTCTGGTGGTGATTTCAAATGTGGATAATGAAGGGATAGTGGAGCTGAGAGGAAAAATAATAGACCTGTTGAGAAAAATGAGAAATTCAACGGTGAGATTATTATCCTTGATTGTAGACATCACAGGCCCAGCATTGGGGTGTTTAGAACTGCTGAGAGTATTGACATAAAGGAAACTGGGAGTCTTTTCTAAAACTCTGCACTTGCTATTGGTCTTGGCTGCGGATAATACCATGCAGAAATAGCATTGTAACTCATGCTTCAAGAACCCAAGCCCCAGATAGGCATTTACCTAAGTTTTTGTTAATTTGAAGCTGAATTAAAGGGGAGGAACTCTGTCTCTTTTCCTGCCAATTTTCCTGACAGAGAAAGCAGCAATTGGGGAGGGGGAGGGCAAGTTCATGGAGCAAGAACCATTGTAAAGGAGCCATTTGAGGATTATTATCTCTGCTTTAAAGGAAAGCTTTACTAGAGGCTTGGGACTACCCATATTACTCAAAGTTTTTTTAATGTTTAAGTGACTTGGATGATGGAGAAGATGGGGAAGTTTACATTATGTACAGGAGGCCAATCATCTCAGCCCCAGGACATCGCTGCAGGAGTTCCTCAGGGCAGCATCCTAGGCCCAACCATCTTCAGCTGCTTCATCAATGACCTTCCCTCCATCATAAGGTCAGAAGTGGGGATGTCCGCTGATGATTGCACAGAGTTCAGTTCCATTCACAACTCCTCAGATAATGAAGCAGTCCGTGCCCACATGCAGCAAGACCTGGATGCCATTCAGGCTTGGGCTGTCAAGTAGCAAGTAACATTCATGCCACAGAAGTGCCAGGTAATGGCCTGAATGACATCCTTCTATGCTGGAAATGTGTTGACCCTGATGGTATGTCTTGTGTTACAAAAGCTCCTGTTAGTGCTTTTCAATAACCATTTTAACAGGGTATTTACCATTATTTAAAACAAAACTTGTTCCAGAAAGGTTAAGAGTCTTTGAAGCAACTCTGACCATTTATTTTAATTCGCATTTTCAATCTACTTAACATAATGGAGGTGGGGGGAGATGGACGAGAAGAAACCCACAGACTTGGTGAAACTGATTATCGCTTCTAGTGTTACAATAAAAACACACAGGTGTGGTGTTGCATTGTATTATCATTGATTACGACATGACAAATAGTTAACTTTAGTTGTATTTTGACGTGATTGTTGTAGTCCGAAGAATGATCAACCGTCATTTCAGTTTTGGTAGCAGAGAAAATAACCTTCCGCACTGATGGTCTGATCTAACAAGGTTTAAGGTTGATACTGTATACAAAGTTAGACGGCCAAACCATTGAAAGAAGTCTATGCTCAAAGTATTAATGGAGATTTTTATCATTTCATCAATCACTGCACATAGAGCACCAGAAGGATAACCTTTCACCCAAGGCTCCATGGGACAATTCCCCCCTTCCTCCCCACCCTTGTAGAGTTGCTGTTTGCAGAACCAGTGCACCTGATGCATAAACCCGATTTGTTTATTGTTGCTGGCATTGTTGAAGGAAGCAGCAGGAAGTCAATTTGCATACAACAAACACCAGTTTTTGGCCAAGTCTAGTCAAAGCCACTGAATTGAGATCAGCTTTGATTCCTGTTTTTCCCATCCCTAATGTTTACAGTGTTGCATCTGGAGGATTAGGAAGCAGCTGTAAGTTTTGCCATTTTTACACCTAATTGAAGCATGATTCTTTGTTTGCAAGAGGACTGCGCTATTCAACTCGTGTCTTTTGGGAGGTTGGGGCACGGGGAGAGGAGAAGCTCCACATCTGTTGCTCTTAGTTGGTTTAGTGCCATTGCTTGGCATTCAGTGATACTACAGTTTTCATTATCTCAGTCCATCTGCTCACATCATGCAACCACGGCCACCTCACTAAATCCTTTCCTCCTTTTGCATTAATTCTGTCTTCAAGCTCCATTCTTGGAAGCACATGTCTGGACAAGCGAACGATGCATGAACTTTCATAACTTATGCAGATACATTCTTGGCCTTGTCTGCCTTGGCTCCAGTGATATGCCTTGCTACTGCTTTGGTGATATACTCAATATTGGGAATCCATAAGAGCTGTTGGTATAAATCCCTAGGGTTTGCTATATCTCTGAAGCTTTTGATGACTATCTCTCATGAATGCAGAAGCCTAGATAATACCAATGCATGCAGAGGTCTCACTTTCAATTGATACTGCTATTATTTACCGTCGAAATTTAAACAGCTCGGCATCTGCAAGCACCAGAGTTATTCTCCTGACATCCAATCTGGCTCATCAAATATTTAAATTAGCACACATTTCCAGAGCCTTTAATTCTGACCTTAATATTCATTGCCTCTTCCTGGCTTGCTTGTCACCATAGGTTTGTTTTACATTTATACTGCTGCCAAACACTTTGGCCATTTTATGCACCGTTTCAATAAGTCGCATCAGCAATGCAGAGGCTTGCAGTCTTGAACTCACTCCACCTTTATAACTCTCTACTGCTGGTCATTCCCCACTACCACTTTATTATTTGTTAAAATTACAATAATTGCTTCTATTTTTCTTGCCGTTTGTTCTTGTTATACTGTTAACATTGTTTCATAGCCATTGATAGTGTTCTGGTATTTATACAGTGTGACATACATTTTGGTCCAGTAATTGAAGGTTCTTGTGTTATCGAAAGTTTCATGGAAGAGCACTACACTATCTACTTTTGAGTCTTCCAACAATATTGCTGATTCAGTACATACAACTCTCAGAATGGATAGTAAATGGTTTCAGTTCGACCTTTGTGTCTTGCTGCTGGCGCTATCGAGTCTTTAACACTGTGCCTAGGTGTGGAGTTATTGATGGGGTGGGGGTGGGGGGAGGAGTGGCGGGAAGGGAGATGGAATTTCCTCAGGGCTTTTCCTGATCCTCCGCCATTACTTTGGGAGTCGTCCACTGGAAACACCATTTGTGCTTGTGCACGGGGTTTCCGCCGAACTCCCTCCAAAGCTACAACCGCGAAGTGGGAGGAGCACCGAGGAAATTCACTCCATTGTTTTACCTGCTTGGCCAGAGAAACCAGTCTGCATAGGAACATAGGAACATTAGGAACAGGAGAAGGCGATTTCAGCCCCTCGAGCCTGCTTCACCATTCAATTAGATCATGGCTGATCTGCACCTCAACTCCATTTTCCCACCTTTGCTCCATATCCCTTGATGCCCTTACCTAACAAAACTTTATCGATCTTAGTCTTGAAAGCTCCAATTTTCCCAGCATCCACAGCCTTTTGGGGGAGAGAGTTCCAAACCTCTACTTCTACATTATTATTTTATTTACGTTCCACATTTACAATAGAATATTTTGCGTTCTTGCCTTCCCCATGAGGCTTATTACAATATCTAACCTTTGGAATGAAAAAGAAAATTCTGAGAGCATGGGGTTTTATTTGACTTCATAAACATCTGGTTATCTATTACTTGTTATGAATACGCAGAAAAACATTTCCGCGAGATATCAGACTTTGTTGGATTTATAATACTTTACAGATTAGTTTTGCATGTGACTCAGAATGAATTCCTAAATAGCCATCTGCATCAACTTCAAATGTTTGAAATATATTTTCATAGATAGTAGTCTCCTCAAAGAAAGTCCCTGTCTGATGCAGAACTAGGAGATGTGAACGGAAGGAAAGAATTTGCATTTATATTGTGTTTTTTCAGGAAGTCCCAAGTACTTCACAGACATAGATACATAGATACATAGAAGATAGGAGCAGGAGTAGGCCATCCGGCCCTTCGAGCCTGCTCCGCCATTTAATGAGATCATGGCTGATCCTTCAATTCAGTATCCCGTCCCTGCCTTCTCTCCGTAACCCTTAACCCCTTTTGCCTGTAGAAATATATCTAATTCCCTCTTAAATATATTTAATGAGCTGGCGTACACTGCCCTCTGTGGCAATGAGTTCCACAGGTTCACCACTCTCTGAGTGAAGAAATTCCCCCTCATTTCTGTCCTAAATGGTTTAGCCCTTATCCTTAAATTATGTCCTCTAGTTCTGTTCTCACCCGCCAAGGGAAACATTCCTTCTGCATCTAATCTGTCTAGACCTGTCAGAATTTTATACACTTCTATGAGGTCCCCTCTCAATCTTCTAAACTCCAGTGTGTACATCCCTAAACTACATAGTCTCTCCTCATAGGTCAATCCCGCCATTCCTGGTATCAGCCTGGTGAATCGCCGCTGCACCCCCTCCATGGCAAGAACATCTTTCCTCAGATGAGGCGACCAAAACTGTACACAGTACTCGAGGTGTGGTCTCACCAGTGCCCTGTACAGCTGCAGCAAGGTATCCCTGTTCCTGTATTCCAACCCTTTTGCTATGAAGGCCAGCATACCGTTTGCCTTCTTGACCGCCTGTTGCACCTGCATGCTCGCCTTCAGTGACTGGTGTACAAGAACACCCAGGTCTCTCTGTACTTCCCCCTCTCCCAATTTATTGCCATTTAAATAATAATTTGCCCTCCCGTTCCTGCACCCAAGGTGGATAACTTCGCACTTGTCCACATTATAGTGCATCTGCCATTTATCCGCCCAATCACCCAGTCTGTCCAAATCGCTCTGGAGCTTCCTGGTCTCCTCCTCTGAGCCCACCCCCCCTCCTAGTTTAGTGTCGTCTGCAAATTTGGAAATGCTGCATTCGACTCCCTGATCCAGGTCATTAATATAAATTGTGAACAGCTGGGGACCCAGGACAGATCCCTGTGGTACCCCACTTGTTACTGCCTGCCATTCAGAAAATGAGCCGTTTATTCCAACTCTCTGTTTTCTATCTGACAGCCAGTTCTCTATCCACGTCAATACTTTCCCCTTTATCCCATGAGCTTCAATTTTCCATGCTAATCTTTTATGTGGGACCTTATCGAAGGCCTTTTGGAAGTCCAGGTACACCACATCTACTGGCTCTCCCCCATCTATTTTACCAGTTACTCCCTCAAAAAATTCCAATAGATTAGTCAAGCACGATTTACCCTTTGTAAATCCATGTTGACTCTGTCCTATCCTGTCCCCATTTGCTAAGTGCTCGGCTATTTCATCCTTAATGATGGACTCCAGCATTTTGCCCACAACTGATGTAAGGCTTACAGGTCTGTAATTACCTGCTTTTTCCCTACCCCCCTTTTTGAATAGTGGGGTAACGTTAGCTACCCTCCAATCCATGGGCACTGTTCCCGAGTCTAATGAATTCTGAAAAATCATGCTTAGTGCATCCGCTATCTCTAGGGCCACCTCCTTCAGTACCCTAGGATGCATGTTATCAGGCCCTGGGGATTTGTCCGCCTTCAATCCCTTTAGCTTCCTTAACACCATATCCTTAGAGATATTGATTTGCGTCAGTTCCTCCTTTGCCAATGTCCCTATTTTTCCCGATATCCCAGGGAGGTTTTTTGTGTCTTCCTTCGTAAAGACTGACCCAAAGTATGCATTTAGTTGGTCTGCCATTTCCTTATTTCCCATTATATATTCCCCCGTATCTGACTGCAATGGACCAACTTTGGTTTTCACCAGTCTTTTCCTCTTGATATACTTATAAAAGCTTTTGGAGTTAGTTTTTATATTTTCCGCCAGCTTGCTTTCGTAAGCTATTTTGCCCTTCTTGATTAAGCCCTTTGCCCTCCTTTGCTCTATCTTAAACTGTTCCCAATCTTCCGCTCTGGCGTGTTTTTTGGCTATTTTATACGCCCTATCTTTGGATTTTATGCTGTCTCTAATTTCCCCTGTTATCCACGGTTGAGTCACCTTTTTAGATTTCCTTTTATGCCAGATTGGTATAAACAATTTTTGCAATTTTGTCATTCTATCTTTAAATGCTTGCCATTGTTTATCTACCTCCAGTCCTCCCAGGAACGTTGTCCAATCAGACCTACTCAGTTCCCGTCTAATGGCATCATAATTCCCCTTGTTTAAATTCAGGACCTGAGTCTCTGAGTCAATTTCTTCGCTCTCCATTTCGAGTGAGAAATCGATCATGTTATGATCGCTCTGACCCAAGGGTCCCCGTACAACAAGATTACTAATTAGTCCCTTCTCATTGCACAGTACCCAGTCCAATATAGCCTGTTCCCGAGTTGGTTCCTCGACATATTGATCCAGATAACCATCCCTTAAACACTCAAGGAATTCCTCCTCCTCATTATTTTTACTGATTAGGCTAGTCCAATCTATATGTAAGTTAAAGTCACCTATGATGACAGCTGTGCTCTTATTGCACGCTTCTCTAATTTCCCTCGTGATGCCCTCCCCAACCTCTATTTTACTATTTGGAGGCCTATATACCACTCCTATTAATGTTTTTCGCCCCTCGCTATTTCTTAGCTCCACCCATATAGATTCTGTATTAACTGAATTACTTTTGAAGTGTAGTCACTGTTGTTTTGTAAGCAATCAAATTGCACACAGCAAGATCCCACAAACAACAATGAGTTAATTGAGCAGTTAATGCAGTGCAATACTTTGGGTCTTTTGTTTTGAGCAGGACCGACCCACCAAGGGTGGTGGCACAGTGGTATACAGTCGGGAAGGAGTGGCCCTGGGAGTCCTCAACATTGACTCCGGACCCCATGAATTCTCATGGCTTCAGGTCAAGCATGGGCAAGGAAACCTCCTGCTGATTACCACCTACCGCCCTCCCTCAGCTGATGAATCAGTACTCCTCCATGTTGAACACCACTTGGAAGACGCAATGAGGGTAGCAAGGGCACAGAATGTACTCTGGGTGGGGGACTTCAATGTCCATCACCAAGAGAGGCTCAGTAGCACCACTACTGACCGAGCTGGCCGAGTCCTGAAGGACATAGCTGCCAGTCTGGGCCTGCGACAAGTGGTGAGAGAACCAAAACAAGGGAAAAACCTACTTGACCTTGTCCTCACCAATCTATCTGTCGCAGATGCATCTGTCCATGACAGTATTGGTAGCAGTGACCACCGCACAGTCATTGTGGAGACGAAGTCCCATCTTCACACTGAGGACACCCTCCATCGTGTTGTGTGGCACTACCACTTTGCTAAATGGGATAGATTCAGAACAGATCTAGCAGCTCAAAACTGGGCATCCATGAGGCGCTGTGGGCCATCAGCAGCAGCAGAATTGTATTCCACCACAATCTGTAACCTTGTGGTCTGGCATATCACTCACTCTACCATTACCATCAAGCCAGGGGACCAACCTTGGTTCACTAAGGAGTGTAGAAGAGCATGCTAGGAGCAGCACCAGGCGTACCTAAAAATGAGGTGCCAACCCGGGGAAGCTGCAACACAGGACTACATGCATGCTAAAAAGCGGAAGCAGCATGCTATAGACAGAGCTAAGCGATCCCACAATCAATGGATCAGATCAAAACTCTGCAGTCCTGTCACATCCAGTCGTGAATGGTGGTGGACAGTTAAACATCTTCAACCAGAAGTGCTGAGTGGATGATCCATATCGGCCTCCTCCTGAGGTCTCCATCATCACAGAAGCCAGTCTTTAGCCAATTCGATTCACTCCACGTGATATCAAGAAACGGCTGAGTGCACTGGATACAGCAAAGGCTACGGGCCCTGACAACATCCCAGCTATCGTGCTGAAGACTTGTGCTCCAGAACTAGCCACACCTCTAGCCAAGCTGTTCCAGTACAGCTACAACACTGGCATCTCTCCGACAATGTGGAAAACTGCCCAGGTATGTCCTTTCCACAAAAAGCAGGACAAATCCAATCCGGTCAATTGCCGCCCCATCAGTCTACTCTCAATCATCAGCAAAGTGATGGAAGGTGTCATCGACAGTGCTATCAAGCGGCATTTACTCACCAATAACCTGCTCACTGATGCCCAGTTTGGGTTCCGCCAAGACCACTCAGCTCCAGACCTCATTACAGCCTTAGTCCAAACATGAACAAAGGAGCTGAATTCTAGAAGTGAGGTGAGAATGACTGCCCTTGACATCAAGGCAGCATTTGCCCGAGTGTGGCATCAAGGAGCCCTAGTAAAACTGAAGTCAATGGGAATCGGGGGAAAACTTTCCACTGGCTGGAGTCATACTGATCACAGAAGAAGATGGTTGTATTGGTTGAAGGTAAATCATCACAGCCCCAGGACATTGCTGCAGGAGTTCCTCAGGGCAGTGTCCTAGGCCCAACCATCTTCAGCTGCTTCATCAATGACCTTCCCTCCAACATAAGGTCAGGAATGGGGATCTTCACTGATGACTGCACAGTGTTCAGTGCCATTCACAACTCCTCAGATAATGAAGCAGTCAATGCCCGCATGCAACAAGACCTGGACGACATTCAGGCTTGGGCTGATAAGTGGCAGGTAACATTCGCGCCACACAAGTGCCAGGCAATGACTATCTCCAACCACCGAGAGTCTAACCACTGCCCCTTGACATTCAACGGCATTACCATCGCCGAATCCCCCACAATCAACATCCTGGGGGTTACCATTGAACAGAAACTTAACTGGACCAGCCACATAAATATTGTGGCAACAAGAGCAGGTTAGAGACTAGGTATTCTGTGGCGAGTGTCTCACCTCCTGACTCCCCAAAACCTTTCCACCATCTACAAGGCACAAGTATGGAATACTCTCCACTTGCCTGGATGAGTGCAGCTCCAACAACACTCCAGAAGCTCGACACCATCCAGGACAAAGCAGCCCGCTTGATTGGCACCCCATCCACCACCTTAAACATTCACTCCCTCTACCACCGGCGTACCGTAGCTGCAGTGTGTACCATCTACAAGATGCACTGCAGCAACTCGCCAAGGCTTCTTCAGCAGCACCTCCCAAACCCACAAACTCATCCACCTAGAAGAACAAGGGCAGCAGGCGCATGGGAACACCACCACCTCCAAGTTCCCCTCCAAGTCACACACCATCCTGACTTGGAAGTATATTGCCGATCCTTCATCGTCGCTGGGTCAAAAGTTGGATCTCCCTCCCTAACAGCACTGTGGGAGTACCTTCACCACACGGACTGCAGTGGTTTAAGAAGGCGGCTCACCACCACCTTCTCAAGGGCAATTAGGGATGGGCAATAAATGGCCCTTGCCAGCGATGCCCACATCCCATAAACGAATAAAAAAAAATTGAAATAATTCTTCCAAATGCTCCATTAGAATAATATATCTGATTTAGATTATGAATGACAAAAATCTCTCCTTATCCTTTGCATGTTTCTCTCCATTTCCTGTGGATATATTTGAAGAAATTTTATGAGTTATGGAAGTTGAGGCTTGCAGTAAAATAATTTGGTGATACAAATGGGAAGGAAATTTGTCTCTATTTGTTGTAGTTCTACCTATGCTGCTGCGACAAAATGTGTAGTTGCATCTCCTTGCATAAAATTGAAGGGGGATCGGATCAATGATCTCACATTACATTATGAAGGGGTGTTTTGACAAAGCTTTATTCAGAGAGGCAGAAGACCCAAAAGAGCCTCGTTCTATTTTCATCATGATAATATCATGAAAAATTGTGAATGATGCATTTTGACATGATTTGTATCAGTGTATCATGTGTAACAAAGGAAGGGCAATGTATGAGCCAAAGTTCCCTAACATAGGCAAAATGAACACCATCCTCTTTATTCCTTTAGCCTCAACTGAATGAAATTTGTCATCTCAGGTTGGGTCAGGAGTTGCAGAACCTTGGAGCACTTCTAAATCCCTAGTCAACTTCATATCTGCTTAGGTGCCAAGACTGCTTTCTTCAACCTCCACCACACTGGCCACCTCCGCCCCACCTCTCCTCAACTGCCACCAACACCTTGGTCCATGCCTTCATTACCTCGAGGCTTGACTTCTCTAACACTCACCTCGTTGGCCTCCCTGGCTGAATCCTTCACAAGTTATAACTCTGTTAAAACACCATAGCTGCTTCCTCACCCACAAGAAGTCACATCCCATGTCCTCTCTAATCTCCACTGGCTCCCTGTTACCTAGCGAGTTGGCTTCAAAAATTCTTGTACTTGCGTTCAAATATCTCTATGGCTTCACCCCACCCTTCTTTCCTACTCTACCCTACTCTAGATCTTCTCTAGCCTAACATCCCCACATGAAGCTCCAGTCTTCAACAACAAGCTACTCCTTGTCACCATCATTGGTGATTGGTTATTCAGTCACTATGCTCCTTTCCTCTGGAGCTCCTTACCACCTCCCTCACTGCTTTCTAAAAGCTCCTTAAAATCTTTTTATTCAACCATGCTTTCTCCCTCCACTCTAACTCTCTCTGATACCCTTATTACCCTTCTGCTCTGAGATATCTTCCTGTATATAAGGAGCATGATAGGACTGCAAGTTGTTGTTTGTTTGAGTATTGACGGTCTAAACATAAATTGTAGTTCAATTGCCAGTAATGCAATCTTATATTTAAATATTGTGAGCTATAATATGAAACTCAAAAATGGTGCCAGCTCTCAAACTGCTAAATAGGATTGCAATGCCATTACTACTAATTTTGTGCGATGGGAAAAGTTTATAATGGGATGTTTAGTTTGCCGATCCATTCGATGGCCTCCTGAGATGCCGATTGGAGAAATGAGGTGCCTCCCGCAACAGATCTCAGTGGGCAGGTTGATGTGATGTGTCCCATGGTCTGGGACTCATGGCCACAGTCGCACTTCGGGTCGTCCCTCATCTTCCACTTGTGGAGCGGGTGGCCGCATCGTCCGTGCCCTGTGCGGAATCGGTTGAGCGCTGTCCACTGCCTTCGAGGGAGGTCGAATTGTGAAGTGGTACATTTTGGTAGGAAGAATGAGGAGAGGCAAGATAAACTAAAGGGTACAATCCTAAAGGGGATGCATGAAGAGAGAGACCTGGGGGAATATGTGCACAAATCGTTGAAGGTGGCAGGGAGGTCGAAGCCAGGGACCTCTGCTGCTGGATATACAGTGGTGTCCCCCAGGGGTCGGTACTAGGACCACTGCTTTTCTTGATATATATTAATGACTTAGACTTGGGTGTACAGGGCACAATTTCAAAATTTGCAGATGACACAAAACTTGGAAGTATAGTGAACAGCGAGGAGGAGAGTGATAGACTTCAAGAAGACATAGACAGGCTGGTGAAATGGGCGGACACGTGGCAGATGAAATTTAACGCAGAAAAGTGCGAAGTGATACATTTTGGTAGGAAGAATGAGGAGAGGCAATATAAACTAAAAGGTACAATCCTAAAGGGATTGCATGAACAGAGAGACCTGGGGGTATATGTGCACAAAACCTTGAAGGTGGCAGGGCAGGTTGAGAAAGCGGTTAAAAAGGCATACGGGATCCTGGGCTTCATAAATAGAGGCATAGAGTACAAAAGCAAGGAAGCTATGATGAACCTTTATAAAACACTGGTTCAGCCTCAACTGGAGTATTGTGTCCAATTCTGGGCACCGCACTTTAGGAAGGCTGTGAAGGCTTTAGAGAGGGTGCAGAAAAGATTTACGAGAATGGTTCCAGGGAAGAGGGACTTCAGTTACGTGGATAGACTAGAGAATCTGGGGTTGTTCTCCTTGGAGCGGAGAAGGTAGAGAGGAGATTTGATATAGATGTTCAAAATCATGATGGGTCTAGATAGAGTAGATAGAGATAAACTGTTCCCATTGGCGGAAGGGTCGAGAAAAAGAGGACACAGATTTAAGGTGATTGGCAAAAGAACCAAAGGTGACATGAGGAAAAACTATTTTACGCAGCGATTGGTTAAGATCTGGAATGCAATGCCTGAAAGGGTGGTGGAGGCAGACTCAATCATGGCTTTCAAAAGGGAGTTGGATAAGTACCTGAAGGAAAAAAAATTGCAGGGCTACGGGGAAAGGGCGGGGGAGTGGGACTAGCTGAAGTGCTCTTGCAGAGAGCCGGCATGGGCTTGCTGGGCCGAATGGCCTCCTTCTGTGCTGTAACCATTCTATGATTCTAATGGCCGGCGTGATTTTAAACGCTTTCATGGTGGGTTTTTCAAGTCTTCATTAATGGGAAGGTCAATGTTGCTCATGATTTTTCCAAAAGATGGATGAAATGCCGTTGAATAGCTGTGAGTACAATCTTCTGTTCATTGTTATTCAGTGCAGTGATGGATCATTGAATAATTTTGTTTAATAGCAATTCCATATGAATACAATTTAAACAGCAGCAATTATAATGGATGAATAAGCACTGAATAGCAGGCCTAATAAAGTGTAAAGTCCCTTGTTTAGCACGATTGACTGACTAATTATTAATTAACTGGATACATTTTTAAACATTAAACAGCAGGGACTTTCAATTACACTTTAATTTTGGAAGTCAAGCCTAAATAGTGTTGCATTCAAAATAGCACTATTAGAGGGTGTTCTGTACCAAGTGGCAGCAGTATTAAGAAGCAAGAAAGAATCACATCTCTCAGAAATCCCAAACACTTCACTGACAATAAGTTAATTTGAAGTGCAGTTACTGTTATGTAGGTAAATGTAACAGCCAACTTGTGCACTTCGAAATCTCCCCAAAAGCAATTCCATGAATGACTATTTAATCTGTTGTTCCTTTGTTGGTTTTGGTTGAGAGTGGAGTTTTGACCAGGATGTTGGAGGAACATTTTGCTCTTCTTCAAATAGTGCCGTGCGATCTTTAATGTGCACTTAAACCTCTCTCTCTCTTAGGCAGTCCCTCGGAACCGAGGATGACTTGAATCACTGGATCAGGCAGACGGGACCTCAGTTTAACATCTAATTCAAAGAGCAGCAACTCCGCCATAGAATGCTGAAGGAATCTACTGCCTTGAGCAAACTGTTTAGAGCTGTGACATTAGCTGATTGCTGTAGCTAGGCATAACTAAGACTTTGAAAACTAGGGCTATTGCTGCAATACCTACCCGTAGCACTTTCTGGTGGACTTATTTTTGTAAGAAGCTTCAAAAGTTTTGTTACAAACATAAATATGGGTTTCTGTGGTGTTGGACTCCTTCTGGAGTCTCAGCCTACATTATGTGCTGAAATCCTTGATTAGGGCTTGAACCCACAACCTTCTGTCTGGAGAGGAGAATGCTACCCATTCAACCAGTGTAACAAAATAAAACAACACATTAGTCCACAGTAACATGTTCAATGTGAATGGATGAGACTTAAAAGCCTGCAATCTACAAGCCAACCCTCCCACCTTGCTGTACACAGTATACGTGGACTACAATGGGCTTTACCTAGCCCCCCTATCCTGGCATTGAACAGGAGCAGGGCACCTGAAATACGCTGCTCTTGTCCAACCACAGAACCACTGGGATTGTCCTAGTGCAGGCCTGTCCTCTGGAGAGCCTAGAGCAGGTGGAAAGGGACAGGCAAATGGGGCGCAGTTGCAGGCCTCTCAGGCCTATAGCTGCATGTTGGGCCTTGAAGATTGGGCCAGTTGGCTGTAACAACTTGTGTTGCTACTTTTAGTGATTTATGTTTCTGTATTCCCAGGTCTCTTTTCTCTCTACCCCATTTAGTTTCTTATTCCAAGCAATAAGTAGCCTTCTTATTCCTCCGACCAAAATGAACCCCCTCAAACTTTGCTATATTGAATTGAATTTGCCATTTATCCGCTCACTCTGCAAACCTGTTTATAGCTTTTTGTATTTTGGTGCAGTCCTCCACATTATTGCCGATAACCCTTAACTTGGTATCATCTGTAAATTTCAACACCATACCTCCAATTTCTCTGAAGCCATTTCAAAGGCCCCAAACCTTTACTAGGCTTAGATAATCGATCCTGCGATGACTATCTGCAGGCCAGACAGCTGTTTTGGAACCAAAGACTGAAGAAAAGCGATTTCTTTTCTCTCCAGACCAGTTGGGCTTCAGGGGCCCTTAAGTGGAGTGACTGTGGGTCGCTCCACCTAACAAGGGTGAATTAGCCTAGGCCGGGGCTGGTGTTGCTGATCCGCCCTTGCGGGCCTCGCAAGCCTGCCTAAGCCATGCAAATGATTCTGACCCCGGCATTTTGGGATAGTATCTCCAGCCAAGGGATAGGACAGGTGGGGCTTCTGGTGAAGAGTACCTCCAGAATTTCCAGAGCCTTCTGCTCTTCTACCAACTTTTCCTGCCAATGTCACCATTTGTTTGCCATGGCACAGATCACATATGAATGTCAAGCTGAATGTTTATAATTTAAACACCATAGACCAGATGTGTGTGGACAATAGCATGACTACATTTTCTCAACCACTATTGCCTTGGTCCTCTCAGTGCTGAATGTAACACACAATTTGACAATAAAATATTTCATAGAATGATACAGCACAGAAGGAGGCCATTTGACCATCGTGCCTGTGCCGGCTCTTTGGTAGAGCTATCCAATTAGCCCCACTCCCCTGCTCTTTACCCATAGCCCTGCAAATTATTTCCATTCCAGTATTTATCCAATTCCTTTTTGAAACTTACGATTGAATCTGCTTCCACCGCCCTTTCAGGCCGTGCATTCAGATCACAACAACTTGGGCTGGAATTCTGCCGGTGCTCAGCAGACGGGACGGGTGGCGGGTCAGCTGTTAAATTTAAAATGTTTGACAGAGGGCCAGTAACCCGCTGTCAAAACGCGCACACTTAACTTTCCTGATGTCGGGTCTGCCAGCGCTGAGCAGACAACAACAACAACTTGTATTTATATAGCGCCTTTAACGTAGTAAAACGTCCCAAGGCGCTTCACAGGAGTATTATAAGACAAAAAATTGGACACCGAGCCACATAAGGAGAAATTAGAGCAAGTGACCAAAAGCTTGGTCAAAGAGGTAGGTTTTAAGGAGCGTCTTAAAGGAGGAAAGAGAGGTAGAGAAGCGGAGAGGTTTAGGCAGGGAATTCCAGAGCTTAGGGTCCAGGAAGCTGAAGGCACAGCCGCCAATGGTTGAGCGATTATAATCAGGGATGCTCAAGAGGGCAAAATTAAAGGAGAGCAGATATCTCGGGGGTTGTAGGGCTGGAGGAGATTACAGAAATAGGGAGGGGGGAGGCCATGGAGGGAGGCCATGGAGGGATTTGAAAACAAGGATGAGAATTTTGAAATCGAGGCGTTGCTTAACCGGGAGCCAATGTAGGTCAGCGAGCACAGGGGTGATGGGCGAACAGGACTTGGTGCGAGTTAGGACATGGGCAGACGAGTTTTGGATGACCTCAAGTTTACGTAGGGTGGAATGTGGGAGGTGAGCCAGGAGTGCGTTGGAATAGTCAAGTCTAGAGGTAACAAAGGCATGGATGAGGGTTTCAGCAGCGGATGAGCTGAGGCAAGGGCAGAGAAGGGTGATGTTACGGAGGTGGAAATAGGCAGTCTTAGTTATGCCGCAGATATGTGGTTGGAAGCTCATTCAGGGTCAAATATGACACCAAGGTTGCGAACAGTGTGGTTCAGCCTCAGACAGATGTTAGAGAGGGATGGAGTCAGTGGCTAGGGAACGGAGTTTGTGGCGGGGTCCGAAAACAATGGCTTTGGTCTTCCTAATATTTAATTGGAGAAAATTTCAGCTCATCCAGAACTGGATGTCGGACAAGTAGTCTGACAATTTAGATACCGTGGAGGGGTCAAGAGAAGTGGTGGTGAAGTAGAGCTGGGAGTCATCAGCGTACATGTGGAAACTGACGCTGTGTTTTCAGATGATGTCGCCAAGGGGCAACATGTAGATGAGAAATAGAAGGGGTCCAAGGATAGATCCTTGGGGGACACCAGAGGTAACGATGTGGGAGCGGGAAGAGAAGCTGTTGCAGGTGATTCTATGGCTACGATTAGGAAGATAAGAATGAAACCAGGCGAGTGCAGTCCTACCCAGCTGGATGATGGTGGAGAGGCTTTGGAGCAGGATGGAGTGGTCAACCGTGTCAAAGTCTGCAGACAAGTCAAGAAGGACGAGGAGAGATAGTTTACCTTTGTCACAGTCACAAAGGATGTAATTTGTGACTTTGATGAGTGCCGTTTCGGTACTGTGGCAGGGGCGGATACCTGATTGGAGGGATTCACACATGGAGTTGCGGGAAAGCTGGGCACGGATTTGGGAGGTGACAACACGTTCAAGGACTTTGGAGAGGAAAGGGATGTTGGAGATGGAGCGGTAGTTTGCAAGGACGGAGTGGTCAAGGGTTGTTTTTTTGAGCAGAGGGGTGATGACGGCAGATTTAAGGGAGAGGGGGACAGTACCTGAGGAGAGAGAACCGTTAACAATATCAGCTAACATGGGAGCCAGAAAAGGACGTTTTGTGGTCAGTAGTTTGGTGGGAATAGAGTCGAGGGAGCTGGAAGTGGGTCTCATGGAGAGAGAGGTCATGAGGGGAGATCGGAGAGAAACTGGAGAAAGATGTGAGTTCAGGGCTAGGACAGGGGGGAACCTTAGAGGAACCTTAGAGGAAGTTTGGCAGGGTTGGCTAGGGGAGGGAAGGGAAGTGGCAGAGTCAGCTGAATGGATGGTCTCAATCTTAGAGACAAAGAAGTCCATAAGCTCCTCACACTTGTTGTTGGAGGGGAGGGTGGAGAAGACAGGAGAGAGGGGTTTAAGAAGACGGTTTGTAGTAGAGAATAGAAGCTGGGGTTTATCTTTGCATTCCAGAATGATTCTGGAATAGTGAGCAATTTTGGCAGATGAGAGCAGGACCCGATAATGCTTTATGTGGCCCAGCCAGCTCTGGCGGTGAATGGCTAAATCAGTTGTCCGCCATATCCGTTCAAGTCTGCATCCCTTGGACTTAAGGGAGCGAAGATGAGGACCGTACCAGGGGGAATGGCCAGGGTGAGCGAGGGTAATTGTTTTATTAGGGACTAGGGCTTCAAAGGACCTGACAGGTAGCGGCGGGAGAAGCAATTATAATCATTAGTGGCTTGTTTACAGCCACTTATCAATGGTTTTTCCCCAGTTTTTTGGATTTGACAGGTCGCCCACCGGTTTCCCGCTGTGCTTAGACCTCGCCTGTGAAGCTGAGGCGGGAGGTCACTCGCCAT
Organism: Squalus acanthias; assembly: GCA_030390025.1. Lineage (NCBI taxonomy): Eukaryota > Metazoa > Chordata > Chondrichthyes > Squaliformes > Squalidae > Squalus > Squalus acanthias. Next base: position 96,541,210 of record CM059430.1, read on the forward strand.
TGAATCAGCTGATGAGTTGACAGCTTCAAATGTCAAGTCAAAGCTCCCAGCTGATTGAGACATGTTCCCTGAACCATTAGCTTCTCTAAACTGCATTTCCCCTGCAGATTCACCATGCTGCAAGTCTTTACACAAGTCTCCATCCAGTCTGACCTCATTACCTCTCCCACCATTGACAGATCACTTCTGTCATCTCTACTTCACCTGCCAACTATTCCATCAGCATCGGTGCCCTTGAAACTCTCTCACCTTGGTCCTCAGAATCACACCACGATCAGCCCCAACACCAGCAGCACCAGGCACACCAGCAGCACCAACAACAACACCAACCTTCTCTGCAATCACCTGATGCTGCACAGGACAGAGGGCATTAGCACCTGACCACATTGCTGCCTGAGACGCCAGGGATGGCCTCACCATGGCCACATTTACTTCACTTGACACTGTACATCCTGGTTGCCACATGATGCACCAGGTTGGTACCACCCCACACCAACACCATAAAGCATCCCTACAATGTCCAAGTCATTCCTTTCGTACTCATCTCCATTGCGGGGGGTACTGCTATGTCTCACCATTCACTGTAACTCACTAAGCCACTTCCAAAGGTGCTCACAAATCTGTCCAAGAACGCAAAGTGTTGAAAATAAAGATTTCAGTGTTTGACAGCACATTAACAGAAACCCAAGTGCCTACCCTTGTGTGTTGTTAGTTGGTATGATTGCACTAGGATGAGGGTGAGTGTGAGGGGTGGCTAGTGAGATGGGGAAGTGACAATGTAGATAGAGAGGGATGGGTGGAGGTGCAAGGTAAGTTGGTGTGAGTAAGGAATAGCAGGAGTAGGGTAGGGAAGGCAGAGTGATGGGGATGTGATGAGTGGCACAGCAGGATAAGGTTGAGTGTGGCTTTGCAGTAACATTTCGTGATCTACTGAGATAATTGAAAGGTTTGTGCCACTGCAGCCAGGGACTCCTGACGACATCACTGCTTGTGTCCTCCTGTATAATGTGCAACCAGGCTGCGTTGGTGTCCTGGGGAGGTCTCTTCTGCCCATGTGAAGGGAAGAGAACCTCCCTGCCTGCTGTGACTCCCTCCATAAGCATATGGAGGGAGTTATGGGACAGCCTGTGTGCAGCCATGCACCTCTGTGCAGTGCTTGTCAGTGTTTGCAGCACCTCAATGCTGTCGAACACTGACAGCACAAATATCAAACTAAATTTGGGCATGATCCCTTTAAGGAAACCGGCTAATGACGCATCATAAATGATGTCATCAGACCCGCTTCCTTCAATTGGCCAGGAAATGCGCTGGCGGGTTTAACCTGCCCAATCATTGGAAAGTCATTTCGGAGGCTGGGATGGAGCCAGCAGCGGGGCCGAGACCCGCCACCAGCATCACCCGCCTCGGATCCGCCGAGGTAGGATAAATCGCCGCCTTGCTGTGTAAAAAACTCTCTCCTCTTGTCGCCTCCAGTTCTTTTGCCAATCATCTTAAATCTGTGTCCTCTGGTTACCGACCCTTCTGCCACTGGAAACAGTTTCTCCTTATTTACTCTATCAAAACCCTTCATGATTTTGAACACCTGTAACAAATCTCTCCTTAAACCTCTCTGCTCTAAGGAGAACAACCCCAGCTTCTCTAGTCTCTCCACATAACTGAAGTCCCTCATCCCTTGTACCATTCTAGTAAATGTCCTCTGCACCCTCTCTAAAGTCTTGACATCCTTCCTAAAGTGTGGTGCCCAGAATTTAACACAATACCCCAGCTGAAGCGTAACCAATGTTTTATAAAGGTTTAGCATAACTTCCTTGCTTTTGTACTCTATGCCTCTATTAATAAAGTCAAGGATCCCATATGTTTTTTATGAGCCTTCTCAATTTGCCCTGCCACCTTTAAAAATTTGTGTACATTCACCCCCAAGTGTCCCTGTTGCTGCAACCACTTTAAAATTGTATCATTTAATTTCTATTGCCTTTCCTCATTCTTCATACCAAAATGTATCACTTCACACTTCTCTGCGTTAAATTTCACCTGGCATTTGTCTGCTCATTTCAGCAGTCTGTCTATGTCTTGCTGAAGTCTGTTACTGTCCTTCTCACTGTTTACTACATTTGCAAGTTTCGTGTCATCTACAAACTTTGAAATTATTCCCTGTATACCCAAGTCCAGGTCATTAATATATATCAAAAAGAGCAGTGGTCCTAATACCTTGATTGGTACCCCATCCACCACTTTAAACATTCACTTCCTCCACCACTGGCGCACCATGGCTGCAGTGTGTACCATCTACAAGGTGCACTGCAGCAACTCGCCAAGGCTTCTTCGAGAGCACCTCTCAAACCCACAACCTCTACCACCTATAAGGACAAGGCAGCAGGCGCATGGAAACACCATCACCTGCAAGTTCCCTCCAAGTCACACACCATCCTGACTTGGAAATATAGCGCTGTTCCTTCATAGTCGCTGGGTCAAAATCCTGGAACGCCCTCCCTAACAGCACTGTGGGAGTACCTTCACCACGTGGACTGCAGCGGTTCAAGGAGGCGGCTCACCACCACCACCTTCTCAAGGGCAATTAGGGATGGGCAATAAATGCTGGCCTTGCCAGCGACACCCGCTTCCCAGGAACGAATAAAAACAAAAGTACCAATCCCTGGCGAACCACTGTGAACTTCCCAACATTCTGAAAAACAATCATTCACCACTACACTCTGTTTTCTGTCCTTTAGCCAATTTCATATTCACACTGCCACTTTAATCCCATGGGCTTTAATTTTGCTAACAAGTCTATTATTTTGATACAAAATAGAAGGAAAAGTGGCCAAACTTGAGTAGCTATTTTCTACTATCTCCAATAGTGTGCCAAGTCTGCAGGAGAAACTTTTCCATTCTTAAATAGTGGGATGAAGGTTTCCATGCTCCTCCCCCTACAGTCTTATCCAATTGTAAGTTCTCCAGAGATCTGGAACCTTTGTTTGGCATGGGGAATCCATTTGCTGTGACACTTTCTTCACTGGGATAATGTTATTTGTGGTGCACTTTAAGTTAATGGGAGACAAAGTAAACATAAGAACATAAGAATTAGGAGCAGGAGTAGGCCATACGACCCCTCGAGCCTGCTCTGCCATTCAATAAGATCATGGCTTGTGAAGGAATAGCCATATTTCAGAAAAATACATCATCCTTTAAACAGATTTGATAATATTAAAACATGACAAACTGGGTTTAAAAGTCTGGAAAGCCCTGGCGACACAGGCTGCAGGCACAATACAGGCTTATGAGATAAGATGGTTTGTTAACGCAAAGCTGTGAACACAAGCTTTGAAATGGGAATGGGATATTGACAAAGTCAATGCCCTATTGAAGCAAACCATTGGTGGTTCCTCTATTTCAAGAGTTTGGGAGAAAAACAATGGAATGACCCAAGTAAAGTGTTATAATCTGACACGTCGAACAGGTGCACAGAACATTAAAAAAACCAAGTGCCTTTGAAAAAATGACATCAAGTAAAAGAAGTGCCTGTCGTAAAATAGTTTTATGTTAAACTTAGAAACAGGAAACATGATTAAATATGCAACCAATTGAGATAGCAAGAAAACAAGTAAACACCCTAAGAGAAGTGTTTTCAGTTTACAAGTTGTAAAATATACCTACAGAAAGGCTTTGAAAATATAACATCAATAGATACACCAAGCAATTACATTGTTCTTGTATTGAACTTGGAATACCATGGAGTCACAACGTCTGATAATAACCAGTTAAAGTAGTATTAGAAATGCAATAGAAAGACTTCCTAAGAATAGCATCAAATAGATAAATCGATAATAACCATTTTATGATAGGTTTTTGAAACACCTAAAGGTAGAGACACAAGTCTAAAAGTTGACAGCTGAAATGACAATAAAGAATAGAACAAAGTCAGCAAAGAATGACTTGAAATAATTAGCTTACATCAGCACGAAAACTTCAAAGGATAAACCACCAAAAAAAAGATATAAAAATAAGAGCTTTTCAAATGGAAAGTCAGAAGTCGCTGGGAAGACAAGCGTTTCTCAACTTCACAGACAAGCTCTGTAAGTTTTTAACATTGAGTCTTGGGTAATCAAGGTATTTGACTTAAGATATTCTAGATTAAGAAATAAGTAGAAGTGTGGAAATGTAACAAAGTTAAGATTTGAGAATAAGGATCTCTGAGAATAAGAAAATGTAAGCTATTTGTATTTTGAACTATTAAAGTCACGATTGACTTAAGATATTCTGGATTAAGAAATAAGTAGAAGTTTGGAAATGTAACGCTGTTAAGATTTGAGAATAAGGATCTCTGATAAGAAATGTAAGCTATTTGTATTTTGAATGGTTAAAGTTGCGATTGCCATAAATGTCGGTTCTTTAATAAATCTATATATTTTTAGAATTGTCTCAGAGTATTTCTGTATCATCTCGCGAACTCAAATTTCTGTACACTCTTTAGAGAGGAGTTGCAGAATTCTGGGGGGTATTCCGGACCCTCATAATATCCAGAAGGTTACAGACTAGTTAAACTTATTAAAAGTACTATCCGGAGGACGGTAACATCTTTAGACCGTTTCTTTCCTTTAGGGAGAGGTAGTCTGACCTTTAGACCCAATTAAGCGTCTTATGGGATCCGGCTATCGCTAACTTTAGTTGAAGGTAAACATCTGGGGAATACGCCTGATCTGGGGTAGTCCGAAAGGGCTAGGACTTGTAATTATCCCTTCAGGCTGATCTTTGACCTCAACTGCATTTTCCCCGCCTGATCCCCATATCCCTTGATTCCCCTGGAGTCCAAAAATATATCTATCTCAGCCTTGAATATACGCAATGATTCAGCATCCACAGCCCTCTGGGGCAGAGAATTCTAAACATTCACAACCCTCTGAGTGAAGAAATTCCTCTTCATATCAGTCTTAAATGACCAACATCTTATTCTGAGATGTCCCCTAGTTCTAGACTCTCCAGCCATGGGAAATAACCTCTCAGTATCTACCCTGTCAATCCCCCTCAGAATCTTATATGTTTCAATGAGATCACCTCTCATTCTTCTAAACTCCAGAGTGTATAGACCCAATCTACTCAATCCCTCCTCATAGGACAGCCCTCTCATCCCAGGAATCAATCTAGTGAACCTTTGTTGCACCTCCTCTAAGGCTAGTATATCCTTCCTCAGATAAGGAGAACAGAACTGTGCACAGTACTTAAGTTGTGTTCTCACCACAGCCCTGTATAATTGTAGCAAGACTTTCTTACTCTTGTACTCCAACCCCCATGCAATAAAGGCCAACATGCCATTTGCCTTCCTAATTGCTCGCTGTACCTGCATGCCAACTCTCTGATTCCTATAGGAGAACACCTAAATCTCTCTGAACACCAACATTTAATAGTTTCTCACCATTTAAAAAATATTCTGTTTTTCTATTCTTCCTACCAAAGTGAATAACCTCACATTTCCTCACATTATACTCCATCTACCACATTATTGCCCATTCACTTAACCTGTCTATATCCTTTTGCAGGCTCTTTGTGTCCTCCTCACAGTTTACTTTCCCACCTAGCTTTGTATCATCAGCAAACTTGGATACATTACACTCGGTCTCTTCATCTAAGTCATTAATATAGATTGTAAATAGCTGAGGCCCCAGCACTGATCCTTGCGGCATTCCACTAGTTACAGTATGCCAACCTGAAAATGACCCGTTTATCCCTACCACCTATTTTCTGTCCATTAACCAATCATCTATCCATGCTAATATATTACCCTCAACCCCATGAGCCCTTATCTTGCGTAGCAACCTTTTATGTGGCACCTTATCGAATGCCTTTTGGAAATCCAAATATACTACATCTACTGGATTCCCTTTATCTACCCTGCTAGTTACATCCGCAAAAAACTCGAATAAATTTGTTAAACATGATTTCCCTTTCATAAAACCATGTTGACTCTGCCTAATCATATTATGATTTTCTAAGTGCCCTGTTACCACTTTCTTAATAATGCATTCCAGTATTTTCCCGACAACTGATGTCAGGCTAACTGGCCTGTAGTTCCCAGTTTTCTCTCTCCCTCCTTTCTTGAATTGCGGGGTTACATTTGCTACCTTCCAAATCGCTGGGACCGTTCCATAATCTAGGGAATTTTGGAAGATCACAACCAATGCAGCCACGATCTCTGCAGCCACTTCTTTTAGAACCCTAGGATGTAGGCCATCAGGTCCAGGGGATTTGTTGGCTTTTAGTCCCATTAGTTTCTCAAATTCCTTTTCTCTACTGATATTAATTCCTCACTCTCATTAGCCCCTTGGTTCTCCACTAAAGTAAGACAAAGGAAAAAGATACAATGAAAAAAACAACACAAAAGTTATTTATAAAGTTAGAATGACCTGGATAGGAGCTATGACTTGAAGTTTGATATTTTAGAAGTTCTTTGGACAAACATGGCAACCTACAAAAGCTGATGGTGAGCTTCAGACAACTGACAACTCAATAAAACAACATACAATATCAAAAATAGGCCCAAATAAAGGCTGCTGCTTCAAGATGATTAAGTAAGTTAAATCCTTTTTTTATTTCAGTGGATTTCAGGATTTTTAGTAGTGTTTTGGGATCACAATCCACAATGCAGCTTGTTTTTCTGTGAAAACTGAAATCTATTGGCATTACGTGTAACATGTGTAACAAAACAGTTGCAATGCAGTCAGACATGAACTTGCCATGGCTTCAACTGCAGCTATGACCTATATTCCATCAATGGTGTTATAGGGAAGAATACTGAAATAAACAAAAGCTCTATTTTTGCAGTGGTCACTTTAGACATTATTGAATTGGGAAACAACTCCTGATGATGCAAAATTTACTTCCTGGGGTGGGGGATATCTGGGAGTGTGATCTCTCCGGGAATTTAGATTTTTGACACTTTGTGGTACATTTCCCAATCTCCTGAGCACCGTTTTAACCTGAACCTGTTCTTAACTTCATCCCAGTTGAACCCATTTATCTTTCACCCGGCAGGATATATATTTGGTCACCCAATACAAAGTGTAAGCTAACAAGTCTATTATGTTGACCCAAAATAGAAGGCAAACTTGGGGGGCTATTTTCTTTTGTCTCCAACAGTGGAGCAGCAAATGTCCCACAAACAGCAAATGAGATGAAGGATCAGCTGATCTGCTTTTGACGGTGTTGGTCGATTGGTCAGGATTGTTGCTGAAGAAGCCATTGAACTCCAGATACAAAGATGTGAGGCTCGATCTGGCTGTGGACAAGATCTGGTACTGGCCGGCTAGCCTGCCTTGACTCCTCATCTCTCTAGATTTTATCCAAGAAATCTCAGTCAGTAAGGGTGATACATTTTTTTGGGATCACAATATTTGGTATAATAGGCTACGTGTGTCCATGGGCTCATGGTAGCACTCTCGGCTCGGAGTCAGAAGGTTGTGGTTTCATAGTCCAGAGACTTGAGTACATAATCTAGGTTGACACCCCAGTGCAGTACTGAGGGAGCGCTGCACTGTCAGAGGTGCCATCTTTTGGATGAGTTGTTAAACCAAATCTGGCCCCTCAGGTGGGTGCAAAAGATCGCAAGGCATTATTTGGAGAAGAGCAAGGGAGTTCTCCAAATGTCCTGGACAACATTTATCCCTCAACATACATCTAATAAACAGATGATTTGGTCATTTATTTCACTGCTGTTTGTGGGATCTTGCTGTGTGCAGATTAGCTGCCGCATTTCCTATGTTACAACAGTGACTACACTTCAAAAACAAAAGTATTTTATTGGCTGTACAGTGCTTTGGGACGTCTTGAAGTCATAAAAGGAGCTTATATAAATGTAAGTTCTTATATATATATATATATATATATAGTTGTGTACTTGTTTAGATATTTTTAAATAACACAAATTTATGTGATGACGGGGGCTATTTGTTCTCAATGTGTTCAGATTGATCTTCCTGTGGATAATCCTTGATTGTAACATTATTCAGCAGATAGATGTGCAGAAATGGAAGAGGCACGCAGCGTTTCCTGACAGGTTTGTATGGCACATACTCACTGAGGACATGACTCTGTTTTATGCAAAATGTTTGGCCACATCTCTTTCGGGAAATTTCCTGTCATGAGAAGATTCTGCTTAAATGATGAAGTGATCAGGGATCAGCAGACCTCCAATTGGTCACTTGCACTTCACATTCTGCTGTACCTCATCTAAAACAAAAAAGCGGAGCCTAGGTCTTATTTTTTTTTAAATTAATTCTCGGGATATGGGTGTTGTTTGCAAGGCCAGCATTTATTGCCCATCTCCAGTTGCCCTTGAGAAGGTGGTGGTGGGCCTTCCTCTTGAACTGGTGCAGTATGTGTGGTGAAGGTACTCCCACAGTGCTGTTAGGTCGGAAGTTTCAGGATGTTGACCCAGCGACGATGAAGGAATGACGCTATATGTCCAATTCAGGATGGTTTGTAACTTGGAGAGGAACTTGGAGGTGATGGTGTTCCCATGCATCAGCTGTCCTTGTCCTTCTAGGTGATGGAAGACGCGGGTTTGGGAGGCACTGTCGAAGAAGCCTTGGCGAGTTGCTGCAGTGCATCCTGTAGATAGTACACACTGCAGTCACGGTATGTTCATGGTATGCCTATTGTACAGACATATACAAACACCATGATCTTGTGACTTTATAATCAGAAGAGTATTGTATGATCTATCAATGGTAGGATAAACTGGTAAGCATGTTAAAATTAATAGTCTTCAATATCTATGTATTGTTTCATCCTATAGTGATCTTATAGGTATTAAACAGATAAATCTGAAAAGATAAATGTAAAGTGAAATGACGGCGGGCCCTTTAACCATGCAATAACCCTTTGCAAGTTGACACTATTTTTTTCCTCATGAAAGCTGAACAGTAAGTGGAACTCAATTAACTGGTCCTGTAGTTAAGAGCCTGGCAGCTCAGCTTGGTGCTCTTCACTACGAGTAAGTTCCCTTATCAAAATTATCTTGTCTCACAATTTCACTTACACCTTATCATGCATTTTCAAGAATAGAACCCAGAAGCGACAATTTGCTTTCTGTTTCATAAAAATGTCATCTACATTGGTATTTAAAAAATAAAAATAAACAGTAAATGCAGTTAATTTAAAATAATGCAGCATAGCTAAATCTTAAAATATTTATAGTTAGCTTTTTTGAAGTCCAAATGAAGAGAAGTCTGTGGCGTAGCAATTGATACTCCAGTACAATTAAAAATGTTCTTGGGATTATGGGTGTCACTAGCAAGACCAGCATTTATTGCCCATCCCTAGTTGCCCTGAAGAAGGTGATGGTGAGTCTTCTTCTTGAACCAGGGCACTCCGTGTGGTGAAGGTGCTCCCACGGTCCTGTTCAGTTGGGAGTTCTAGGATTTTGACCCAGTGACGAAGGAATGGTGATATATGTCCAAGCTGGGATGGTGTGTGACTTGGAGGTGGTGGTGTTATCCAGCATCTCCAAATCCTTCTGTACTCCCAGCAACCAGTAGGATCAAATTCGGGAGAAATCTGGCTTTGTGCCTTCGGCTGCATGCTGTTATACCTAATATACAGCAAAAAGCTTATTCAATAAAAAATGTTATTTCTCACCACTTCCCATTTTTATTACCTTTCTGTTTTTGTTATTGTGCGTGCAGGTATGTATGTATGTGTATGTTCATCTGTGTTTTTCTTCTGCCGTGGGTATTTGTCCTGTCCATTGGCATATATTTCCAAGTAAAGCTGATGTCTTAAATAAATGCAATCATTACACAATGATGCAAAAGTAGTTTGGAAGCCAGCCATTGCTGTAATGTCTGTCTTTAAATGTGCTAAGTATTCATCTATTAATATTGCCGATCGTAATTGCGAGGCTCCAATTTCGCTTTTCTTATAATTATCAATAAGCCAGGAAAATATATCAAGTAATGCTGTGGTACTTTTAAGAGATCTTAACTTTACCATTTATTATAGTGATTGATTCTACCAAGCAGAGATTTCCAGCAGAAATAAATTGAGTACGAAAAGGCTTTTGTCTTACTCACAACAAATTACAATTACAATTTATCAGGATGGCACAGTAAGCTAGCAATTATTTCTGTCCTTGGCTTCGGGTTGGAGCTCCAGGTTGAAACTAGTTCAGGGCTGGGTGACTGACACAGCTGCAGTCTCCAATATTAAACTGTCACAAATAAAACGAGTGTTGGTAGTGTTGGTCTAAACTGCAGTGCTCACAAGGTTACTGATTAGCCAGTGTCAATTCCGCTAGACCGGTGATAAATATGTTGAATTCACTGTCAGCAGAGGGCAGCTGTCTAAGTTCTGATGAATCGTTCGACCTGAAACGTTGGGGCCGATTTTGCCAGCCCTGGGGAGGTGGGTATGGAGGCGGGACTGCCGGGAAAATGGCAGAATTTGGGGGCGGGTGCCCAACCCGCCCCCATGCCATCTTCCCAGGAGGCGGGTAGCCGTCCCGTGCCGGGTCCCGTCTCCTTGGAGGTGGGAAGGGATTAAAGCCTATTAACTTTAGGAAAATAGGATTATCCCCTTTTTGCCTTCACAAGTGCGGGCTTCCCGAAGGCTCCAAAACCCGCCAGCTCAGCGGGTTCGAGGGGGGTGCAAAAGTGTGGTGTGAAGGTAAGTGATGGGTGCAAAAGTGTAGAGGTCAGTATCTGAGGTAAGTGCAAAGTGTTTTTAAAAGTGTACTTACCTTTGTTTCTTCCTGCAGGCTTCAGTCAGTTTGTATGTGGAGAGTCTCGCACCTCTGTGTTGCAGATGAGAGATGTCCGTTGCATTCTCAGATGCAACAAACATCTCATTTCTGTAAAAGAAAGAAGGATGATGAGGTCTTGTTAAGACCTCATCAAACTGTAGAGAATTGACAAACCTATTGGAGTTCTTTGAGGATGTAACTAGTAGAGTAGACAAAGGGGAACCGGTAGATGTGGTGTATTTGGATTTTCAGAAGGCCTTCGATAAGGTCCCACACAAGAGGTTTGTGAACAAAATTAGGGCACATGGAATTGGGGGTAATATACCAGCATGGATTGAGAATTGGTTAACAGACAGAAACAAAGAGTAGGGATAAATGAGTCTTTTTCAGGATGGCAGGCTATGACTAGTGGGGTACCGCAAGGATCGGTGCTTGGGCCCCAGCTATTCACAATCTATATCAATGATTTGGATGAGGGGACTAAATGTAACATTTCCAAATTTGCTAATGATACAAAGCTAGGTGGCAGTGTCAGTTGTGAAGAGGATGTGAAGAGGCTTCAGGGGGATCTCGACAGGCTCAGTGAGTGGGCAAGAACATGGCAGATGGAATATAATGTGGATGAATGTGAAGTTATCCACTTTGGTAGAAAAAACAGAAAGGCAGAGTATTTCCTAAATGGTGAAAGATTGGGGAAAGCAGATGTTCAAAGGGACCTGGGTGTTCTTGTACATGAGTCACTGAAAGTGAATGTGCAGGTCCAACAAGCCATTAGGAAGGCAAATGGTATGCTGGCCTTCATTACAAGAGGATTTGAGCACAGGAGTAAAGAAGTCTTACTCCAATTATATAGGGCCTTGGGGAGACCACACCTGGGAGTACGGTGTACAATTTTGGTCTCCTTACCTAAGGAAGGATATACTTGCCATAGAGGAAGTGCAACAATGGTTCACTAGATTGATTCCTGGGATGGCAGGACTGTCGTATGAGAAGAGATTGAGTGAACTAGGCCTGTATTCTCTTGAATTCAGAAGAATGAGAGGGGATCTCATTGAAGCATACAAAATTATTACAGGGCTTGATAGGGTGGATGCTGGGAGAATGTTTCCCTTGGCTGGGGAGTCTAGAACCAGGGGCCACAGCCTCAGGATAAAGGGTAGGCCATTCAGGACTGAGATGTGAAGAAATTTCTTCACACAGAGGGTGGTGAATCTTTGGAATTCTCTACCCCAGAGGGCTGTGGAGGTTCAGTCATTGGGTATATTCAAAACAGAAGTCGATAGATTTCTGACTAGTAAGGGCATCAAGGGATATGGTGATAGGGCCAGTGAATGGAGTTGAGGCAGAAGATCAGCCATGATCTCATTGAATGGTGGAGCAGGCTCAAAAGGGCCGAATGGCCTACTCCTGCTCCTATTTCTTATGTTCTTATGTTCTTAATGTCAGTGTTTGACAGCTTCACAGAGCTGTCAAACGATGACAACTCATCTGTCAAAAATTGACAGATGAAACGTCATACGCTAACGTGCTCTGCAACCGGCTTTCCCTTAATTGGCCTGCTAAGCCCGCTGGGTGGGCTTAACAAGGTCAATCAAGGGAAAATAGCATGGGTTGGCCACAAATCGATGGAGGCGGGACTAAAACCCGACAAGCAACAGTCCTGTCTCCAACGCGCCCCCAGTCACAAAATTGCCTCCCAACACTCTGTTTCTCTCTCCTCGATGCTGCCTGACCTGCTGAGTATTTCCAGCACTTTCTGTTGTTATGGCAGCTGTCTAAGGCTGAGTTGAGACTAAATACTGGAGGGTTCCTAGCCTCAGCCTGTTCCCTATACCATAAGTAGCCTTAGAATGTAGAGAATACTGTGCATTTGAGTGGAGGAAAGTAGCTTCCGTCTCCTATGCGCAGCTCGTTGAGCTGCTTATAATGATAAATAGTTATTATCGAGAACTATTACATGCCTTACAATGGAATACAAAACTCATTGAAAGAAAGAACTTGTATTTACATAATGCCTTACATGATTGCTGCACGTCCCAAAGCGCTTCACAGGCAATTAAGTACTTTTTTGAAGTGTAGTCACTGTTGTAGTGTAGGAAACATATCAGCCAATTTGCACACAGCAAGATCCCACAGACAGCAATGAGATAATGACCAGATAATCATTTTTAGTGATGTGGGTTGAGAGATAATTATTAGTCAGAACTCCACTGCTCTTCTTTGAAAAGTGCTATTGGATCTTTAGTTGCATTAATGAAAGTATTATGTGAAATTGAAATTGAAACTGTTTCCCATTCTATGAAGCAGTATCAATGCTGGTGTAATAGGAGGTGAAGTAAGATCCACTAGTGAATGGATCATTCAAATCTGGTATTTACGTCTCCCAGTGATGTATCAGCAAATAATTTCAGGTCACGCGCCATATGATTATTTTGCAATGTATTTAGCTTCTCCAGAAGAATTCTTCAGAAAGGACTAAGCTGCATAGTCCACATTTTGTAAATATTACATTGCTACAACCCACACTTGATGCTTTTATTGGCTGCTAATTGGACCAAGTATTCAATTCAATATTGTGCTATGATAATGACACACCTGTATATTTTCTCGTGTCACCAGCACTGAGCTTGATTGCAAAGGCTTCTGATTTTTTGTTCTCTGATGTTAAATCCCATGACGTACTTAAATACATCAAGCGCACTCTCCATGGCAAGTGTGCATAAAAATATTTGGTGACTCTAAATTAAATTCTCTGTCTCTGAGCCATACAGATTAGGAGGTGTTAGCAGAGAATGGGAATTGAACCTGAGTTAGCTAATCTCAGCCAGGCCCGCAGTGGGGGCACTACAGCCCCTGGGTTAGGATGGGGAAAATTAGTCAGAGTTCCTGCACCTCATCACCATATAGCAAGGCCCTGTTTGAAGCATGCATGTGGGGATGTTGGGTGAGGAAAGGACCAGCCTCATTGGTGTCCATTGCCACTGTATAGTGTATAATGAATAGCCTACCAGCACTATTCATCATACATAAATAACGGCCACTTGGATCAGGTACTGGAAGGTGGCGACTACTGTCTGTGGAGCCATTGCCCCAGGGAGTGAGTTAACCACTTTGTGATAGGAGTGGTGAAAACTGGAGGAGGAACAACAGCCTTCAATTCAGAGGCTGCATGTACAAATAAAAAGAAAGACCTACATTTATATAGCGCATTTCACGACCACCGGATGTCCCAAAGCACTTTACAGCCAATGAAGTACTTTTTAAAGTGTAGTCACTGTTGTAATGTAGGAAATGCAGCAGCCAATTTGTGCACAGCAAGCTCCTACAAACAGCAATGTGATAATGACCAGGTTATCTGTTTTAGTGATGTTGATTGTGGGATAAATATTGCCCAGGACACTGGGGATAACTCCCCTGCTCTTCTTCAAAATAGTGCCATAGGATCTTTTACGTCCATCTGAGAGAGCAGACGATTTTTAATTTAATGTTTAACGATTCATCCAAAAGACGGCACATCCGACAGTGCAGCACTCCTTGAGTGGTGTGTTAGCCTAGATTTTTGTGCTCAAGTCTCTGGAGTGGGACTTGAACCCACAACCTTCTGACTCAGAGGCGAGGGTGCTACCCACTTTTTACAAAATTATGTTATTTGTTGAACATTAAGAACATTTACAACATCGTGATCATTCCATTGTATCATACAAATCAATTCCGCCGCTCTGCACAGCCAGTCCTCCACCACATATTAACATCAAAACCTGAAGTTTAATTTGTCTCCCATAACATATATTAATTGATTGTAAAATACTATCTTTAAATTCCTTTCTGAATAAAACATCCACAGAGCCTTATAATGATCTTTTAGTTTATATTAAAATACTCTTTTAGATTGATTCTCCTCCCTATAGAAACCAGAGCATTCCTTCTTTGCACAATCACGAATCTAGCCAAACTGAACATTCAATTAATTGCCGCTCCGCTAGACTCGGGTAGACTCTCCTGCAATCCCCATCTCAAAATTGAGTCCCACGGGATTCCCATTCTTGCTCTTCGGTCCCCACCCAGCAAAAAAACCTCACACAACTGTCAAACATAGTACTTAAAATCATTTAACTGCGGACATAACACCAGTAAATGGGACAGTGTCTCATCCCGTGTCCCACACACTGGGCAAGTTGCCCCCTCCACTCGTCCAATCTTACACAAGATCGTCACGGTAAAAATCCGGTTATGAGCCAATTTGAAATCCAGTTCAATCCACTCTGGACATTTAAAATTCGCCCACACTCCCTTCCAAATCCTGTTGAAGTCCAGCTGTGGGTATATACTCTGCCAAAACTCCTGACCAGCAGGTGTCTTGAATCTCCATTCTCTAAATACCTCATAGAAAGCTCGAGTATTACAGTTGTCAAATTGGACCAACTCTCCCCCTTTCTCCAGCAGAAAGCTTGGAAAAGCAGGAGGCATTTTACTTCCTTTGGAGATTTACGCATTTATTTCTTCCATCCAATCTTGTGGCATTGCCCTCACAATCTTCTCATACATAATCATAATTGCTTTTTCCTCTCCCTCCTGATCCTCCTCCCACACCATGTCCCTCACTATCGCTTCTGGCAACCAACCTGGAATTACCACGTATAATAATCTTTCACACATATAATACTGGCTTTTATAAAAGCTTGATTAAATAATACCTCTCCTTCAATGTTGACCCACCTGTTCAAAAATAAGGGCTGTTCTAAAAATTCCTCAGCCCCCTTGGGCATAAACTGCACACTTCTAAAAAATTGGGCCCAAGTCTCTACAACCCCCTTATAAAACTTAGGGAGAGGTTTAATCGATTTCAAAAACATATTATTGTATTCCATATACAATATCCCCTGCCCTCCTATCCCACTTCATTTTAAAAAAATGCTCAAAACAACTCTTCCAAAAACTTGTATTTGACTTCTGAAGAAATCTCTTCACCCATTTGATTCTAAAGGATTTGTTCTTCAAATCAATATCTGTGAAATTGAGTCCTCCGAGTTCTCCGTTCAATGATGGTATTGTAAGCAACCAAGGCTGGTTTCCCTTCCCATAAAAACCTCACACAAGCTACTCGGATGGACTTTACCGCCCACTCAGGAATATCCTCCACCGTCAATAAGTACCATAGCTTAGATAGCAGGAGAGTGGACACCACTGTCGCTCTTCCTTGCACTTTCAACCACCTTCTTTCCCATCTTCCCAAAATCTTTTAAATTTTCATAACCTTTGGTTCTCAATTTAATCGATCCACTTCATTCCTGTCTTTCTTGCACCCCATATGCACCCCCAGAACTTCCAAAACCTCCACCACCTTAAAGGGACTTTCCTCCAACCATTCCCCCGTACCCCTTCCTGCAACCAGGCATTGGGACTTACTATAATTCACTCTGGCTCCTGAAGCTCTACAATACTCCTCCACTACATCCATAGCTTTCCTCACTGACTCCCCATTTCTCAATGTTAAGGTTGTGCCATCTGCATATTGGTGTATCACCCACACCAGCCTGGAACTGGGAACTGCAATCCCAACTACACCTTGTTTCTTTCGCATCATGTAACCTAATGGTTCTGCTACCAATGTGTACAACAACAACAACTTGTATTTATATAGCGCCTTTAACATAGTAAAATGTCCCAAGGTTTTCCCAATTTTGCTCATCCAGAACTATATGTCAGACAAGCAGTCTGACAATTTAAGACAAAAAATGACACCGATCCACATAAGGATAAATTAGAAATAAAAACAGAAAATGCTGGAGAAACTCAGCAGGTCAGGCAGCATCTGTGGAGAGAGAAACAGAGTTAACGTTTCAGGTCGATGACCTTTCGTCAGAACTGGAAAAAAGCAGGAAATGGAACAGATTTTTAAGCAAGTGCAGAGGCTGGGAAAGGGGGGAGGGGATGAAAGAACAAAAGGGAAGGTCTGTGATAGGATAGAAGGCAGGAGAGGTTAAGAGGCATTAAGAGATATTCAAGGCAAAAGGAGATGGTAATGGGACAGGTTAAGAAACAAAGGATGGCTCTAGATGAAGTGTAAATTGCGCTGGCAGAATGAAAGACAGCTGCCATGTGGGGGAGAAGAAAAAAAGACAGAGTGTGGATAAAAAAAATATATATATATGATAGGGGCCGAGGTTATGATCTGAAATTGTTGAACTTTATGTTGAGTCCAGAAGGCTGTAACGTGCCTAATCGAAAGATGAGGTGCTGTTCCTCGAGCTTACGCTGAGCTTCAGTGGAACAATGTAAGAGGCCGAGGACAGTGAGGTCTGAGCAGGAGTGGAGCGGTGAATTAAAGTGACAGGCGACCGGAAGCTCGGGGTCCCCCTTACGGACTGAACGGAGGTGTTCCGCAAAGCGGTCACCCAATCTGCGCTTGGTCTCCCCAATGTAGAGGAGACCACATCGTGAGCAGCGAATACAGTATACTAAATTACAAGAAGTACAAGTAAATCGCTGTTTCACCTGGAAGGGGTGTTTGGGGTCCTGGACAGTGGGAAGGGGGGAGGTATAAGGGCATGTGTTGCATCTCCTGCGCTTGCACAGGAAGGTGCCGGGCGAAGGGGAAGGGGTGTTGGGGGTGATAGAGGAGTGGACTAGGGTGTCGCAGAGGGAGCGGTCCCTACGATTTTTTTTTAAGAACAGGCTGAAATGATGGGTCTACCAGGGCAGTCCTGTTTGTGGATCTTGGGAAGGAGGTAGAAGCGGGCCGATGAAAGGTCATCGACCTGAAACGTTAACTCTGTTTCTCTCTTCACAGAGGCTGCCTGACCTGCTGAGTTTCTCCAGCATTTTCTGTTTTTATTTCAGATTTTCAGCATCTGCAGTATTTTCTTTTTGTAAGGATAAATTAGGGCAGGTGACCAAAAGCTTGGTCAAAGAGGTAGGTTTTAAGGAGCGTCTTAAAGGAGGAAAGAGAGGTAGCGAGGCGGACAGTTTTAGGCAGGGAATTCCAGAGCTTAGGGCCTAGGCAAGAAAAGGCGTGGCCACCAATGGTTGAGCGATTATAATCAGGGATGCTCAAGAGGGCAGAATTAGAGGAGCGCAGATATCTTGGTGGGGGGCGGGGGGGGGGGGGGGGGGTGTTGTGGGGCTGAAGGAGATTACAGAGACAGGGAGGGACGAGGCCATGGAAGGATTTAAAAACAAGGATGAGAATTTTGAAATCGAGGCGCTGCTTAACCGGGAGCCAATGTAGGTCAGGGTGCACAGGGGTGATGGGCGAACAGGACTTTGTGCGAGTTAGGACACGGGCAGCAGAGTTTTGGATGACCTCAAATTTACGTAGGGTGGAATGTGGGAGGCCAGCCAGGAGTGCGTTGGAATAGTTAAGTTTAGAGGTAACAAAGGCATGGATGAGGGTTTCAGCAACGGATGAGCTGAGGCAAGGGTGGAGATGGGCGATGTTACGGAGGTGGAAATAGGCGGTCTTAGTTATGCTGCGGATATGTGGTTGGAAGCTCATTTCAGGGTCAAATATGACACCAAGGTTGCGAACAGTGTGGTTCAGCCTCAGACAGATGTTAGGGAGAAGGATGGAGTCAGTGGCTAGGGAACGGAGTTTATGGCGGGGACCGAAAACAATGGCTTTGGTTTTCCCAATTTTGCTCATCCAGAACTGTATGTCGGACAAGCAGTCTGACAATTTAGAGACCATGGAGGGGTCGAGAGAAGAAGTAGTGAGGTAGAGCTGGGTGTCGTCAGCGTACATGTGGAAACCTACGCTGTGTTTTTGGATGATGTCGCCAAGGGGCAACATATAGATGAGAAATAGGAGGGGGGCCAAGGATAGATCCTTGGGGGACACCAGAGGTAACGATGCGGGAGCAGGAAGAGAAGCCGTTGCAGGTGATTCTCTGGTTACGTTTAGATAGATAAGAATGGAACCAGGCGAGTGCAGTCCCACCCAGCTGGACAACGGTGGAGAGGCGTTGGAGAAGGATGGAGTGATCAACCATGTCAAAGGCTGCAGACAAGTCAAGAAGGACGAGGAGGGATAGTTTACCTTTGTCACAGTCACAAAGGATGTCATTTGTGACTTTGATGAGAGCCGTTTCGGTACTGTGGCAAGGGCAGAAACCTGATTGGAGGGATTCAAACATGGAATTACGGGAAAGAGGGGCACGGATTTGGGAGGCAACAACATGTTCAAGGACTTTGGAGAAGAAAGGTCGGTTGCAGATGGGGCGGTAGTTTGCAAGGATGGAGGGATCAAGGTTTGGTTTTTTGAGGAGAGGGGTGATGACGGCAGATTTGAGGGAGAGGGGGACAGTACCTGAGGAGAGGACCGTTAACAATATCAGCTAACATGGGAGCCAGAAAAGGAAGTTGGGTGGTCAGCAGTTTGGTGGGAATAGGGTCGAGGGAGTAGGAGGTGGGTCTCAGTCAAGATGATCGCAGAGAGGTCATGAGGGGAGATCGGAGAGAAACTGGAGAAAGATGTGAGTTCAGGGCTAGGGCAGGGGGGAACCTTAGAGGAAGTTTGGCCCAGTGGGCATGGGGAAGGAAGGGAAGTGGCAGAGACAGCTGAATGGATGGTCTCAATCTTAGAGACAAAGAAGTCCATGAGCTCCTCACACTTGTTATCGGAGGTGAGGGTGGAGGAGACAGGGGAGAGGGGTTTAAGAAGATGGTTAGCAGTAGAGAATAGGAGCCGGGGTTTATCTTTGCATTCCAGAATGATTCTGGAATAGTGAGCAGTTTTGGCAGACGAGAGCAGGGCCCGATAGTGCTTTATGTGGTCCAGCCAGATCTGGCGGTGAATGGCTAAACCAGTTGTCCGCCATATCTGTTCGAGTCTGCGTCCCTTGGACTTAAGGGAGCGAAGATGAGAGCCGTACCAGGGGGAACGGCCAGGGTGAGAGAGGGTAATTGTTTTAGTAGGGACTAAGGCATCAAAGATAGTGGTGAGGGTGTGGTTGAGCGAAATGCCATGGTGAATGGAGGGCCAGAGGCTGGACAGTTGGAATTTCATAAGTGCAGTTTAAGAGAGTTGGGAGAGAGTTTTTTCCAGGGGCGGACACAGAAGGAAGTAGGGTTGGGGAGGGTGGGGTGGGTTGAAGGGGGATGTGGGTGGAGAGCGATATGCGGAAATGGTAAGAGGTGGCCTTATCTGCAATTGGCATGATGGGAGTAG
The DNA here is from genome assembly GCA_030390025.1 of Squalus acanthias. Classification (NCBI taxonomy): domain Eukaryota; kingdom Metazoa; phylum Chordata; class Chondrichthyes; order Squaliformes; family Squalidae; genus Squalus; species Squalus acanthias. The sequence continues at coordinate 96,561,108 of CM059430.1, forward strand.
TGAGGCCATGAGAGATGGCAAGGTCGAGGGGGTGGCTGTGAATATGGGTTGGGGAGTTTACATGGAGGGGGAGATTAAGGGAGGATAGAAGGCTAGTGAACTCAGAGGAGAGAGAGCATGATGAATTGAGATGGAGGTTGAAATCACCGAGGATGAGAAGTCGTTCGGTGCAGAGGCTGAGGGAGGAGAACAGTGAAGATATCTCAGTAATAACATTTTTATGGTACTTGGCCGGGCGGTAGAGAACAAGAATTTTAAATGAGGCGAGAGGGGTGGAACAACAATGGGGACAGGGGACAACCCTGTCTCACTGACCTCCATCAGAAAATACTTGGATAAAAAACCATTACATTTAACACAGTTAAATATGTTTGAATAAAAAATCCTTATCCACTCAATGAAATTTCCCCCGAAACCAAATGCTTCCAAAACTATCAATGAAAACTCATGAGACACCCTATCAAAGGCTTTCTCTTGATCTATCTTTAATACACAAGCCTCCCTCCCACTCTCTTCCATGAGCTCTATCGCATCTCGGATTGAGACCACAGAGTCTGCGATGTCCCGGCCTATGACTCCAAAGGACTGAGAAGGCAAAACTATCTGCGGCAACACCTCCTTCATACGATTTGCCATAACCCTCGCCAAGATCTTATAATCCACATTTAATAATGTGATGGGCCTCCAATTCTTTAGATCCCTTCTATCCTCTTTATTTTTATAAGCTAAGCTTATGACACCTCTCCTCATAGATGGGACCAGGCTTCCCTCAATTTTAATCTCCTTAAAAACCGCAAAGAGCAATGGACTTAAATTCTCGAAAAATTCTGTACTTAGTCCATTGGACCCTGGGCTTTACCCCCCCCCACCTTCATTCCACTTATTGCTACTTTTATTTCCGCTAATCCTACTTCTTTGTCACACATGCTTCTCTCATCCTCCTTTAAACCCAATTCAATAAAAGCACTAACCTTCTCCATAGCCAAATTGGAAATGTTTTCTTTTGTATATTCTCTTGATAAAAGCTGCTAGCCGCCTCTAAAATCTCCCCACTTTCATGAATGATCTTCTCCCCAACCTTCAACTCTCCAATTAATGATAATCTCTGTCACAGCTTCTCTTGCTCTAGAAAATATCTGGTGCATTTTTCGCCCTCCAATGCATCTTTAGCTTATGCCTGGAGAATGGCCCCCTTGCATTTTTCAGCTTGCAATAATTCCCACTTTTCCTTTAAAACCAGGAACTTAGGGCTGGATTTTGCCAACGGGGAGCTTTTGGAGGCGGGACTCCCACTTGTCAGGTTTTAGTCCCGCCTCCATCAACTTCTGGCCAACCCATGCTATTTTCCCTTGATTGACCTTGTTAAGCCTGCCCAGCGGGCTTAGCAGGCCAATTAAGGGAGAGCCGGTTACAGAGAAAAAATTTTGACAGATGAATTGTCATCGTTTGGCAGCTCTGTGAAGCTGTCAAACACTGACATTCTCTGTAGTTTTATGATTTCTTGAATTTAAGACTCATCAAACATCTTTATTTAGCAGAAATTAGATGGTTGCTGCATTGGAGAATGCAACGGACATCTGTCATCTCTGCCGCGGAGGTGCGAGACTCTCCGCATACCCAACTCTTGAAGCCTGCAGGAAGAAACACCACTTTCCACTTACCTCACATACTCACCTCTCCAAACTTGCACCCATCACTTACCTTCACAGCGCACTTTTGCACCCCTCCGACCCCTGCAGACCCACTGCTCGCCTCGGTGACCCTGGCGGGGTTCGCAGCCTTCGGGAAGCCCGCACTTGTGTGGGTAAAATGGGGATAATCCTCTTATCTGCCTGTTAACTACCTGTTAACAGGCAGATAAGTGGCACTAATCCCCTTCCCGCCTCCAAGGAGACGGGACCCGGCGTGGGTCAGCTACCCGCCTCCTGGCAAGATGGCACGGAGGCGGGTTGGGCATCCGCCCCCAGATTCTGCATTTTCCCGGCAGTCCTGCCTCCCCAGGCTGGCAAGATTGCGCTTTTAGTCTCAGCTCCCTTATCCCCTCCATCAACTGCTTTACAGATGTAAGAAATAACTGTTAGATTCATAGATGAGGTTTTAATTCTTAGAACAAAAACTGACAGCAAGCTCAAATAACAAACACCGAAAGGCCTTGAAGTGATAAGGGGATCGTAAAATGCAAGACAACACAGGGTGGTGGTACCATAGCTAAATAAAATGGAGCCGAAAAATCATAAAATGTCCTTAAAGAAACATAACAAAACATTCCTCAGAAAGATAAGAGAAAGGCCTCGTCAGCCGTGCAGAAAGGGACACTGAGAAATGTCTTCTTGCACCACAATTAGATTATAGATGATTGACACCAGATAATCACCAGCCCACCGAAATAACTATAAATATACAGGACCAAGAGAGGGAATCAGACAGCGAGGGGCGAAGGCTTCTTCGAGGTGGAAATCAATGCTGGCTTAGGCCTAACACCTTGACTAAGCTTAGCCTCTGAGGTGGATCAATGCTGGCTTATGCCTAATACCTCCAACAGCTCGAGGGACGAATCAACAGAAGTGACTGCTGTTACTGACTGCAGAGACCCGCTGACCCGAGACCTCCACGCTGTCTCATCGGGCATCGAACCAACCGTCCGTCCGGTCGTGGCATTCCGCTTCGGGAGTCGGAGATCACACTCTACTGTCACGGGTTGTATGTCTATTATACTTAGCTTAAACCATATGTAATATCTGATTCTGCTTTAAAACTGTAGCTCTTTAATAAAAAGCCTTGCAACTCCCAAGACCCTTTGGGTAATCTGTGTGTGACCTGTGATCCGGATCTTACCGTGGTGTCAGAAGTGGGATCACAGAGTTAGGAGTTGTAAGGTTCCGGTTGGGGGGACCGGAGGGTGTTGTGTTTTTTCTCTCTGAAAGAAGGGAGCAGGAAAGAGCATGTCGAAAGGTAAAACCAGAAATACAATGGCGCTGGCATATAATCGAGAATTATTAATAGACAGCCTGGCAGAAAAAGTCGGTAAGGCTGCAGCCACGGGCGTTCTGGGAATTTGAGAAGATAGTAGCGGGAACTGTGATTGCATTCTTGACAAACTTTCGGCAGACATCCACCAAAACAAACTTAAGCTGAAAAAAGGCCGGGATCAGTTGGCGTCCTGCGCAGCTAAATCAGGAGGTTAAAGGGTTAAGGGAGTCTATATGCCAGCTGCAGCAGGATACCTCTGAGCTCCGCACCCAGCTGTCCCGGGATCAAAGAGAACATGATCAAACACAGCGTGCCCAAAGGAAGCTGGACCAGATCCTAGACAACGACATTGAGTTACAGGCAGAGAACCGTAGGTTGAGAGAGGAGTTGGAAGATGCGAGAGGGGCAGTAAGGGAACTGAATCGACAGCAAAGCACCGCTTCCCCCGGGGCAGACCATGCCCTGTGCCTAGAAACAATCCAACAGCTTCAGGCACAAATTGGCCAACAGCAAGCAGTAGTGGCAGCTGTCTCCAAAATTAAACCGGCAGATCCCAACTCTTGTTGGGACGGTTTGGGACAGAGCCCTATTCCCTCTGCTCCGCCTTCGTTGTGCAGGGGGGTGGTGGGGGGGCGAGGCAGGCAAGGCAATGCCAGTGTGTGTGGTCACCCAATCAAAGACAGAACTGGAGCCCAGGGAAGCAGCAGGCGAGGAGACCCCCTCAAGCACTAGTAGGATAGAAACAACTACCCGACGGCCCCTTACTGCAGTCGAAGTCGGGGCACTTACAACTAACTTGGGAACGATGGGAGTCCGCACCGACCCTCTCGAGCTCAGGCAGCGGTGGAGGATTTTTAAAATTACCCATCCAGAACTAGAAGGGAGCGACCTTAAACAGGTCCTCCTGGAGGCAGGTTCCACGGAACTGAAGCAAGACATGGGTCAGGGCATTTTAGAAGGGGGCGATATTGAGGTGCAACTATGCCGAGTGTTGGGGGAGGATAGCCTCGACTTCCACCAACTCCTCGCCAACACCAAACAGGGCCCTACTGAGAGCCCCAACGCTTTCGGGCAGAAACTTCACAATATCTTTCAGCGCACCGGGGTGTGGGGGGTAACAGGGGAACACTACGTCAACCCAGGCTTCAAAACTATCTTCCTTAATGGCCTCCCACCGTTGGTCCACAACGCGCAAGGCGTTTACATCTCTAAAGACACCAACTGGGAAAAATTGCAGACTCGCACCCAGGCTGCGTGGGACCAGACCCGTGCCAGTATCCCCTAAGGCGCAGTAGCGGCCGTTGAAGACCCGCTGCCCAACCAGAGGTCAGGGGAGCCCAGATCATCCATGCCGGGGAAAAACAACTCAATGCGCTGCTAACTCTGCCACCGCCTAGGCCACTGTGCCCGTCAATGCTACAATTCCCCAAGGCAGATAGGCCCCGACCCAGTCGACCAGTGGCTTGAGAGAGTGGAGGCAGCCCTAGCCACTCTAAGCGCCAGTCAGAAAGCCCTACCGGTCTCCGTGGTACAACAGCAGAATGGGTCATTTCCACCGCCACCCGCGCTATGAGACCCGCAGCTAAAAAGCGGGGGGGGGGCGGGGGGCTTCCCCTTTCCAACACGATGGTCACGGGAGGCCGGTAGTCCGCACTGTTGATTCGGGAGGCCAACAACAACTAATGCTGGTCGATTCTGGGTCCTCTGTCACCATCATCCACGATCCCCACCCCGACCCCACAAAGGGGGTACCCCAGCTTTTATCAGGTTTCGACAATTCAACCCAGGCAACCATACAAGGGTCCCTACCATAGTATTGGACATAGCAGGGGCACAGGTCGCGGTTCAAAACTCCATCTATATGTCTGTGTATACCGGGCAGGGAATATTAGGTAGCGATGTGCTCAGCAGTCATCAGGCAATGGTTGACTCTGCCAACAATTGTATCTGGTGGAACCTTCAAAATGGACCCCTCACCTGGGGGGGTCCAGCACGCACTCGGTATTCACGATTAAAAAAAAATCAGAGGACTACGAACCAGCCGCCTCTGCAGACCCGGAAGTCCGGGCGATCCTAGAGTCAGTCCCGGGAGCATTCACAACCCACAAACATGATTGCGGAGGCATGACCGAACCCGAGGAGATTAACGATCTGGTCCATGCCCCGTAAAACAGTCCTCAAACCCGGCCTAGAGCAGACCATACATTCGAACTCCCATTGAGTCATTATTAAAGCAGGGTGTTGTCCGCAAAGGCACATTTACAACTAACTCCCCCGTCTGGCCGGTCAAGAAGCCAGATGACAGTTGGCGGTTAACTATCGACTCCCGCAAGCTCAACTCAGTTACCCCTGCGTGCGCTCCGGTGGTTCGGGAGACACCCACCCTACTCTCCCAGATTCCCAGTGGCAGTAATCAGTACAGAATGAGATTCAGTAGAAAACATCAGAAATTGAAAGTTGGCTTATAGGAGAAAGGATAAAATAGTTATGACAGAATAAAGGAGAAAAGGGAAGATCATGTCTCTTTTCTGCTGTTCTACAGGTTCTTATTTGTTTTCAGTGTGAATGTTAATGTCTTTTTACAAAGCATCTATGAATGTTTAAGAAGAATGTGCGAATAAGATTGTGCACCCGGAATTGAAAAAAACACTTAGAACTACAATTTAAGTTAAGCTGGTGTGGAAAAACTGAGAAAAACAAAAAGTTTGTTTAAAAAAAGATTAAGTTTCAGTCTAAGATTTAACCTTGGAGTCGCGGTTGCTATGGTGAAATTTTCCAAAGCAGTTTGATTTGTTTTGTTTAAATGTGAAAACTAATTTTTCTCCAGCTGTATTCGGTATTTTCAGTCATTTGAAAACACATCTGAAGAAAGAACAAAGAGAAATATTGTGTAACTTACTGTGGTTTTTTTGTTTTGTTTTCTGTTCTGGATCATGTTTAGTTAATAAGAATATTTGCTCTGCCGCCTTATAAACCTGCAAAGGAGTTAACTCTTTCTGCTGGCAGCTGGTTTTTTTTTAAAAATTGGTTCACCAAACAACTTTGATCTATGTTTTCTATCTTTAATATTGTATTGGACAGTAAAGTTTCTCCAGACGCTCATGAATGAGCTAGAATCTGGTATTAATGGGAATTTTCATTCTAGTGAAAGTCAGGAAAGTGTAGTTACGAATAGTAAATTGATAGCTTTCTCTTGGAGACATTTGTGTCCTTGCTTATAATGAACTTTTTAAGAAAACTGAATTTGATAGCCTGGCCACTACCCAAGACATCGGGACCATGCAGAGGAAGATGAGCAAAGATCTTCAGACAATCTTTTGATAGGATCACCTGAAAGCCTGAGAATGGCTTGTATCGGATGGCACATGTGGCACGATATTGAGATACCAATATGAGTGTGCAAATGTGATTTGTTACATATGAAGCAATTACCATCCGGAAATACATAGTGAATTTGCACTGAAGAACAGATCTCAGACATGCTCAGTTACTTGACAACAGCATGACATGAAATGGTTAATGTGGCTCAGGAAAGAGAGACAACTTTTGACACATACTCCATCGAGAAGCTATCTAATTAATGAAACAATCAGAATAGAGTTAAACACACTGGTACCTGTTAGAGGGATTAAAATTGAAGTTGAAGCAGAGAGTTACATTGAATCTGGATTAGGACAATTGAGGGCTAAGGAGAAATCATGTTTAGCAAGAATTATCCACAAGATGGATACGAGTAAAAGAGATCTGGAAAATCTTTTAAATCCATGATTTGTTGATTAGATGTTAAACTGTAATGTCGCTTGAAGTGATTGTAAGACTGAATTATAACTGTGGCTGTAATAATTGTGTTTTGTAGAAACAGAGTGTGGGAAAAACCAGTACGAATCCAGTATGAGGTGGTTTTGGTGGTGCCTCCTGTGTCACTACTACCGCAACTAACATGCTTTATGGGCCTAACAGGACCTGTCCCATCAATCAACACGTTTTACTCAATATCGAAACCTATGCTCAAGTGAAACTGACAGTAAATGAGATACTTAAGTATGAGCTGCACAATTATGTGGCACAATTCGGATACTACATTCCCCTGTTGTCTGAGTGCTTCAGTGAGCTCGTGATGCAACTGAACTCCTCCCTAAAGCATTTTTATGTTTTGGAGCAAGACAACTCGAGAATAGATATTGGCCCAAAAATTCGTGAGGAAGCCTTCGTGCGAGGGTAAGGCCTCCCCGCGATCTCTCACTGCGCGTTGGCTTTTTCAGTTCCAGCTCGCACGAACTTGATGTTCTGGACAGCTGCTGTGCTGGGCTTGCGTATCCCACCGGCGTAGTTAATTCGTGCGAGCTGTGGGATCACGTGACTCAGTTAGAGCCAATGGCAGCACACCATCTTCCATTCATAACTTTCACATAAGTGCTGTGAAAGTTATGAATACTATAGCCCCCCAAAAGAACCGCTAAACCTCAATTAAATTTAAAAAAAAACCATCACATTAATAAAATAAGTATAGTTAAATAAATTAACCATTTTAAATAAAAAATTAAATTTTTGAAAAAATTTAAAATCTTTTAAAAAGTTATAAAAATAAACTTACCTGTCTTTAAAGTCTCTAAAAAAGATATACCTGTTAAAACAAATTCAAAATAATACTTAATTCACTACTTACCTTGTTAAAAGTGGGTCTTACTCCTTTTTTTATGTGTAGAATCTTCCGTACTTACCTGTGCGTTGAAACCACTAAGTGCACAGCGTGCGCGCAGCCTGTAGCGCGCACGCGGTTCACCTAGGACCCGCCCCCTTTTCCATTCACCAAGTGCCGGTTTTCAGCGCATGCGCAGTGCATGCAGAAAACCGGCAATTGGAGACAGAATACGCGAGAGTACGCAGTGCGTACTCTCGCGTAGCGGCACTAATTTTCGGGCCATTGAAATTGACGGCATAGGGGACAACTCACACTGTTGGGATATTTGGCTTAATACATCAGTACCCCCTTAGATTCGTATTATTTCACACGCTCTGGTAGTTCTCCAACTTGTAATGATAGTGTATTTGATATATGTAACCCATGTAGTAAGACTTTGATACATAAGCCAATTGTGTACTCATGCCTATGACTAACCAGCACCAACAAATTAATTGAGCACACCGAAAGAGAAAATCCAAAGCAATGTAGAGGAGACTCCAGGCAGGGTAACATCAGGAAAGATAGAAGAAACAGAGGATACCCCAGGCGGGGCAGAATTGGAACACCGGAACAGTGAATTGAATTTGAATAAGGGGTCAGAGGTTGCTCCAACCCATCAAAGGAATGGACTGTAATGAAGGGAGAAATCTTCATTTTCGAGACACCCAACTAACTAATGCCCAAGTTGAGAGAGAAATAAGAATTAGCTAGAGTAGTCAAAACTAAGTTGTGAGAAGTCAATAAGGATATTTCCTTCTCAAAGAAGGGAATTGTGAGAAATAGCTGTTAGATTCATAGATGAGGTTTTAATTCTTAGAACAGAGACTGACAGCAAGGTCAAATAACAAACACCGAAAGGCCTGGAAGTGATAAGGGGATCGTAAAATGCAAGACAACACAGGGTGGTGGTACCATAGCTAGACAAAATGGAGTCATAAAATGTCCTTAAAGAAACTTAACAAAACATTCCTCAGAAAGATAAGAGAAAGGCCTCGTCAGTCATGCAGAAAGGGACAGTGAGAAATGTCTTCTCGCACCACAATTAGATTATAGATGATTGACACCAGATAATCACCAGCCCACCGAAATAACTATAAATATACAGGACCAAGAGAGGGAATCAGACAGCGAGGGGTGAAGGCTTCTTCGAGGTGGAAATCAATGCTGGCTTAGGCTTAACACCTTGACTAAGCTTAGGCTCTGAGGTGGATCAATGCTGGCTTACGCCTAACACCTCCAACAGCTCGAGGGACGAATCAACAAAAGTGACTGCTGTTACTGACTGCAGAGACCCGCTGACCCGAGACCTCCACGCTGTCTCATCGGGCATCGAACCAACCGTCCGTCCGGTCGTGGCATTCCAATTCGGGAGTTGGAGATCGCTCTCTACTGTCACGGGTTGTAGCTTAAACCATATGTAATATCTGATTCTGCTTTAAAACTGTAGCTCTTTAATAAAAAGCCTTGCAACTCCTAAGACCCTTTGGGTGTGACCTGTGATCCAAATCTTACACAGACATCGGTAAACCTTTTGTTTATATTCTCTTCTCGACCCCGGTTAGCTGCCACTCTCTCTTTCCCATAATGTACCGAAAAAACTTTTACCTCATATTTGAAATTGTCCCACCAAACTCTTCTTTCTTTCAAGAACAAAGGTTCCTTCCGAGCATTCTTTATTATATTTAAAATCCTTTCTTTATAAACAATTTCGTTCAGGTATTGATTGTTTAAAATCCACACCCTGGACCGATCTTAACTCTGCTGTTCCTAATTCTAAGAGTCAAAGCCGAGTGGCCACTAAAAAGTACTTTTTTGTAATAAATCTGCATCACCTCAGAACCTAACCCTTCCCGCATTAACACAAAATCTATTCGGCTCTGTTTTAAAACATCACCCACCCAACCTGTTCTGGAGAACTCCCTTTTGAAAGGGTTCCGATCCCTCCATAAGTCTCAAATTTAAATTTGACATCATTTTTACAATCATCCCTCTGGAGTTATCATCCTGCAAGGTCATCTGGGCTGAAATGTCCATCTGAGTTAAAAATACATTAAAATCCCCCACTATACAAAGATTTTCCACCTCTGCCGCTTCAGTGAATAACCACTGAAAAACTCGCGACTCTTGCAATGGTCGTTCGGTGCATAGATATTAAAGAGTCATAGAGTCATAGAGTTATACAGCACAGAAAGAGGCCCTTCAGCCCATCGTGTCCGCGCCGGCCATCAAGTCCTATCTATTCTAATCCCATTTTCCAGCACTTGGTCCGTAGCCTTGTATGCTATGGCATTTCAAGTGCTCGTCTAAATGCTTCTTGAATGTTGTGAGGGTTCCTGCCTCTACCACCCTTTCAGGCAGTGAGTTCCAGATTCCAACCACCCTCTGGGTGAAATTTTTTTTCCTCAAATCCCCTCTAAACCTCCTGCCCCTTACCTTGAAACTATGCCCCCTGGTTATTAACCCCTCTACTAAGGGGAAAAGTTCCTTTCTATTTATCCTATCTATGCCCCTCATAATTTTGTACACCTCAATCAGGTCCCCCCCTCAGCCTTCTCTGCTCTAAGGAAAACAACCCCAGCCTGTCCAGTCTCTCTTCATAGCTGAAGCGCTCCAGCCCAGGTAACATCCTGGTGAATCTCCTCTGCACCCTCTCCAATGCAATCACATCCTTCCTATAGTGTGGCGACCAGAACTGCACACAGTATTCCAGCTGTGGCCTAACTAACGTTTTGTACAGCTCCATCATAACCTTCCTGCTCTTATATTCTATGCCTCGGCTAATGAAGGCAAGTATCCCATATGCCTTTTTAACCACCTTATCTACCTGTCCTGCTGCCTTCAGGGATCTATGTACATGCACACCAAGGTCCCTCTGATCCTCTGTCCTTCCTAGGGTCCTACCATTCATTGTGTATTCCCTTGCCTTGTTAGTCCTCCCAAAATGCATCACCTCACACTTTTCAGGGTTAAATTCCATTTGCCACTGTTCTGTCCATCTGACCAACCCGTCTATATCGTCCTATAGCCTGAGGCTTCCCTCCTCGCTATTTACCACTCCACCAATTTTCGTGTCATCTGCGAACTTACTGATCATACCTCCTATATTCATATCTAAATCATTAATGTAAACTACAAACAGCAAAGGACCCAGCACCGATCCCTGCGGTACACCACTGGACACAGGCTTCCAGTCACAAAAACAACCTTCGACCATCACCCTCTGCCTCCTGCCACTAAGCCAATTTTGGATCCAATGTGCCAAATTGCCCTGGATCCCATGGGCTCTTAGCTTCTTGACCAGTCTCCCATGCGGGACTTTGTCAAAATCCTTACTGAAATCCATGTAGACTACATCAACTGCCCTACCCTCATCCACACACCTAGTCATCCCCTCGAAAAATTCAATCAAATTGGTTAGACATGATCTCCCCCTGACAAAGCCATACAGACTATCCCTGATTAATCCTTCCCTCTCCAAGTGGAAACTAATTCTGTCCCTCAGAATTTTTTCCAATAATTTCCCTACCACTGATGTTAGGCTCACTGGCCTGTAATTCCTGGGTTTATCCCTACTACCCTTCTTGAATAATAATACTATGTTAGCTGTTCTCCAGTCCTCTGGCACCTCTCCTGTTGCTTCCAGCTTCCACCCTAACCACGTTAAAGAAGCCATCCCCTATGGACAAGCCCTGCGAATACACAGGATCTGCTCAGACGAGGAGGAACGCGATGGACACCTACGGACGCTGAAAAACGCCCTCGTAAGAACGGGATATGACGCTCGACTCATCGATCGACAGTTCCGACGGGCCACAGCGAAAAATCGCATAGACCTCCTCAGAAGGCAAACACGGGACACAACCAACAGGGTACCCTACGTCGTCCAGTACTTCCCCGGAGCGGAGAAACTACGCCATGTTCTTCGCAGCCTTCAACATGTCATCGATGACGACAAACACCTCGCTAAGGCCATCCCCACGCCTCCACTACTTGCCTTCAAACAGCCGCCTAACCTCAGAAGTACCATCGTTCGCAGCAAATTACCCAGCTTTCAGGATAACAGCGACCACGACACCACACAACCCTGCCACGGCAAACTCTGCAAGACATGCCAGATCATCAACACAGATACCATCATCACACATGAGGACACTACCCACCAGGTACATGGTACATACTCATGTGACTCGGCCAACGTTGTCTACCTCATACGTTGCAGGAAAGAATGCACCGCGGCATGGTACATCGGCGAGACCATGCAGACACTGAGACAACGTATGAACGAGCACCGCGCAACAATCGCCAGGCAGGATTGTTACCTCCCAGTCGGGGAACACTTCAGCAGTCAAGGACATTCAGCCTCGGATCTGCGGGTAAGCGTTCTCCAAGGCGGCCTTAGGAAAACACGACAACGCAAAATCATCGAGCAGAAACTGATAGCCAAGTTCCGCACTCATGAAGACGGTCTCAACCGGGATCTTGGGTTTATGTCACGATACATGACGTGATCCGGACTCGAGTCATCGTTGGCTTGTTCACAGATGTGATTCCCAGTAAAAAAGTAAAAATTTTAAAGTTAATCGTTTTACATACAGACGGCAGCTTTTGACACGTCAGACCCCATGCGACTCCACCTCATTGTCTCAGTTGTATCTTGATATGTCTTTGATGTGGTACCTTCCTGGCTGACCTGATTAACTTTATCACACCTCGGCAGATAAACAGTCAGGATGATTGAATTTAGTTGTCTGCAATTGTAAGTTACACATGCATTGTTCTCTATCTATATATGCTTTGACGATTCTGTATCTCCTCACTTCACCCGACGAAGGAGTTGTAACTCCGAAAGCTTGTGATTTAAAATAAAACTGTTGGGGGTAGAAATTAGGTCGCGCCCCATTTGGGGCGCAAATATCGTCCGCGCGCAAATATTAGCGCCTGGCGCTAATTATCGGCACTGACAGGAAACTTCACTTTTACCGCCCCGGGAGGTGAGTGGAGCGCTAAATTAGGCGCTGCACACCTCTCTTAAGGCGCAAAGGCCTAGGAGTGAGGCGCTACCTCAGCGCACGAGCGCAGCGCAGCTGCTGCCAGTTAGCGAGGGAACACAGACACACTGGCGCCGGACACTTCTTAAAGCGGGGGGGGCCACTTGCTCCCCAGCCACACCCTGCTCATTGCAGCCTTGAATCTCAGCCTGGAGAGACCTGTAATCCATTTTGCTGCCAAGCATGGAGAGGGTGAGAGAACGCGCTCATCGCTTCACCGAGCGGGCCTTGGATGCTCTGGTTGACGCAGTGGAGCGCAGACGATGCATGCTGTTCCCGGAGAGTGGCAGGAGGCCTTTGCCACGCGAGTTCAGAAGAGTGTGGAGGGAGGTGGCTCAGAGCGTCTCCTCCAGGAGCATGGTGCCCAGGACCCATGTCCAGTGCCGCAAAAAGTTCAACGACCTCACTCGGGTCGTCAGGGTGAGTGGCTTTTTCTCAATACCTCTCCATCCCTCCATCTCAACCTCACTCTATGGCCAGAGGGTCTTAAAACCCCAATGCACAACACTCATGCAACACCTATGGCCCTTTCATCAAACACACACACACATTCCACACTTTGCATACAGTAAGGGCTATTCACCTATGGGAGGCACATCAGGCAAGACCATGGCTGCATATTGTAAGGGCTATTCACCTATGGGAGGCACATCAGGCAAGACCATGGCTGCATATTGTAAGGGCTATTCACCTATGGGAGGCACATCAGGCAAGACCATGGCTGTATATTGACTCAGATGCTGTCCTTTTTCTTGCAGGCTAAGCTGGCTCATAATCGGAGACAGCAGCAACGGACGGGTGGAGGGCGGCTTCAGCTGCAACCCCTCAGCGATCTGGAGGAGCGCGTCCACAGGATTGTGGCAAGCCGGGTGATCGGTCCCGTCGCCACTGGAGACGCCGACCCCGTTGTGGACAGCAATGGTAAGATCATCACCTTTTTGTCCTCTGTCCTTCCACTTGTCCCTCACAATACCAGCCTTTGACACTTTCAATCCAACTTGCTAACTCGCTGCACTTATTCCTCCCTTACTGCCACCCTGTCCTCACGCTAAAGCCACTCTTGTACCTCCCTGCTTTCAGATGGTGATTCACCAGCTGAGGAGATGGTCCCTGAAGCTGCCACTGGGAGTGATGCTGCAGCTGAGGAGGAAGAGGAAGCCGGAGCATCAGTGCCACCCTCTCCCGAGGAAGCCCATGGCCACACTGGGAACACGCCTTCCCCGGAGGGGAGCAGGGGGGAAGGGGCTGATGATGGTGAAGTTCCAGGACCCAGCGGGCTGCAGCAACGCCATTGGGGGGGGGGAGGGAAGAACGGGGGAGCAGGGGGGAAGGGGCTGATGATGGTGAAGTTCCAGGACCCAGCGGGCTGCAGCCACGCCATGGGGGGGGGAGGGAAGAACGGGAGCCTTCTCCCCAGAGGGAGAGTATGCCAGACACTCCTAATGCAATGGACGCAGAGGAGGAGCGGCTGATTGCAGAAATGAACAGCCAGGCGGTGGGCATGCACACTGAGCTCATAGGTGCAGTGGGAAGGGTGCCCGAATGCATTGAGGCACTGGCAAGGAGTGTGGAGCACTTCGCTGTAGCACAGGCGGATGCCACACTAAAGCTTACTGCTGCAATTCAGTCACTGGCTGCCAGGAATCCATCTGAGACTGCTCTCATGCAGACTCAGATTGAGGCCACGCGAGCACTGACTGCTGCCATCCTCGATGGTTCGTGCACATGTCCCCGGGGCTGTCACCGCGCCGCAGCAGGCCAGCAATCTGTTCTCCGGCAAATTGCTCCGGATGCTGAAGTGCTGCCCCGTGGGAGTGCCAGTGTGTCGGGCGAGCAGGGAGTTGCTGTCCTCTCACGATGACAGCATTCCTGCTGCCAACACTGTCACTTCTCCACTGCACTTGCCACCGCCTGTAGGACAGACTGCTGCCGCCCATGCAGAGTTGGTGCAGTCTGCAGCCGGGCCCTCCAGGCCCAGAAGTGGTCGAGGCCGTCCTTCAGGGGCATCTGCAGTGTCAGGGTCTGACAAGCAGCAGCCTTCCACCAGCCTTGCTGCAGCCACTGAGGTCCCATTACGGAGGAGCAGTAGGGTTAGAAGGGGGGAAGTGCGCAAGGGAAGGAGATCACCCTCGAAGGGCAAAAAGTAGGAGGTGTGCCAAAATGCTGGTCATTTTTTTATTAAAGGCCGAGGTTCATGGCCCAACTTTTGTTTAGTGTTTTGGACATTATCTCCAGGTTGTGAGAACCAGTTATGTTATTGACTGTTTTTTTGTGTTTATTTCTATGAGTTTGTCATGAGGAATTGACACACACAGAGTTTGTACAATAAATAAGTTTCTGTATTCAAAATATACATGGCTGGTGGTTGGAATTATTGGTGCCTTGGCCGGCTTAGGGGTTGCGTGCTGGGTTGATTCGTGTTTGTAGCACTGGCAGGGGCCCTAGAAGCGGCTTGCTATTAGTCGTTGACGGACGGCCCTTGCAGTTTGACCATTGTGGGCCGCCCTCCTGCCTTGGTGCTGCTGCTGATCATCGTCCTCGGCCTGTTCCTCCTCTTCCTCCTCCTCCTCTTGTGGTGCTGCAAGGCCTGGTGGCATTGGCTGCGTCCTGAGGATTGCCATGTTGTGCAACATGCAGCACACCACTACGAATTTGGAAACTTGCTCAGGCGAGTACTGCAGGGCTCCTCCGGAATGGTCCAGACAGCGGAATCGTTGTTTGAGCACGCCGATTGTGCGCTCAATAATGTTCCTGGTTGCTTGTTGGCTTTCCTGGTACCGCAGCTCAGCAGGGGTGTTTGGCGCACGGAGCGGTGTCATCAGCCAGGTGCTCAATGCGTACCCCTTGTCCCCCAGAAGCCAACCAACTGGCTGATGCGGTGCCTCGAAAATTTCTGCCACAGTACTCTGGCGCAGGATGAAAGCATCGTGGCAGCTGCCCGGATAGTGGGCATTGACAGCGAGAATCACCTGTCTGTGGTCACAGACCAACTGCACATTCAAGGAATGGAACCCCTTTCTGTTCCGGAACTCCTCTGCATTCTCTCGCGGAGCACGCAAAGCCACATGCGTGCAGTCAATGGCGCCCTGCACCATGGGGAAGCCCGCTACCCTCGCAAAGCCCATAGCACGGTCATGCTGCTTGTCTGGGGTCATAGGGAAGGAGATGAAGTCTCGTCTCCTTGTGAAGAGGGCATTGGTGACCTGCCGGATGCAGCGATGCACCGCAAACTGGGAGATATTGGCGAGGTCCCCAACAGCAGCTTGGAATGAGCCAGTGGCGTAGAAGTTCAAAGCCACTGTGACCTTCACTGCCACCGACAGAGACGTCCTGGACCTCAGCTGAGGCTGCAGATCTGGCTGCAGCAGGTGGCAGAGCTCAGTGACCACCTCCTTGCTGAATCGCAGCCTTCGCAAACACAGCTCCTCGGACATGTGGATGTAGGAGAGCTGTTCACGATATACCCTGGGAGGGTAAGCTCTCCTGTACATGCGCCTGATGGCCCTCCTCCGTCTGGCCATCATTGCCACTCTCTGTCTGCGTCTCACTATCCTCCGATTGAGCTGGAGCAGGACGACGCCCCCAATCATTGCAGCCCCCATATTCTCTTTGCCAGAAAAGTAATGAGGTACAGCAACGAAAGTAGCAGCAAAGTTAGGATGAACTAGGCAAAACTACCTCACAAAGCGTTGAGTCAATGTAGAAGTCTCTCTCTCTCTCTCTCTCCGAATCTCTCTCTCTCTCTCTCAGAACGAGTGGTGCATAAATGTCGACCACAGAAAAAGACAGGAAGAGGCCCCCTTTAAATAGCGCCCCCCCCAGCCCCACACCGATTGATAACGTTCCAGTCTTCCGGTCGTTGGAAGCGCCAGGCGGTAAGGCAGGGGGCGCCACTCAATTTCCGCTCCGGGGCGCCCCAAGGGCGTTGCACCACGGAATGACGTCACAATCTGCGCGCGCAGGTGGTCGCAGCGGTAAGTTTTAGCGCCGCCGCACAATCTCAAGTTAAGTTCTCGAGCGGCGCAAACAGCGCTGCGCCCGGGCGTTAGCGCCTTAACGCCCCATTAGCGCCCATTTAAGGCGCTAACGGGAGGCGCAACCAACTGAATTTTTACCCCCTGGACTATAACCTGGTGTTGTGCGACCTCTCAATTTTGTCCACCCCAGTCCAACACCGGCATCTCCGCATCATGACCTCTCCTGTGGCCAGAGAGGTTCTGAAAATTTGTGTCAGAGCCCCTGCAATCTCCTCCCTTGCCTCACACAGCAGCCTGGGATACATCTCGTGTGGGCCTGGGGATTTATACACTTTTAAGCCCACTAAAACCACTAATACCTCCTCCCTCGCAATCCTAATTTGTTCAAGTATATCACAATCCCCCTGCCTGATTTCTATGCCTACATCAAGATCGCAATTAAATTTCTCCATTTTTACCCTTAGCCATAAAAATCTCCCCTCAGTGTCCTTGTCCACCAAGGCAATGTCCTCTTTTATGGACGGACTCACCAAAACAGCCACCCCTCTACGGTTATTGTTTACACAACTTGCAAACACTTCTCCCTTCCAAACTTACTGAACTCTTTCTAGGATATCCTCATCCCAAAAGGTTTCTTGCAGACACAACAAGTCAATGCCTTTAAAACACTGCAACAACTGCTGCAATTTCTTCTCACCCCTCAGTCTGTTCACATTAATCGAGACCAATGTAATCATGGCTCCGAATAAGGGAAGTATGCCTGATAATCTCCCCATCATTTAATCTCTGGCCCTTCCCTCCTCTCATGCACCTTCCCAACTTTTCGGGCAGCTGTTGCTTTTTCCTGCAGCCTCCGGCTCTTTTTCACCTCCTGTTGGAACCTTCCCTGCTGTTTCAGTCTCTTCCTTGCATTAGGTTTGGGCCGAGGAGCTGCCCCTTCTCCCTCCTTCTGTCCCTCACTAACTTTTCCCTTTCCACACGATGCCACCCCACCCCCACTTCCATGTCTCTGTCCCCCTCTGATTCCTCACTCTCGAGCTCTTCTGTAACCTTCTGTTCCTGCTCCCCATCAGATACATAATCCTGTTCCCCGTCAGATACATCATCTCCCATAGAGAGTCTTCCTGCTATCGCGGCTTCTCCAACAGTGCCACTCCCTTCGGCCTCATTTCCACCGCTGACCCTTGCTCCCTGATCCTTCTCTCTCTGGGACAATGGCGCATCTATATTGCTCCCTTCTGGCGTTTTTGTCTCGCTGCTCCCGTCCTGCTGCCCCTTTAAGGCTCCTGCCTCTTGCACCCTCTCCTTGTGTTGCCCTCTCCTGCTCCCCGAGATGTCCGACTCCCCGTCTTTCTTTGGAGCACTTACATTTACCACGCACCCCGCTCCCGCCTCCTCTCCCCCCACGGACACCAGATTCTTTAGGGAGAGCTGAACCATATTATGGCTCGACTCTGCCCTCGACCCGTGCTGCCCTCTGCTGTCTTTGTCCTTTTCCACTGTACTTGGTGTGTTTTCCACCATCTCCATCCTGTTCTCTGCTCTGCAATTTTATGCCTCTTCCTGCGCTCTTTTCTCTTTCAATTCACCAGCTGTGTCCTCCGCCTGCTCCGCTCCTCTGGCCGTTCCACTCACACCTCCTGCTCCTTCTCCCATCTCCTCGTCACTCATAGAGCTTCCTTCTGCCTCACACTCACAGCGGGTGGGGCCTTTGTGACACACCCCACAGCTCTCCGCCTTGCAGCTCCGAGAGATGTGTCCAGACTCGCCGCAATTATAACAGTACAAGTCCGGACAGTTTCTTACAAGATGGTCCAAGACAATAATAACAAACCTTCACTTGGTTATCATGCAGTACTCGGAAGTACTGCACTCCTTCCATTGTCTCAAATTTCATGCTATACGGTAATGACTTCACCCCCTCTGGGAGCCGCACCTTTATGTAACGGGTTCCATCTGCTACCCGTGTTCCTGAATAGTATCTCCTCTTTATTGCCAAGCAAATTTTAATGTCCCACGACTCCAACTTTTTGATTAGCACATCGTCCTCAATATAAACCGGCAGATTAAAGAATGAGACCACCACCTCTTTCGAATATAGCAGAGATACCTCCAAGAACTTATCACCAACCTTCAAACTGAGTAAAAGTCTTTCTACCTCCTCTCGGCCACCTCGAACCCAACATTTGGCTTTGGTCGGCAGGCAAAGCAGCTTCCCTCGCCACAGTCCTCATGTACCGCCTGGATAATATCCCAAGCTCGTATCTCCTTATCCTCACACTGAACCACCACCGGGTTTTCTTTTCCAAACCTTCTGGGGTCCCGGCCTAAATCTTAGGGCCTTTTTCTCTCCCTTCCCCCAACATTTTCTCCCCTGATTAAATTCATCTTGGGAACATTGTCCTCTGAGGGGCCCGGCACTCCTGGCCCCTCAGCAGCCATCTGGCTGCTGTTTATGGACCAAAAAGGCCCTAAAACCTGGAAAAAAAAAACCCCACCACCAACTTTTTACAAACTCACTCCAATTGCTCCCTGCAGTAATCAAGCAACCAGCAGCACCTGCTTACTCCTAGCCCCTCCCACCTAGAGAGTGCTACCCACTAAACCACAGCTGACACAAATAGAATAAAAAACCTTTAAAAATGCCATCCATTTATAAAAATGAATGAATTGTCTTCTAATTGAGCATAACAGCAAAAAATAAAGCTTATCTCTACATTACCTCCACCCTGTTGTATTTTTGTTTATATTTGCCTCACAATCAAGGTTGTTCTGCATTTTGTTGTAACAGTGGACTTCCGTTATGTCCACAAATACAAGGCACAACATTTCTCCAATTGTGGTACAACTTGTTCAGTGCTGTACACAACAGATTTTCCGCATTGCACCTCCTATTGAGTGTAGTCAAGACATAACATAACACATTGCCTTAGTACCATATCATCACACCATCATGATCATCATGTTACAGAGTCTGAAATGCACCATTGAAATTGTGAGGCAGCTATTCATCCAATGGTGCGTTAAAGACAATACAAATTCAATACAATTTCAATGCAATTTCAATGCAACTTGAAGTGAAAGACTATTTGCTGACTGTTATGTACAGGTCAATCCTGATCTAATTGTACAGCAGAAAGATATTGTGCTTTGCTACATTACTGGTAATAGATTGTGTGTTAATATACTGCGCAGCTCCAATTTAAAACGGTAATAAACTGCGTGTTAATACACTGTGTTAGTTCAATTTAAAGCGATGGTTTCACAATGTTCCAGCTCCCAATGTATGGTATAAGTAGTGTAAGAATGATTGATGCCTCAGTGATATCTATTAGAATTGAATTTGTGTACTCCTAAATTCTTTAAATGAATCACAATGTGATCTCCTGTGGTGTTGCTCACAGACAGCCTGAGGTCTGGAGTGCAGTTGTAGGTTCAGCTTCTCCACCTTGTAGTGGGTGGTGGTTTGTGTCAGCTTCACCTCTGACTTCTGAGCGGTTCGAATCGCTCCCACTCCCTTGGTTCTAGACCTTGGACTTATTTGGGGGTTGTGATAAAAGGTGCAGCAGACAACTGAGTTTGATGAAAGAACTTCAATCTTTATTAAAAGGTAAAACACAAATAATAACACTCTTAACACTCTAAAGGTGGGGAAGACTTCGGTACAAGCGAGGGAAATGACAGTAGAACAATACTTCACCCCTCCTAACCCCACTTTACTAGCTAAGTTAGGCTTTGAAGGACCAGGGATAATGCTCACCAATCCTTTGACAGTTGGGCTAACTCGCGGTTTTGGGGTTCGTTGTTTATGTCGGTTAGTGTCTGCCGTACCCCGTACGCGGTAGAGGACTTCACCTGCGTACCTGGTCAGTCTTTGCGAGTCCGCTGATGCGGTAGGATGTCGGTTTGGATTTATCTGGTGAGTACCCAATTTCTTTTGGTTAGCAATAGGGTTTATAGTCTTTGGGAAAATCTTACCCAGGGGTAAGTCAGGAGTAGATTGTAGAGTGGAAACTTTGTGATTCTTCGGGTTTTCTTCCCTTGAGTTGGTCTTTGTTGGTCGCGGTGGCCTGCTATTACCCGGTCAGTTGGGGGTAATATGCAGTTGTTGGTTTCGTGAGGCCTTTGGTTTCCGCGATGGTTTTAGGCCTTGTCTAGTGTATCGGTCGACCTCGTGGAGCCGTCGGTGGCTTTTCGGCTTGTTGCTCCGGGTGACTGTGTTGGGACTGTTGTTGGGGGTCCGTCGAGGTGGTATCTTCACGAGCTGGACTCAGGTGTGTCTGAGTGGTGAGCGATGCCGACTCGCTTCCAGCTCGACTTGGGTCTGTGATGTTGCTCCTTGTCTCCACACTCGACTGTGTGTGTGATGCTGATGACCCGCTTGTCTCGACTGTTGAACCGCTTAGCAGGCCTTCAATTATACCAAATTGAAGTGGCCTTATCTGCCCACCAAATCTGCTCAGTTCATTGTCTGGTTTTGGCGGGCTCGTTAACGGTAACGACTTTACTAGCATGTTAACTGGTTTTGAACAGGCCTTCAATCTCACCCATTGAGCATGGCCTTATCTGCGCGCCAAATCTGCTTGGTTCTTTGTCTGATTTTGGCAGGCTAGTTACTAGAAACTGTTCTGTAAGTGTCAAATGGCTTTTGGGATGGCTTGCATCCTGTCGATCTCCTCGGTTGATCACTGGTGATTGATTTCGTGTTTGGTTTTCTAGGCTGGACTTGGTCTTTCTATAGAATGGGTCTGAGTGGGTTTTATTATGCATGTTTCTGATGGGCCCTGTAATCGGTTTTGATGGGGCCTGTATTTTGGGTGGGACTGCTCTTTCCCTGAGTTTATTGTTAAAATATTAATGTCTGCTGGGGCTTGAGTGAGGTCATCCCGGTTCCCCAGACAGTGTAATTAACTCCAATATCCAAAACTGCTTTTACAGAGGTTGACCCCACCTCCTTGTCCCTTTACAGGCCCAGACATTTTTTTAAAATGCCAAAACTTGGTTTTTGGTCTTAAATTCCTTCGGTTAGGCCCAACTGCATTTCACCACCCTGTAATAGTTCCAAAGTCCTTTTTCCTTAGGGTTTGTCTTCGAGTTTTGGGGGATCTGTGAATTTTGGAAGCCTTACAACCTCCACTTCTAGCTCACTAGCCTATGAATTTCCACCCGTTCACTTTAATGGGGAATGGAGCGCAGCAGGTGGCAGAGATGGGCTCAGAGAGAGTGGAGTGGAGAATGGGGAGTGGTGCACCCGGGGGTTCTGGGGAGTGAGAAGAGCGCAATGGGAAAGGGAGGAGTGTGGCACAGTGGAGCAATAAGCAGCAGAGTACACTGGGTGGCTTGGAGTAGGGCTTGATGCAAAGGTACAGAACTTTAACATTTAAAATGAGATCTCAAGAGAAGTAGAGACTCACCAGCTTAATAGCGCTAGGAATGGAGGGCACTGTGACACCAGCTGTTGTGGGAGCAGATCTTGGATCTCAGATTTTTTTGGTTGTCCAATAGGAATGCAATTTTTTTTTTATATGATTAAAAGCAAGACTGACCACTCACAGAGAGTAGCATGATTTCCAGTTTGCAAGCTGGACTACAGAGTAGAATTTCTAAATTTGCCGATGACACCAAACTTGGGGGTGTGGCAAACAGTGAGGATGATACCAATCGACTGCAACAGGACATAGAAAGGCTAGCAGAATGGGCAGACAAGTGGCAGATGGAATTTAATACAGAGAAGTGTGAGGTGATGCATTTTGGCAGAAGGAACAGGGAGAGGCAATATACACTTAATGGCGCAGTTTTAAAGAGTGTGCAGGGACAGAGGGACCTGGGAGTTAAAGTGCATAGGTCCCTGAAGGTGGCGGGACATATTGAGAGAGTGGTTAGCAAAGCATATGGGATCTTGGGCTTTATAAATTGAGATATTGAGTACAAAAGTAAAGAAGTTATGCTGAACCTTTTTAAAGCGCAGGTTAGGCCACAACTGGAGTACTGCGTCCAGTTCTGGTCACCACACTTTAGGAAGGATGTGAAGGCACTTGAGAGGGTGCAGAGGAGATTTACCAGAATGGTTCCGGGGATGGGGGATCTTAGCTACAAGGACAAGTTGGAGAAGCTGGATTTGTTTTCATGAGAGCAAAGGAGGTTGAGGGGTGATTTGATAGAGGTGTACAACATTATGACGGGTTTGGATAGGCTAGACGGGGAAAGGCTGTTCCCACTAGTTGATGGTACAAGGACTAGGGGACACAGATTTAAGGTTTTGGGCAAGAGATACAGGGGGGACGTGAGGAAAAACTTTTTTACACAGCGAGTGGAACAGAGGAGGCTGAGGGGAGACCTTATTGAGGTGTATAAAATTATGAGGGGCATAGATAAAGAGGATAGAAAGGACCTATTTCCCTTAGCAGAGGGGTCAAAAACCAGGGGGCACAGATTTAAAGTAATTGGTGGAAGGTTTAGAGGGGAAATTTCTTCACCCAGAGGATTGTGGGGGTCTGGAACTCACTGCCTGAAAGGGTGGTAGAGGCAGGAACCCTAACCACATTTAAAAAGTACTTGGATGTGCACTTGGGATGCTCTAACCTGCAGGGCTACGGACCAAGAGCTGGGAAGTGGGATTAGGCTGGATAGCTCTTTGTTGGCCGGCGCGGACACGATGGGCCGAAATGGCCTCCTTCCGTGCTGTAACTTTCTATGATTCTATGGTTCTATGAGTGGTGATGACCTGGAATTCGCTGCTGACGGAAGTGGTGGAAGCGGACACACTCAATGTTTTCAAGGGGAGACTGGATAGGCACTTGAGGGAAATAAACTTGCAGGGCTACGGGGACAGAGCGGGGGAATGGGACTGACTGGATTGCTCTGCAGAGAGCCAGCATGGACTTAATGGGCTGAATGGCCTCCTTCTGTGCCGTTATGACTCTATGGGCTAAAAATTGAGTCGCGCCCCCTTTGGGGCGCTAACCTCGCCGGGGCGCTACTTTTAGCGCCCCGGAAAAATTAGCTCCCCCGCGACCGAAATTGAGTGGTTGCGCCCCAACGGGGAAGCGGGGCTCGACTGGAAGCGTCCCGCCTCCCTCTTGAGGCGCTGCGAGGGAATATCGCGGCGCTACGTGCCGCGGTATTGCGGGCCTTCCTCCCCTTCTTAAAGGGGAGGGGCCTTGCGCTGCGTGACCCGGGGCCCAGCTGGGCCCCTGGGGATGGGGAGTGCTGGCAAAAGAGCCCGGCACTCAAGAGAAGTGCCGGGCTCCTGGAGTGCAGCCGGCACTCTGCGGGGGTGGGGGGGGGCGGGTCAGGAGGCCGAGGACGGGAGCAGAGGCAGGTGCTGGCAGGCGGCCAGCAACAAAAATGGCTGCCCGGCACCTCGCCTTTAAATAGCGCCGCCCCGGCTGCTGGTAGGCCCCCCTGACCCTGTCAGACATCGCGTCCGGCGGTAAGTCAGGGGACGCTCCTGAAGATCGCAGCCGGTGCGCGAGCGGGGTGCTGCGCACGGCGATGGTGTCATTGCCGGCGGTGCAGCGCCACGGGGCGCTAACGGTTAGCGCCAGCGCTAACCTCCCGCTGAATTTCGTGGGAGGCGTTGGTGGCGCTGCGCCCGGGCGCTAACGGGAGGCGCAAAGCAACCCAATTTTTCCCCTTATGACTCTATCCCTATCCATTGGTAAACTCAGTAAAAAGTCGCCATGATGTGGAGATGCCGGTGTTGGACTGGGGTGGACAAAAATGAGAAGTCGCACAACACCAGGTTATAGTCCAACAGTTTTATTTGAAATTACAAGCTTTCGGAGCTTCACCTGACGAAGGAGCAGCCGCTCCGAAAGCTCGTAATTTCAAATAAAACTGTTGGACTATAACCTGGTGTTGTGCGACTTCTCATTTCAGTAAAAAGTGGCAGCCATAATATGCTACCTGGTTAAACCGCGACATTGAGGTGTGCCTGAGTTGCAGAATGCAAATTCCAAGAATGAAGCAGAATTTAAGCCCAGCTACCAGAGAGAGAAGCATGTCTGTGCTGGGAGGAGTTTTTGGAGACATTTCTATTATACAATGGCTGAGTGTTTTTTTTACCCAGAGTTATTATATTTTTATGTATTACTCGTAGTTCTCCCATGGAATTCTCTCATGGGTAATCGAGGACCTGGACTGTAGTAGCTAATGTTTACTGGGGTCCCACTTTACTCGAAATGTGACAGCAGTTCATTCATCACTTTGATACAGCAAACTCACTGTAGCAATACATCACATCATTGAAACAAGATAAAACTATTGCACATCTTTCTGTTGCAGAACGATACAGGTTCCAATGACATATTCTCTGTATCACTATTAACCTTCAGCTTTACAAAGCTTGCTTAAAGTGCCAGTGTCTTTGTTCTTCCTGATGCGGAGATGCCAGTGTTGGACTGGGGTGGACAAAAATGAGAAGTTGCACAACACCAGGTTATAGTCCAACAGTTTTATTTAAAATTACGAGCTTTCAGAGCGCTGCTCCTTCTTCAGGTACAGGTACAGTGAGGGAATACAAATCAATTGTTCTCTGTGTATATATACGGTGTAATCAATTTGTATTCCCTCACTGTACCTGTACCTGAAGAAGGAGCGGAGCTCCGAAACCTCGTAATTTTAAATAAAACTGTTGGACTATAACCTGGTGTTGTGCGACTTCTCGTCCCAGTTATGCAGTAATTCTTTTTGGTTCCCCGGTCACCCACGCCCAAACCCTCCCACCAGTTTCAGCCATGAAGGCAGTCAGGGGACTCATGCCCAGCCCTCCACTATCATTCAGTTGAGACGTTAAACCGAGGCCCCGTCTGCTTTCTCAGAAGTTCCAATGGCACTATTTCAAAGAAGAGCTGGGGAGTTTTCCCCAGTGTCCTGGCCACTCAACTGACAATGTGCATTCCATAGATCAACCCCAGCACTTTGGGGAACCCAGCAATCCTGTAGAAACGGAATGCCCTCGGCCTTTGCTCCACCATGCGGACATTCCACATTTGACGAACTCCCCAGCTCTACGGAACAGTCACCTGCTGAATGCAGGCCCTCCCTGCTGCTTGGCTAATCCTGCACAGGAACCCCGTGGATGCCTGGAAGGATCCAGACCTGTAAAAGTTGCGGGCTGTGGTCAACTTCATTTCTACAGTTAAGGCTCTGCTGCATCTGGGCTGGGGATTTGTGTCATCGCAGAGTAAGTTACCAATGGCCTCCTTTGTAAGGTGCAGCCGTTGCACAGTCAGCTCCTCAGACATCTCCTGGAATTTTGGTCAAGGCTGAGTACTTCCGTGTGAGGTTCTCTCTTCACTGGTGATGCTTCATTCTCCAGGCCTCCGGTCTCTGGTTCGCTTTCTCCTGTTCCACCATTATAATAGCAAGCAGGGTAGAGACAGAAAAAGAGCCATTTTTATTTCTCAAATTGACTGTAAAATTGCCGCCTGTAGTAACAGGATGAGAATCGCTTCAACGCTTCCTGGAGCAGGTGACTACAATTGTTGTGCGCCTGATAGTCTGGTTGCAAATTGAAGAGACCCTCTGAGCAAGTGCTGTTGCAGGAAACTCGGATATAGGGCTCTGTAACTTAGAGGTGGGGCCATTATTAAGGGTGATAATGGGCCAGAAATTCGGCTCCCTGGCTTCCCGCGGGTGCAAGGATCGCGCGCGCACCTACCTACCGCGCCTGCCATTGACCTCTGGGCCCACGGGGACTTCGGCTCCTGGGCCTCCTGCAGCTGCCGGCGCGCAGTGCTTGTGTATCCCAGGGGCGCAGTTAGTGTGATGCGTCCCCTGGGATTACGTGGGCCATGGAGAGCCAATGGCAGCAGACCATCTTTCATTCATAGATTTGACAGGAAGACCTGTCAAATCTATGAATACAGATCGGCCCCAAAACATCCCTAAAACTACAAATAATTTTTTTTTAAAAATCACATTTTTAAAATAACTATAAATTACATTAATTAACTATTTTAAACAAAAATTTAAATTTTTGAAAAAATTAATTACATTTTTTAACGGGGCTAAAACGAAACTTACCTTTCTTTAAAGTAATTAAAAAAGATAAATCTGTGAAAAAATGTTTAAATTTTAATAAAATCAACACTTACCTTGTTAAAAGAAGGCCTTGCGCATCCTTTTTAAAAGTGTATCTTCCCCGTGCTTACCTTCATGGAGGAACCTGTAAAAAAATCCGAAGTGCGAGGCGAACGCGCTGGCCCTCCGGCGTGCGCGTTCGACCTCTGAACCCCTTTCCTCAGGGGAACGGAAGTGCCGGTTTCCCGCGCATGCGCAGTGCATGCAAGAAACCGGCACTTTCGTTCTGTCCACGGGTGAGTACACAGCGCGTACTCACCCGACAACAGACGAATTTCTGCCCCAGTGTGTTTGGGTAGAGGAATCGATAGATGATCAAAAAAGATCGAAGAGATTCGGTCGCATTGTACTTACCTGCGCGTAACTCATTTACTCCCAATATACTCAGGACACAGTTCATTCCCTGTCAGCAAACTATTCTTGGGCTGTTTGAGGAGGAAAGTTTGGAAAGTTTGTGAGTTTCAGAAGTCTGGAGAGTGCTGAAATTGCAGTATGTAGTTTGCTATTCACAGTGATTATGCACAAGTCCATGATCGTGCATGCAATGATAACATAGTAATATATCACCTGCTGTCTTCACAGAGCAAGGAGAACCCAAGTCAGCCTCAAACTGTATCGAAGGAGCAGTTCTCACCACAGCAGCAGCCGTCACCACCCCTGTTTGGAACAGACTCCAGGAGAGGCACGCATACTGTGGAAAATGTTGATCCTGATGTTGTAGAGCAAACACAATCTGATTACTGAGAAAAGGCTACTGCTTGTGGTTGCTGAGGCCAGCTGATACACGACAAAGGCACAGAATTCGAAGTGCCTTTCCTATATTGCCAAGGGATACATAGTAACTTTCCTTTCTTTTTTATGCTGGTACTGAACCAGAGCTGTGTTGAGGTGTCACTTGTCTCCTTGCACACAACAATGGCAAGTTGCCTGGGTCACATGGGTCCAATTACGCACTTTCATAGAACAATGGTTGTTTGCCCCTTTGTGTGCCATTAAACACGTTGCAACTCCACTCTTGTTACTCTTCCCTCTTTCTTCCTGTTTTCCCCATTTGTTTTCTTTAATATAGATTTTCTCTATTGGTTCAACTTAAATCAATCTGCAAACTGAGACCCACATCACTCACATGTATGGAAGCAGAGTGCTACCTGACAGGGTTATATTCTGTGTGTTGGATGTTGGGCTATTGTGATAGAGTAGTTCCTAGCTTTGTGTGACTCCAACCCATTGGCCCTGAATTTGCGGTCGAAGGCTTCCCGCGGGGAAATGCCTCCGATCCGCAAATAAAATGCCCGCGTACCTGGTGGTCCGGGAGGTCCGGAGACTTGCGATCCTGGGCCTCTCCGGGTACGCGCAGGTAGAGCCCCATGTATCCCAGGGACGCAGGTGGTTCGCAAGCGCCTCTGGGATCACGTGGACCGGCCCAACCAATAAAAGAAGGGAATCCACATTCATACTTATGGGGATTCCGTATGTACGGAAACCCCATAAGCATGAATGAGAATACCCCAAAAAAATACATCTACACATCAAATTAAAAAAATATTATATATTTAAAATTAATTAAAATGCCATTTAATTAAATATTTAAACCAACAAATTTTTTTTGAAAAATAAATTTAAATGTTTTAAAGGGACTAAAAATAAACTTACCTTATTGCACAGGTTTTTTAATGTTTAAATGATTGATAAAAATTTATTTTAATGTTTTTTTAAACTCTTACGCTGGTACAGGCGTAAGAATTTCATGGGCATTCGCTGGGCAGAAGTTGGGCAAATAGCGCAACTCTTTGCCCGCGGAGGCCCTTTTCCCGGGGATCCCAAGTTCCGGGTTTTAGTGCATGCGCTTCGAGCATGGAAACCCAGAACTTGTGCGGCCCTTACGGGCGCGTACACACCTCGTACTCACTTGTAGAGGCTGCAAATTACGGCCCAATGTTTTTAGCAAAAGTTATACAGTAGTCTTGGGTTCACTTTTATAATCTGAGATTAACAGAAGTGGCAGAGGCGATCATTTGGACTTTATCAATCTTTGGCTTCGGTTTTGTACATATTTTGGTTACATTTATAGTATAGTCCCCAGCGGACTTTCATGGATTACAGATGCATTTGCCCTTTACAGTTTGATATAAATTGGATGTCTTTGTCCCTTATTGGTCTTTAGGGAATCTGACCACTGGGTGCAATTTTGCATTCCATTTTGTCTTTTTGTCTATGGCCAAGATTTTGTCAGGCAACAGCTGCATCAGAACCCAATATGGTTTAAATTGGATTCATACCAATTCAGTTAATTTATCTCTTCCAACTGAAAAACATAATTTCAGAAATATAATTCAGAATTTTCAATGTTCAAAAGAAAGGAAAGAAAGACTTGAATTTTATATAGAGCCCTTTACAATCTCAGGACGTCCCAAAGCGCTTTACAGCCAATGAGGTACTTTTGAAGTGTAGTCACTGTTGTAATGTAGGAAACGTTAATGCAAATCTCATCAGGCATAGCATCTGTGAACAACATCTAATAGCTTTTTTCTTAAAACCAATATATATATATATATATATATATTCCATTGATGTAACTCAATTGTCTTTAAAGAATGTTATTAAGTGGACAAAAAACAGTTTGAAATAATTAATTATACAAGGGGGGTTATTTTCGCCAAACGGTGAAAACCGGAACTAAATGGGTGCTGTGCTAATAAGAAACACCTGTTCGAAAGTCTAAATTTAGCACGCAATTTTCAGGCTAATTGATGATTATCATCATTTGAACATGCCAGCAGGCGCTGAAACTGACAACTGCAGGTTTAGTACTTAAGCGCTGATTAGATGCAATTTCCCTGGAGCTGTATGTATAGCCAATGAACTCTGCGGGGGCTAAATTGGATAGCCCCCCAAAATGCATGATCACATGCCATCTTCACGCTGCCTGCTCATGATTATGATTGCTGCGTGCAGCCAGCACTAACTGCGCTGTTAATTGGCTGCACACTTCAGCAAGGGGCCCAATTTCATTACTTGTTTGCGCTACTTAAAGCTAGCCTGCACTACCTAAAGCTACCCTGCACCTCTTAAAGGGAAGGTGTGTTGTGGCTCCTGGAGGTGCTGACATCATTTGTAATAGTGCTGTGCAACAAACAATAATGGCTGACCATGGGAGAGAGTGTGCCCAAGGTTTTCCCACGCTGCACTGAAGGTGTTGGTGGAGGAGCTGGAAAGGAAGAGAGATGTCCTGTATTCGCAGGGGGGCAGGAGGCCCTCCAGACACACGGTGAGAAGGCAGTGGGAAGAGATAGCCGCGGAGTATAGCCCCAAGGATCTGGATGCAGTGCTGCAAAAAGTTTAATGACCTCACAAGAGTGGTCCAGGTCAGTGAATGCATCTTCAAATGCCATGTCCTACCAACTGCACCACTAACCTCATAACTCCTCAACAATTCACCACACCCCCATCACTCATCTACCAACAATCTCCTTCAATCAGGACTCATACCTAACATTCATAGCTTCACCTCACCCTCAGCACTGTTGGAAGCCTCACACCCACATCTCACAGCTTGCACAGACAGCCAGCTATTCAACCATGACAGCCATATTACCCAAACATATTGCACCACACTCACTGACACACTTCCCTCTCTCTTGCAGGACAAGGTGGCGCACAACCGGAGGCAGCAGGAACTAACCGGACGGGGACAGGCTTGCCTGCATGCTCTAACCCCCATGGAGGAGACCGTGCTGGCCATTATAGGAAGGGCCATTGCTGAGGCGGTGGCCAGTGGCAGGGCTAAATCCATTGAAGATGACGGTATCCTCAAACCTAATCCTCCTTCTCACATCCCACTTCCCCTTCATCCCACAATCTCTTCTGACAGGGAAGCTGCAGATGGTGTAAGCACGCACTTCTTACATTCCCCTCTCCCCTCACCACAACCTTACCCTTGACCCTTTTTCCTTTCAGATACCCAAGAAATGCAACCTGGCCAGGCAGTGGAGGAAGAGCAATAAGAGTGTGATGATGAAGAAACACCATCACTTGATTTCACACTTGCAGCCACCAGCTCAGATACTGACACTGCGTGTATCTTAGAGGATAGCATGGAGGCGGGATCCGCACGTGGTGCGACACCGGGCTCAAGTGCGCTGGGGGTAAGGAGGGTGAGGTCACTCACTAGTTCTGCTGCAGAGGACTCAGATGAGGACTTCAATGGGCCAGGCTACAGAAGAAGGCTGATGGGTCTACACACCAAAATGCTTGGGAAGCCTGCCAGAAAGCCTGCGGTCAATGTCAAGGAGCATGGAGGAGTCCGGCTCCAACTTGGTACATGGCTTTTCGCAGAGCTTGGAGCCCGTTCTTTCCAGCACGGAAGTGGTGGGCAGCTCCATTAGCACACTTGTGGACCCAACCATGATGCAGCGTTCGAAGACCGATGTCTCAGCTTCCATTGCAGCACAAGCAACAGCCACCCAGTGTCTGAGTGCTGCAGTGGAAGTTCAGACTGATGTCATGCAAGGTCAGCTTGATGCCATGCAATCTGAGAATGCTGTTACACATGCTCAGACTGCTGCCATCATGGCTGTGGATGCCAGTGTTCAAAGGGGCTTCCAGAGTGTTACAGTAGCAATTTGTGCTCCAACAGATTACTAGGATTGCTGAGGTGCCGCCCCGGGGGAGTGGCAGTGTGTCCATGGAGCACGAACCTGATGGCAGCCTAGACGGTTCCAGTAACATAAAAATTAGGTGCTACTGTGACCTTGACTGCCACAGGCAATGCAGTCCTGGCTGTATTGCGAAGTTTGAGGGGGGAATTTTTCGGGGGGTCAGCGGGCGCATTTGGTGGTGGGTGGGTGGGAAAAATAATTTTTGACAGCGGGGCTGGAACCCGCTGTCAACCTGCCGCCACGCTACTTTCCCAGATGTCGGGTCTGTCAGAGCTGAACAGACCCGACATGCAGTGGCGGGGGAGGCAATTTAGGTCTTTATGACCTTGTTAAGACCCACTTAAAAAGTACTTTGAGCTCAACTTTAAATTTTATGAGGTTGCCCACGGGGTCCATGCTGCTCGGGGATCACGTCAGGTAAGGCAGTTGGGAGTTGTGTTACCATGACATCATCTCTTTACTTGACAGCTGCAAATGTGCTATATAAGCTCCCATCTCACAGCTGTGATGCCATGTCTATGACCTCATCTCTCTTACCACAAAGCCTATAGCACAAATTGCAGTAAGAACATCAAAGGGGACTGGATGGTGCAGTGGGTTAAACACTGGCTTTTCACCTCTGGGATTTGTGCTCCAATCCAGCCCAATCTGATGGGATGATAGTCTCCTCTATGTGATTGCTGTAAAGTGTCTGTAAATCAGTTGAACTTGCTTAACTGTCTCCCTAGTGCGCAGCGGACTACATCATAAAACTGCTTTCAGTTTGGCATTAATTGGCAATTTAATTCAGCTGATGGAAAGACTGATGCCTGAGAGGCACTCTTCTGAGTTTGGGCCTGAGGAATGTTGTTGGGGAAGAGTAGACAGAGCTTTCCTCTGCACCTACTTATAGAATCATAGAAATTTATGGCACAGAAGGAGGCCATTCGACCCATCGTGTCTGTGCCGGCATGATATACCTGACCTGAGCCTGCTTGATGGTGACACTGGATGCCTGAAATGAAAACTGTTCCAGTCCCCAACACTAATGTTACATAGAATTGCATAGAATTTACAGCACAGAAAGGGCATTACTGGTCTTCAACCCATTAATGTCCAATGATCCTTGCTGGAAAAGTGTGAAGACTTTGGCCGCGATTTCACCGGCCGAGGCAGGTCCAGGGTGACTGGGGTCGGTGTCGTGGTCCCAGCCCGCTGCCTGCTCCAGCTCGCTCTCTCCAAGTGATTTTACGTTGATTGGGCTTGTTAAGCCCGCCCAGCGAGGATCCCAGCCAATTAAAAGGAAGCGGGTCTGAGACGTCATTTGATGATGTGTCATCAGCCGCTTTCCTTAAAGGGACCAAGTCCAAATTGATTTTGACAGTTGTGCTATCGGTGTTCTGCAGCATTGAGGTGCTGCAAATACTGACAAGCACTACACAGAGGTGCATGGCTGCACCCAGGCTCTCCCATGACTCCCTCCATAAGTCACAGCATGCAGGGAGGTTCTCTTCCCTTCCAATGGGCGGAAGACACCTCCCCAGGAGACCAACGCAGCCTTGGTGCACATTGCAGAGGAGGTCACAAGCAGGGATGTGGTCAGGAGGACCAGGCTGCAGTGGTGCAAACCTTTCAATGATCTCAGTAGATCACGAAACGTTACTGCCACACTCAACCTCATCACATCCCCTTCACTCTGCCTTCTCTACCCTACACCTGCATATCTTTACTCACACCAACTTACCTTGCACCTTCACTCATCCCTCTCTATCTACATTATCACTTCCCCATCTCACTAGCCAACCCTCACATTCACACTCATCCTACTGCAAGCATACCAACTAACAACACACAAGGATAGGCACTTGGGTGGTTTAGCCAATGTTCATGTGAAGTTTCTGGTAATATGCTGTCAAACATTGAAATCTTTATTTTCAACACTTTGTGCTTGGACAGATTTGTGTGCACCTTTGGAAGTGGCTTGGTGAGTTGCAGTGAATGGTGAGACATAACGTCCCCCTGCCCAATGGTGCTGAGTGTGAAAGGTAAAGCTTGGGCATTGTAGGGATGCTTTATGGTGCTGGTGTGGGGTGGTGCCAACCTGGCGCATCAAGTGGCAGCCAGGGTGTGCAGCATCAAGTGAAGTAAATCTGGCCATGGTGAGGCCATCCCTGGCATCCCAGGCAGCAATGTAGTCGGGTGCTGATGCCCTGTATCCTGTGCAGCATCAGGTGATTGCGGAGAAGGTTGGTGTTGATGTTGGTGCTGCTGGTGTGCCTGGTGATGCTGGTGTTGGGGCTGATTGTGGTGGGATTCTGAGGACCAAGGTGAGATTTTTTCAAGGGCACCGATGCTGATGGAATAGATGGCAGGTGAGGTTGAGATGATAGAAGCGATCTGTCAATGGTGAGAGAGGCTGTTCCAATGATGTGACACTGGATAGAGAGTTTGCTCCAAACACTTGCAACCTGCAGAAAGCTCAATACATCTTCCAAATGCAGTGAGCAACAGCTTCTGAGCTTGGAAAGTGAAGACCTATGAAATGGGAGCTTTTATAGACCATTTGTAGCTGTCAAGTTAGTAAATCATCCCATGCTGACACAACACACGTCCTCCCCGAGCAGCGGGGAAGCTGTTGGCGAACTCTAAAAATCTAAAGGTAAGTTTAAAATAAGACTTAATTGCCTCTTAACAATGCATTTAATGATCTAAATTGTCTTCCCCGCTGCTTGGTGTTGGGTCTGTTCAGCGCTGAGAGACCCGACACCTGGGAGACTCGCGTGGAGGCGGGTTGACAGCGGGTTCCCGACACTCTGTCAATCTTTTCTATTTTGACAGCTGACCCGCTTCCGACCCCGCCCTCTCGGTGCCGGTAAAATTCCGGCCTTTGGGTGAGAACAGGAGGGTGACCATGTGATGAGCCATTGTCATTCACTTCAAGCTCTAGGCCATTAGTGCCAGATATCAGAAGGCGGCCAATATCCGTTATACAGTACTGCAAGCATCAATCGACACCTTCAGGAGAAGAGGGAATAAACAGTGGGGCGGAGGTGGGGGGATGAAAATGCCTCTATATTGGTTATTGTTACTGGTACAAAGCTAAAGTAGCGTGAGATTACTGTGGTAATGAGGGAGGTAAATCTTGGGGACAACAAATGAAAATTAAATCGAAGATATACTTAAATAGACTTTGAATAACTAGATATAAGCAGCTCACAAGTGTAATTCCTACACAAAATGCTGAACTGATGCACCATGACACATTTCCATAACTATATAAATCTGTGATATAAAATTGTTAATAATAAATAAATTAAGCCTCCCAACGGCTCATTACATTTATGCAATGAGTAGCTGAGCTATGCAAACCAGAAAAATTGCAGGTTTGAACTCCCGTCTGTGCTGATGTTTTTCAAATAGCAATCTATCTGCTCATCACCAACTGTGAAATACCATTAAAATGGCAATTAGGTATATTGTGCAAAACTTATACCAGGTGAAGAAGGAAAAAAAATCAATCATGCACTGAGAATGATGCCTTAGTAGAAATCTTTTTCACCTAAGTTGACTTTCAGATAACTTTAGGTTGCAATTTAAATTGTGAGCTGCTTACATCAAGTCGATTATCAAAGCCTATTTAAGTATCTCTTGGATTTAATTTTCATTTGCTGTTCCCAAGATTTAACTCCCTCATTAATGGACTTATGTGATAAACCAAAAGGGAAGTAGTTAATGTGGCTCAAGGGCACAATAAGCGGTCATAAGACATAACTTAGCCGTTGAGGAATATCAAATGGACTCATCCACCATAAGGAAAAGCAGCGAAGGAGAAGAATATGTATGATGACGGAGAACATAATATTCAGCTACACCAAATTCGTGAGGCGAAGTTTAACCAAGATAGGGGGGAAATTTCCTCTGTTTGAGATTTGTAGCGAGATCATAACTTTGTTCTTTATATTCACATTTACAATTTCACCACAAATAGGAAACAAAGGAAACCCTCTCTTCGTAGCATCCAATGATGATTCCCCAGTTGTTTCAGCTGCAA
The DNA here is from genome assembly GCA_030390025.1 of Squalus acanthias. NCBI lineage: Eukaryota > Metazoa > Chordata > Chondrichthyes > Squaliformes > Squalidae > Squalus > Squalus acanthias. The sequence goes on from CM059430.1 coordinate 96,596,561, forward strand.
TCATCATTAAAATGGATTCCCTATAAAGGCATTAGACCAGAAATTATGAATGGCAGTGCTCCTACACAAGCACATACTGCTTAATCGATACCAGTTAATGCCTGTGCTGGAATATGCAGAGAGGAAATTGGTATGACTGCATTAAGCATTTGAATGAGAATAGCAGTGATTGTATTTTCTATCTTTTCATTTACTCAAAGTCAGCATTACTTATCATTCACTTATTGCAAACAATATCGGGCTGCTGAAATCATTTTATGTACTTTCATCTAAAGACAACAGCAAGATTCTGGAAACTACATTGCACGAGTTTTGTATTTCCAATGAGATTCAAGAAGAATGTAATTGAATATTGTTTCAATGTTGTAAGTTAGAAATCACTGTAGGTAATAATTGTGCATCCCCGATTTCCTTCGCTTCACCATTGGCGGCCGTGCCTTCAGTTGTCTAAAACTTAAGCTCTGGAATTGCCTCCCTAAACCTCTCCGCCTCGCTACCTCTCTTTTTTTTTATTCGATCAGGGCGTCGCTGGCAATGCCAGCATTTATTGCCCATCCCTAGTTGCCCTTGAGAAGGTGGTGGTGAGCCACCTTCTTGAATCGCTGCAGTTCGTGTGGTGAAGGTACTCCCACAGTGCTGTTAGGGAGGGAGTTCCAGGATTTTGACCCAGCGACGATGAAGGATCGGCGATATACTTCTAAGTCAGGATGGTGTGTGACTTGGAGGGGAACTTGGAGCTGGTGGTGTTCCCATGCGCCTGCTGCCCTTGTCCTTCTAGGTGGAAGAGGTCGCAGGTTTGGGAGGTGCTGGCGAAGAAGCCTTGGCGAGTTGCTGCAGTGCATCTTGTAGATGGTACACACTGCAGCCACGGTACGCCGGTGGTGGAGGGAGTGAATGTTTAAGGTGCTGGATGGGGTGCCAATCAAGCGGGCTGCTTTGTCCTGGATGGTGTCGAGGTTCTTCAGTGTTGTTGGAGCTGCACTCATCTAGGCAAGTGGAGAGTATTCCATCACACTCCTTACTTGTGCCTTGTAGATGGTGGAAAGGCTTTCGGGAGTCAGGAGGTGAGACACTCATTGCAGAATACCTAGCCTCTGACTTGCTCTTGTTGCCACAATATTTATGTGGCTGGTCCAGTTAAGTTTCTGGTCAATGGTGGCCCCCAGGATGTTGATAGTGGGGGATTCAGCGATGGTAATGCCATTGAATGTCAAGGAGAAGTGGTTAGACTCTCACTTTTTGGAGATAGTCATTCCCTGGCACTTCTGTGGCGCGAATGTTACCTGCCACTTATCAGCCCAAGCCTGAACGTCGTCCAGGTCTTGTTGCATGCGGGCATGGACTGCTTCATTATCTGTGGAGTTGCGAATGGCGCTGAACACTGTGCAGTCATCAGCGAACATCCCCATTTCTGACCTTATGTTGGAGGGAAGGTCATTGATGAAGCAGCTGAACATGTTTGGGCCTAGGACACTGCCCTGAGGAACTCCTGCAGTGATGTCCTGAGGCTGTGATGATTGACCTTCAACCACCACAACCATCTTCCTTTGTGCTAAGTATGACTCCAGCCAGTGAGAGCATTTTCCCCCTGATTCCCATTGACTTCAGTTTTACTAGGGCTCCTTGATGCCACACTCGGTCAAATGCTGCATTGATGTCAAGGGCAGTCACTCTCACCTTGCATCTGGAATTCAGCTCCTTTGTCCATGTTTGGACCAAGGCTGTAATGAGGTCGGAAGCCGAGTGGTCTTGGCGGAACCCAAACTGGGCATCAGTGAGTACTTGCCGCTTGATAGCACTGTCGATGACACCTTCCATCACTTTGCCGATGATTGAGAGTAGACTGATGGGGCGGTAGTTGGCCGGGTTGGATTTGTCCTGCTTTTTGTGGACAGGACATACCTGGGCAGTTTTCCACATTGTTGGATAGATGCTAGTGTTGTAGCTGTACTGGAACAGCTTGGCTAGAGGCGCGGCTAGTTCTGGAGCACAAGTCTTCAGCACGATAGCCTTTGCTGTATCTTGATATTACGTGGGGTGAATCGAATTGGCTGAAGAATGGCTTCTGTGATGGTGGGGACCTCGGGAGTAGGCCGATATGGATCATCCACTCGGTACTTCTGGCTGAAGATGGTTGCAAATGCTCGCTCACTCACGTGCTGGGCTCCACCATCATTGAGGATGGGGATATTCTTGGAGCCTCCTCCTCCCATTAGTTGTTTAATGGTCCACCACCATTCATGACTGGATGTGGCAGGACTAAAGAGTTTTGATCTGATCCATTGATTGTGGGATCGCTTAGCTCTGTCTATAGCATGCTGCTTGCGGGCATGCATTTAGTCCTGTGTCGCAGCTTCCCCAGGTTGGTACCTCACTTTTAGGTACGTCTGGTGCTGCTCCTGGCATGCTCTTCTACACTCATTGTTGAACCAGGGTTGGTCCCCTGGCTTGGTGGTAATGGTAGAGTGAGGGATATGCCAGGCCATGAGGTTACAGATTATGGTGGAATACAATTCTGCTGCTGCCCCACATGGATGCCCAGTTTTGAGCTGCTAGATCTGTTCTGAATCTATCCCATTTAGCACGGTGGTAGTGCCACACAACACGATGGAGGGTGTCCTCAGTGTTCAGATGGGACTTCGTCACCACGATGGTCACTGCTGCCATGGACAGATGCATCTGCGACAGGTAAATTGGTGAGGACGAGGTCAAGTAGGTTTTTCCCTCTTGTTGGTTCACTCACCACCTGTCGCAGGCCCAGACTGGCAGTTATATCCTTCAGGACTCAGCCAGCTCACTGCTACCAAGCCACGCTTGGTGATGGACATTGAAGTCCCCCACCCAGAGTACATTCTGCGTCCTTGCTACTCTCAGTGCTTCTTCCACGTGGTGTTCAACATGGAGGAGTACTGATTCATCAGTTGAGGCAGGGCAGTAGGTGGTAATCAGCAGGAGGTTTCCTTGCCCATGCTTGGCCTGAAGCCATGAGACTTCATGGGGTCCAGAGTCAATGTTGAGGACTCCCAGGGCCACTCCTTCCCGACTGTATACCATTACCCCTGGTGGGTCTGTCCTGCTGATGGGACAGGACATACCCAGGGATGGTGATGGAGGAGTTTGGGACATTGGCTGAAAGGTATGATTCTGTGAGTATGACTATGTCAGGCTGTTGTTTGACTAGTCTGTGGGACAGCTCTCCCAATTTTGGCACAAGTCCCCAGATGTTGGTGAGGAGGACTTTGCAGGGTTGACTGGGCTGGGTGTGCCATTGCCGTGTCCGTAGCCGGTGCTGAGGTCGATGCCAGGTGGTCTGTCTGGTTTCATTCTTATTATTTTGTTTCGTAGCGCTTAGTTACAACTGAGTGACTTGCCATTTCAGAGGGCAGTTAAGAGTCAACCACATTGCTGTGGGTCTGGAGTGACATATAGGCCAGACCAGGTAAGGATGGCAGATTTCCTTCCCTAAAGGACATTAGTGAACCAGATGGGTTTTTACGACAATCTGGTAGTTTCATGGTTACTAATACTAGCTTTTTATTCCAGATTTATTTAATTAACTGAATTTAAATCCCCAGCTGCCGTGGTGGGATTTGAACTCATGTCTTCTGGATCATTAGTCCAGGCCTCTGGATTACTAGCCCAGTGACATTACCACTACGCTACCGTTCCCGTACCTTTCTGCTTTCAAGACGCTCCTTAAAACCTACCTCTTTGGCCAAGCTTTTGTTCACCTGTTCTAATATCTCATGTGGATTGGTGTCAAATTTTGTCTCATAAACGCTCCTGTGAAGCGCCTTGGGACGTTTTATTATGTTAAAGATGCTATATAAATGTCATTTGTTGTTGTAATAGTGGACAAATGTATTCACTTCAGACCCATCATTTAGAGTGATGAAACTAATAACTGCGACTATTTTATTAACTGTTTATTTGCAGTGCATCAAACACAAACACGGTAAAGAGCAGAAAATAGCTTCCACCAAAGGTACATGGGGATTACAAGTAACTGCCAATCTAAGGAGAAGCTTCCTTAGCAACTTTCTAATAGGCCTCAGGATCTCCCTATGAACAATCAGCTTTTAAATGACCTCAGGATGGTCCCTATTTACAGCAATTAGTCTTTGTGATTGTAAAGACATACACTTGTTGAACACAGCTCCACCAATGTAGCAGAGCAATGTGTGGTATAATACTCCAGTCATAGAATTGTGTATCTTTTGACTTGCTGCAAGCAAAACCTAGGGAGATTCACTCGAGGTAATTATATATCGTACTACACTTGAAGAGAATGACCATTGTCTGCTCTAATCCAATTTCCCTAATCTTTCTTCATGTCTTTTTCAACTCTTCCTTTCACTCTTCGGAAAGTGCCATGGGACTTTTAACGCCCACCTGAACAGGCAAATAGGGCCTTGGTTTTAATACCTCATCGGAAGGTTCTTCTTTAATTTATGAATACAAGGGGACAATTTGACAATTGACCGGATCTGCATCCGAATCACTAATTTGACAGATTTTCGCCAATTTATGGGAAAATCTTCCACCCAAATGAACAAACAGTGGGAGTTATTAAACTAATGGAATATTGGCCAAAAACATTTCTGCCAAATCAAGTTTTGCTCCTAACAGAAGCTGGACAGAGCATTTACCAACTTGTACAATAGTCTCCTTATGTTTCATATCCATGTGCAGGTATTAGTGGCAGAAATAAAATTTTCATCCATGATGTAAAAAAAAATGAAGGGTCCCCATTTTTGACAAGAGAGCTCAATCAGTAAGAAAGATAAATGTTTGAATTGGATTTCCCAACTGCCATCCCAGTGACATCTAAAGCGTCATCAAGTTTAAACTGAAAAAGTGACATAATCTGGATACTGTAGCAGTCCTTGCAGGTATATAAATGTAACGCATAGCTTGGTCTGTAACTTTCATTAATGGACAAAATTCAAATTGCTAATTTAGTTCAGTCTACACCCCATATGGGGTTCATGTCACACTACAGAACGTGACTCGACATCGTTGTCTGTCTTTCCAGTTTTTAAAAGAAAAACACACACACCAAAAAAAAAGTTAAAAGCTCAACTGTAGACAGCAGGATTTGACACGTTGGACCCCCTGTAACCCATCTCATTGTCTTGGCTGTGCTCTGGTGTGCCTTTGATGTAAGGCCTCCCTGAAAGATTGTATCTCTGCAGACAAATTGCTTTCGGTGTTTATATACTGTGAAATATTGTAGATTCCCTCATTGTAACTCTACCTGACGAAGGGGCAACAGCTCCGAAAGCTTGTAATTTTAAATAAATCTGTTGGACTATAACCTGGTGTTGTGCGACTTCTCATGATATGAACATAGCAGTCAAACCTCTCCTTAGTGCACTGCAGATATCATTAAGCATTTATATAGAAGAGATGAAGAGTTTATGTGAATGAATTGCAGTTATCTTGGAGTGCTGAAATGAAAATAGCTTCCTGTGGGCATTCTAAAATAAACATCTAAAAACACTGGTGATTAAATATAATGATAATTATATATAGAGTGAGATTTACTACTGTACTCAGATGCACCATAATGACATATTTGTATTACGGCTTTGAAAAACAAATGTAAAAAAGGCTAGTAGTATAAAAAAATTGAATTTATTTATCACCGGGGAAAGGGAACTTTTAAAGGAGGTGATTCTGACATCCCGCACTCCCAGGGGGGAGTTGCACTCACAGAGAGCCTGGCTTGGTGATTGGACTACAAGACCGGAGCCCCTATTCTCTGACTGTTGCTCCCTATAAGCATGGCATCCAGCTGGATGCATGGGATCATCGAATTCGCCCTTTAGACTCATTAGCAGATAATTTTCTGGAGGTCCTTCTAGGGTTGCTGGAGGACAATAGAGATGGTCCAATAGGGCAGGGATGACCTCGTGTGTTGTCTTCACGGGCCACATAACTACTTACTATGGAACCTCAGGGGCCAGAAATAAAGTTCAGTTCAATGTTCCCATTAATCAATATGGGGGAAAAATTCAGTTGCTTTGCGCCTCCTGTTAGCGGCCCTAAGAGGCGCAAAGCAACTAGCGCCTGGGCGCGGTGCCGCCAACGCCAACGCCTCCCGTGAAATTCAGTGGGAGGTTAGCGGTGGCGGTAACCGTTAGTGACCCGCGGCATTGCGCCGCCGGCGATGATGTCATCGCCGTGCACAGCACCCCGCTCGCGCCTCGGCTGCAATCTTCGGTAGCGCCCCCCGACTTACTGCCGGACGCTGTGTCCGACGGGGTCAGGGGGGCCTACCTGCGGCTGGGGTGGCGCTAATTAAAGGCGAGGTGCCATGCTGCCATTTTTGTTGTTGGCCGCCTGCCAGCACCTGCCCGCTTTGCCGTCCCCGCACTTCTGTGAAGCCCCCCCGCGGAGTGCCGGCTGCGCTCCGTGAGCCCAGCACTTCTCTTAAGTGCTGGGCTCTTTTGCTGGCACTCCGAACCCTGGGGGCCCAGCTGGATCGCGCTGCACAAGGCCCCTCCCCTTTAAGAAGGGGCGGAAGGCCTGCAGTACCGCGGCGCGACGTGCCACCAAGCGTGGCGCTGGGGCACGTAGCGCCGTGATATTCCCTTGCAGCGCCCCAAGAGGGAGGCGGGGTTGCTTCCAGTAGCGCCCCGCTTCCCTCTTGGGGTGCTACCATTCAATTTCGGCCGCGGGGGCGCTAATTTGCTCCGGCAAAGTTAGCGCCCCAAAGGGGGCGCGACTCAATTTTTCCCCTATATGTCAAATTGCTGATGCCAACAGATCTTGATGTTCTGATTTAAGGACAGACCTTTTCAAATCTCCAGGCCCACGAAATTCAAACAGGACAAACCTGCGGAAACGGAATATCCATCAAAAGAGGACTGAGTTGCCTGGGCTACAAGGGGGCAGATTTCTAGGGCTCGGGGGCCCACGGTTTGAAGATTCGTGCGATGGAGCACGAGAATGGAGGGTCACATGCTTTGAGGAAAAGGCTACCTTGAAAATAGGTTATTTGAATATTAGTGTGTGCCACGGCTGCTGCTATTTTAATTGCGTATTAATGCTAATTTTCATGGAACATAATTTTTTAAGGCCTAATAAATATTACTGGGATTTCCCACATTAAATTTTTCAAGGCAGTAAGGCACTCAGACCATCTCAACCAGCTCTTGCTCTTCTGTAAACATCAATCAAATTATTGTGGGGCTTCATGTTAGAATTTAAATTTATTTGAAAACTTCCCATGCAGCCTCGTATTATAAGTCATTATATCACAGATATTGCATTAAACAGAAATAAGAGTGAAAACTAAAACTATTTGCATTCATTCATATGAACCCTTTGAAGATTGCAGCAGCATTCCTATTCCAGAATCAAAGCGAAATTCAATTTACTCTAGTCAGAGAATTATGTAAATTGAGAGATTTTATGCTTCAGTACAATCCTGCTACATTTCTTGCAAGAAAATAATCTTTTTAAAAGGATTAAAGCAAAAATCACAAGCGCACTGGATGTAAAATAACTTCAGAATTGGTCAGCTTTTGATTTTTACAACTATTAACAAATAAGGAAATTATATATATTATGTATATACTGTAAACCAACCTCCGTGAATTATCCCACACTCATACATACTGTTCACATGGTGTCTCTGTAATAGGCTGTTATTTCCAGCAGCTAATGTTAGGTACCTCAGTAACATGCAGCCTCCCCATCTTCTACCTGAGAAAACACAGTGGGACATTCTGGAAAAGGTATGACTGCTTTGATCCCCCCTTGATAGAACTGCAACCAGCCCCACCAGCAGCAGCAGGACAAGCAGAAACATTTATGCCATTCCCATTACCATATGTTTTAAACTCTGCCACCCCTTCCCCCCACCCCCCCACAATACTCCTTCACTGACTACATGAAATGCTCTTCCGCTGTTCACTGATCCTCCACCGCTCGTTCCACAACCTGGTCATGGGTCAGCAAGACTAACCCTTCCTCTCTTCTTCTCCCACTTCCCCTCTCCCCTGACCTCTTCCACCACCCTTTCTTTGCTCTGTCCTTCTTCCCTTTCCTTTCCGCCTGTCCCTCACACAGTCCTCTGTACCTTACCCGTCTTCCTCTCCCATCCTTCTCCTGCATCCTTCTCCCCCTCTCTTCCTCCTTTCTCTCCACCATGACCATCTCCACTCCTCTATCCTTCTGCGCCTCCCCTCCTTTCTCCCTCTGCACCCTCCCATTTGCCTTCTGCCAACCTAGGTCCAATTATCCTCCTGCTCTCCAACCCCACCTCACCTGAATAGCGTTCATGGTCTTGACGCCCCTGCGTACAATACCACAGGAGATTGATTAGTGTGTACATTCAGGAGTGCGTTGGAATAGTCAAGTTTAGAGTCAAGAAGGATGAGGCAGGATAGTTTACCTTTGTCACAGTCACAAAGGATGTCATTTGTGACTTTGATGAGAGCCGTTTCGGTACTGTGGCAAGGGCGGAAACCTGATTGGAGGGATTCAAACATGGAATTGCCGGAAAGATGGGCACAGATTTGGGAGGCGACAACACGTTCAAGGACTTTGGAGAGGAAATGTAGGTTGGAAATGGGGCGGTAGTTTGCAAGGATGGAGGAGTTGGTTTTTTGAGGAGAGGGGTGATGATGGCCGATTTGAGGGAGCGGGGGACAGTACCTGAGGAGAGGACCGTTAACAATATCAGCTAACATGGGAGCCAGAAAAGGAAGTTGGGTGGTCTGCAGTTTGGTGGGAATAGGGTCGAGGGAGCAGGAGGTGAGTCTCATGGACAAGATGAGCATGGAGAGGTCATGAGGGGAGATTGGAGGGAAACTTGAGAAAGATGTGAGTTCAGGGCTAGGGTAGGGGGGAACCTTAGAGGAAGTTTGGCCCGGTGGGCTAGGGGAAGGAAAGGAAGTGGCAGAGGCAGCTGAACAGATGGTCTCAATCTTAGAGACAAAGAAGTCCATGAGCTCTTCACACTTGTCGGAGGTGAGGGTGGAGGAGACGGGGAGAGGGGTTTAAGAAGACGGTTAGCAGTAGAGAATAGGAGCCGGGGTTTATCTTTGCATTCCAGAATGATTCTGGAATAGTGAGCAATTTTGGCAGGCAAAAGTTTTGTGGCAAACAAACATGTCACCAGAGTGCCAGTTAGTCGTTCCACAACAAATCTAACCAATTGATTAAAACTTACTAACATAAATAATCATCTTGTGAAGAGAGGTGCTGGGTGAATTTAGAATTGTTTCATGTCTTGCAAATGATGTTAAATCGGGTGCTAAATTGGATTAACATGTTCGTATAGGTAAAAGTTGGCGGTTTCGGTCTCTGTCATGAGTTTTTCTTAAAGCAAAACTGAACAAAAGAAAACATCAAAAGAATTCCATTTCAAAACGTGTGCTTTGGGATGACAGTAGTCAGCACTAATGTAATTTACTATAAATGATGGCACAGATCAGAAATTTGGGCACAAACTGAAGCCCTTGCTGCTGTTTACTTCGTGAAATGTGAAATGCGCTGAAGGGGTCTGGAATCTGAATGAAAAGAAGCTCATGAGCTTTTTCCTTTCATGTGGCAAAAGCCCTCTAAGGCATGCATTTGTGGATTTAGATTTATCTTAAGCTGCAGCACCTCCTTTGGTAGCTGCTCAAACTTGGTTGTCCGACGTAGAAGCTCTGAGCCAAGCAAAATAGATAAAGCAACTCAGGAGAGAACTGCTGAATGTGAGGTAGAAACAGAAAATGCTGGGAATACTCAGCAGGTCAGGCAGCATCTGTGGAGAGAGAAACAGAGTTCACGGCCAGAATCTTTACCTTGGAGTCGGGTTGCGTGCGTGCGGGCTGCGTAGCGGGTCGGGAACCCGATATTGTGAACAGCGCGTTCTTCAATGCGACTTTTACTTAATGGCCCCAATTAAACCAGTTATGCGTGTTTCCCGGCCCAATTAAATGGACGTCATCAATGACTCATTTTCAACACGGATATTTAAAGCAGCCTTGCACACATCTCATTTGAAGGTTGAGGTAGGAGTGAATAAGTTGGTATCCAGAGGTCTGAGTAGCGTGATAAAACTGATAAAACTGTGGGTCATGGAGACAAGGCAGAGGGCTGCGCCAAGATTTAACAATGCTTCCCTTGATGTTCTGGTGCAGGCAGTGAGAGCACGCAGGGAGGTTCTCTTCCCTGGCGATAGATGCAAAAGACCACCCAAAGACACAAACAGGGCATGGTTGGAGATCGCAGAGGAGGTCAGCAGCAGGGATGTTGTCAGGAGGCCGTGGATTCAGTGCAGGAAAAGATTCAATGATCTCAGGAGGTCAGGAAATGTGAGTGCAATGCCACATTATCCTTCATCCTGCTATGCCTGTCACCACATCCCCATCACTCTGCCTTCCCAAGCCTACTCCTGCACATCATTCTTCACACCAACCTACCTTGCAGGTCCACCCATCCCTCTCTGTCTATGTATCTACTCACATCCCCATCTGCCTAACCACCCCTCACACTCACCCTCATCCTAATACAATCATAGCAAGTAACACCAAACAAGGAGGACATTTGGTAATGTCACACCACTCCCTCATAGTCACTACAGGTATAGCCCATCCATTCCTTACACTCATTCCATCACTCTCACTCAAAGTTCTCTTCTTTCCCTCCTTGCAGGAGAAGAGAGCCCAGAACAACAGGGAGAGGCAGAGAACCGATGGTGGCCCTCCAGTTTTCACTCATATGGTGACTGATGTCAGCAGCCAGTGAAATGTCATCATGTGCATAATGGTAACGTTACCCATTCTTATTATAAGACTTCTAATTCATCTCTTTACTCTCCCACAGGTCCATTAAGCACCCCCCCCCAACCCCGTCACTGTCCAGCCAGAGGAGGAAGATGACTCCTCAGAGGAAGCTCCAGTCTCTGAGGGTGCACCGTCACCAGACAAGTGCACCCAGCACCAGCACAGATACGCACACCTCGGTGGGTCCTGTGCGAGATAGAGTAGTGTTGTCACCTGCTGTCTCACACATCACAAGTGAGCAAGAGGAGATGGTGTTGACAGGGACAGCAGTGGAGACTCCTCGCTGGAGGGTGCAGGACGCTCCCAGCTGTGCTGAGCTGCATGCAGATGCTGAGCCTCGGGGGCCATCGAGAAAGAGGGTGATCTTGGAGGGGCAGCAACAATTGTGCCAGGTGATGGCGAGGATGTGCTGTTCCATGGAAAGGATGGCCACCTGTATGCAGCAGCAAATGCGTCACTCACATGAGCACATGCTAGCTGTGAACAACAGATGGCAGACGCTCATAGACCTCATCTCTAGGAGGGATATAAATGTAGACTTGGGCGTTCATCGCCCCACTGATATGCAGCAAGGTGCTTTCCAGCTCCTTGCTAGCAGGGAAGTGCGGGTGGCCCATGAGAGGGATGATGGTGAGAGGGGACATGGAAGTGGGGGCTCTTCTCAAAGCGCTCACACTTCTCCCCCGTTGCCTCCCCCTCAGTCAGAGACCCACATGCCTCCTCAGATCCTGATGGCCGAGTCTGCCCCTGCACAGTCGCAGGAGGAGCAGTCTTTGGCGGGGCCATCAGAGGCTCCAAAACCCAGAGTACATCCGCCAAAAGTGTTTAAGCAGTCGCAGCAGGGAAGTGAGCAGCCTGCCTCTACCTCTGCTGAAGCCACAGGGGTTGCACCTCGTAGAAGTACTCGGAAAAGAAAAAAGACATAATCTTAGATGCACATGGGTGTATGAACAAATATTAGTAACAAGTTTCAGTTATTTTTATGACACAAAAAAATGTGTTTCTTTGCAACACTTTCATTTTTGTTAGATACCTGGGAAGTGGCATTGTCACTTGGAGTGAATGGTGAGACATTACTTAACCTTGAGCAATGGGGTTTGGGTGACAGGAATGACTTGGTCGTTGTAGGGATGCTTTATGGTGTTGTTGGGGGGCGGGGGGAACATTAGTACAGCATGTGACAGCCATATGGGTGCATTGGAGCAAGTTAAATAAATCTGGCCGTTGTGAGGTCATCCCAGGCCTCCCGGGTACCAATGTGTGCCACTGCTGGTGCCATCTCCACGTCAGTTTCCTCCTCCTCCTCCTCCTCATCTTCCACCTGTTCCTCCTCCTCCTCTGAAGTGGCTGTGCGCTCAGTGCCTTGCTCCTCCTGCAGCTCCAATCCTTGCTGCTGCGTTATGTTGTGAAATGCGCAGCAAACGATGATGATTCTGGAGACCCTGGCTGGTGCGTACTGAAGGGCTCATCCAGATCTGTCAAGGCATCTGAAGCGCATCTTCAGCATGCCTATTGCTTGCTCTATGACACATCTGGTGGACATGTGGCTCTCATTATAATGCTCCTGGGCCCTCAGTACTTGGCCTCCTCAAGGGTGTCATGAACCATGTCTTCAGTGGATAGCCCTTGTCTCCAAGCAGCTAGCTGGAAAGTCTGTTTAGAGGTGCAAAGAGCTGAGGGAGGATGGACTGGCAGACTGACGCAAGAGTCATGACAGCTGCCAGGAAATCTGGTGCACACATGAATGATGATCTTTTTATGGTTGCAGACGAGCTGCACATTGAGGGAGTGAAAGCCCTTACGGTTCACAAGCACTCCTGGGTGATGTGGGGTGCCTTGATGGCCACATGTGTGCAGTCGATGACGCCCTGCACCTGTGGGAAGCCTACCAGAGCCGCAAAGCTGAGCACCCGCTCAGTAACATTGGCTTCATCAGTGGCAAAGTTGACATAATTGGCTGACTTGTGAAACATGGCATCGGTGACCTATGTGATGCATCTGTTGGCGGCCAACTGTGAGATCCTGCAAATGTCTGCTGCAGATACCTGGAAGGAGCCTGAGGCGAGGAAGTTGAGGCCGGTGGTGACTTTGACCGCCACTGGTAGGTTGTGTCCACCAGATTCTCTGGGCAGCAGGTCTTGTTCCAGCAAGCTACAAATGTCTGCGATGACCTGGCGCGATAGCCTGAGCCTCCTGAAGCACTGCTGCTCAGTCATGTCCAGGAAGCTCATCCTCTGCCTGTATACCATAGTTGGGGATATTGCCTCTGGCTTGGTGTAGCGCTGCGCTCACTCCCTCTCTCCTATGGAGCATCAGGTCTTTGAGGAGAAGACTGCATTTGTGGCTGCTGCTGTTGGTGTTGTGGCTGCTGCTGCTGGTGTTGTGGTTGCTGCTGCTGGTGTTTTTGCTGCTGCTGCTGGTGTGACCGGTGTTGTTGGTGCTGGGGCTCATCTTGGTCTGATTCTGAGGTCCAAGGTGAGAGAGCATAAGCGGCACCCATGCTGATGTAATAGATGGCAGGTAAAGTGATCAGAGGCCCAATCCCTCATTGTTGTGACAGTGACTAGCAATGTGGTGAGAGTGGCTTCCGAGGTTGCAGAAATGACCTGCAAACTGCTGACCGCTAAATCACTGCACAAAATGGAGTCAGCAAGAGCCTTTCCTTTAGCCAAGTAATCAGGTGTAATGTGGGAGCATTTTTGTGTTTTTCCCAGTTGTCAGTTAATGCACTCGCACAATGGCCACTGAGCTTCCGCCTCCCCTTCACAGGCGAGGTGTGTGATACCCGTGCTCCTGAAGTTAAAGCCAAAACCTACTGTTAAAAACCCTCTTGTGCATAGATAAAGACAAATCAATACCCATTTGACAAGCAAGTAGTCTCTGGAAACGTGGCACGTTTGAGCAAGTCTTAAAAGGACATCTTAAGTATTTTTCAATCGAAGTCTTACAGAGGATACCGTATAACAGTGGATTACTTCTTGTGATGTGGTCACCTGCAGTGCTTGTGTAGTTTGGAATGTGAGTTGGTGGATGATAAAGGACAGACTGGTGAATCATCCCGACAACACCAACACTGACTGACAAGCATTCCCATGTGGATTTCCCGAAGATCTCAGTCATTGCTCAATCTTTGGCAATGAGAGCATGTCTCAAACTGTGACGGGCGTCATTAAGATGTTGATCACATCATCTCCTCCAGCTGTGATTTCCAACTGAGAAAGCCCCATACTATGCAAGGAGAACCTGGGGGGTTGGGAGCGGGTGCGTAGATAAATTCGGGGAAAATATTGGGACCGCAGCCCAGCTCCATCGGATCGACTTTTGGGTTTCACTGAGGCACGTTTGGCTGTGTGCGAGTAACCTGCTCGCTGGAGTCAGCACAATCATTAGCACAGGCGGGTGGGCAATGAAGACATAATTTAAGATGATAATTGGATGCAAATGAGGGCCTTTTCACAGGAATATAAGTTTCCTTCGGATTTAACGGCTCTGGCACGGGTTTCCTGGGTCTCGGGAAACTGACCAGTAAAAAGGAAGCACTGTCAGTTGCACTTTATGGGGGTCTATCAACTTCAGATAGCCCCTACCTAATAAAGGCTCCGTTCTTACAGCTGCTTTGTTAGTTCTCTCAGGCACACATTTAGCTGAGAGTTCTTGTCACCATACAGGTATTGAAGAATTTGGAGGCTTTCAAACAGATACCAGCAGGATGGGAGGTGCCTTGGATGTTTTTGACAATACATCAGAAGAGGAAGACCATCACCATCCATGGCAGCGACAACATGCTGTGGTGGATCAGCAGGTGCACTGGAGAGGGGTGCACAGGAGCGGGGCCGAGGTCGCAGGAGGCACTACTCATGTAACCGGGTTTACAGACAGAAGTGCAGCTTCCTTGACATCTGGGAAGAGCAGTGCTTCTGCAGGCTGAGGTTGTCATGTTATAGACATCTGCAGCCTCCGAGAAAAAGACATGCTCCCTGCGGGACTTGGTGGCTACGCATTACCAGTGGCTGTGAAAGTCACCACCTCCCTCAATTGTTTTGCCTCTAGTTTCTTCCAGGGCGCTACTGGAGATATCTTGAGGGTCTCGCAATCCGCTGCTCATAAATGCATAAGGCAGGTGATGGATGGATTGTTTTCCAGGGCTGGGAGTTATGTAAATTTCCCCTGTCATGACAATAGCCAGAATGAGCGGGCACTCACATTCACCTCTCTGGATAGATTCCCATAGGTACAGGGTGCCATCGACTGCACACACACAGCACCACCACAGAAACCAGGAGTTTTTATAAACCACAAGGGATATTCGTCCATCAATATGCGGCTGGTGTGCACCCACAAGAAGAGGTTATTGCAGGTGTATACCAGCTTCCCTGGGAGCTGTCATGATGCAGTCCAACATTCCAGACCTTTTCATCCCAGGAAGCAGATTTATGGGCTGGCTCATAGGAGACAAGGGATACCCACTTCAAATGGAGCTCATGACACCTGCTAGGAACCCCACCAATGAGGCACAGGAGTGCTACAATGAGACCCACATGACATCAGGTGTGTCATAGAGCAAGCAATCAGAACATTGAAGATGAGTTTCAGGTGCTCTTGATATTTGCATCTCCAGGGCCAGCACTGCTAGTGGCAGCGCTGGCCCTCACCAAAATGGCGGCCGCCGAGTCCCGCGCCAGAGAATGACATTATAGTGGCGGCGCCATTTTTCGCCAGGATTGAGGTGCTAACTCGTGGCGATAAGGTAGGGAATTTCTGGACCCTTGTCGAACGACTCTTTGAGCCTTTTATTCATGGCTTGACTCTTGAGAGGGTTGGTGTAGACCAGGGGTTCTCAATCGGTGGTCCGCGAGAAGGTTTTAAGGGGTCCGCCAAATCCTCAGATTGTTTCTGAAATGATTTCATGTTGACTTCCTATTGCTGTATATTCGATGATCACCGTGGGTATTACTCTTAATAACGCGGTTCCCTAGATCTGATTATTTTCTGTGGATAGACGCGGGGTTTAACGGATTGTGTGTATATCGAAGAGGTCCGTTTGTGTCGAGGCAGCCTGCTGCCCGGGTGGGTGAAGGACACGATGTTGCTAGTCCAGCCTTGCCGTTGCCTTTCAGCATCCCGTGACGCTGTGTGACAGACGGCGGGGAGCAGTGAATGTCGCTCTTGTAACCGGCTTATTAAACAAAGTGATGAACATTGAACTTTTAGATGTTCAGTTCGACTGGTTTGGTGTTTCAGCAAGTTTTCGGACATGAGAAGCAGAATCCCAATTGTGAGACTACTGCAGAGTGTGGAGATCTAAATATCCATCTAATTGGGAAAGAAGATTTGATAGTGGTATGGTAGTTATCGACCATTTTAAAATTGCAGATTACTAATACACATAATGTGCCCAGCTTACCTTAATAACACTGGTGCAGTTAAATTTACAAAGACGAGTGAATGTATTAAAGATATTTGTTGCTTGCTTGCCATATTTTCAACAAATAAACACAACCATTAAGAATCCTGCCAAACATGTTAACAGAACCAATACAAAAGCAAAATATTACGGATGCTGGGAATCTGAAATAAAAACAGAAAATGCCGGAAATACTCAGCAGGTCAGGCAGCATCTGATGAAAGGCCATCGACCTGAAACGTTAACTCTGTTTCTCTCTCCACAGATACTGCCTGACCTGCTGAGTATTTCCAGCATTTTCTGTTTTTATTTATGTTAACACAACCTTTGCTTCTGACACAGATTTGTAAGTAAAACTTACAGATGATAAATATGGTTAAATGACTGCAGATCAATTAATCCTCCCCAATGTGGACATCCTGACCTTAAGATGCCAGAATTCATCAAATCTTTGCATAAATTATATATTATTTGGAAATAAACTCTATCTAAAAATAAAGTCAGTTGTTTCGATCTAATGTTGGTGGAGATTTTGGTGCCTGGCCTGGGGAATATTCCAGAACTATCACTAAATAATGCCAATATTCTGGTGGTGTATCTGGCTCACACATGTCTATTTTATTGAGATATCTGGTGGGCTTGGGTGCATTTGTACCAAAATCATATACCTGCTCTTTCTAACTGGATTCGTGCTAATGTTACATGAAGTACTGAGGGAGTCTTTCTTCCAGGTGAACCGTTTGAAGGATGATGCCATTTGTACTCCGACTGTACAAAAGTGATGGATCACCTTTCATAGCATCATAGAGCACAAAAGGCCCATTGTGTCTGTGCCAGCTCTTTATTTCATTGCATAACTTAATCTTTATACAGAAAAAATACTTGTGTTGTGTTACAGGGTGTCCGTGGATTTTTATAACATGGGAGGGTGGCCTCAGAAGCAAAAAGGTGGAGAACTCCTGGCATAGAGAAGAATTTTTTTCTAATCAGCGCTGGGCTGTAGGATCTTCTTCAGATTAAAAGTGGAACATTTTTGTGTGTTGTTAAGACATGTCAAGGTGCAATTCTACCACAGCGACGAATGCTGCAGGATTAGGAACGGTTGCCAAGCTCATGATTGCAGCTATTTATGCTCATATACTGATGTTAATGAGAACCAAGCATTTGGGTAACGCCCCAGGGCATCCTAGTTCATGAAAAGCACGGCTTTTCATTCTTCAGATTAAGTCCACTTGCAAATGAGATTTTTGTCCTGAGCAAGCTAAAATCAACAACATTTTGAACTGCTGTGTGTTTTTGTAATTTAAGTTTCTTTCACTGAAATGGTTACTTTGCTAACCCTGCTATCAGTTTGAAGGCTAACAAAGTGCATGCGTTGGTGGTGACTCAGTGTGTCTTGCTTGATATGCAGTTGGGACAAAACTCTACCCTTATCTGTCATTATTGTCAGTTATTTCAGGAACAAGCAGTGCCAATGTTTACCTGCCACCTCACGACTTTTTCATTGAAAGGAAGTTTTTGTGCACAGACCTTTAGCTCTCTATGTAGATTGAATGAGAAATTCTCAGCAGTGTTACTTTGCTTCCTTTGGTAAAACCAATTTCAAGCAAAGACTAGCTAACTGGGTAGTGGTATATGTCACGTGTTACTCTCTGGCAGAATGCAAAACACCGGGGACAATGAGAGTATACTCAAGTCATGCAGTAGTTTACGGAGGGCTCCCTTCGAGGCTACTTAAACGGGTTACATAAAACATTGAGCAGGAGTTTCTGTTAGGCTGTGCTTGTTTTTCCAGCGCGATTCGCCCCAAACTCAGCCAAACCAGCGCACAAGATCGAGGAATCTCAAGTGCAAATTACGTCCAGCACAACTCGCGTTTCCGTGATCTTATGCGCTAATTTAAAAATCATTGCGCTAGAAGCCGGCCCCGCCCACAAATCTGGGCACGCCCCCATATCGAATTATTCCCCATTGCGAGTTTCCACTAATTGCGCCCATTTGCGGGCCTTCGAGGAGGCTTGTAAAGTTGAGCTGTTTTTATTAGATGCAACATAAGAACATAAGAAATAGGAGCAGGAGTAGGCCATTCGCCCCTCGAGCCTGCTCCGCCATTCAATAAGATCATGGCTGATCTTCTACCTCAACTCCACTTTCCTGCACTATCCCCATATCCCTTGATTCCCTTAATATTCAAAATATATCAATCTCTGTCTTGAATATACTCAATGACTGAGCATCCACAGCTCTCCAAAGATTCACCACCCTCTGAGTGAAGAAATTTCTCCTCATCTCAGTCCTAAATGGCCGACCCCTTATTCTGAGACTGTGACCCCCTAGTTCTAGATTCCCCAGCCAGGGGAAACATCCTCCCCACATCTACTCTGTCAAGCCTTGTAAGAATTTTGTATGTTTCAATGAGATCACCTCTCATTCTTCTAAACTCTAGAGAATATAGGCCTAGTCTACTCAATCTCTCCTCATAGGACAATCCCCCCATCCCAGGAATCAGTCTGGTGAACCTTCATTGCACTCCCTCTATGACAAGTACATCCTTCCTTAGGTAAGGAGACCAAAACTGTACATTCTACTCCAGGTGTGGTCTCACCAGGGCCCTATATAATTACAATAAGACGTCTTTACTCCTATACTCATACCCTCTTGTAATAAAGGCCAACATACCATTTGCTTTCCTAATTGCTTGCTGTACCTGCATGTTAACATTCAGTGATTTGTGTACAAGGATACCCAGGTCGCTCTGAACACCAACATTTCCCAATTTCTCACCATTTAAAAAATACTCTGCTTTTCTATTTTTCCTACCAACATGGATAACTTCACATTTCTCCACATTATATTCCATTTGCCATGTTCTTGCCCACTCACTTAGCCTGTCTATATCCCCTTGAAGCCTCTTTGCATCCTCCTCACAACTTATATTCCCACCTAGCTTTGTATCATCAGCAAACTTGGATATATTACATTTGGTCCCCTCACCCAAATCATTGATAAAGATTGTGAATAGCTGAGGCCCAAGCACTGATCCTTGTGGTACCCCACTAGTTACAGCCTGCCAACCCAAAAATGACCCGTTTATTCCTACTCTCTGTTTGCTGTCTGTTAACCAATCCTCAATCCAGGCTAGTATATTACCCCCAATCCCATGAGCCCTAATTTTGTTTAATAACCTCTTGTGTGGCACCTTATTGAATGCCCTCTGAAAATCCAAATACACCACATCCACTGGTTCCCCCTTATCTATTCTGCTAGTTACAACCTCAAAAACTCTAACAGATTTGTCAAACATGATTTCCCTTTCATAAATCCGTGTTAACTCTGCCCAATCCTATTATTATTTTCTAAGTGCCCTGTTACCATGCCCTTAATAATAAATTCTAGCATTTTCCCTACTACTGATGTCAGGCTAACTGGTCTCTAAGTAAGTAAGAAAGAAAGAAAGACTTACATTTATGTAGCGCCTTTCACGACCACCGGACGTCTCAAAGCATTTCACAGCCAATGAAATACTTTTTTGGAGTGTAGTCACTGTTGTAATGTCTGTAACGCAAGGCCACTAATAGATACATTTTGAAAGCTTTTAAATATTAAAAAAATTACTAAGAAACTGACTAGTGTACACCAATGAAACTAGTAAATGGTTCTGTATAGGTTTTTAAAGTCGTTTTCAGTTATTTAAAATCAGATTACTCACAGGTGGTGGACGAGACACTGATTAAAAATGCTTATTTTTTGTGATAAGCCCATTTTCAGCTGTATTAATAAAACTGCACCAGGTTACCACTTTTAAATATATCAAGGAATATTATTTAATGCATAACTTAAAAAATATATATATTCTAAAACGCTGCCTGATTGTGGTGGTTCAAGCCAGATTTTACGTTCGGCGATATGCAAATGAGTTTGAGCGGAAACTTGAGCAAAAAAACAACTTCTGAAAACTAGTGCAATTTTGAGTGCCATTTACGCCTCGATCACTGATTGCGCCCAAACTGGATGCTCTACCCCATTGTCTTTACCTTCTCATTTCAGATGATAGGTGTTTCAATACTTCTTTGCTCCAAATAGGCTTGAAGATGTAGGGCTGGATTTTCAATGACCCGTGGAGTCGGGTTTGGAGGCGGGGGGGGGGTTTAAAGTTGCAGATTCGGGGGTCCGACCCCATCCCGCCTCCAACCCGCCTCCATGCCAGTTTCTCTGGCGGCGGGTACCCGACCTGTTCTGAGACCCGACTCCCCGAGGCGGGAAGGGATTAGTGACAATTAACTGCCTGTTAACAGGTAGTTAACAGGCTGTTTTTTGCATAATCCCTATTTTAAAAAGAAAACTGTGGGCTTCCCGACAGGTGGCTACCATGCCAAGTAATCGGGGTGGGCCGTGGGTCTGCAGGGGTTGGAGGGGTCGATATGTCCGGTGGGCAGGTGAGTGATGGGTGCATGTGTGCAGAGGTAAGTGTGTAAGGTAAGTGCTAAGTGTTGGAAAAAGTTTTACTTACCTTAACTTCCTCCTGCAGGTGTCAGCCCTTCAGTTCTCAGGAGTTAGAAATCTCACCAGCACAGAAAGCAGGAAAGCTGTGGTTCTGTCAAAACCTGCAGCCTTCTGTTTTCTGTGCTGGAATAATTTCTAACTCAGCCTGAGAGGAAGGACTGAAGTTAGAAATCATATTGTGAGTGTTTGACAGCTTCACAGAGCTGTCAAACGCTGATATTTCATCTGTCAAAAGCTCTTGACAGATGAAATGTCAGTCTGTGACGTCACCTGTTGCCGGGTGGCCCTTAATTGGCCTGCTGAGCCCACTGGGCGGGCTCAACAAGGTCAATCAAGGGAAAATACAGTGGGTTGGCCACATCTCGATGGAGGCGGGTTCACAAGCCAGAATGTGTGATTCCCGACCCCAACCCGACCCCAGATTCAAAATCCAGTCCGTAGACTCTCAGAGCCAACCTCCAGAGTCGAGACTCCTCGGTCCATCCCTATTTATGTGGGAAAGTTGAATAAAAGAGGCAGAATATTGCATTATCTACTTTGGATATATCTTCCTAATTCTTTGAATGAAGTTCTGCAAAGTCCTCCAAACCTGCCTCTCGTTGCTCAGACCTTGTGCTGCTGACATAATTTGTGACTGTAACTGTGGCATGTATCTACCTTATTCTCCTTGTCCTTTCTATGGCATTTCACATGATTAATCACTCCATCACCATCTGCTACCCATGGTCTATCTCCATTGCATGGCACTCACTTGGTTCTATTCCTACATGTCTCAATGAAGCCAGCACATCTCTTGTAATGCCTTCACTTCTCACCTGGTACTGTCACCTTAGGAGACCCCCCAAAGTTCCATCCTGGGTGTCCTCTTATTCCTCGTCTGCATTCTGCCCTTTGATGACTGCATCCATAGGCATAGCCCATCTTATATATATATGGACAACACCCAGCTCTATCTTTCTGCTACCACCTTTGACTCCATGACTACCACTGTACTGTCTGACATCAAGTCATGGATGAGGTACAAGTTCTCCAGCTTAACAATGGCAAGACCAAAACCGTCCTGTTCAACTCCTGCATCCTACCCCCCACTCCATTCCTCTCGAACAGTAGTTCACTCATGCTGAACCTCATAATATGCAACCTGGGTGTCCTTAACTAAGCTTCAAGCCCTATGCCTTATCCATCACCAAGGCTACCTATTTCCACCCCTGACAATATCACCTGTCGCTGCTCTTACCTCATCCTCACCACAGTCTAAACCCTCATTCATGCCTTTGTCACCTCCAGGTTTAAGTTCTCCAATGCTCTCCTTGGTCTCTTCCTGTGTTACATCTTACATGAACTCCAATCCATTCAAATCTTTCGACTGCTGCGCCCCTGCCACTTTGGCCTCCTGCAACCCTATGGGCCAGTCTTAGCGCTCTAGTCTTCTGCCTCTGGCATCTTTGCATCTCTCCTCCCTTTGTTCTACCATCAATGGAAGAAGCTACTCCGATGTTTTGGCAAGGAAATCTGAAGAATTTGCAAATGAATGCAAAATTTGCAATGCTGATTATTGAGATAATGAGGTCAACTTGGCAGCTGGGGTTGTAGGTTTTGGCTAATATTGCAAGATGGTACTTTTCATTCCAAATCCCTGTCAACCTTTCACAATCTGTGACAATGATGCAAAGAGTTTAATGAACCCAGAGAGAAAAGTAATTGGCTGGTACATCATTTGAAGGACAAAACTGGAAAGGAAGACTTGCATATGAAAGTGTTAGAGACCATGTGTGTCCATATGCAGCCTTGCTATATAGTGGAACATGAGAGCCAGCAGTCAGAGCAAGGACAGCACAACTGGTAGTCCAGAACTTTTAATAAATTAAGGTCGCCTCCTAAAGTCACTTCACTCTTGCTTGATTTCTGCCACACACATCCTCACAAAGTCCCTCACTTTCCAATACTTTTGCCAAGGATGTGAGTCTAATTTCCCCTACTATCTTGCATCTCCTAAAAGTTGAAAACGGACACAGAAATGCACTCAGAACTGAGATCAAATTGTCTTAACTTTAAACAACAGGAAGTTACCAAAAAATATTCTCCTTATCTACAGTTATTTGTTAACACTGTGACGACTCTGCCAGCTAACTTACACTAGTTACTAATCTACTATTCCTATGATGTGCTCCCTGAGTGACATGAGGTTGAGCAGAGTGTGGCTGGGATGCTGCATCTATTGTAGAATTCTACTGTAGAATTGGGCCTGTTTGTCTTTTCTGATGTACAGCTGCTCTTTTACATCATTTACTTGCCTCAGTTTCAGAAGCCAGCTTGCAGTAGGGAGAAGTGTCTTGGTTCATCTGCCAAACAGTCCTTGAGTTGTCCAGTTGGTGTATTATACCGGTCAAGAAGAGCCAGATGCAAGTCTGTGGCACTCTCGTGTGCTTATTCTAGGAGTACCAGAGCGACTTTAACAGCCCTCGCTGCATTGCCATTTGACTCTGGATATCCCTGGAGTTAAATGGTGGCCCAATGTCTGGTGTAACCTCATTTGGAGTACAATGGTGTATTTAATGAACTTTAATCTTTGCTCTGACTTCTTTCCCTTTTTATCAGACAGGCTGCCTATTTACAAGAAACCAGAGTAATAGTCAGAATATATGATACAGTTTCCACTATCCACCTCAAACAGATCACGTCCTATTCTCTCCCAGGGCCTATCTGGTATTTGATGGTGGTTCATGAGCTTAGATAATCCATTTGGCCGGGACTTTTTTTCCATTGATGTTTTATATATCAGTTAAAATGGAGTGGGGGACTTCCCCCTCCGTTCCCGTCCCGATCTGGTTGACAGTAACTTTAAATCTGATACACTGACATTGCCTCACCGCCTATATTGTAATTCTTTATTTTCAGGAATATGTACGTAAAATCATCTCTGCACACCATACTATGAGTAATACAGAATGAGGACTTTATGAAAGAAACATGCATGTCAGAAATGTCTATTTTATTGTAATGCTGGGATTTCATGTTTGGCTGAGGCCTGGTCTTTTTTTTATTCATTCATTCATGGGATGTGGGTGTAGCTGGCAAGGCCAGCATTTATTGCCCATCCCTAGTTGCGCTTGAGAAGGTGGTGGTGAGCCGCCTTCATGAACCGCTGCAGTCGTGTGGTGAAGGTACTCCCACAGTACTGTTAGGGAGGGAGTTCCAGGATTTTGACCCAGCGATGATGAAGGAACGGCGATATATTTCCAAGTCAGGATGGTGTGTAACTTGGAGGGGAACTTGGAGGTGGTGGTGTTCCCATGCACCTGCTGCCCTTGTCCTTCTAGGTGGTAGAGGTTGCGGGTTTGGAAGGTGCTGTCAAAAAAGCCTTGCTGCAGTGCATCTTGTAGATGGTACACACTGCAGACACAGTGCACCGAGCCACATAAGGAGATACATGGGCAGATGACTAAAGACTTGGTCAAAGAGGTAGGTTTTAAGGAGCGTCTTAAAGGAGGAAAGAGAGGTAAAGAAGCAGACAGGTTTAGGGAGGGAATTCCAGAGCTTAGAGCCTTGGCAACTGAAGGCACGTCCACCAATGGTGGAGTGATTAAAATTGGGGATGCTCAAGAGGTCAGAATTGGTGGAGCACAGAGATGTAAGGGAATTGTAGGGCTGGAGGAGATTACAGAGGTAGGGAGGGGCGAGGCCATGGAAGGATTTGAAAACCAGGATGAGAATTTTAAAATTGAGGCGCTGCTTAAGTGGGAGTCAATGTAGGTCAGCGAGCACAGGGGAGATGGGTGAACGGGACTTGGTGCGAGTTAGGACATGGGCAGCAGAGTTTTGGATGACCTCAAGTCTATGGAGGGTAGAACGTGGGAGGCCGGCCAGGAGTGCGCTGGAATAGCCAAGTCGAGAGGTAACAAAGGAATGGATAAGGGTTTCAGCAGCAGATGAGTTGAGGCAGGGGCGATGTTACGGAGGTGGAAATAGGCAGTCTTAGTGATGGTGCCTTTGAAAATAAAAATAAACATCAATATGAGTAATGAGTGACAACCATATTTTAAATTTAAATAATACTGTTTGGTACATTTTTTTTAAATTGAGGATTTTTTTTATACATTGGAATTTGATTCAGCTGTGAAGACAGAAATCCCTGCATCCAGTTCACGCTGACAGGCTGACACGAACCAGTTTCTAGGCCATTCATTACAGAGAAACATAGAAAAATAGGTGCAGGAGTCGGCCATTCGGCCCTTCGAGCCTGCTCCACCATTCAATATGATCATGGCTGATCCTCTATCTCAATACCATATTCCTGCTCTCTCCCCATACCCCTTGATGCCTTTTGTGTCTAGAAATCTATCTATCTCCTTCTTAAATATATTATATAACATAAGCTGTTATTTTTTTTTAAACTGTAAGAAATCTCTTTTGGTGCAACCCAGTCAGTCAAGCAGCAACCTATTGCTAATTTTGATCATTGGAGCTGGCAGGATTTTTTCCTCTCTTGCAATCTGAGTTTTAAATTGAAGTCATTTCATCCATTGTGCTACTTTTACCAAAGCAAAGCTTGCTCATGACGGTTTAGGGTAAGTTAGAGGGAATGAGTCAACGCTGTTTGTGTTGGGTTTAATCGTGCGCATTTTTCAGAATCCTCAGCATTCCGAAATATCTACAGCCATTTCTATTTGTGAATGACGCACAAAAGTTGCACACCATGCCATGGTAGGATCGTAAATCTTAAATTTATTTTTTAAATGTTTATGACTCTCTTCACTGAGGGCAACAAAACTAAACCTCAATATGAATAATGAGTGACAACCCTATTTTAAATTTAAATAATACTATTTGGTACATTTCTTTTAAACTGAGGATGTTTTTTGTACACTGGAATTTGATTCAACTGTGAAGACAGAAATCACTTTCCGCAATAATTTCCACCCCATAACTTTTATGTAAGATACAGGATTAATACTAGTGCACTTTCAGTTTTTTCCGATCTGCTCTAAATTCTGTGCACTTTTACTATGGGCGCGATTTTTCCCAATGGAGGTGGGTTCCGAACCCGCCCTCAGCTTTTGTCATTTTGCCAACTGTCCCGCCTCCAAACCCGCCTCCTCGGGGCTGGGAAAATCGCCCCCTAGGTCTTATTGGATTTGCTCCCGGCCAAACATTACCTGCAGCTTATAGTTGGACTCACTACAACTTGCATTTATATAGCGCCTTTAAGGTAGTAAAACATCCCAAGGTACTTCACAGGAGAGTTATCAAACAGAATTTGACACGAGACACATAAGGAGATATTAGGACAGGAAAAGGTAGCTTTTAAGGAGCGTCTTAAAGGAGAAGAAAGAGGTACAGAGGCGGAGAGGTTTAGGGATAGAATTCCAGAGCTTAGGGCCTTGGCAGCTGAAGGTACGGCCACCAATAGTGGATTGATTTAAATCGGGGATGCTCAAGAGGCCAGAATTGGAGGAACGCAGAGATCTCGGAGGATTGTAGGGCTGGAGGAGGTTATAGAGATAGGGAGGGGGTGAGGCCATGGAGGGATTTGAAAACCAGGATGAGAATTTTAAAATGGAGGCATTGCCAGACCAAGAACCAATGGAGATCAGTGCACACAAGGGTGATGGGTGAACGGGGCTTGGTGTGAGTTAGGATATGGGCAGCAGTAATTAGAGAGGATTATAAATGGTGCAGTATGGAGGAATACAAATTAGTGCATTCCAAAGTGTCAGCCTTGGCTCAGTGGTTGCACACTCGCCTCTGAGTCAGAAGGTCATGGGTCCAATCCCCACTCTGCGACTTGAGCCCATAATCCAGGCTGACACTTCAGTGCACTACTGAGGGAGTGCCGCACTGTTGGAAGTGCCGTCCTATGGATGAAATGTTAAACCGAGGCCCCGTCTACTCTCTGAGGTAAAAGAACCCATGGCACTACTTGAAGAAGAGCAGGGGCGTTCCTCCAGTGACCTGGCCAAAATGTATCCCTCAACCAACAATACTAAAAATCAGATTATCTGGTCATTTATCTCAATGCTGTTTGTGGGACCTTGCTGTGCGCAAATTGGCTGCTGCATTTTCTACATTATATCAGTGACTACACTTCAAAAGTAATTACAATGAAAATCAGCTTCTGTCGAACTATCTCAGGCGGAGGAAAAGATAAGTGTCATAAAAACAATTCTTATCATATGATGTGCATCGCTTGTCTGAAGTTTCTTTGTAATTTGCTGTAAAGTATTTCCTTGTAAATCTACAGTAAGCACATCAAAAATGAACATAATACCTGTCTGTGGATGTTATTCAGCACTTCTCTGATGCACTGGAACTGCGCCAAAGGATGATGAACCACAGTCATAAAGAGGACTTGATGTGCAGAATATATTAAATAAAGTACGGTACCAGAAGGACATTAAAAACTGTAACCTAATCTCTGGCCTAGCTGACTTTTCTAACTCTTCTCATGTGATCTGTTGCATCATTTAAACTGCTAGGTCACTCCAGCGCTATTTTATGAGGGGAACTTATTGATATAATCACAGGGGCTCCCACCCCCACAGACATTGACACATTCCCAGAGATCCCCCTGCAAATTATTGACACATTCCCAGGCCACTCCATCCCAGCAAATATTCCCACATTCCCAGGGGTCCACTCACAAATATTGACACACTCCTGGGGTCCCCCGCTGCAAATACTGACATGTTCCCATGTGAAGGAATATACTATATAAGGAACTCTACCTTATAAATTCTTTAAAACATGACAAACTGGGTTTGGAAATTTAGAAACCTAACTATGAAATAGCTATGAAAGAATTCTGGCTATTGAGATAAGACAGTTGTTGACCCTGAATAAATAACCTTATTGAAACAGAAGGTGCATGGCTCTGACAAGCTGACCTTTTGGGAACAAAACAATGGTCCATACTGGATTAAGATGTTTTAATTTAAACTTCGTAAAGATGGCACATAAGATAAGGAACCTCTGCCCTCGTAAAGATGACATAAAATAAGGAAAACCTGCCCTTCACACCGTTTTATATGGTTAACCCAGAACACCTGGAGATGAGACAAGATTCTGGAATATTACAAGCTGGTGTGGCAGTAAAAATTGCAGAGGTCGGCAGAAAGATGAATAGGGATAATTAACTTGCATCAGCAGAAAACCTTAAAGGAAATACAACTCAAAAGGGTATTAATATTGAAGTCTCAAATGGGATATCAGACTCGCTTTAATCGGGCAAAGCGATTCTCGACCACAGAGGCAGCTCTGTGGTCTCCAACTCTTTGTACCTCGGGGATCAAAGGTATTTGATATTGATGGGTATCCTGTATAGAAAACTTTAAGAACTGTAATACTGTAGCAAAGTTAAGATTTAAAAGTAAGATTCTCTGTTAATAAGATAGTATTTTTTCTCCTTTTAGAACTGTTAACGTTGCGATTGACTGATTCACCAACTGTAAATTGCATGCCGGTTCTTTAATAAATCTCTATATATTTTTAGAATTGTTTCACATAAGTCTTCTGTATCAATAACTTGTGAACTCAATCTCTGTAGACTCTTTAGATTTATTAAAGAACCGACATGCAATTTACATAATCCCTGGAACACACCGCCCCCGCTTCCCCCCTCCCCCTACAAATATTGACACACTCCTGAAGACCCCCTGCAAATATTGGCACACTCCTGAAGACCCCCTGCAAATACTGATGCATTTCCCAGGATACCTACTGCTCCCCACGAATACTGAAACACTCCTCGTGACCCCTAGTAAATATTGACACACTTAGATCCACTTCAAATATTAACACACTTGCAAAGACCCCCTGTTTTAGGGACATAGGAACAGGAGTAGGCGATACAGCTCCCACCTGCCTTGACTCCATATCCTTTAATACCCTTGGCTAGCAAAGATCTATCGCTCTCAGATTTAAATTATTAATTGAGCTAGCATCTACTGCTTTTTGTGGGAGAGAGTTCCACACTTCTACCACTCTTTGCGTGAAGAAATATTTCCTAACCTCTCCTGAATGCCTTGGCTCTGATTTTAAGGTTATGACCCCTTGTCCTAGACTCCCCCACCAGCTGAAAATAATTCTCTCTATCTACCCTATCAATTCCTTTCAAAATCCTAAAAACCTCAATCGAATCATCCCTTACCGGTCTGTATTACAGGGAATATCAGCCTAGTTTATGGAATCACTCCTCATAATCTACATCTTGGGGGGCGCTATTATCGGCCGGGCGCAAAGTTTAGCACCTGGCGCTAATTATCGCCTCCGACTGCAAACTTGGCTTCTATCGCCTCTGGAGGTGATTGGAGCGCTAAATCAGGCGCTACACACCTCTCTTAAGGTGCTAACGCCGAGGAGCGATGCGCTACCTCAGAGCGCTGGCGAAGCTCATGTGATGTCAGTCAGCAATGGAACAGAGACACACTGGCGCCGGCAGTTCTTAAAGGGAGGGTCGATCTTGCTCTCCATCCACACCTTGCTCATTGCAGCCTTGAATCTCAGCCTGGAGAGACCTGTACATCAATTCTGCTGGAAAGAACAATGGAGAGACCCAGGGAAAGAGCTCAGAGTGCAGCCCCCATAGTCTCTTCTAAATCGATGCAAGGAAGGTCAAATCAAAATGAACCTGCAAAGTGCTGCTTAGTACCCAAAACTCCTTCACACAACGTTGAATCTCTCCAGAAGTCTCTCTCTTTCTCTCAGAATGCGTGATGCAAAAATGTCGCCGACAAAAAAAGGCAGGAAGCAGTCGCCTTTAAATAGTGCTCCCCCAGTCCCTTCCTGACTGCAAAATGCTCCCCCGAACCTGTCATTGCTAGCGGCAGGCGGCGCCACTCAATATCCGGTCCGGGGCGCTACCGGGGCGTTGCACGCTCGACTGACGTCACGATCTGCAGGCGCAGGAGATCGTGGCGGTAGTGTTTAGCGCTGCTGCAAAATGTCTGGTCAATTTCGCGAGTGGCGCAAACATCGCCGCGCCCAGGCGTTAGTTGTTTTGCGCCCCATTAGCGTCCTCTTAGGGCGCTAACGGTAGGTGCAAAGCAACCGAATTTTTCCCCCAGTATGTATAAAAAATGCAATAACCAACATTTTCTGGGCTCTGAAACTTACCATCTGCAACATGGCATCCTTGACACCACTTTTGCAGCTGTCAGCTTTTCACAAACATCAGAACAGACTCAAAACATGTCAGGGTGAGCTGGTGTGTTCCCCGAACAGCAGGTAACCCGTGGGGGAAGAACATAAAATTTGAAGGAAGCCTCAAAATAGTCTTAAATTGGCTCTTAACAAGCTATTTAACAAGCTGATTTGTTTCCCCCGCTGCTTGGTGTCAGGTCAGTTCTCCGCTGACAGACCTGACACCTGGGAGACTCGCGTGGAGGCAGTATCATTAACAGCTACCATGTGAGAAAACAAGAGAAAAAAATAAAAATATATAAAGAAATACAGGGGCCAAGGTTATAGTCTGAAATTGTTGAACTCGATGTTACGTCCAGAAGGCTGTAAAAAGCCTAATCGAAAGATGAGGTGCTGTTCCTCGAGCTTACGTTGAGCTTCAGTGGAACAATGTAATAGGCCGAGGACAGAGAGGTCAGAGTGGGAGTGGGATGGAGAATTAATGACAGATGACCGGAAGCTCGGCGTCACCCTTACGGACTGAATGGAGGTGTTCCGCAAAGCGGTAACCCAATCTGCGTTTGGTCTCCCCAATGTAGAGGAGACCGCATCGTGAGCAGTGAATACAGTATACTAAATTGCAAGAAGTACAAGTAAACCTGGAAGGAATATTTGGGGCCCTGGACGGTGGGAAGGGAGGAGGTAAAAGGGCAGGTGTTGCATCTCCTGCGCTTGCACGGGAAGGTGCCGGGCGAAGGGGTGTTGGGGGTGATAGAGGAGTGGACCAGGGTGTCGCGGAGGGAGCGGTCCCTTCGGAATGCTGAAAGGGGGGGGAGGGGAAGATGTATTTGGTGGTGGGATCACACTGGAAGTGGCGGAAATGGCGCAGGATAATCCGTTGAATGTGGAGGCTGGTGGGGTAAAAGGTGAGGACAAGGGGAACCCTATTGTGGTTCTGGGAGGGAGTGGAAGGGGTGAGCGCAGAAGTGTGGGAAATGGAACGGACACGGTCGAGGGCCATGTCAACCACGGTAGAGGGGAATCCTCGGTTGAGGAAAAAGGAAGACATACCAGAAGCACTAGTATGGAAGGTGGCATCGTCAGAACAGATGCGGCGGAGATGGAGAAACTGGGAGTCCTTACAGGAAGCGGGATGGCAGGAAGTGTAGTCCAGGATGGTGTGGGTGTCAGTGGGCTTATAGTGGATGTTGGTCAATAGCCTATCCCCAAAAATGGAGACAGAGAAGTCGAGGATGGGAAGGGAAGAGTCGGAGATGGACCATGTGAAGGTGAGGGAAGGGTGGAAATTGGAAGCAAAGTGAATGAAATTTTCTAGTTCAAGGTGAGAGCAGGAAACGGCACCAATACAGTCATCAATGTACCGGAAAAAGAGGTGAGGGAGGGGACCTGAGTAGAACTGGAACAAAGAATGTTCCACATATCCTATGAAAAGGCAGGCCCATGCGGGTACTCATAAGAACATAAGAAATAGGATCAGGAGTAGGCCATTCGGCCCCTCGAGCCTGCTCTGCCATTCAATAAGATCATGGTTGATCTGATCTTGGCCTCAACTCCACTTTCCTGCCCGCTTCCCATAACCCTTGACTCAACTGTAGCTCAATTATATGTCTATCTCCGCCTTGAATATATTCAATGACTCAACCTCCACAGCTCTCTGGGGTAGAGAATTCCAAAGATTCACGACCCTCTGAGAGAAGAAATTCTCCTCATCTCCATTTAAATGGTCGACCCCTTATTCTGAAACTATGCCCCCTAGTTCTAGATTCCCCCATGATACCCATAGCAACACCTTTAATTTGGAGGAAGTGAGTGGAGTCAAAGGAGAAGTTGTTTAATGTGAGAACAAGTTCAGCCAGGCGGAGGAGGGTGGTGGTGGATGGGGACTGGTTGGGCCTTTGTTCAAAGAAGAAGTGGAGCGCCCTCAGGCTGTCCTGGTGGGGGATGGAGGTGTAGAGGGATTGGACGTCCATAGAGTAAAGGAGGTGGTTGGGGGCAGGAAACTGGAAATTGTTAAAGTGGCAGAGGGCGTCGGAAGAGTCGCAAATGTAGATGGGAAGGGACTGGACAAGGGGAGAAAAAATAAGTCGAGATAGGAAGAAATCTGTTCCGTGGGGCAAGAACAGGCTGAAACGATGGGTCTACCAGGGCAGTCCTGTTTGTGGATCTTGGGAAGGAGGTAGAAGCGGGCTGCGCGGGGTTGGGGAACTATGAGGTTGGCGGCCATGGAGGGAAGATCTCCAGAGGAGATGAGGTCAGTGACAGTCTTGGAAACGATTGCTTGATGTTTGGTAGTGGGGTCATGGTCCAGGGGGAGGTAGGAGGATGTGTCAGAGAGTTGCCGTTCAGCCTCCGCACGGTAGAGGTTGGTTTGCCAAACAACAACAGCACCACCCTTGTCAGTAGGTTTAATGACAATGTTAGGGTTGGATCTGAGAGAACGGAGTGCTGCAAGTTCAGAGGGAGGTAGG
Source organism: Squalus acanthias (assembly GCA_030390025.1). Classification (NCBI taxonomy): domain Eukaryota; kingdom Metazoa; phylum Chordata; class Chondrichthyes; order Squaliformes; family Squalidae; genus Squalus; species Squalus acanthias. Next base: position 96,628,861 of record CM059430.1, read on the forward strand.
TTGGAGTGAATGAGGGGAGCAGAGAACTAGAGACGGCTGATGTTACGCCGGCAGTTTGCAATGAAAAGATCTAGAGAGGGTAAGAGGCCAGAGGGAGGGGTCCAGGTAGACCGAGAATTCTGAAAGTGGGAGAAAGGGGGGAAGACTCCTGGCCAAAGAAGTGGGCACAGAGACGAAGGTGATGGAAAAAGAGCTCAGCGTCGTGCCGAGCTCGAAATTAATTGAGATGGGGGCGTAAGGGGATGAAGCTCAGGCCTTTGCTGAGGACTGATCGTTCGGGGTCAGAGAGGGGAAGGTCAGAGGGGATAGTGAAAACATGACAGGGGGTGAGATTGGAAGAAGGGATGGAGTCAGGGGGGAGTGAAGGGGAGGAAGGTTCTGGAGGGATGTTGGTGTCCAAGAGTTGTTGAAGCTTGCAATCCTTGACATCTGAAATGAATCAATAAAGATTTTTGTTGAAGCGTCGGATGAGTCAAAGGATGAATTGGAACTGTGGACCAGGACAGCTTTGAGATAGAGTGTGTTGGTGCTGCTGAAGAGAAAGGCTGAGAGTGTTGATCGACTAACAGGGCTATAATTTCCTGGTTTCTCTCTCACTTTTCTTAAATAATGGAGTTACATTTTCAATTTTCCAATCTAAAGGGACAATTCCTGAATCACGAGAGCATTGGAAGATTGTGGCTAAAGCATCTGCAATTTCCTCACTGACATCCTTTAAAACGTGGAAATCATCAGGTCCTAGTGATTTATCAGACTTTAGTGCCACTATTTTTCTAATACTGTTTTCTTGCTTACGTACACCTTAATGAGTTCCAGTCCTTGATTCATTAATAGTTTCCCAGGAATGTCGGGTATATAAAAGCTTCTATAGATATGTGAAGAGAAAAAGATTGGTGAATTCAAGCGTAGGTCCCTTGCAGTCAGAATCAGGGGAACTTATAATGGGGAACAAAGAAATGGCAGACCAATTAAATACATATTTTGGTTCTGTCTTCACAAAGGAGGACACAAATAACCTCCCAGAGATGTCAGGGAACATAGGGTCTGATGAAAGGGAGGAACTGAAAGAAATCAGTATTTGTAGGGAAATGGTGTTACGGAAATTGACGGGATTGAAGGCCGATAAATCCCCAGGGCCTGATAATCTACATCCTAGGGTACTTAAGGAAGTGGCCCTAGAAATAGTAGATGCATTGCTGATCATCTTCCAACATTCGATGGAATCTGGAACAATACCCATGGATTGGAGGGTAGCTAATGTTACCCCACTATTCAAAAAAAGGTGGTAGAGAGAAAACGGGGAATTATAGATCGGTAAGCCTGACATCGGTAGTGGGGAAAATGCTAGAGTCCATTATAAAAGATGTAATAGCAGAGCACTTGGAAAACAGTGACAGGATCGGACAAAGTCAACATGGATTTACAATAGGTAAATTGTGCTTGACTAATCGACTGGAATTTTTTGAGGATGTAACTGGTAAAATAGATAAGGGAGAACCAGTGGATGTGGTGTATTTGGACTTTCAAAAGGCTTTAGATAAGGTCCCGCATAAGAGATTAGCGTGTAAAGTTAAGGCACATGGGATTGGGGGCAAGGTATTGACTTGGATAGAGAACTGGTTGGCAGACAGAAAGCAAAGAGTTGGAATAAACGGGTCTTTTTCTGAGTGGCAGGCAGTGACCGCAGGGATCGGTCCTGGGACCCCAGCTATTCACAATATATATTAATGATCTAGGCAAGGGAACTAGATGTAATATCTCCAAGTTTGCAGACGACACAAAACTGGGTGGGCGTGTGTGCTGTGAGGAGGATGCAGAGAAACTCCAGTATGATTTGGACAGGTTGGGTGATTAGGCAGAAGCATGGCAGATGCAATATAACGTGGATAAATGCGAGGTTATCCACTTTGGTGTCAAAAACAGGAAGGCAGATTATTATCTGAATGGCAATAGATTGGGAGAAGGAGAAGTGCAACGAGACCTGGGTGTCCTTGTGCACCAGTCGCTGAAGGTAAGCATGCAGGTGCAGCAGGCGGTTAAGAAGGCAAATGGTATGTTGGCCTTCGTAGCGAGAGAGTTTGAGTGCAGGAACAAGGATGTCTTGCTGCAGTTGTACAGGGCCTTGGTGAGACCAAATCTTGAGTATTGTGTGCAGTTTTGGTCGCCTTATCTGAGGAAGGAGGTTCTTGCCATGGAAGGAGTTCAGCAAAGATTCACCAAGCTGATACCTGGGATGGCAGGAATGACGTATGAGGAGAGATTGCATCAATTGGGCTTATACTCGCTGGAGTTTCGAAAAATGAGAGGGGATCTCATTGAAACTTATAAAATTCTGACAGGACTGGACAGACTAGATGCAGGAAGGATATTCCCGATGGTCGGCGAGTCAGAGCCAGGGGTCACAGTCTAAGGATAAGGGGTAAGCCATTTAGGACAGAAATGAGGAGGAATTTCTTCACCCAGAGAAGGCAGTAGAGGCCAATTCATTAAATATATTCAAGAAGGAGTTGGATATATTTCTTAAGGCTAAAGGGATCAAGGGATATGGGAAGAAAGCAGGGACAGGGTTCTGAATTTGGATGATCAGCCATGATCGCATTGAATGGCGGAGCAGGCTAGAGGGGCCGAATGGCCTACTCTTGCTCCTATCTTCTATGTTTCTATATTACCCTCTTCCTCTACTGTGAAGACTGACACAAAGTAATTATTCAAAAAGTCTGCCATTTCCTTACTTTCATTTGCAATATTACCCACATCTGTTTTTAAAGGGCCCACCTTTCCCTCGACTAGCCTTTTTCTTCTAATATAATTGTAAAAACTTTTTGTGTTAATCTTGATATTCCTCACAAGTTTCCTTTCATATTTCATTTTAACTTCCAAAAGACAATGGGGTAGTATTTCCATTCGGTTGCTCTGGTTTTTTCGGCGCAATTCACCCGAAATCGGCATAACCCCACTCAAAAGATCGCGGCATTTTAAGTGCAAACTGAGTTTCCGCGATCTTTTGCACTAGTTTAAAAAACATCGCGCTAGAAGCTGGCCCCGCCCACAAAATGGCCATGTTCCTCGGGTCAATGATTCACCATTGGGAGTTTCCGCTAATTGCACTTGTTTGCGGGACTTTGCGGAGGTTCTAAAATTGAGGTTCTTTTGGGTGCAAGGACACTATTAAAAACATTTTAAAAGCTTTTGAATGAATTTTTTTATTAATTTACTAAGAAACTGACTACTATACCCCAACATAACTAGCGAATTGTTCTATATATTTTTTTAAAGTCATTTTTTGTAATTTAATATTGGGTTACTCACAGGTGGTGGATTGACTGTGATTAAAAATGCTTATTTTTTTGTGATGAACCCATTTTCAGCTGTGTTAATCAAACTGCACCAAGTTACCATTCTTAAACATATCAAGGAATATTCTTTAAAGCAAATTTTTTTTTAAAATTATGTTTTAAAACACTCCCCGATTGCGCTGGTTCATGGCATATTTTGCATTCAGCGCTATGCAAATGAGTTTGAGTAGAAACCCGAGAAAAAACACTTCTCAAAACGGTCGCAATTTTGGCAAAATTTGCAGCGGAATCGCCGATTGCGCCCAAAGCGGAAACTCAAGTGTTAGCTACTCAAAGCAAACTGATGCTCTAATTATAGAAAAACTTTTTTTTATTAGTATAGACCAACAGAAATAAGCTGCTAGTAGATCAGCAAACAAAGCAAAATATTGAAATACACACAGAAATCTGATCTCATGGACACCCAAAGGGAATCCTAAGCTTGAATATCTGTGAATTCGGCTGCAGTTTTGAAACTCATCTCCTGGTATCCACTGGTTTCGAATTACAATCAACGAATGGACCCGTGTTGTACATGAAACTCATATTTTCTGTATCATTAATATCTATTAACTTCATGAAAGATGTCATAATTTTTCTGAAGTGTGCCTTCTTCTTAGGCAGTCCCTCGGAACCGAGGATGACTTGCTTCCACATTAAAAATGAGTTCTCAGGTGACTGATGAGTCCATTGCGGGACCTACAGGGCTCGATTTTGCCAGGCCCGAGGAGGCGGGATTGGAGGCGTGTGAGTTGTTAAAATCGCCAAAAATGGCGGGCGGGCCCGATCCCGTCTCCATCCCGCCTCCGAGCAATTTTCATAAAAGCGTGTTTTCTGACCCCCTTTCCATCCCGCCTCCAAGAGGCGGGATAGGCCCTTAAGGCCCTTAACAACCACTTAATAGCCTCTATAATCCCATTTTGAGAGGCCTTTCCGATTTTTAGTCATTCCCCCCATCCCTCACGCCTCCTCTGGAACGCGCCAGATAATGCTGGCGGCCTGACAAGTGGATTGTTTACGAACAGCTGCAGCTCCACCATTACAAAGGGAGTTTTCACCAATGATCATTTGCAGGTGGCAGAACTTTGTTGTTTCAGGTCTGGGAGAACTTTTAACAGGCATACTCCGTGTTGTGGAAGTTTGGAGCCTGACACCCATCTCCAGTGTGACCTCCTGGGAAACCCCTCTCCCCACCTTGACTAAGCGCTTCCTCAACTGAGGCATATACCAGAAGCATGGCGACCATTTAATTCCTTTCCTCCTGGACATCAGATTCGGATGAAGACCAGCCGCGGCAGCAACAGAATCATGAGCAACAGCAGCACCAACAGCAGGAGCATCAACAAGAGCGCCAAGCTGCTAGTCACCCACCTGAAGATGTACAGGCCAGAAGTCACCAGAGTGCGACCATATTCCTGCCCGGGATGCAAGGGATGCACTCATATTGGTCACATTTGCTTAGCCTGTACAATCAAACACTTTTGCCTCTCACCTTCTTATCAGAGCATCGACAATGGACAAGAACCTGCGGATTCCTATCACTCTGACCATTTTTGCTCTCCCAGTGGAGTCTTGGGCCATTCAGGCTCCGTTCAAGTGGTGCATTCCTGATGCTTGGCATACCAATGCGGTCCATTGGATCCGTTGGTGGCATGGTATGCCTGGGCTTTCCCTGACATTTTAGTGGGTGTGGGAGTGAAAAGGAATGTCCAACCCTTGATTGTCTAATGGTGAAAAAGACATAATTTTTCTGGTGTGGGGTGGGGGGAAGGCGGGGGGCGGTCGGTGAAATGTTTGTGTTCATTGATAATCCAGAACAGCTCGCACAGAGGAACATAGGAACAGGAGTAGGCCATTCAGCCTCTTGAACCTGTTCCGCCATTCAATTAGATCATGGCTGAGCTGTATTTTAACTCCAGCCTTGATTCTGTAACCCTTATGAAGGAAGGTGGCTGTAATTGGGCTAGAATTTTAGATTGGTCTCTGTAACTAGCTTAATTCTGGGGCCTCCAGATTCAAAACTAAATCCTGAACAAACTTACATATGAACTTGTACTGTCATACACCTTTTTTCACTCCCCAAGATGCTAACCACCAACATTCCTCGAACGGATCTTGCCCTTTAATGCATATTTTTACCTACAGCTTTCTAATGGTTATGAATTAGAACAGAGAAGGGGAAATGTGCGTGTGTTCCTCCTCCACATTTCATTATTCAGACAGTTGCAGTAATTTAATTTTCAGTTCAGTTCTACTATTAAGCTTAATTACACACATCCTTCAGGAAAGGAACGTAAGACGACACAATTCTACCTCATTGTTAATGTAGATTATAGGCTGATGGAGCTGCAGAAGGATAGATAAAAGGTCTGTGATGATTAAGCACCTATACATGGCACAGAACACACTCAGTGTGTAGAAACAACACTCTTTTTGAAGAGTGAATCTATTCTTGTGTATTTTATCAAACTGATGAATGCATTCTTAAATTTTAGGAAAATCTATTATTAAAACAATAGTAGGTAGAATGATTGAACAAACATTCATCACATGACAGTTACAATCTTAATGCTGCATCCGGCTTATCTACCTTCACCTCTGTCCACTCTGCTCGTAAAGCATGCACCAGGATCTACAATTATACATTCGGACTTGTTGTATGAATGTGTGCTGCTGTAAATGCTGTGTGCTTTTTAAAAAAATGATAACTGGCCAATTTGTACAATTATAAAGAAAATGGCAGGGCAAATTCAAATTGTAAGTTGTGCAGATCTGGTTTCTAAACCACATTCAACTTTATGGGGACAATTTTAATCCTAACCGCATTGCAGAAACCAGGCGGGTGGGCAGTTAAAATCGCCCAGGTTACTTGCCCGCCTTGGAGCCGCTGAGAGCTGACCGTTTGGAATTTTAACCCGCTCAACTGCATAGGCGGCAAGGGGCAAGGGCACCTGCCCAATGACTGCGGGGTCCTTTCTTACATATGCATTTCAGATCCCGATGGAGTCATTGGGCTCGATTTTGTCATTGGGGCGGGCTGGGGGCGTGTCATCCGCTTTTTGTGTTAGCCACCCGACTCCAATTTGATGTGGGAAAAATATGCGATTTTCCCCTAATTGGACATTTGATTTCCAGCATGTGGGAACCCCTGGCCCAATTCGTCTTTCCATTCTGAAACTCGCCTCCGATGACATCATCAATGCTGCTGGATTTAAGGCCTGCAAGCAGCCTTGCTTCTTCTGCAGACTGCAAACCTTTTGGCTTTTGCTCTGATAGTTTCTTCCAGGCAAAATGTCCAGCAGTAGACCTAAGTCTGCACCGAGGTTTGATGACGCCACCCTGCAAGCTCTGGTGGAGGGAGCAAGAGGGAATAAGGAGGTGCTCTTCCCTTCTTCAGGGAGGAAGAAGCCTCCCCAGCAGACGAAGGCTGTGTGGATGCAAGTGGCCCAGGAGGTCAACTCCTTATCTATGTGCCGCAGAACCTGGCTGCAGTGCAGGAAGAGGTTTCATGACCTTCTGCGCACTGGAAAAGTAAGTATGACTTTCCCATCACCCTCAATCTGATCCCCATTGCCTCTCCTCACCAGCACTCTGCTTTGACAACCTCTTCCTCCACATCCCACTTGACACTGACATCCCTGCACCTTTACCCATTCCCTCTCTCTCTATGGTCACATTCACTTAACTATTCGACTATGCAGCCCTCACACTCCCTATCGCTGTGATGCTATGAAAACAACTTATAACACACAGGGAGGGTCCTTGATCTTGCCACCTCACTGAATCTTTGTCTCCTTCTCGGCATCTATGCTATGGATTCTCTACACTCACTCCTTCATTCTCACTCAAACTCCACTTGTCTCCCTCATTGCAGGAAAAGAGAGCTCACAATAAGAGGGAAAGAGCGAGGACAGGAGGAGGGCCACCCTCAGTAGCCCAGCTCACCCCCTGGGAGGAGGCAGCCTGGAGATCGTGGGAGTGGAGGATGATGCGCAAGTGGGGGACGGACAGACGGGTGCATCAGAGCAAGCTGGTGACAGAATAGTTTTTCATCTCTCTCATTGACATTGCATGAGTCACTGATAATGATTCTGATGCTCTAATAGATTGACTTATGATCATCTGTAATATTCAATGTGCATGTAACCTTGGCCTCACATCTCTGACTCTTTCCTTTACTCCCCCACAGGACCATCGGAAGCCCCCGTCCCCACTATCCAAGAGCCTGAGCCTCCAGACACCTCAGAGGAAGCTGCAACCTCTGAGGGCGCAGCCTCAGCAGAATTCAGTGCACCCAGCACCAGCGCAGACACTCACACCTTGGTGGTACCTTCGCGAGATAGTGTAGTGTTGTCACCTGGTGTATCACAGCTCACAAGTGAGCATCAGCAGATGGTGGAGACAGGGACAGCAGTGGAGAGTCCTAGTCGGAGGGCGCAGGACACTGCCAGCTCAGCTCAGCTGCATGTCGACCCTCTGCCTCCGGGTCCATCCAGAAAAAGAGAGATGCTGGAACTCCAGGAAGAGGTACAGGAGTCTCTGGCAGGTTTTGTCTCCAGGGTCGCTGCGAGTGTGGAGCGAATGGAGGAGTCCATCGCTAACATGAGCAGAGCCTTTGTGGAGGCGTTGGTGCATGAACGCATCACCACGGAAAGGATGGCAACCTCCGTGGAAAGGATGGCAAGCTCCATGGTAAGGCTGGCTACCGTAGAGGAGAGGATGGCTACGGTAGAGGAGAGGATGGCTACGGTAGAGGAGAGGATGGCTACGTCCATCGAGGAGCTTAGTCGCCAGGGTATGGAAAACATGGTCATTGCTGAGAATAGACTGACATCTCTTGAGGAGCGATGGCTAGTTATTGAGCAAATAAACCAGACCTTCAGGCAAGTCCTTGGGAGTAGGACTTCCAGTACAGAAATGGGTCCTCATGGCCCCCCTGAAGTGCAGCAAAATGCTGTCAAGCCACTTGCTAGCTCTGAAGTGGGGCTGACCCATGAGAGGGATGTTGGTGGCAGACAACAAGGAAGTGGGGGCTCCTCTCCAAGCGCTCACACGACCATGCCACTGCAAAGTCCTCGGTCAGAGCCCCACCAGAGTCCCCACCCAACTGAGATCGGTGTCTCAACCCCTGCACAGCCGTAGGAGCAGCAGACTGTTGCCGAGCCCTCACAGGCTCACAACCCCAGAGGACGCCCGTCAAAGGTGTCGAGACAGGAGCAGCAAGAAAGTGAGCAAGGGGCCTCCACATCTGCTGAAGCCACAGGGGAAGCACTACATAGGAGCATGCGTAAGAGGAAGATAATGCACAAGTAGTCACAAGGGTAGTCACTTGGGTGAAATGTCATGTTTAATGTTGAAAAGCCATCAGTTGGTTATTGTAAATAAAAAATTCTGATGGCAACTGTTGCAGTTGTGGCGTCTGTCATATCGCTAATGGGACTTCCACACTGAGGGCTTCGGATGACTTGCAATTGTCAGTATGGTGGTCAGAGTGATAGGAATCCGCAGGTGCGAGGCAAAAGTGCTTGATTGTGCAGGCTAAGCAAATCTGGCCAAGAGGAGGGCGTCCCTTGCATCCCGGGCAGCAATGTGGTCGCGCGCTGGCGCCTTCTGGCCTGTGCAGCTTCAGGTGGGTGAGCAGCAGCTTGGCGCTCCTGTTGTTGCTGCTGCTGTTGGTGCTGTTGTTGTTCATGGATCTGTTGCTGCCACGGCTGGTCTTCGTCTGAATCTGATGTCCAGGAGGAAAGGAAATAAATGGTTCCCATGCTTCTGGTATATGCCTCAGTTGAGGAAGCGCTCATTCAAGGTGGCGAGAGGGGTTTCCCAGGAGGTCACTCTGGAGATGGGTCTCAGGCTCCAAACATCCACAACAATGAGTAGGCCTGCTAAAAGTTCCCCCAGACCTGAGACAACAAAGTTCTGCCACCTGCAAATGATGATTGCTGAAAACTCCTTTTTAATGGTGGAGCTGCAGCTGTTAGTAAGCATTCCACTTGTGCTGCCGCCAGGTTTCACTGGTGTGTTCCAGAGGAGGCATGAACCACGTGGGAAAAGTATTAAAATCAGAAAGGCCTCTCAAAATGGGATTATAGAGTCACTTAACTGGTTGTTAAGGGCCTTAAGGGATGGAGACGGGGTCAGAAAACTCGCATTTGGGAAAATTGCTCGGAGGCGGGATGGAGACGGGATCGGGCCCGCCCGCCATTTTTCGTGATTTTAACACCTCACACGCCTCCAATCCCGCCTCCTCGGGCCTGGCAAAATCGAGCCCATTGGGATTCGACTGCAATTTTAACTCGGTGGCCTGAGCGGGAAGTGACAGTGAGTTTCCCGCCAGGCCAACATAGTGAGGAACAGGATCAGGGCCAGAAGAGGCTCCAAAAAGGTCGTTTTTTTTTTACTTCCCTTGAGGGATCAGGAGGAGTAGAGGAGGAGTACTCCTCCAGCACCCACAAAGAAAGCTTAGGCCTTCGCTGCTGTCTACTTTCCCCCCCTCCCCCACCCCTCCCACCCTTCCCGATTGCGAGCCCCGAGCAGCTGATCCCGCCACTAACCTGGTCTCTGGATTTTCCGCCGCTTCCTGTCCAGAATGGGCGCCAGCACCTGAATGATCCCGCCTGAAACCCGCTGGCAGTTAAAATCCAGGTCTACGTCAATAAAGAGGAAACTTTCCTCTCGGGGAGGAAAACTCTTTAACTGACCAAAACCTTTCTTTCACATCATGTATTCGATATTGATTTTCAGTAAGCTTCTAATGAGCATTAAGGCAGAATTGAAATGATGCACAGAACCAAAGAATATTTTTGAATTCAGATCAATATTAAATAACTCATGATATCTTGCTGCATTTCTTTGGGGTGAATGAAAGTGCTAAAACACATTGACAATCTCCATTGTGGAATTTTAGGATTTTTATAAATGAGGAAGGAAAGCTGGGGGGAGGGGGGGATACACTTTGTTCAAAGATGTCCCACTTGCACCCAATACCGTATTAACAAAATATATTTGGAAATATTTTCCTTGCTGTTTTAAAATAAACTTTGCACTCAGTGTGAAACCCTATTCCTTGCAGGCCATCCCAGTGATATCACTGAGAACAAGGGGCCTTCTTGCCTGAGACCAAGTCCATTCATGTTTTAAGGAGCCGCAACTTCAGGCATGGCCAAGGAGCCCAGGCAGAGTTGCCCAAACCCAGGAAAACGGACAGTCAAATGTGGAACAGGCTTATGTTGTTATTTATCAGTTGCACAAACCAAAAAAAAAAGAATCACCAAAGCAGCTGCCTTCCCTTGAGGCTGATTGTAATGATTGAACAAAGACATTTCAAAGAGAAAGCTAACTGTGATATAATGCCTGTCATCATTGAGGCTTGGTTATGTCTTTCCGCAGCAAGACTGAGAAATATTTCAAAATTACTTCCTTGTTTCACCGGTTGAATTTGATTGTCGAAGATTTGCAGCAAATCCTTCAGGATACATTTGTGAAAATTCGACAACTATATAGTGTTCTTCATTGCCACTAATCTTGCCGTTGTGGCTTATTTGTGCTGTGGTTGCAAAAATCGTGCAAACTATAATTGATAGCCTGGGGAAAAGCTGTTAAACTATCAGTGCCATTCACAATGTAGCCTCTCCACCTCAGCTGTTGAAATAGAAAAAAAGCATGTCGTGTTCAGAATAAATATTGTTAAGCAGAAATAATGGAAGAATTTTTACATTGGTATACACAAGTGTGTCTGTTTGCTAAACAAACTAGCTGTGCAAGTAATATACTTAAGTGCTTAATTATATTGGTTTCAATAAATCTTTGAGAAAGAAACTTGTACATAGAAACATAGAAGATAGGAGCAGGAGTAGGCCAGTCGGCACCTCGAGCCTGTTCTGCCATTTAATGAGATCATGGCTGATCATCCAAATTCAGTACCCTGTCCCTGCTTTCTCCCCATATCCCTTGATCCCTTTAGCCGTAAGAAATATATCTAACTCCTTTTTGAATATATTTAATGAATTGGCCTCAACTGCCTTCTGTGGTAGAGAATTCCACAGGTTCAACACTCTCTGGGTGAAGAAATTCCTCCTCATCTCAGTCCTAAATGGCTTATCCTTAGACTGTGACCCCTGGTTCTGGACTCCCCCACCATCGGGAATATCCTTCCTGCATCTAGTCTGTCTAGTCCTGTTAGAATTTTATAAGTTTCAATGAGATCCCCTCTCATTCTTCTAAACTCTAGCGAATATAAGCCTAATCGACCCAATCTCTCTTCATACGTCATTCCTGCCATCCCAGGTATCAGCCTGGTGAATCTTTGCTGCACTCCCTCCATGGCAAGAACATCCTTCCTCAGATAAGGCGACCAAAACTGCACACAATACTCAAGGTGTGGTCTCACCAAGGCCCTGTACAACTGCAGCAAGACATCCTTGCTCCTGTACTCCAATCCTCTCGCTATGAAGGCCAACATACCATTTGCCTTCTTAACCACCTGCTGCACCTGCATGCTTACCTTCAGCGACTGGTGCACAAGGACACCCAGGTCTCGTTGCATTTCCCCTTTTCCCAATCTATTGCCGTTCAGATAATAATCTGTCTTCCTGTTTTTGCCACCAAAGTGGATAACCTCGCATTTATCCACATTATACTGCATCTGCCATGCATCTGCCCAATCACCCAACCTGTCCAAATCATACTGGAGTTTCTCTGCATCCTCCTCACAGCACACACGCCCACCCAGCTTTGTGTCATCTGCAAACTTGGAGATATTACATCTAGTTCCCTCGTCTAGATCATTAATATATATTGTGAATAGCTGGGGTCCTAGCACTGATTCCTGCGGTACCCCACTAGTCACTGCCTGCCACTCGGAAAAAGACCCGTTTATTCCAACTCTTTGCTTCCTGTCTGCCAAACAGTTCTCTATCTAAGTCAGTACCTCCAATCCCATATGCTTTAACTTTGCATGCTAATCTCTTATGCGGACCTTATCGAAAGCCTTCTGAAAGTCCAAATACACCACATCCACTGGTTCTCCCTTATCTATCCTACCAGTTACATCCTCAAAAAATTCCAGTAGATTAGTCAAGCATAATTTGCCTTTTGTAAATCCATGTTGACTTTATCCGATCTGTCACTGTTTTCCAAGTGCTCTGCTATTACATCTTTTGTAATGGACTCTAGCATTTCCCCACTACTGATGTCAGGCTTACCGGTCTATAATTCCCCATTTTCTCTCTACCACCTTTTTTAACATCCACGATGGACTTATCGGCACTCTACACCAATATACCCCACGATGATGGCATCGCTGCGACAGCCTCAGTACTCAACACCAACAACAGCCAATCTCCAGACGCCATCCTACAACTCATCCGTTTCATCCTTGACCACAATGTCTTCACCTTCGAAACCAGTTTTTTACCCAAACACACGGAACAGCCAAGGCGACCAAATTCGCACCCCAATACGCCAACATCTTCATGCACAAGTTCGAGCAAGACTTCTTCGCTGCACAGGACCTCCAACCAACGCTGTACACCAGATACATTGACGACATTTTCTTCCTTTGGACCCACAGCGAAGGATCACTGAAAGGACTACACGATAACATCAACAGGTTCCATCCCACCATCAAACTCACCATGGACTACTCCTCAGAATCGGTTTCATTCTTGGACACACGAATCTCCATCAAAGACGGACACCTCAGCACTTCACTCTACCGCAAGCCCACGGACAACCTCACGATGCTCCACTTCTCCAGCTTCCACCCTAACCACGTTAAAGAAGCCATCCCCTATGGACAAGCCCTGCGAATACACAGGATCTGCTCAGACGAGGAGGAACGCAATGGACACCTACGGACACTGAAAGACGCCCTCGTAAGAACGGGATATGACGCTCGACTCATCGATCGACAGTTCCGACGGGCCACAGTGAAAAACCGCATAGACCTCCTCAGAAGGCGAACACGGGACACAACCAACAGAGTACCCTACGTCGTCCAGTACTTCCCCGGAGCAGAGAAACTACGCCATGTTCTTCGCAGCCTTCAACATGTCATCGATGACGATGAACACCTTGCTAAGGCCAACCCCACGCCTCCACTACTCGCCTTCAAGCAGCCGCCTAACCTCAAAAGTACCATCGTTCGCAGCAAATTACCCAGCTGTCAGGAGAACAGCGACCACGACACCACACAACCCTGCCACGGCAACCTCTGCAAGACATGCCAGATCATCAACACAGATACCATTATCACACGTGAGGACACTACCCACCAGGTACATGGTACATACACATGTGACTCGGCCAATGTTGTCTACCTGATACGTTGCAGGAAAGGATGCCCCGGAGCATAGTACATCGGCGAGACCATGCAGACACTGAGACAACGTATGAACGGACACCACGCAACAATTGCCAGGCAGGATTGTTACCTCCCAGTCGGGGAACACTTCAGCAGTCAAGGGCATTCTCCCTTAGCGTTCTCCAAGGCGGCCTTCGAGACACACGACAACGCAAAATCATCGAGCAGAAACTGATAGCCAAGTTTCGCACCGATGAGGACGGCCTCAATAGGGATCTCGGGTTCATGTCACGCTACAGAACGTGACTCGACATCGTTGTCTGTCTTTCCAGTTTTTAAAAAAAAACACAAAAAAAAACAAAACCCCCCCCCAAAAATCAGGTTAAAAGCTCAACTGCAGACGGCAGGATTTGACACGTTGGACCCCCTGTGACCCATCTCATTGTCTTGGCTGTGCTCTGGTGTGTCTTTGATGTAATGCCTCCCTGAAAGATTCTATCTCTGCAGACAAATTGCTTTCTGTGTTTATATACTGTGTAATAGATTCCCTCATTGTACCTTTACCTGACGAAGGGGCAACAGCTCCGAAAGCTCGTAATTTAAAATAAAACTGTTGGACTATAACCTGGTGTTGTGCGACTTCTCACCTTTTTTAAATAGTGGGGTTACATTAGCTACCCTCTAATCCATGGGAGCTGTTCCAGAGTCTATAGAATTTTGGAAGATGACCAGCAATGCATCTTTTATTTCGAGGGCCACTTCCTTAAGTACCCTAGGATGTAGATTATCAGGCCCTGGGGATTTATCGGCCTGCAATCCCATCAATTTCCCTAACACCATTTCCCTAAAAATAATGATTTCATTCAGTTCCTCCCTCTCATTAGACCCTATGTTCCCCGACATCTCTGGGAGGTTATTTGTGTCCTCCTTTGTGAAGACAGAACCAAAGTATGTATTTAATTGGTCTGCCATTTCTTTGTTCCCCATTATAAATTCCCCTGATTCTGACTGCAAGGGACCTACGCTTGACTTCACCAATCTTTTTCTCTTCACTTAAATATAGAAGCTTTTACAGTCAGTTTTTATGTTCCCTGCAAGCTTACTCTCATACTTGATTTTCCCCCTCTTAATTAATCCCTTTGTCCTCCTTTGCTGAATCTTAAACTGCTCCCAATCCTCAGGTTTGCTGCTTTTCCTGGCCAATTTATATGTCCTCTCCTTGGATCTTATGCTATCCCTAATTTCCCTTGTTAGCCACGGTTGAGTCACCTTTTTTGTTTTATTTTTATGCCAAACAGGGATGAACAAATTCTGTAGTTCATCCATGCGATCTTTAAATGTTTGCCATTGCCTATCCACCGCCAACCCTTTAAGTAACATTCCCAAATCCATCCTAGCCAACTCGCGCCTCATACCATTGTAGTTTCCTTTATTTAAATTCAGGACCCTAGTCTCCGAGTCAACTACTTCACTCTCCATCTTAATGAAGAATTCTATCATATTATGATCGCTCCTCCCCAAGGGGCCTTACACAACAAGATTGCTAATTAATCCTTTCTCATTACATAATACCCAGTCTAAGATGGCCTGATCTCTAGTTGGTTCCTCGACATATTGGTCCAGGAAACCATCCCGTATACACTCTACATAGATACATAGATACATAGAAGATAGGAGCAGGAGTAGGCCATCCGGCCCTTCGAGCCTGCTCCGCCATTTAATGAGATCATGGCTGATCCTTCAATTCAGTATCCCGTCCCCGCCTTCTCTCCGTAACCCTTAACCCCTGTTGCCTGTAGAAATATATCTAATTCCCTCTTAAATATATTTAATGAGCTGGCGTACACTGCCCTCTGTGGCAATGAGTTCCACAGGTTCACCACTCTCTGAGTGAAGAAATTCCCCCTCATTTCTGTCCTAAATGGTTTAGCCCTTATCCTTAAATTATGTCCTCTAGTTCTGTTCTCACCCGCCAAGGGAAACATTCCTTCTGCATCTAATCTGTCTAGACCTGTCAGAATTTTATACACTTCTATGAGGTCCCCTCTCAATCTTCTAAACTCCAGTGTGTACATCCCTAAACTACATAGTCTCTCCTCATAGGTCAATCCCGCCATTCCTGGTATCAGCCTGGTGAATCGCCGCTGCACCCCCTCCATGGCAAGAACATCTTTCCTCAGATGAGGCGACCAAAACTGTACACAGTACTCGAGGTGTGGTCTCACCAGTGCCCTGTACAGCTGCAGCAAGGTATCCCTGTTCCTGTATTCCAACCCTTTTGCTATGAAGGCCAGCATACCGTTTGCCTTCTTGACCGCCTGTTGCACCTGCATGCTCGCCTTCAGTGACTGGTGTACAAGAACACCCAGGTCTCTCTGTACTTCCCCCTCTCCCAATTTATTGCCATTTAAATAATAATTTGCCCTCCCGTTCCTGCACCCAAGGTGGATAACTTCGCACTTGTCCACATTATAGTGCATCTGCCATTTATCCGCCCAATCACCCAGTCTGTCCAAATCGCTCTGGAGCTTCCTGGTCTCCTCCTCTGAGCCCACCCCCCCTCCTAGTTTAGTGTCGTCTGCAAATTTGGAAATGCTGCATTCGACTCCCTGATCCAGGTCATTAATATAAATTGTGAACAGCTGGGGACCCAGGACAGATCCCTGTGGTACCCCACTTGTTACTGCCTGCCATTCAGAAAATGAGCCGTTTATTCCAACTCTCTGTTTTCTATCTGACAGCCAGTTCTCTATCCACGTCAATACTTTCCCCTTTATCCCATGAGCTTCAATTTTCCATGCTAATCTTTTATGTGGGACCTTATCGAAGGCCTTTTGGAAGTCCAGGTACACCACATCTACTGGCTCTCCCCCATCTATTTTACCAGTTACTCCCTCAAAAAATTCCAATAGATTAGTCAAGCACGATTTACCCTTTGTAAATCCATGTTGACTCTGTCCTATCCTGTCCCCATTTGCTAAGTGCTCGGCTATTTCATCCTTAATGATGGACTCCAGCATTTTGCCCACAACTGATGTAAGGCTTACAGGTCTGTAATTACCTGCTTTTTCCCTACCCCCCTTTTTGAATAGTGGGGTAACGTTAGCTACCCTCCAATCCATGGGCACTGTTCCCGAGTCTAATGAATTCTGAAAAATCATGCTTAGTGCATCCGCTATCTCTAGGGCCACCTCCTTCAGTACCCTAGGATGCATGTTATCAGGCCCTGGGGATTTGTCCGCCTTCAATCCCTTTAGCTTCCTTAACACCATATCCTTAGAGATATTGATTTGCGTCAGTTCCTCCTTTGCCAATGTCCCTATTTTTCCCGATATCCCAGGGAGGTTTTTTGTGTCTTCCTTCGTAAAGACTGACCCAAAGTATGCATTTAGTTGGTCTGCCATTTCCTTATTTCCCATTATATATTCCCCCGTATCTGACTGCAATGGACCAACTTTGGTTTTCACCAGTCTTTTCCTCTTGATATACTTATAAAAGCTTTTGGAGTTAGTTTTTATATTTTCCGCCAGCTTGCTTTCGTAAGCTATTTTGCCCTTCTTGATTAAGCCCTTTGCCCTCCTTTGCTCTATCTTAAACTGTTCCCAATCTTCCGCTCTGGCGCGTTTTTTGGCTATTTTATACGCCCTATCTTTGGATTTTATGCTGTCTCTAATTTCCCCTGTTATCCACGGTTGAGTCACCTTTTTAGATTTCTCCTCCTCCACGGTATTGTTACTGATTTGGTTAGCCCAATCTATATGTAGATTAAAGTCACCCATGATAACTGCTGTGCCCTTATTGCACGCGTCTCTAATTTCCCGTTTAATGCCATCCCCAACCTCAGCATTACTGGTTGGGGGTCTGTATACAACTCCCACTAACGTTTTCTGCCCCTTGGTATTTCTCAGCTCTACCCATACAGATTCCACATCATCAGAGCTAATATCCTTCCTTACTATTGTGTTAATCTCCTCTTTAACCAGCAATGCTACCCCACCTCCTTTTCCTTTTTGCCTGTCTTTCCTGAATATTGAATACCCCTGGATGTTGAATTCCCAGACTTGGTCACCCTGGAGCCATGTCTCCGTAATCCCAATTATATCATATCCGTTTACATCTATTTACGCAGCTAATTCATCCACCTTATTACAAATGCTCCTCGCATTAAGACACAAAGCCTTGAAGCTTGTTTTTTTAACACTCTTAGGGGTAAAAATTGAGTCGCGCCCCATTTGGGGCGCTAACCTCGCCGGGGCGCGACTTTTAGCGCCCCGAAAAAATTAGCGGCCCCGCGCCGGAACTTCAGTGGTTGCGCCCCAAGAGGGAAGCGGGGCGCAACTGGAAGCAGCCCGCATCCCTCTTGGGGCGCTGCGAGTGAATATCCTGGCGCTACGTGCCGCAGCGCCACGCGCTGCGGCACGTCGCGCCGCGGTATTGCAGGCCTTCCTCCCCTTCTTAAAGGGGAGGGACCCTGCGCAGCGTGAACCGGGGCCCAGCTGGGCCCCCAGGGATCGGGAGTGCCGGCAAAAGAGCCCGGCACTCAAGAGAAGTGCCGGGCTCTTGGAGCGCAGCCGGCACTTCACGGTGGGGGGGCTTCACGGGGGCCGGGGGCAGGTGCTGGCAGGCGGCCAGCAACAAAAATGGCCGTCTGCCACCTCCGCTTTAAATATCGCCGCCCCGGCCGCACGTACGCCTCCCTGAACCCGTCGGACATAGCGTCTGGCGGTAAATCAGGGGGCGCGACTGAAGATCACGGCCGGGGCGCGAGCGGGGTGCTGCGCACGGCGGTGACATCATCGCCGGCGGCGCAGCGCCACAGGGCGCTACCGGCTGCCGCCGCCGCTAACCTCCCACTAAATTTTTCGGGAGGCGTGGGCGGCGCTGCGCCCGGGCGTTAGCTGCTTTACGCCCCATTAGCGCCCTCTTAAGGCGCTAACGGGAGGCGCAAGCAGCTGAATTTTTCCCCCTTAGACCTTTTAGAATTATTAATTACTGTGGCCATGTTTGATTTACACCCTTGATTTCTCTGACTGCCACTTTTGCTTTTCTCCTTCCTGTCTTTTGCTTCTATCCTTGCTTCCCTTACCTCTGTCTCCCTGCACAGGTTCCCAAACCCCTGCCATTTTAGTTTAAACCCTCCCCAACAGCACTGGCAAACACTCCCCCTAGGACATCGGTCCTGGTCCCGCCCAGGTGCAAACCGTCCAGTTTGTACTGGTCCCACCTCCCCCAGAACCGGTTCCAATGTCCCAGGAATTTGAATCCCTCCCCCTTGCACCATTCCTCTAGCCACATATTCATCTGAAATATCCTTCTATTTCTACTCTGACCAGCACGCAGGAAGCCTCCGATCGGAAATTACGGCCCCTTATCTGGTGAAACATAGGGCCTGAATTTGCTGAAAACTTGCGCCATAGTCCACGATGTGCAACTTTACTATGGGGCAGAAATTCCAGGACACTATGTTGTGAGTGACTCATGTCATCACTTACGCCACGCCATAATTTGTTGGGACTTTACGTTGCTCCACAGAGACCCTTGCTGAAAAAGTCGAACAGCTAGTTATCATAGCTCTGCCTATTAGAGAAAGAAAGAAATGCATTTATATAGCGTCTTTCACAACCTCAGGACGTCCCAAAGCGCTTATAGCCAAATAAATACTTTTGAAGTGTAGTCACCGTTGTTATGTAGGGAAAAGTGGTGGCTAATTTGCACACAGCAAGGTCCCACAAACTGCAATGAGATAATGATCAGATAATCTGTTTTAGTGATATTAGTTGCAGGAGAAATATTGGCCAGGACTCCCCGCCTCTTCTTTGCAATAGTGCCTTGTGCCGTGATTGTTTACGTCCACCTGAGAGGGCAGACGAGTCCTCGGTTTAATGTCTCATCCAAAAGACGGCACCTCCGACAGTGCAGCACTCCCGCAGTACAGCATTGGAGTGTCAGCCTGGATGATGTGCTCAGTTCAGGAATGGGACTTGAACCTACGACCTCTGACTCCAAGGCGAGAGTGCTAACACTGAGCCAAGGCGGACGCTAAAATCAATAATGAGATTGAGTTTGCTGAATTAACGCCATTGTGATTATCACAGCTTCTTAGATTATTGCAGAATGGTGCTGGTGGGCTCAGTATGTTTGGTGCCATCACAGGAATCACAATTTACTGTTTATATTAAGAAATAATTATCTTGCCCTTATTAGGTGCTGATTTTTGTTATTCAGTGGTACAGTTCTGACAGTGTCTCTGGTGCAAAGTGCAAAGTAACAGAATTTATGGGGGGTTAAAAATAAAAAATAGGAAATCCAACCCCAATCTGCCTCCAACACGTCTCCACTTCCGATCTTAACAGAGGTGGGTTGGAGGGCGGACGATTAACCTGCTCTCCAGAGGAAGATCCCTCATTTAAATATTTTAATGAGGCTGCGTGCCTAAGATTTTATCTGTGTTTCAGGTTTAACATTGGCCAGCTGGGTTGCCCAGGCCTCGGGAAGCCCGGCAGCTGAAGCAAGGCGAGAACGGCTGGATCCAACAGGTAAGTGCATTTCCAGCACTGCTTCCCCCTGGCCCACCAAGCGAACCTGGTAACCTCCCTGCGATTGGACCCCCTACTTTCGGACCCCCCCCACCCCCCACTGCGATTGGAACTCCT
Source organism: Squalus acanthias (assembly GCA_030390025.1). Taxonomy (NCBI): domain Eukaryota; kingdom Metazoa; phylum Chordata; class Chondrichthyes; order Squaliformes; family Squalidae; genus Squalus; species Squalus acanthias. Next base: position 96,649,152 of record CM059430.1, read on the forward strand.
TGTGATCTGACCCACCATAACTGTGATCGTAGCCCCGCGATCAGACCCCCCCCCCCCCGCACCAATGCAATAGGACCCCCTCCCCCTGTGGCCTCTCCAACCCCTGACCGACCTCTCCGGGCTCCCCCAAGCCCACCCCGACCCATGATATCTCTGGGCAAAACCCTCCAAGTCCGCCATGATCCATAATAACTGCCAACCCCCGAGCACCCCCAACCAATGATGTCCCCCCATCCACCCATGACCTCTCCCTCCCTCCACGCCGCTCCTCAGTTGGGGCCTGGTACCGTAGGCCTACCCACCCGACAGCCAGCCAGCCTCTCAATCTGGCTGGCTGCAGCTGGGAAATGGAATCCAGAAATGTTAATCAGTTCCTGCCGTTAAATTTGACAGGACCTCCGGGGAAACCAGTACTTCATCCTGGCTGCTAAACCTGCCCCCTGCTCCCTCCCAGTAAATCTCGGGGCCTATATATCTGGCGGGAGTGGGTTGCTGGCTCCTCGCCTTAAATTACCATCCAAATGTGACTTTATTTTTGTAATTTGGATCGTTAACCCTATGTGTTGTGAATGTGGTCGTTTGTGATCACAATGTGCCCATTTACACCTTACTACAATCCAACTAGAAATAGCAGCGGCTTGAGCAATTGAAGACTGAAAGCCTCTGGTATCCATGTTGTTTGTACAACTTCAATGGGAAAGGGGAGGGTGTCATTGTTCCATCTAATGAACTACCCAGACAGATGTAAAATCAGTCCTTAAGGCGAATCAGCCCTCCATAATTTGAATTTGTTCTTGTTTCTATCCATCAGTTCAACCTTAAAACATCTATTTTAAACACTTTTGGGCCCGAGTAGCGACACATTGTGATGGGTTTTTCCTTTGGCCGTTGGCCGGGCAGCTCTCGATCTGCTGGTTTGCTCGCTGCGGTGTGTTCTCATTATTTTTCCAGCAAACTGTGGCGTAACTTTGCCAGTGGATGATCGTGGCGCTCAACGGTCCAATTTATGGTGTTTGGCATCAATATCACCATTGCAGCAATTCGGAGCCATGCATTCATAGATACCCAATACTAATAATGTACGTGTTTGCACATTGTATTGAATTAGTAAGGTTTCCAAACAGTAAGAAATGTCTCTGTGTGTCATAGTAATGTACTTGCTATTGAACATTAATTAGTCAAGTGCAGTACACTATTCACACAGGAAATAGACTGTTCTGGAGTAATCGATCACATAAGTGCCAGCAGTGCCCCTTCAGACAGGACTGTACCTTAGTCTGGATTAACAGGATTTGCTATTGAGAACTAGTAGCTGACAAAGTTGAATGGAAAAGAACCACTGTGTAAGATTATTACTTATGATAGTTTAGCGCAGTCAAAAATGATGATATCATTAATATTCTTATATAGTAGTTCTTTTCCTTTTCTCACCATCTATGGAAGCTTTCTGGCCAGACCATCTATCTGAAAGGCTGATTTGAAAAAGCCATGCTGATAAGTGCCTTCAAAGAAAGTGCAGATACCCACATGATTTTAATTAACTGTCCAATTCATAAAGTGCTGCCAATCAAAAATGTATTTGAAACAAATCACACAAAGGGGTGAATTTTAATCCCCAAGAACGGGTGGGTTGGGAGTGGGTGGGGGGAGGGGTTAAGATTTTGGATTTTTCGATTGGGAGCGCAACCCACTTCCAGGTTTAACAGAGGCGAGTTTGAGCAGCAGTTCAGGTGGATATTTAAACTTGTCATTGTCCCATCTAAGTAAAAACTCACTTATTGCAGCTGGTGTTTGGCAGAGAGTCCTTGTGTGGATACAGCCTTTTTCAAACTTGGAGGCTTTCAAATTGACAAGATCAGGATGGGAGGTGTGTTGGATGTGTTTGACAGCACATCAAAAGAGGAAGACCATCACAATCCACGGCAGTGACAAGGTGCTGATGTGGGATCATTACGTGCACAGGAGTGAGGCACAGAGGAGAGAGGCGCAGAGGAGAGAGGCGCAGAGGAGAGAGGCGCAGAGGAGAGGGGCACAGGAGAGAGGAGCACAGGAGAGAGGCGCAGAGGAGAGAGGCGCAGAGGAGAGAGGGGCACAGGAGAGAGGGACACAGGAGAGAGATGCACAGGAGAGAGGGGCACAGGAGAGAGGCGCAGAGGAGAGAGGCGCAGAGGAGAGGGGCACAGGAGAGAGGAGCACAGGAGAGAGGCGCAGAGGAGAGGGGCACAGGAGAGAGGGGCACAGGAGAGAGGGACACAGGAGAGAGATGCACAGGAGAGAGGGGCAGAGGAGAGAGGGACACAGGAGAGAGGCGCAGAGGAGAGAGGGACACAGGAGAGAGGGGCACAGGAGAGAGGGACACAGGAGAGAGATGCACAGGAGAGAGGGACACAGGAGAGAGGGATACAGGAGAGAGGGGCAGAGGAGAGAGGGGCACAGGAGAGAGGGACACAGGAGAGAGGGACACAGGAGAGGGGCACAGGAGAGAGGGACACAGGAGAGAGGGATACAGGAGAGAGGAGCACAGGAGAGAGGGGCAGAGGAGAGAGGGGCACAGGAGAGAGGGACACAGGAGAGAGGGACACAGGAGAGAGGGACACAGGAGAGAGGGACACAGGAGAGAGGGGCAGAGGAGAGAGGGACACAGGAGAGAGGGGCAGAGGAGAGAGGGGCAGAGGAGAGAGGGGCACAGGAGAGAGGGGCACAGGAGAGAGGGGCACAGGAGAGAGGGGCACAGGAGAGGGGCACAGGAGAGAGGGGCACAGGAGAGAGGGGCACAGGAGAGAGGAGCACAGGAGAGAGGGGCACAGGAGAGAGGGGCACAGGAGAGGGGGCACAGGAGAGAGGGGCACAGGAGAGAGGGGCACAGGAGAGAGGGACACAGGAGAGGTGGCACAGGAGAGAGGGGCACAGGAGAGAGGGGCACAGGAGAGAGGGAGACAGGAGAGAGGGGCACAGGAGAGAGGGACACAGGAGAGAGGAGCACAGGAGAGAGGGAGACAGGAGAGAGGAGCACAGGAGAGAGGCGGAGGAGAGAGGGGCACAGGAGAGAGGAGCACAGGAGAGAGGGGCACAGGAGAGAGGCGGAGGAGGGAGGGGCACAGGAGAGAGGGGCACAGGAGAGAGGGACACAGGAGAGAGGAGCACAGGAGAGAGGGAGACAGGAGAGAGGGACACAGGAGAGAGGGAGACAGGAGAGAGGAGCACAGGAGAGAGGGGCACAGGAGAGAGGGGCACAGGAGAGAGGGAGACAGGAGAGAGGGGCACAGGAGAGAGGGGCACAGGAGAGAGGGAGACAGGAGAGAGGCACACAGGAGAGAGGGGCACAGGAGAGAGGGAGACAGGAGAGAGGAGCACAGGAGAGGTGGCACAGGAGAGAGGGGAACAGGAGAGAGGTGTACAGGAGAGAGGAGCACAGGAGAGAGGGGAACAGGAGAGAGGGAGACAGGAGAGAGGGGCACAGGAGAGGGGGCACAGGAGAGGTGGCACAGGAGAGAGGGGCACAGGAGAGAGGGAGACAGGAGAGAGGGGCACAGGAGAGAGGGGCACAGGAGAGAGGTGGCACAGGAGAGAGGGGCACAGGAGAGAGGGAGACAGGAGAGAGGGGCACAGGAGAGAGGGAGACAGGAGAGAGGAAAACAGGAGAGAGAGGCACAGGAGAGAGGGGCACAGGAGAGGTGGCACAGGAGAGAGGGGCACAGGAGAGAGGGAGACAGGAGAGAGGTGGCACAGGAGAGAGGGGCACAGGAGAGAGGGAGACAGGAGAGAGGGGCACAGGAGAGAGGGAGACAGGAGAGAGGAAAACAGGAGAGAGAGGCACAGGAGAGAGGGGCACAGGAGAGGTGGCACAGGAGAGAGGGTCACAGGAGAGAGGGACACAGGAGAGAGGAGCACAGGAGAGAGGGAGACAGGAGAGAGGGGCACAGGAGAGAGGCGGAGGAGAGAGGGGCACAGGAGAGAGGTGCACAGGAGAGAGGGGCACAGGAGAGAGGGACACAGGAGAGAGGGGGACAGGAGAGAGGGGCACAGGAGAGAGGGACACAGGAGAGAGGGGGACAGGAGAGAGGGGCACAGGAGAGAGGGGCACAGGAGAGGGGGCTCAGGAGAGAGGGGCACAGGAGAGAGGGACACAGGAGAGAGGGGGACAGGAGAGAGGGGGACAGGAGAGAGGGGCACAGGAGAGAGGGACACAGGAGAGAGGGGGACAGGAGAGAGGGGCACAGGAGAGAGGGGCACAGGAGAGGGGGCACAGGAGAGAGGGGCACAGGAGAGAGGGACACAGGAGATAGGGGGACAGGAGAGAGGGGGACAGGAGAGAGGGGCACAGGAGAGAGGGACACAGGAGAGAGGGGCACAGGAGAGAGGGACACAGGAGAGAGGGGGACAGGAGAGAGGGGCACAGGAGAGAGGGGCACAGGAGAGGGGGCACAGGAGAGAGGGGCACAGGAGAGAGGGACACAGGAGAGAGGGGGACAGGAGAGAGGGGCACAGGAGAGAGGGGCACAGGAGAGGGGGCACAGGAGAGAGGGGCACAGGAGATAGGGACACAGGAGAGAGGGGGACAGGAGAGAGGGACACAGGAGAGAGGGGCACAGGAGAGAGGGACACAGGAGAGAGGGGGACAGGAGAGAGGGGCACAGGAGAGAGGGGCACAGGAGAGGGGGCACAGGAGAGGTGGCACAGGAGAGAGGGGCACAGGAGAGAGGGGCACAGGAGAGAGGCGGAGGAGGGAGGAGCACAGGAGAGAGGGGCAGAGGAGAGAGGCGCACAGGAGAGAGGAGCACAGGAGAGAGGGACACAGGAGAGAAGCGCAGAGGAGAGAGGGACACAGGAGACAGGGACACAGGAGAGAGGCGCACAGGAGAGAGGCGCAGAGGAGAGAGGGACACAGGAGAGAGGGGCACAGGAGAGATGGAGACAGGAGAGAGGAGCACAGGAGAGAGGGGCAGAGGAGAGAGGCGCAGAGGAGAGAGGGGCACAGGAGACAGGGACACAGGAGAGAGGGACACAGGAGAGAGGAGCACAGGAGAGAGGGACACAGGAGAGAAGCGCAGAGGAGAGAGGGACACAGGAGAGAGGCGCACAGGAGAGAGGCGCAGAGGAGAGAGGGGCACAGGAGAGAGGGGCACAGGAGAGAGGGACACAGGAGAGAGGGGCACAGGAGAGAGGCGCACAGGAGAGAGGCGCAGAGGAGAGAGGGGCACAGGAGAGAGGGACACAGGAGAGAGGGAAACAGGAGAGAGGCGCAGGAGAGAGGGGAAAAGGAGAGAGGGGCACAGGAGAGCGGGGCACAGGAGAGAGGGGCACAGGAGAGAGGGGCACAGGAGGGAGGTGCACAGGAGAGAGGGGCACAGGAGAGAGGCGCACAGGAGAGAGGCGCACAGGAGAGAGGGACACAGGAGAGAGGCACAGAGGAGGGAGACGCAGAGGAGGGAGGCGCAGGGAGAGAGGCGCAGAGGAGGGAGGCGCACAGGAGGGAGGCGCAGAGGAGAGAGGGGCAGAGGAGAGAGGGGCAGAGGAGGGAGGCGCAGAGGAGAGAGGAGCACAGGAGAGAGGGGCAGAGGAGAGAGGGGCACAAGACAGAGGAGCAGAGGAGAGAGGCGCAGAGGAGAGAGGGGTACAGGAGAGAGGCGCAGAGGAGAGAGGCGCAGAGGAGAGAGGCGCAGAGGAGAGAGGCGCAGAGGAGAGAGGCGCAGAGGAGAGAGGCGCAGAGGAGAGAGGCGCAGAGGAGAGAGGCGCAGAGGAGGGAGGCGCAGAGGAGAGAGGCGCAGAGGAGGGAGGCGCAGAGGAGAGAGGCGCAGAGGAGAGAGGCGCAGAGGAGAGAGGCGCAGAGGAGAGAGGCGCAGAGGAGAGAGGCGCAGAGGAGAGAGGCGTACAGGGGGGAGGTGCACAGGAGGGAGGTGCACAGGAGGGAGGTGCACAGGAGGGAGGTGCACAGGGGGGAGGTGCACAGGAGGGAGGTGCACAGGAGGGAGGTGCACAGGGGGGAGGTGCACAGGAGGGAGGTGCACAGGGGGGAGGTGCACAGGAGGGAGGTGCACAGGGGGGAGGGGCACAGGAGAGAGATGCACAGGAGGGAGGGTCACAGGAGGGAGGTGCACAGGGGGGAGGTGCACAGGCAGGGAGGTGCACAGGGGGGAGGTGCACAGCGGGGAGGTGCACAGGAGAGGGGCCAACGTTGCAGGAGGCAATACCCATGTCACAGGGGTTACAGACAGAGGCTCAGCTTCCCTGACCTCTCGGAAGAGCAGTGCATCCGCAGGCTGCGGTTGTCACGTCAGGTGTTGGCAAGCATTGCAACACCCTCAACTTTTTCGCCTTTTGATCCTTCTAAGACGCTACCAGTGACATATCCAGGATCTTCCAGTCGGCTGCACATAAATGCATCCGGCAGGTCACAGATGGATTGTTTGCCAGGGCCGACAATTATGTAAATTTCCCCTGTGATGAAAATAGCCAGAATGAGGAGGCATCGGATTCGCCTCTCTGGCTGGATTCCCATAGGTACAGGGTGCCATCGACTGCACACATGTGGCAATCCGAGCACCACCACAGAAACCAGGAAATTTTATAAACCGCAAGGGATATTCGTCCATCAATACGCAGCTGGTGTGCAACCACAAAAGGAGGTTCATGCATGTCTGCCTGGGAGCTGTCTCGATGCATTCATACTACGGCAGTCCAACATTCCAGACTTTTTCGTTCCAGGAAGCAGACTTAAAGGTTGGCTCGTAAGAGACATGGGATACCCACTTCAAACTTGGCTCAAGACACCTGTGAGGAACTCCACCAATGAGGTGCAGGAGCGCTACAACAAGAGCCATATGACTACCAGGTGTGTCATAGAGCAAGCCATCAGAATGTTGAAGATGCGCTTTGGATGCCTAGATAGGTCTGGAGGTGCCCTTCAGTACTCGCCAGCGAGGGTCTCCAGAATAATCATGGTGTACTGCATCCTACACAACATTGTACAGCAGAGAAGATTGCAGGTGGAGGAGGCTGAAGGCACTCAGCACTCATCTTTGGATGAGAAGAGCGTAGAGGAGGGGGAGGAGCAGGAGGAGGATGAAGATGGGGCACCCATCGCCAGAGCAGCTGCTTACATTGCTGCCTGGGATGCTGTAATATCGTGAAGGCTCACCTAGTGTAAAACATAAGAAATAAAATCCTGTAGTCCGCTCCCACCACCAGATCCAACCCCCCACCCTTTGCACTAAACAGTCCTTCAACCACTCATCCACCCATTGCATATCCAGCCAATGGGTCCCGTCATGTATTGACATTCACCATGAAACAAGTGAAACGGCAAGTGAAATTTGGGATGCAGTAATGGGCAATACATGGAGGTGGTGCTAATCAATACATTTTATGTGGCATTATAAACAAAGAAACTTAACAACATGACATTTTGTCAAACATCCATGTGCATGCCCTTGGTGAGTTACAATTTCTTGACCTTATACTTTCTACCGCTTCTACGTGGTGCATCCTGTGTGGCTTCAGCAGAGGTAGAGTCAGGCTGCTCAGATCCCTGCCCTGTCTGCTGAGATGATTTTGGCCTATGCCCTCTTGCTTTTGGAGCCCCTGAGGGCCCCGCCAAAGACTGCTCTACCTGCTACTGTGCGGGGCCAGACTCATCCATCGGGAGATGAGGCAGTATGTCGGGTGTTGGCTGAGGGGGAGGGAAACGGGTGAGAAGTGGGAGTGCTTTGAGTGGAGTTCCCACTTCCATGTCCCCTTTTGCCATCATCCCTCTCCTGGGCCAGAGCCACCTCATTCCTACCACTCTGCTGCAGACCAGCTTGGTGCAGAGCAATGATGCGTTGTAAGGTCATGGATAAGATATCTGTCATCCTGATTAAGGCAGCAGACAAGTTGGCATCCAAAGTCTGCATGGTCATGGTCATGGCCTACATGAATGCATTTGAGAGCCTTGCTTGAAACTCCATGGAGACGACCACTCTCTCCATGGCAGACATTCTCACAATTCCCTGCCCCACCAATCCACTAGCGATCGAGTTGGACTCCTCCATCCTCTCTGCTATTGTGCAGAGTGTGTGTGGCACGTCTGTCAGTACTTGGCAAAGTTACTGATGCAGCTCTAGTATTCTCCTTCTCAGCAATTGCCCCTGGGGTTCAGCATCTGTGTCCAGCTGAGCAGAGCTTGGAGAGGATTGCGCCCCCCGATGCTGACTCTCCACAGCTGTCCCTGCCTCCAGTGTCTGCTCGTGCTCACTTGTGAGGTGTAAATGAAAAGGTGAAAACCGAACTAATTGTCTAAGTGGACCCACCAAAGTGCAAGTATCTGCGCTCGCTGGTGCAATGCTGTAGGTCCTGTGACAGTGCATCCTCAGAAGCAATTAGGTCCTCTGAGGAATCGTCCTCATGCATGTCCAGTGACACTTGCTGTATGCATGAAGGCCCTGGAAGAGAAAAGGGATATGATTTAGTCATGGCAAAGTCACAACCTTGACAATCATCATACTCAGTCTTCTCATTGTTCAGTCATTGATGAAATAAAGTCAGCATATGTGTGATATTAGTAATTATGTCAGCAGCTGTCTGTGAGCTCCCTGTCTCTCCATCTCCAACTGAGAGAGATGCAGATGTGCCACTTAATCTACATCCTAGGATACTTAAGGAAGTGGCCCTAGAAATAGTAGATGCATTGCTGGTCATCTTCCAAAATTCTATAGACTCTGGAACAGTACCCATGGATTGGAGGGTAGCTAATGTTACCCCACTATTCAAAAAAGGTGGTAGAGAGAAAACGGGGAATTATAGACAAGTAAGCCTGACATCGGTAGTGGGGAAAATGCTAGAGTCCATTATAAAAGATGTAGTAGCAGAGCACTTGGAAAACAGTGACAGGATCGGACAAAGTCAACATGGATTTACAAAAGGCAAATCGTGCTTGACTAATCTACTGGAATTTTTTGAGGATGTAACTTGTAAAATGGATAAGGGAGAACCAGTGGATGTGGTGTATTTGGACTTTCAGAAGGCTTTCGATAAGGTCCCGCATAAGAGATTAGCGTGTAAAGTAAAGGCACATGGGATTGGGGGCAAGGTATTGACTTGGATAGAGAACTGGTTGGCAGACAGAAAGAAAAGAGTTGGAATAAATGGGTCTTTTTCCGAGTGGCAGGCGGTGACTAGTGGGGTACCGCAGGGATCGGTCCTAGGAACCCAGCTATTCACAATATATATTAATGATCTGGACGATGGAATTGGATGTAATATCTCCAAGTTTGCAGACAACACAAAGCTGGGTGGGAGTGTGTGCCGTGAGGAGGATGCCGAGAAACTCCAGTATGATTTGGACAGGTTGGGTGATTGGGCAGAAGCATGGCAGATGCAATATAATGTGGTAAATGCGAGGTTATCCACTTTGGTGTCAAAAACAGGAAGGCAGATTATTATCTGAATGGCAATAGATTGGGAGAAGGGGAAGTGCAACGAGACCTGGGTGTCCTTGTGCACCAATCGCTGAAGGTAAGCCTGCAGGTGCAGCAGGCAGTTAAGAAGGCAAATGGTATGTTGGCCTTCGTAGCGAAAGGGTTCGAGTACAGGAACAAGGATGTCTTGCTGCAGTTGTACAGGGTCTTGGTGAGACCACATCTTGAGTATTGTGTGCAGTTTTGGTCGCCTTATCTGAGGAAGGATGTTCTTGCCATGGAGGGAGTGCAGCGAAGATTCACCAGGCTGATACCTGGGATGGCAGGAATGGTGTATGAGGAGAGATTGGGTCGATTGGGCTTATACTCACTGGAGTTTAGAAGAATGAGAGGGGATCTCATTGAAACTTATAAAATTCTAACAGGGCTAGACAGACTAGATGTGGGAAGGATGTTCCCGATGGCCGGAGAGTCCAGAACCAGGGGTCACAGTCTAAGGATAAGGGGTAAGCCATTTAGGACTGAGATGAGGAGGAATTTCTTCACCCAGAGAGTGGTGAACCTGTGGAATTCTCTACCACAGAAGGCAGTAGAGGACAATTCATTAAATATATTCAAGAAGGAGTTAGATATATTTCTTAAAACTAAAGGGATCAAGGGATATGGAGAGAAGGCAGGGACAGGGTACTGAATTTGGATGATCAGCCATGATCTCATTGAATGGCGGAGCAGGCTCGAGGGACTGAATGGCCTACTCCTGCTCCTATCTTCTATGTTTCTATGTTTCTATGTTATCTCCATGGTGTCCTCCTCTGCATCTGTGAGCTGGACTATTTGTGGCGACCCACCTCCAGTCCTGTCCCTCTCCCTTGTGTTTTGTGCTCTCTTCTCCTACATGGGGCCAAAAAACAGACTTGAGTGAGTGAAGGTGAGGAGTTCACCCGATGGATGCAGTGCATTCGGTGAGGGTGACTATGAGACAGATGCATCATATTGCATAAGGATTGGGGTGAGTGGCAATGGTGGATGGATAAATGGGGAGGTGGTGAGGTGCATAGAAAGTGATGGCTGGTTGCTGCTGAAAGTGGGTGATCCCATGTAGAATACTTGGCAAGACAGAGTGAAAGCTGGGGTTGTGGGGGTGGGGGGGGAGGGGGGGCGGGGGGCTTAAAGCACAGAATGTGCTCACTTTTCCTGACCTGGTTAGGTCATTAATTCGCTTCCTGCATTGCATGCAAGACTGCTCCTGCTGCTCACCCCCTCAGCTACCTCTAACCATGCCCTCTTACTGAGAGCCGCAGGTTTCTCCCTCCTATTGCTGGGGAAAAGTATGTCCCTCCTGCTCCTGACTGCACCCAGCAGTAATTCCAGCAAGGCACCATTAATCCTGGGTGCTGCCCTTGCACTATATCCATCCTGAACACCTCCGATTTCCATTTGTGCACTGTCCCTTTAAATAGAGTTGCGATCGCATCACGCTCACTGCGCAGCTTGGAGACGCGAAACCTGGAATTCAAAACTAATGAGTGCAGTTTAGTTGTGATTGCAGATGGCGACCTGTTCAGTTGATTTCCAGGTTTCGCCCACACAATTCCACACCGCCCACCCCCCGTTCCGCTTGGAAACCACCTTCAAATTAATATCGGGGCCAAGATGTTTGTATTGAATTGCATAACTTGGCTTCTCTCTGGCTAATAACAAGCACTGATTTGGCAATAATTGTATCAAAATGAGCTGCAGCATTCTTCTGTCAATTAACCCGATATGTGCAAAAATAGAATTAAAGGAGCAGGCACCATGTTACAACTTAGACAAAAATGCTTAATTCTTGTTACAGTAACCTCTGGGTTGTCTGTCTATAGCACTACAAGGCTCCTGAGTAAAGAACCAACTACTTTGGCAAATTTATTACTTAGTATGTTTGTTGATTCTGGTTTCTGTCTGGAACTGCTTCACTATCAAGCATGTAATGCAATTTCTATTTCTTTTCATGCTCTTCAATATGTTCTGGCAGAACGTATAAATTACTGCTTACATTTAGATGCATTTCCTATCTGCATAATTTGTTTCTTCACTTAACCTAATTTGAAGTAAAAGGGATTTTAGGAAACTAAGGGCTAATACTTTGCAGCATTATTTTTTCATTTAGTAAATTTACTCAGTTTTTTTTGTCCAAATTCTTCTGAAAGCATTCTCAATTATTTAACACAATGAAGTGTTAAGTGTTATTTTATTGCCTCACGAAGGTTGAGAGAGTCAAAAGGGTATTTAAGGGGATATAAATTTCGAGTGCTCCTGAGTAATAATGGTGTAACCACTAAGAGTTGCTTTTAACTCTCTTCCTAATTTTGCTAAATATCCATTTTGCATTTCAGTAATTGAAAGTATTGATAAGATAGGCACATAATAGAGGAATTATCGTTACTGGAGTCTTAAAACACTTTTACAATCACTGATACTTGTATTCATTAGATTAGAAAGAGCTTTACCAGAATTAGATTTCAAACGTTAATGCAGATAAACTTCAAAATTTATAACTGACTAAAGCTGCCAGTTTAAATGGCGCAGTATTATTTATCCCAGTCTCTGTGCAGAATAAAACTTCTAGAATTGGTATTTTAAGACCAGCTAGGAAGCATTAACTGAGTCCAAGAGAAAGCAGTTTGCCTGATTCAGATCCCTGGTCACATTCTATCCTTAGGGAAACCACATTGCCTACACCAAGATAATATTCTGTACCTTATTTATAGGAGCTTAATGAACTAATCATCAGACTCCCATTCGCCACATCGAATTGTGGGATGTTGCACAATCAATTTTAATGGGTTTCTAAAATGCTGGAAGGTCAAAAGTGATCAAAGAACTTCACTTTCCTAACATTTTTAAATGCAATAATAGCACATAAATATGTCAGTCAGCACCATCACTGGCTAACTCTCTACCACTGATCTGAAAATTGCTGCATTTTTCCCACTGAAACTTCTCCCATGATTGGAGTAGTAGCAGTTTACCACTTAAGTGAGCATGCAACTGCTCCACTATTAGTGGGGAGGGGAAGCAGCAGGGCTTCAATCAGTCAGGTTGCTGGTAGCGTGTATTCTAATTACTGTTTTAGCCTTCCCATTGGTAAAACACCATCACACTCAAGTGGTGTGGCTATATTTGAAAACGCAGAAACTCTTTTCAAAATAATTCCATATTATAAATGGGTTCTTAGTGTTATCCAAATTGGTCGAGGCTAGGGATGAGCACATGGTTCACAAAAATTATACCCTGTTGAATTCCACTTCATCTGTGCCAAGTGCCACCTTTAGGATACCTCACTTTCAGACTCCTTTCATGCTTCACAGAAAGGTTCTCTCCCTTTTAAGGGAACTTAAGTCTGGATTTTCCAATGGCAGCTGTCTGTTGTTACCACAGGAATGGCCTATGTTCCCTACCCTATAGGTGGGGTTGAGTCGGTGAGCACTGGTATAGCAAGTACCATTCCCAATAACATTCCTTCCTTTACAATACAGTCAGTATTAGTGGAGTACACACGCACTAATCCCCTGAGTTGGCAACGGGTTGTGTTGGACACTGTTTTCCTTGTAAGCTTGATAAGCTGTTCGTTAGTGATCCATAAGGGAAGCTCACCTTGGTGGATCTGTCTCACATTCTCCCGTGTCTGTTCTATAACCCAGGATCCAGAAGTGAAGTCCAGGCTTCGCTTCTGTCGCCTGCTCTTTCGTTCATTGGGAGTCCCTTGGCCTGCCCGACTTGGTGCCCTTCCCCCATCGAGTTGTGTCATTTGTTTCATTACCCTACTCAACAGGATGGAGTATAATGCTCTGGTTTTTCCCGAGCACCAAGACGGTAACCCTACATCTGCAATGTTCAACACTACGGGTACCAACTCATGGTGTACATTTTCATACAAACTCTTATCTTCCTTTACTAACACAAGTCCATTCTCCGGTCCCTCTGACCGGCCGAGCGCACATTGTCACATTATCACATTCAGAATGTCCAATCCTGTCCTGGTTCCAATGCCACGTACGCCACAGATCTGCGCCTCCTGCTGTCGTGGGATGCTCGTGCCCGAATGGACACGCAATACATACGACGTTACTCACGGCCACGGATACTACTTGTTGCACCATTATTCCTTTCCCGGACCCTGTTTGATTAAAGGCGAGTTCCTCGTAGGTGCCCACAACATCAAACTTGCCATGTACTTCACTCGTAAAATAAGTCACACCTGCTCCTTCAGCGAAAGCCACGTGGTACAGCAGAAGTGACAGCGTTCATTAGTTCATCCTGGTGATATCTGGAAAGCAAAAATGAGACGGGTATCCGGTCGTCACTGGGACCCAGTTATTTACTTGTCCTACTTCTGGCACCTTAGCTTTTTCCTCCATCACATCGGTTTCCAACTCGTGAATCGCCTGTTGGTCCGCAGCTTCACGCCATAAACCATGTAGCTGCTGGCATAGTTCCCTCACAAACCTCTTGACTCGTTCTGGGGCTGGTCCTACATCCTCATTCCCTGTCACAACATCCCCTGGCATTCTCATTGCTCACCCAGTCATCAATTCGTAGGGTGTTAGTCCTACAGTCCTATTTGGTGTGGCCCTCAGCGCCATCAATATACTTGGCAGTAAGTCCGCCCATCCTTTACCTGTCTCTGTTATGGCCTTGGCTAATGCTCTTTTTAGGGTCCGATTCATGCGTTCTACCATCCCCAAACTCTGGGGGGTGGTAGGGTATGTGGAATTTCTGTTTTATCCCCATTAGATGGCACACTGCCTTTACCACTTGCCCTGTAAAATGTGTTCCCCTATCTGAATCTATCTGCAAAGGTACTCCCCACCTTGGGATGATTTCTTCAGCTAATATCTGCGCTACGGTATTAGCTGAGCAGTCTTGGGTGGTAAAAGCCTTCACCCATCGTGTAAATTGGTCAATAATTACCAAGCAATAATTCTTTCCCTGACTAGGGGGTAAGGGTCCTGTAAAGTGTATCTGTATTTGTTCCCATTCCTTAACTTTCCCCTCTGGGGTATCTTTGTGTAATTTTACTATGTTAACTTCCTCTGGGCCTATGGCGGCCGCTGCCACCGGCACATGGGTGCCTCTAGCACCGCTCGTCTTGCCGTTACATCGGCATTTCTGTTGCCTATCTGTAGGGGATCGCTTCCCTTCTGATGAGCTTTCACCTTAATTACTGCTGCTTGTTGAGGTAGTTTTGCAGCTTCCACTAACGCCTTTACTACTTTCTCATGCTGTACCGCTCCTCCACTTGAGGTGATGTACCCTCTCCTACTCCAGGCTGTCATACAGTCATGTACCACTCCAAAGGCATATCTACTGTCCATATAAATATTAGCTGTCCTGCCCTCAGTCAGTTTCAGGGCTTCTGTGAGCGCTATCAATTCTACTACTTGGGCTGACATTTCCCTGGCAGTTTTCCTTGCAATATTATTTCTCCTTCTCCATTTACGATTGCCCATCCGGTATGTGGACTCCCGTCCACATATCATTTAGACCCATCGACAAACAACATAATTTCTGCCTCCTCTAATTCCTCCTCCTTCAGTATACTGTAGAAGTCCATTTCTAATTCTGTCACACAATTGTGCTCCTCTCCTTCTGCCAGCATACCTTCTGCTGGGTTAACCCTACTGTCTTTCACTATCAAGATCGATTTATCTCTAGGTAACAGGATGGCTTCCCATGCTACTTGCCTGCTGTCTCAGACCGTTCTCAGTTTCCCAGTGTTTAGCAACTCTACTATGGTGTGTCTGGTGTGCAATATAATTTCTCCTGTCATCACTATTGGTTCGCTAACCTTAACTGCCCATGTGGCGCAGTCTATGGTCGCAATATATCGGGGCAGTCCTTTCGCCACTGGTGATTCTTTGGTGGTAAGGTATGCTACAGGTCTCATCCTATCCCCATGTTCCTGGGCTAGTACTGCACTATAATAGCCACACTCATGTATAAACAGATGGAACGGCTTTCTCATACAAGGGAGTCCTAATGCCGGGGCCTGTACTAAAGCCTGTTTTAACTCACTATAAGCCTTATCTTGATCCTCTCCCCATTCTACCGGGGCGCCCGGTGGATGACCCCCTTTAACTAGTATCTGGATGGGATCTGCCTTTTCGGCGAATCCTTCCACAAAATTCCTGAATCTATCGTTAAACGGTATGAGCGGTCCGGCTTCCCTACCCGCCACAACGGTGAATTCGTGGCGGTTTGGGTTTCTCTCACTACTCCTCGTTCTTCTAATTCTTTCACTATTCTAACCACCGCTTCCTGTGCTTCCCTTTTTACAGAGTATTGTTTGCGCAGGGTGTGCTCTGGTCCAGGGACGTGGAGGGATTCCATTACCACTTGCCCACAGTCCTGTTTATGTTTTGCCCACACCCCACTAACTTGTTGACACAAGATTCCTCAGGGTCCATGCTGTTTCCAAGGGTCTTCATTACCGGCCGTTAAGGCGGCCACTGTGCCTCCCTTTCTCTTTCTACGTTCAGGGGTTTGCAAGATGATCCTCCCCCCTTTTGGGTCTACAATGGTCCTTAATTCCCTTAATAGGTCCATCCCTAGGATAGTACCTTCAGTATTCTTGAGCTTTAATGCTACTTCCCCCCCACCCCAGTCACCAAAATAGTTTGTGAGGTGGTTGGGAGGTCTAAATCCGTAATTGAGACCGATGTCCCCATATTTATTAACACCTGGCACTGGTGGTCCCCCAAATTTGCTTCTATAAATAGGCGGGGGGTCTAGTTTTTTACTGGTTTCAATGGGGGCCGCCGCTACCTATTTCTGAGTCAACTCGACCACCAGTTCCCAGACCGGTTGTTCAGTTAGTCCGGTGTTGGGTCCAGAGTTCCCTTGGCCCCTTTTGCCAAGGTCCCTGTCCTTCCTTTCCTCCGCTAAGTTATTCCAGTCAATGTCTTCGTCATCGTCACTACTGTCGTATGGTGGCGACAACGCCGCTATCTTTTCTGTCCTTTCTTGGGTTTTGTGGAGCCGATTTTTTTTAAAACTTGTTTACATAGTCCTAAATACAGATTGGTGAGTATTACTACGGCTTTCCCTTCCTTGTCCTTCTTTTGTATTACCCACCATGCTTTCTGGGCTTCTGGGGATCCATCCGGGTCCCAGCCATCTTTTCTCATTTTCTCAATTTGTTTCTTATTCTTATCCGCCAGATAACCCACTATAGAGCCCTCGGGGCCCCAGTCCGGGTCTGACTTTTCTGTCTGTGACATGGCTTCTTCTCTAAATTCTCTATTACACTTCCGGGCCTGCGCGACGTCTAACCGGTGCGCGGCGTCTGCAACGCACCTGGTTTTATTCTGACCAGCGTCTGCAACCCGCCCGGTTCTACTCTGACCGGCACGACGTCTGCAACCCGCCCGGTTCTACTCTGACCGGCACGACGTCTGCAACCAGCCCGGTTCTACTCTGACGAAATCCCCCGGTCAGCTCTCTCGGCCCGCTGCTGCTTTTATGCTTGAAAACCACAAAGATCAACATGTTGATTTTGCACGTACGCATTACTTAGAAAAACCACAGACAAGTTATTGTCTGTCACCTGAGCTGTCTACACACTTTGTGGTTTCTGTTATCTGGGTCATAATGGTAAGACTCAGCTTAACAGTTTAGGTACCCTAACAGTGTTGTGTGGCACTACCACCGTGCTAAATGGGATAGATTCAGAACAGATCTAGCAGCTCAGAACTGGGCATCCATGAGGTGCTGTGGGCCATCAGCAGCAGCAGAAGTGTATTCCACCACAATCTGTAACCTCATGGCCCAGCATATCCCTCACTCTACCATTACCATAAGCCAGGGAACCAGCCCTGGTTCAATGAGGACTGTAGAAGAGCATGCCAGGAGCAGCACCAGGCATACCTAAAAATGAGGTGCCAACCTGGGGAAGCTGCAACAATGGACTACAAGCATGCTAAACAGCAGAAGCAGCATGCTATAGACAGAGCTAAGTTATCCCACAACCAACGGATCAGATCAAAGCTCTGCAGTCCTGCCACATCCAGTCGTGAATGGTGGTGGACCATTAAACAACTAACGGGAGGAGGTGGCTCCATGAACATCCCAACACGCGAGTGCAAAAGACTAGGCTGAAGTGTTTGCAACCATCTTCAGCCAGAAGTGCCGAGTGGATGATCCATCTCAGCCTCCTCCTGAGGTCTCCATCATCACATTAAGGAGCCCTAGTAAAATTGAAGTCAATGAGCATCAGGAGGAAAACTCTCCACTGGCTAGAGTCATACCTAGCACAAAGGAAGATGGTTGTGGTTGTTGGAGGCCAATCATCTCAGCCCCAGGACATCGCTGCAGGAGTTCCTCAGGGCAGTGTCCTAGGCCCAACTATCTTCAGCTGCTTCATCAATGACCTTCCCTCTATCATAAGGTCAGAAGTGGGGATGTTCGCTGATGACTGCACAGTGTTCAATGCCATTCGCAACTCCTCAGATAATGAAGCACATGCCCACATGCAACAAGACCTGAATGACATTCAGGCTTGGGCTGATAAGTGGCAAGTAACATTCATGCCACACAAGTACCAGGCAATGAGTAACTCCAACAAGTGATCGTCTAACCACCGGCCCTTGACATTCAATGGCATTACAATAGCCAAATTCCCCACCATCAACATCCTGGGGGTCACCATTGACCAGAAACTTAACTGGACCAGCTACATAAATACTGTAGCAAAAAGAGCAGGTCAGAGGCTGGGTATTCTGCGGCAAGTGTCTCACCTCCTGACTCCCCAAAGCCTTTCCACCATCAACAAGGCACAAGTCAGGAGTGTGATGGAATACTCTCCACTTGCCTGGATGAGTGCAGCTCCAACAACACTCAAGAAGCTCAACACCATCCAGGACAACGCAGCCTGCTTAATTGATACCCCATCCACCACCTTAAACATTCACTCCCTCCACCACCGGCGTACCGTGGCTGCAGTGTGTACCATCTACAAGAAGCACTGCAGCAATTCACCAAGGCTTTGTCGGCAGCACCTCCCAAACCTGTGAACTCCACCACCGAGAAGGACAAGGGCAGCAGGCGCATGGGAACACCACCACCTCCAAGTCACACACCATCCTGACTTGGAAATATATCACCATTCCTTCATTGTCGCTGGGTCAAAATCCTCGAACTCACTCCGTAACAGCACTGTGGGAGTACCTTCACCACACGGACTGCAGCAGTTGAAGAAGGCGGCTCACAACCACCTTCTCAAGGTCAATTAGGGATGGGCAATAATTGCTCACCTTGCCAGTGATGCCCACATCCCAGGAACAAATTAAAAAAAAATTGGTGAGCTGCTGTGGGAAAATGCACAGGAGATTCACCCTCCTGGAAATGCGCCCTGATGTATTTTTCTGCAAGCGGGGCCAGCTTGTAAGAATCCTGAGAAATGTCCATTTCAGATTCCCCCTCGTAACTACCATGATAAGGACATAAATCAATTGATTCTATCACTAATTGTAGTTTAAAGATTTCATTATGTTATTGCTGCACTTATTATCATACTTGTAAACCCTGTTGTAATATACCCTGGGTAGACCCGGTTAGATTTTTAATGGAAGAACAAGGCGTTGGGCCTGGTTAACCAAATTAAAACATCAGCAGTGAATTGAAACTAAAGGCCAACAGCAAGGGTCCGTATCTCAACCTGTGGAGTCATATTCCTTTTGTTTTGCCCTAACTACCCCAGATATGAGTCTTGATGGTCAAAAACGGATGATGTAAGAGTGTCATAAGACTGAAAGCCTGGGTAAGCCAGCGAGCTGCGAACGTGGCATCTTTATGGTTGGATTTTTAGTTTAGGTGAAAGCTAGTGATTGGTTTAGGAGGACACCATAGGTATTGAATGAGAGTAAGGATATAAGAAGGGGGTCTGAACAGCCACAAAGTGTAGAAGATTTCAGGAGTAGAAGATTACAGGATGAATCAAGGAGACATCCAAGAGACGGAGAGAGAGAGAGACAAGAGACACAGGGTGCAACTTATTCACGGTTGCAGCTTCTACCCAGAGTATAAGTGGTAACATAAGTCTCAATTATACTCTGTAAACTGCTGCTCGAATACTGTAATGTATTAAGTCTTGCTTGTGCCGAATAAAATTAAATCTCTGTTCCCAATACGGGTCAACCTCGAATCATTTGGAACCAAGGGTCCCTCTGGGATCTTATAAGTGTCAGTAGAAGCGCCTAGCTCAAACAAGTGGGTGCTTCCTTTAAATATTAACTGTGGATGTGTCAGTCCTGCACACTAATACCCACTGTTCTGGTGTGTAGGACATGTAAATGAGTGTCTAGAATTGCTGGGCAGTGGTAGGTATTCTAGAGATCATGGCACTTAGTGGCAGAACAGTAATTATATTTTAGGCTTCTTTTTACTATTTGTTCTTTTCTTTTTGTCTTACTGGCACATAGATCCTCATGTGCCTTTGTGACAATTGTGAATTATTTATTTCCCCCCAGCACCATTATGGTCACCAATGGATTTTCCAGTGGGAATCCCTTATTTGACGTGTCTGTATGAAGAGACACGGAGAGATGCCGCAGGAGGGAGGTGCACAAGAGATGCTCTGTGGCCATCCAGCTGTCGTGTTAACAGACAGAGGTGAACATCCCTTACTTTGGCTCATAAAATAACACCAATAAGGCATCATAAAAATATCGGCTGGGCGCAAAGTTTAGCGCCCGGCACTAATTATCACCTCCGACTGCAAAATTCACCTCCATCGCCCCTGGAGGTGATTTGAGCGCTAAATCAGGCGCTACACACCTCTCTTAAGGTGCTAACGTCGGGGAGCGAGGCGCTACCTCAGAACACTACTGAAGCTCAGGCGCTGTCAGTTACCATGGAAGCCAGACAGACTGGCACCGTCCAGTTCTTAAAGGGGAGGGGTCATCTTGCTGGCCAGCCACACCCTGCTCATTGCAGCTTTGAATCTCGGCCTGGAGAGACCTCTAAAGCAATTGTGTTGGAAGCACTAATGGATAGGCCCAGGGAAAGAGCTCGGCGCTTAGGAACCTCAAAAGTGGTGCTGAGGGCCAAAACTCCTTAGGACAGTGTTAAATCTCTCCAGACGTCTCTCTCCCTCTCAACCTGCATGTACCAAAAATCGTGGCGGTAATGTTTAGCGCCGCCGCAAAACAACTGGTCAATTTCGCAAGCGGCGCTAAAATCGCCGCACTCGGGCGCTAAGTTCCTAGCGCCCCGTTAGCGCCCCCCATTAGCACCTTCGGTAGATGATTGGTGTTGGTGGAGGCTCCTCTTCCGATGGTAGGTGAATGCCCGCCTACCCATAAAGTTGGATGCTTTCTCGAATGCAATTCCAAGCACTTTTTGCTATGCTTTCAGTTGCACTGCATGAAAGAAGGCCTGGCAGGGAGATCATAGCATAGTTTAGTTAGGCACACTTGCCAAGATGCCACCAACCATTTCTGCAGGCCCTAGCACACTTACCTGAAAATGTCCACCAAAAACTGCCTTCTCAATGACTGGTCAGCGGGAACATAAGAACGTAAGAAACAGGAGCAGGAGTAGGCCAATCGGCCCCTCGAGCCTGCTCCGCCATTCAATAAGATCATGGCTGATCCAATCTTGTCCTCAACACCACTTTCCCTCTCTCTCCCCAGGCAAATGCAGTGCTGTGCCACCTCCTGCCAGGACATCTGCAGTTTCCAGGTAGCTTCAGGTGGCACATATATTATTCTAATATATATTAGTTCATATCCTGGGACATTATTTACAGACATTTTTGTTTTTTAATTATCACTCCTACTGTAACTGTCTTCTTTTTTCTCACTAAATATTTATCTTTTTCTGTCCAGGTTTTTGCCTTTTTTTCCATCTTCCGCTCTTTCTTTCTCTCCCTGTGTACCTGTGACATGATGGGGGTGATTTTGAGTGCCCTCGTCAGGCATTAATGGGGCGATAATGTCCTCAAAATGAGTTCGGGAGCCTTACTGCCCCGTTAACGCTGGCGTTGTGGCTGACTCCATTTTGAAAGGGGCCTACTGCCAGGTGTTTAAAGTGCCCGCCTGTTTCAGGAGATAGGCCCCTTTCAATATGTACATTGGGGCTCCGGTGATGTAAATGGGATCCCGATTGCCATTTTAGGTAGGACCTGTGAAATGCTGTGGGACATTTTTCTATGTTAAAGGCACGATATAAATACAAGTTGCTGTTGTATAATTATTGCTCCATTTATAATAATTACACTGCATGCAACATAAGCATTCCGCTTAAGGCCTCGGGAAAAATTTGGTTGGTTAGCGCCTGCCGTTAGCACCTCCGGGGGGGCGCTAGGAACTTAGCGCCCGAGCGTGGCGATTTTAGTGCCGCTTGCAAAATTGACCAGTCATTTTGCGGCAGCGCTAAACATTACCGCCACGATCTCCTGCGCCCGCAGATCGTGATGTCAGTCGAGCGTGCAACGCCCCGGTAGCGCCCCGGACCGGATATTCAGTCGTGCCCCCTGTCTTAGCACCTGTCACTAGGAATGACAGGTAGGGAGGAACATTTTCAAATCGGGAAGGGGCTGGGGGAGTGCTAATTAAAGGCGAGCGCTTCCTGCCTTTTCTTGTCGGGAAAATTTTTGGTACACGCAGGTTGAGAGGGAGAGAGACGTCTGGAGAGATTTAACGCTGTCCTAAGGAGTTTTGGCCCTCAGCACCACTTTTGAGGTTCCGATGCGCCGAGCTCTTTCCCTGGGCCTATCCATTAGTGCTTCCAACACAATTGCTTTAGAGGTCTCTCCAGGCCGAGATTCAAGGCTGCAATGAGTAGGGTGTGGCTGGCCAGCAAGATGACCCCTCCCCTTTAAGAACTGGACGGTGCCCATCTGTCTGGCTTCCATGGTAACTGACATCGATTGAGCTTTGGTAGTGCTCTGAGGTAGCGCCTCGCTCCCCAACGTTTGCGCCTTAAGAGAGGTGTGTAGCGCCTGATTTAGCGCTCAAATCACCTCCAAGGGCGATGGAGGTGAATTTTGCAGTCGGTGGCGATAATTAGCGCTGGGCGCTAAACTTTGCGCCCGGCCGATATTAGCGCCCCAAAATGGGCGATACCCAATTTTTCCCCCTGTATCTAGTAGTTATTTTAATATTTGGCATATTGTATAAAATATGAAGAAGTTGCATTTAAGGCGTAGTTTTTGCTCTGTACATAATTCTTTATTGGAGTAATTTTACAAGTCCAGGCAAAAATCTGTGGGAGGTGAGGCGTGTCTTTAGGAGCTTGGCTCATAAAATAACATCAATAAGGCATCATAAAAAGATTCCATACAACTTTGTAAATAGTGATGTCACATTTCAGCTATAAGTTAAAGTAAGCCTTTGTACCTTTGAAATACTGCTCCAATTATGCTGCATGCATAAATGTTCCTAATAGGAGAGGTAAAATAAATATTAATTCATATTTAATACGCATCATAAATGTGATTAGTTTAGATCCTGCACTTCAGCTTCAGTTACAGCTCTGTACATATTATTATTTTTAATTTGTACAGTATTATGAAGCCACATGGGATAGGATGCAGTGAGTTGCATGGGTGGAAACGCCTTGTGTTGGGTAGTGCATTGTTTGGCTGTTAGACCTTGGTGGCATTGCTCTCCTTTAAAGGTAAGGTCCTGACTGGCCTGAGGCTGGAACCCTCAGGTCCTCCTTTAATGTTTCCCTCCAACCCTTTTAATAAACCGGATCTTTACCCGGAAGCCGGCGGTGCTGGGATGTTCCCAGAAAGAAATCACTACGTATGGGAGCTAACATCTCCTCTGCATCCAACTCTGAATCCTAACTGCAGTGTAAGATGGGAAGGAGGGAATGCTGAGGTCTGGAGTCTGACTAGGGGAGTAGGGAGGGAAGGGAGTGAATGGGGAAGATCGAGTCCTGTGTGAGAGTGGGGTGGAGGGAAGGAAGTAAGCAGTGATGTCCAGGGCCTGGGGTCAGGCCAGAGGTGGATTTAGATTGCTTTGCTTGAACATGAACTTTTATGTTGGGTCTAAAATTAATGGGCCTAAATTTGCGGTCGGAGGCGTACCTGGGCTTTGGAGTCTTCACGTCCTAGGCCTGGAGGTGTAGGCCTGCGTGAAGGCCCACGGATCCCAGAGATCACGTGGGCCATGCCAACCAATTAGAAAGGGGGATTCATTTTGTATGTTTTAATCATTTTAAAAATTTTAATTTAACATTTATTTTAACCCTTACACTTGTAAAAGCAGGCCCTACACCTGCCTTTACCAGGCGTATGGGTTTCATGGGCATTTGCTGGGCAGTAGTTACTCTGTACCAGTGAAAGTGTTTTTGGGGCGCATGCGGACGATCTGTCAAGGTAAACCTTTACAGATCGCAAGTTCCGGGTTTTCGCGCAGGCGCAGCGCATACAGAAACCCGGAACATACGGGGTCATTCTGAGGGCTTATGATGGCGCATGCTGTACGTACACCGGCTTCGGCCCCGCAAAATCCAGGCCAATGAGTCGGGCTTCCACATTTTGGAAGGGGGTGCACCTGAGGTCATGAGACCTGGAGAAGGGGAACATTGGCTAGTGCAGGGGAAAGCTGGGGAAGCAGTTGGAAGATCTGATAGTTTAGTTTATGGGTGACTTTGTGATTTTTTTTTCTGACTGCCTCATTTTTTATGTTAATTCTGCTATAAATTTTCATTTTATTAATATAGGGGGTGAAATAAATCTGTGGCAGTTTGCTTTCACTTCGACAGAAAGACAATGGGACACGGTGTGCAATGGGCTGCCGACTCACTATAAGCCCACCTTGCGCCTCTTTCATCCTAATTTGGTAGAATACGATTCGCAAATGACCAATCATAAAGGGCACTGCTGAGATAATTTTGGGATCTGATTGGTTGAAGAGTCACTGGTCTTTG
The DNA here is from genome assembly GCA_030390025.1 of Squalus acanthias. Classification (NCBI taxonomy): domain Eukaryota; kingdom Metazoa; phylum Chordata; class Chondrichthyes; order Squaliformes; family Squalidae; genus Squalus; species Squalus acanthias. The sequence goes on from CM059430.1 coordinate 96,673,469, forward strand.
GCACTGCTCTCTGGTTTTGCATTTGATTGCTTGAGAAAACTTTACAACATTTGCAGTTTGACATTCACACAGTGAGAAACAAGAGTTTCTAATAATGTAGATAGACAGATACAGGAGTAGGTCAATCCAATAAATGAGCATACATTATTCTTCAGTAAACCTCCCTCTTCTTTTCGCATAAGACCGCACATTTCATTTTCCACTAAATATTCCTGGAGTATTGCTATATAGTGGTAAATCCAACATCAAAAATCAAATCCTGTAAGACTGGTAACAGAAATATAAAATAGCTCCACCCGCAGCTTGAAACAGGAAAGCTTTCTAATAAGAGGAACTGGGGAAGAATGCTGTGTTAGTTCTCAAGAATCAAAAGTGCTGTGAAGTGTCTTCACGGCTGCAACATACTCTCAGGGTTTGAATGACCTATGGACATCAGTCAAGCTTTGCACTCACAATTTCACATCTGAACTCACAAGGATTGCTGCAGTTCAAGGAGAAGGCCCACCACTGTCTTCTCAGGACCACTAGGGATGGGCAAAGTTGTGGCCTTGATAGTGTCACCCACATCCCAGGAACAAATAACAAAAGAATTCGAGGGTGCATTCACATTCTGTCTTTAGATGAATGAAATAACTTGCACCTTTCACAACCTCAGGACATCCCAAGGCACTTTACAGCCATTGAAGTATTCTTGAACTGAAGTCACTGTTGTAATGGAGGAAACACAGTAGCCAATTTGTGCACAGCAAGGTCCCACAAACATCAATGAGATAATGAACAGATAATCTGTTTTAGTGATGTTGGTTGAGGGACAAAAACATTGGCCAGGACACCAAGAGAACTCCCCATCTCTTTTATCTGAGGGGCCAGGCTGGTCCTCAGTTTAACATATCTTCTGAAAGACAGCAGCTCTGCAACTACAGCACTGATGTGTCAGCCTAGATTATACGCTCAAGTCTCGGGAGTTGGAGTTGAACCTACAACCTTCTGAGGTAGAGGCGAGAGTGCTGCCATTGAATCATAATCACCCCTAATTCACTTTGGGTTTGCGGACCTCATTGACAATCGCACTTTCAAAACACAATCTCAGTTCATCGGGATTCCTTTGGTGGTTACGGGATGACAGCATGAAGCATATGTACCAACCCCTTCACTTAATTTTTTTAAATTTAAGATTGTTTGTTACAGGATAGATGAACAAGTGAGGATTGTTTTTAGCAGCTTGAATCATTTTCTTTATTGCCTTGCTCAAGTTTGTTCTTCAGACCCCAACTTCGGCAGACTATGGCCTGGAGTTTCCGCTCAATTGTGCTGGTCTTATCGGCGCAATTCGCCTGATTTCAGCATAACCGGCGCAAAAGATCACGGAATTTTAAGTGCAAATTGCGTTCAGCGCAAATCGAGTTTCCTCAATCTATTGCGCTAGTTTTAAAAACATTGGGCTAGAAGTAGGCCCTACCCACAAAGCTGGCCACATCCCCAGGGTGAATTAATCACCATTGTGAGTTTCTGCTAATTGTGCTTGTTTACAGGCTTTCGCAAAGGCTCTAAAAATTAAACTGGATCTTTTGGGCGCAAGGACACTAGGTTTTCAAAGGCTTTGAATTTTTTTTTAAATTTACTGAGGAACTGACTACTGTACCTCAATCTAACTAGAAATGAATGGAGAGTCCTCCTGCTCACGGCATGGAGCACTGTTTGATGGTTCGCTTACATCCCCTGTTGTTTTTTTTTGTCAATGAGGTTGTGTCTAGGCATAGGTTTTCAAAGAAAGTCATTTAACATCATTAAATATGTACTTATTTAAATGATTTTGGTGCCAATCAGTGCAATCAGTTCTTTGATCGACAGCAAACTTCACGGAACAATAGGGGTAGAACTTCGTCTAGGTCCATTTACGGGCCCAGAACCGGTGTTGTGCAAACAGCCCGTGCCCCCAACCAGGAGGCCTGAGGCTGGCCCGAAATTGGGTCTCGGCTCCGATTAATATTATTGGGGCGAGCTGCGCCTCCACAGACAGATTTCCCATTTGAAGAAGAATAATTTTGGGACGTTTGCCTAGCTGGCAGCGGCCCAAAGGTAAGTCCCGGGGGAGGGGGGAATGGAGCAGCAATGGGTCGGCGGTGGGTGGGGGATCGCGAGTGGAGTTGGGGGAAACTGCCCTTCCGGGCTCCCCAGCAATGTTTTCTGATTTATTTGTTTTTAAACATGAACTTATCTTTCATTGGTGGCTGCAGGGGCTGTTGAATAATCCTATGTGGAACCTGCTCTGCTGATTGGCAACTAATTTTAACGAGGGGACCTGAACCAAATGTCAGGCCTCTCATTTACATATGCAAGGGGCCTAATGCCTGTTTTAGGTGACGGCCCGGAATGCCTGCGAAGCCGCCTTTACTAATATGACTGGACCCGTAATGCAGACACAGATTGGGCGTGGGTCATTACGCCCAGAATTGGTCCTTTCCCCCCCCCCCCCTCCTTTTACACCTGGAAAATGGGCGCAACGGGGGACAATTTCTACCCCATAATCTTCGATTAACATAGAGCGTTTTTCCCTTAAAAGTTCTGTGCAATTTACGCCAAGGATATGTAGCAATGAGTAATAAATTAGGACTATGAATACAACAGAATAAACATAATGGGAGACCTTTCATTACTACATGTTCATGAGTTTCAGTAATTTAGTCTTTTTTGTGCTCCAAAATAGCAATGCAGAGAGAGCATAAATGGCACAACACATAATGCTGTCAGCACTGTTGCCACTTAATTACACATTACAGTCCTTCAGCGGCAGTGAAATTGTTGTTAAAGCACAATTATAGCTTTGCTTGCGCAAAAGAAATTTGGTTCCTAATGAGATGCTATCTAATTAATGGGACTCTGATGACCCTCTAATTTTCGGGAACATCCATTTTATTCTGCACAATCCAATAAGCTAACGTGTTGGTCAGTGAGAATTGTAGCTCCGAAGCTGAAAACAATGGAAACTGCAAATATTATCTATGGAGCTGCAACGCTCTAATTTTTATAACATCTACTGTTGATTTAAATTGTTCTTGCCTCTTTTAACTATTATATCCTCTTGTTTCCTTGTATCAAATATTGAACTAAGAAGAAAATGAAATTGACTAAGTGTTCTTAATTTGTACAGGAAGTGTGGGGACATCTGTGTTTGAATCCATCATTCTTTATTTTAAGTGCCAGCTCTCTTGCCTCTGAGTCAGAAGGTTGTGGGTTCAAGCCTCACTCCAGGACTTAAGCGCATAATCTAGGATGATACTTCAGTGCAGTACTGAGAGCATGCATCATTGGCAGAGATGCTGTCTTTCAGATGAGATGTTAAACTGAAGCCCTGTCTGTTCAGGTGAATGCCAAATATTTTATAGCATTACTTGAAGTAGAACAGAGGAGGTCTCTTGGTTGGCTTGACCAACATGTATCCCTCAACTAACACCACCAAAACAGATTAATCGCTTATTTATTTTGCTGCTGTTTGTGGGACCTTGCTGTGTACAAATTGGCTGGCGCTTTTGCCAACAGTGGCTACACTTCAAAATGTAATTCATTGGCTGTGAAGACTGGGATATCCTCAGGACATGAAAGGCACTATCAAAATGTAAGTTATTTCTTTAATTCTTCATTTGGCATTGCCATGGTAACTGTATTAACAATTGTTGCCAATGTTGTGTTAAAAAATCCACATTTCAATTCAAAGAATTTGTGTGTACTGTATATAATAATCAATATTATAGCCTCGATATATAGATTCTAAATCTGGAGAGTGATTAGCAACTGCATCCACGTGCTGTCCAGTGCGGAAGAGGATACATTCACTCTTGTCTTGCTTCTGAATTGTATAAAGCAGTAAATAGCTCCTCCACTGATACATGTTAAGGCTGAAGGTCAAGATATTTTACCAAACTTCAAGAGCAGTTTAAATTGTGCACTTTAAAAAACAATTATTTATTTAAAATACGGGACTATTTTTCTAAAATGACAATGCCATTTCATCTCGTGGATTTTTGTTAATGGTTGCCATTCGTGGAGTTTGTTGTTTCAAATAAAATGGCAAAAAAAAACACCTGAAGGTGCTGGAAATGTGAAGCTAAAAAATCCTGCTGGAAGCGCGCACAGGTCAGCCAGCATCTATAAAGAGAAAAAGGCAGGTTCACACTTCTGAAGAAGGACGCTGTTCAAAAGCATTAACCTATCTTTTTCTCTCTACAGATGCTGACTGATCTGTTTTGTGCTTCCAGCATTTCTGTTTGTGTTTCATTATTTCAAAGCCTATTTAAGGGGAAAATGCTATTCTGAAGCAAACACTTGAGACTTTTTCACATCTCTGGTAATTGATCCCTGGAATTTCCGCGCGGGTCCTCCCAATCTCCTGTTGCAACTTCAACGCCAGATTGGCGGAAACCCTGGCGAAACGGCATAAATGCCCGTTAACGCTGTTTTTGTTGATCTTCAGCAGCAGATGTAGGGGGAGATTGGGACAACTCTGTGAAAATTCCGCCCCATTTACTTTTGGGTCTGACAGACAGGTAAGCCTCTCTCTGTATAAAAAGAAAATACTGCAGATGCTGGAAATCTGAAATAAAAACAGAAAATGCTGGAGATGCTCAGCAGGTCAGGCAGCATCTGTGAAGAGAGAAACAGAGTTAACGTTTCAGGTCGATCACCTTTCTTCAGAACTGGAAAAAAGCAGGAAATGGAACAGATTTTTAAGTAAGTGTAGGGGCTGGGAAATGGGGGAGGGGATGAAAGAACAAAAGGGAAGGTCTGCGATAGGATAGAAGGCAGGTGAAGTTAAGAGACATTAAGAGCTATTCAAGGCAAAAGGAGATGGTAATGGGACAGGTTAAGAAACAAAGGGGTAAAAATTCACTTGGTTGCGCCTCCCGTTAGCGCCTTAAGAGGGCGCTAATGGGGCGTTAAGCCGCTAACGCCCGGGCGCAGCGATGTTTGTGCCGCTTGAGAACTTAACTTGAGATTGTGCGGCGGCGCTAAAACTTACCGCTGCGACCACCTGCGCGCGCAGATTGTGACGTCATTCCATGGTGCAACGCCCTTGGGGCGCCCCGGAGCGGAAATTGAGTGGCGCCCCCTGCCTTACCGCCTGGCGCTTCCAACGACCGGAAGACTGGAACGTTATCAATCGGTGTGGGGCTGGGGGGGGCGCTATTTAAAGGGGGCCTCTTCCTGTCTTTTTCTGTGGTCGACATTTATGCACCACTCGTTCTGAGAGAGAGAGAGAGAGAGACTTCTACATTGACTCAACGCTTTGTGAGGTAGTTTTGCCGATTCATCCTAACTTTGTTGCTACTTTAGTTGCTGTACCTCATTACTTTTCTGGCAAAGAGAATATGGGGGCTGCAATGATTGGGGGCGTTGTCCTGCTCCAGCTGAATCGGAGGATACAGAGACGCAGACAGAGAGTGGCAATGATGGCCAGACGGAGGAGGGCCATCAGGCGCATGTACAGGAGAGCTTACCCTCCCAGGGTATATCGTGAACAGCTCTCCTACATCCATATGTCCGAGGAGCTGTGTTTGCGAAGGCTGCGATTCAGCAAGGAGGTGGTCACTGAGCTCTGCCACCTGCTGCAGCCAGATCTGCAGCCTCAGCTGAGGTCCAGGACGTCTCTGTCGGTGGCAGTGAAGGTCACAGTGGCTTTGAACTTCTACGCCACTGGCTCATTCCAAGCTGCTGTTGGGGACCTCGCCAATATCTCCCAGTTTGCGGTGCATCGCTGCATCCGGCAGGTCACCAATGCCGTCTTCAGAAGGAGACGAGACTTCATCTCTTTCCCTATGACTCCAGACAAGCAGCGTGACCGTGCTCTGGGCTTTGCGAGGGTAGCGGGCTTCCCCATGGTGCAGGGCGCCATTGACTGCACGCATGTGGCTTTGCGTGCTCCGCGAGAGAATGCAGAGGAATTCAGGAACAGAAAGGGGTTCCATTCCTTGAATGTGCAGTTGGTCTGTGACCACAGACAGGTGATACTCGCTGTCAATACCCACTATCCGGGCAGCTGCCACGATGCTTTCATCCTGCGCCAGACTACTGTGGCAGAAGTTTTCGAGGCACCGCATCAGCCAGTTGGTTGGCTTCTGGGGGACAAGGGGTACGCATTGAGCACCTGGCTGATGACACCGCTCCGTACGCCAAACACCCCTGCTGAGCTGCGGTACAATGAAAGCCATCAAGCAACCAGGAACATTATTGAGCGCACAATCGGCGTGCTGAAACAACGGTTCCGCTGTCTGGACCATTCCGGAGGAGCCCTGCAGTACTCGCCTGAGCAAGTTTCGAACTTCGTAGTCGTGTGCTGCATGTTGCACAACATGGCAATCCTCAGGACCCAGCCAATGCCACCAGGCCTTGTAGCACCACCAGAGGAGGAGGAGGAAGAGGAGGAAGAGGACGAGGACGATGATCATCAGCAGCACCAAGGCAGGAGGGTGGCCCACAATGGTCAAACTGCAAGGGCCGTCCGTCAACGACTAATAGCAAGCCGCTTCTAGGGCCCCTGCCATTGCTACAAACACTAATCAACCCAGCACGCAACCCCTAAGCCGGCCAAGGCACCAATAATTCCAACCACCAGCCATGTATATTTTGAATACAGAAACTTATTTATTTTACAAACTCTGTGTGTGTCAATTCCTCATGACAAACTCATAGAAATAAACACAAAAAAACAGTCAATAACATAACTGGTTCTCACAACCTGGAGATAATGTCCAAAACACTAAACAAAAGTTGGACCATGAACCTCGGCCTTTAATAAAAAAATGACCAGCATTTTGTCACACCTCCTACTTTTTGCCCTTCGAGGGTGATCTCCTTCCCTTGCGCACTTCCCCCCTTCTAACCCTACTGCTCCTCTGTAATGGGACCTCAGTGGCTGCAGCAAGGCTGGTGGAAGGCTGCTGCTCGTCAGACCCTGACACTGCAGATGCCCCTGAAGGACGGCCTCGACCACTTCTGGGCCTGGAGGGCCCGGCTGCAGACTGCACCAACTCTGCATGGGCGGCAGCAGTCTGTCCTACAGGCGGTGGCAAGTGCAGTGGAGAAGTGACAGTGTTGGCAGCAGGAATGCTGTCATCGTGAGAGAGGCCAGCAACTCCCTGCTCGCCTGACACACTGGCACTCCCACGGGGCAGCACTTCAGCATCCGGAGCAATTTGCCGGAGAACAGATTGCTGGCCTGCTGCGGCGCGGTGATAGCCCCGGGGACATGTGCACGAACCATCGAGGTTGGCAGCAGTCTGTGCTCGCGTGGCCTCCATCTGAGTCTGTATGAGAGCAGTCAGAGGTGGGATCACGGCAGCCAGTGACTGAATTGCAGCACTAAGCGTTAGTGTGGCATCCGCCTGTGCTACAGCGAAGTGCTCCACACTCCTTGCCAGTGACTCAATGCAATCGGGCACCCTTCCCACTGCACCCATGAGCTCAGTGTGCATGCCCACCGCCTGGGTGTTCATTTCTGCAATCAGCCGCTCCTCCTCTGCGTCCATTGCAGTAGGAGTGTCTGGCATACTCTCACTCTGGGGAGAAGGCCCCCGTTATTCCCTACCCCCCCCATGGCATTGCTGCAGCCCGCTGGGTCCTGGAGCTTCACCATCATCAGCCCCTTCCCCCCTGCTCCCCTCCGGGGAAGGCGTGTTCCCAGTGTGGGCATGGGCTTCCTCGGGAGAGGGTGGCACTGATGCTCTGGCTTCCTCTTCCTCCTCAGCTGCAGCATCACTCCCAGTGGCAGCTTCAGGGCCCGTCTCCTCAGCTGGTGAATCACCATCTGAAAGCAGGGAGGTACAAGAGTGGCTTTAGCGTGAGGACAGGGTGGCAGTAAGGGAGGAATAAGTGCAGCGAGTTAGCAAGTTGGATTGAAAGTGTCAAAGGCTGGTATTGTGAGGGACAAGTGGAAGGACAGAGGACAAAAAGGTGATGACCTTACCATTGCTGTCCACAACGGGGTCGGCGTCTCCAGTGGCGACGGGACCGATCACCCGGCTTGCCACAATCCTGTGGACGCGCTCCTCCAGATCGCTGAGGGGTTGCAGCTGAAGCCGCCCTCCACCTGTCCGTTGCTGCTGTCTCCTATTATGAGCCAGCTTAGCCTGCAAGAAAAAGGACAGCATCTGAGTAAATATACAGCCATGGTCTTGCCTGATGTGCCTCCCATAGGTGAATAGCCCTTACAATATGCAGCCATGGTCTTGCCTGATGTGCCTCCCATAGGTGAATAGCCCTTACAATATGCAGCCATGGTCTTGCCTGATGTGCCTCCCATAGGTGAATATCCCTTACAATATACAGCCATGGTCTTGCCTGATGTGCCTCCCATAGGTGAATAGCCCTTACTGTATGCAGCCATGGTCTTGCCTGATGTGCCTCCCATAGGTGAATAGCCCTTACTGTATGCAAAGTGTGGAATGTGTGTGTGTGTTTGATGAAAGGGCCATAGGTGTTGGATGAGTGTTGTGCATTGGGGTTTTAAGACACTCTGGCCATAGAGTGAGGTTGAGATGGAGGGATGGAGAGGTATTGAGAAAAAGCCACTCACCCT